>BSBM01000809.1:5985000-7190373 GCA_027924585.1 Larix kaempferi | reverse complement strand
ATTGGGTGAGCTTGTGATGAATAAAAAAAGTAATGGAGCCTAAACCCAGTAAATAAGTATCATGTGTCAAATCTGAGACCCTAAACTCAATTATTTCGTAGAACCTTAACATTTGACATTGGTATTGTTGCTTGCACATTAATTCAAATTACATATTTGATATTGATATTGATATGGATCTACCAATCCTAGGGCAGACAGTACCATTTGTTGATCATAGACGTGAGCCTCTATTGAGGAACAGAAGCAATATTATTTGCTGATTCTAAATATTGTAGGGTCCTGGTCATCTAGCAGCCCTATTCCAGTGCATGAGGGTGCAACACTCCCGTGGAAGCAGCAATCAGAAACTTACACTTATTAAGGGCCTCTTTCTCCTTCACGAGGTGCATACTGTTGGGCCTCAGAAATGCCCCATTTTAGAATAAGTATGCTCTCCTCCATGCTTCGTGCGACCGTGAGGATCAGAAAGTAGGATAACTAAAATTGATTTCAGGAAGAATTTTAATTATCGACGATGACACAAAAACTGCCTAATCTATTTTTCGTCTACAATTTGTTTCCATTCACTCATAAATTTTCAATACGTTTGTGAAATACATTTTTAAGTTCTTCTATTTTTGATTTTCTGAAAACATAAAAATAAAAAAAATTGCGCCTCCATCCTTGGATCTGCAAATAAAATTAGTAAAACAGCGGCTGCAACTATGAGCTGAAACAACAGCTGCAACAGTGTCACCCTTGTAAGCTTCTCGTTGATTTGAGTTGCAGCGATACCATATTTTTGCCTTCATCCTATAGCTGCCTCGAAATTTAACTCAGCCACAAAAACAAGAACAAAATGCTTAGGCCAAAACCATTTCTGCAATTTGCTGTATCCGCCCACTCCATCCACCTGCAATCCCTTAAAAAAAAAAAATCGTTCATCCTGGAGTAAAACTTGCAAACAAAACCAGCTGCAACAAAAAAAAAAGTTTATAAGAAATTTTTTTTTTGACGTTTTTCTTTTGGTTTCTCCCGAATCTATGGTAGCTTAAATGCCGACAATATCACAACTGCTGGACAGGTAAGGGATAGGATATGCTTCCAAATTCGCACGAATAATTGACCAAATCCCACTTGTTCTTTACAAATGATAAGGGACGTTATTCATTTTTGGATTCTTTTTGCTATAAAAAGAAAATTGAACGAGAATTTTCAGAAATGAATAATGAAACCCTATCCAAAATATATTCCATTACGAACTGCTCTGCGCTTTTCAATCCTTGTTTTGTTAGAAGATCTCATAAAATTTGAGAGCCAGCATTCTTGTGAGGGAGATGAAACTCGATATCTTGGCATTCACATGTGTGCCTCATCTGCGAATTACCCATCAATAAGTAGATCCTACCTTCAATTTCTGGAGCCAGAGTACCACCCAAGAACCTAACTATCATGGTTTTCATTTTAGCTTTCCTTGCTGCTGCAATGGAATCGTATTTTGCTTAGGACTACAATGGATCTAATCTCTGCTGGTTCAGTTTCTTATCCTTCCCCATAGGTTTGGTCCTCAACGGTTTCCCCAAGAGCACGGAGTGCCTTTTTCAATGTGCGTTTCAGGATGTTGTTCGGATCACCCACCGTTGAGAGGTCTCATTCCCATGCAGCTATCCACACACTCCAAATCGCCCATTATCATAGGTTTCATGCATTTTTTTAATGTAGGGCGTTTTGTTATGATTGGTCAGTGGTGATTTTTCATTTAACTTCACGGTCCATTTTCGCATGAGTTGTATTTAAGACAGAAACTTTGGTTGAGCGGTTGCTCATGCCCATCTATGATTTGTTGTCCCATACTTATTCTCTGATCTCTGTTGATGTATATCACATTTTGAAGGGATGAGTAAGTTGTATTCAGCAGCTTGCAAATCAAACGCCTACAAGATAGTCCGAATATGGATGGCATCAACAAAGCATGATTAGTATGCTGTCTCCGGAGATTTGGATCCTTCCACTAAATTGCAGGAGAAAAGCCTGTCTCTTTCTGTAAAAAATGTTAATACTCTCAGGGAACACTTATTATTCACAAAGTGACCAATCGGATCTCACCCATCAAAATCTATTCAACTGCTAAAAGTCAATCACACGAGGAAAGAAGGAGGTGGCGAGTCTACTGGATAAAATGAGATTGTTTCATTTCATCTCCCATCTCAATATGCATGGTAGCTTGGCTTCACTTCTTCATGATACCAAGACTCCAGTGCTGGAATGGTCAAATTGGTATAAGATAGCAATTGGAATAGCACGTGGTTCGCATTATCTACACAAATGATATCAGCGACTGGATTTCAACTGTGTTATTGTGCTGGAGAAAGAAGAAGAACTGTGAGGCCTGTTATTGGAGTTCGAGCTAAGCTGCGGACCAAACATGTCGGTCATTCCCAAGCTCCAGATCCACAATTTACTGAAAAATTGATCATCCATCCTTCACGCTTTAGCTCTGCGGGCCATTTCACAAAAATCAATTGCACAAATAACTCGTCGATCTCCATGCCATGTGTAGTTGCAGAAGAAAATCTTGTCTCTCTCGGTCAAGCAATTGAATGAAAAAAAATGAGTTGCTGCAGCTTTGGAGAATCCTAATCTTTTTCAACTTATTGATGAATGCCTAGCATGAAATAAGTTGTGAATGAAGCAAAATATTTACAGAAATCTAATGGGCTCTTCCAAATCCAAATGATGGTCCAGCTGCTCCTGGAGCTTCTGACAGTACGCCTTTCAGGTATTCAATAAGAACTTTTTAGCATGGTTTGCAACTAGGGGAATATGATCTTTGTAACGATAATAAAATATATCTGGGCTAGTTTGGAAATGGTGAAAACTCAAATGCATATCAACGGCACCTTTATGATAATATTGAAATGGCCTCTACATAGGCTATCTTTTAATACTGAACATGCAAAGTGCCTTCTTGAATATTATATGACTGTTTTCTTTATAAAGTGTCATGTTTACACATTGAAGCTTGACGACATACACTATGAACCTGTTGTAGAGCAAAAGCAAAAGCCTCCTTGAGTTATAATCATTTTTCTAAATGGAATGCACGGAGCACGCAGTGTTGACTAAGTTAATAGAACTATGAATAAATATATCTCAATCTCGCGCTGGTCGTTGATTATATTCATAGAAATTTTTGTCTCATTTGTGATATGCTCAGTCAAGCTTTCAAGTGCCTTATACTCAGTTACTCAGGGGAATAATACATGCTGATACACATCGATTGACACACATGGATAATTACACAATGTTTTTTTGTCGCGACGATACAATCACACGATGAAAGTTTCAAGGAAAGAGATCTGAATACTCAATAGCCAAAGCAACGCCACGTTGATATATGAATCCATTGGGCTAAGAGGTGTACTCTTCCAAGTCTGCAGCAACACAAAACACCCATTGAATGAAGGAGACGAGTAGTAATGAACCATTTTTATCATTCTGCATTTTGATTTTATGTGTTTTTTATGATCAGAAACAGTATTTCGTTTATCGTGTTGTTCTTACAATGGTATGTGGCCGCAGGTTGAAAGAAGGAAGCATGCCTGATCTCGAAATATTTGTTGACTGATCCAATCTCCCACGATCCTGGCGATTACTCACATGCACAAAACTGGCAGGCTTAAGGATGAGACAATTGCTAGGAGAATCAACAAACTGTTACTTATGCCCATGGGAAGATTTGATGAAGCTGAGACAAGCAGTGCTGTTAGAAGCTTTAAGGATATGAGGGCATGCAGATCTGCAAATTAGTTCTTTGATTTTGAGTATTTTTGACATCTTGCATCATTTTTAAATTTCTTTTTGTGTGAAGAACAAAAACAATAAAATTCATAAAACTATCAAAGAGGAAAAGAAGAAGAAATGCACGGTTTGCTATGATTTGCATGATTTTGATAGTTATTTTTACTGCTTCACTTTGCATGCTGCAATTTGACAATAACGGCCTATCTTTTTCTGTCGAAATGTTAAAAATTCCTAGGAAAGAAGTCTATCGATAAACACACACCTTTTTGCTCGTTTTTACAGGTTTGAAAAATCTAAGATTCACCGTAATTTGGTAATTTTGAGTGTTTTTTTCAGAAGGAATTCAAAAACAGCAAGGAATGTAGATTTGTCGATTTTGATTTTGAGTGCTTTGTTTGCCATTCTTTTTCCTTTAATATCATTTTTTAAAATTTCTTTATGCGTTTTCCTTTGATGTGTGAAAAATAAAAACAATAAAAATTATAAAAACCATGATTAGAAATATAAAAATAAGAAAATAATTAAAAATAAAAAAACATTGTAAAAATTAGAAATTGCAAATGGACATTCTATCATTCCTTAAAACAATACAAATGCATGGTTATTTACGCTTCACGCTAATTTGTTTTTCTCAAGTCACTTCAAACAGGAATCGACGAAGAAACTAGATTCGCCACGACCGCCAGGTAAAAATGCATTTCATTTTATTTGAATTTGATTTGCTAAACACATATTTTTCCTGCATTTTATATTTTTCAATGCTCTCACACAAAATTTGCAGCAGGATTAGTACTCATATTTTTCAGGTTTCGAAGGCGATCACATTTCTTGCTGAGGTGATTTCCAAGAATCACAATAAAATAACATAAAAAAATTCAGAGAAAAACATGATTTTTTGACACCTTGAAGGAAATGCTTTTCATCACACATATCATGATGTTTGCTGTTACACATCAATCTTTCATGAAATCATTTGCATCATGATCTTTTTACCCACATTTCTCCTTCAAAGAACATTAGTCATCCATGTGAAGTCCACTTCCCATTGCCTTATCTGTCATGACTTCACACACACCTATCTTTCTGAGTTGCATAC
Source organism: Larix kaempferi (assembly GCA_027924585.1). NCBI lineage: Eukaryota > Viridiplantae > Streptophyta > Pinopsida > Pinales > Pinaceae > Larix > Larix kaempferi. Next base: position 7,185,491 of record BSBM01000809.1, on the reverse strand, counting down.
ATCCCTTTATCTTTTTCAGTTCATTTTTTTTCCATTTCAGTTTGCCTTCTGAATAAGAACATCCAGTTCCCTCTCCATAATTACATTCCCTTGCCATAAGCACTGTTGCTACTGAGATCTTTCCTATAGTCCTACCAATCTTTTTGTAAAAACTCGTGTTCACTGATGTGGGATTCCTTAAGGCCTACCTTTCAACAAGTCTTTCCCAACGACCTCAGCACCTTATCTGGGATATAGACTAGAGTTCCTTTTTGAGTACCTAGAAGCTTGCATGCCTTAATGGCAAGTTCTCTCGATGACAATCATGGGAATACATTAATGTCCCTTGATCATCATATCTTGCAAGTGGCTCGACATCAGCACATCTATCCACACTTTGCAAGATGTACTCAGGTATCTTGGCACTCATTGACATCAATGGTGAGTTTGCCTCACATTGGTTAACGACATTCATCAATGGCCAGTAATCCAATGACTTCTTTTCATGCTCGACATCGACACATTTATTCCCATGACTAGAATTGTACCATCAGGTTTTGTAGCGGGTGAAGACTATACACTTTTTGACGACTCTCTCAATAGTTACAGTAGTATGACTTCAGCTATATGAGAGTACCACTGTTCCACTTTCTTCCTTCGACATTTCCCATGATCTAGCTATAGCTACAGCAGCATTGACAGTTACATTTTCATGATCCTGCAGTAGTGACATCTTCCACGATCCAATCACAGCAGTCACATGCTCCATGCTTCAGCAACAGCAATTTCAGTTACATTTTTATGATCCTGCAGTAGTGACATCTTCTCTGATCCAACAGCTATATCAGTTGCACCAACAACATCACCAACCATGTTCCTATTGCATAGTTCATCACCATTCTTGGGTAAGTGGAGGTATGTTGTTTTCTGAATTTTAATCATGTAATTCCTTACATGCTAGCAATGAATACTTTGGAAAACTCCCTCACCACGCTCCATTTCATTTTTCACTTTCATAACCCATGCTGAGTTGCACGAGGACATGCAATGAGTTCAGTTGGGGAGGATGAGATAGAGGTTGCTGAACACTCTATGGGATCTCAAATGCAATCTTTTCAGAGGATAGGAAATCTTTTGTGGCAGCTTATTCATTTTCTCATGCATATTGTTCCTTATATAAAATGCATAATTTGAATTCAGTATATCTCACAAACCATATATTGGATCCTCATGATTTTTGCACAGGGAATGGATAATATTATGATGAACAAAATTGGCAAGTTTCAGCTCAATCCAATGCACGGATTTCAAAAAAACAACCATCATCACCTTCAGCCAACTTGCATTTGTCTCGAAATCCGTGATGTGGTTTTTTCTGATTTTTGGTATGGAGATGCATTGGACTTATAGAAACGTGCTTGCAAAATTTCAGCCAAACCCACATCGTAGTTTGTGAGATATTATCTCAGGAAGTTTGCTGCAACAGTAGCTGTTACTCCACCAGATTTGCCCACTTCTGTAGTTGTTACTCCAGCAACTGTTACTCCGCAACTATTACTCCACATCTGTTACTCCTCCAAGCCTTCCATTTCGCAGCTGATACCCCTCCAATCCTTCCATTTCACAGCTGATACTCTTCCAAACCTTCCATTTCACAGCTGCAATTCCGAACTATGTTCATTATCATCATTTTGATACCATCATTCCACTCATTTACCATTCACCAACATTTCTTTTCCGACAACTCCTCTGTTGCACTTTCCTTCATACACATTGATACACATATTGGCATGATTCATAAATAAAAGGCTTTCTTATGGACAGTGCCACTTGCTTATACATAGTTGATGATTTATTATTTCCAGTGAGTGTATGGTTTAATTATTCCATCAAGGAAATAGATGGCGGAATGAATATTGTTTACATAAGAACCAACATTCCTTGCATTCAAAAGATATCAGTTGTTACTCCATTCCTTGCATTCATAAGAAAATGCCAGCTTTTACTCATACATTTCGCATCATGAAATAAATGTTGTTAACACAAGAACCAACATTCTTTATGGCTGTTACACAAGAACCAACCATAATAAAATTCCAGCTATTACTCATGTGATGCACATCTTGGAAACATTTAAAAGACATCATCAAGCAAAGCCAAAGTTCAGATGCCAAAAGTTCTTAAGCAGATCCATGCAAGGTTGCATGAGGACATGCAACAGGTTCAGTTGGAGAGTATGTCGGGCCTCGGAAATGGCCCATTTTAATCCACCTTACCTTTCACTGTTTTTCACATTTCATCGTCCCATTAACCTTTCTTATACCATTTCCATGCATATATTTGGGTTTCACCTTATTATTTCCACTTTATTCATTTTAGTATTAATCAGTGAATTTATGATTAAATATTATAAATTAACATGCTTTTTCATTAATATCTCAAGTATGGATGAGCTTTGTAATGTGTAGGAATATGTGAAGGATTAATTCAAAGGACTTCTCTAATATCTCCTCCACCATTCCGAGGAGATAATTATTCAAAGCTTATTCTAAGGAGAAGATCGTGGAGATTTGGATGGCATATCTTATCCAAGATTTGTGAGAGATGTGTGGAGGATTTGAATGGATCATATTTTGTAATAATGGGATATTGGTTGAGAGATTAGTGGATCTGTAATTATGAGATGCTCATCTTATTTTCAAAGCTCTCATGTATAAAAGAGAGTGTTCTCTCTTCATATGGGTGGTAGTTTTTAGATTATAGGAGTGAGTCTTGGCTTTGTAGTTTGGAGAAGGGGATTCTTACCTTTGATTCATAGTCTTAGTTTGGATGCTTTCATTATTTGTAATTTGATGCTTGTGATGTAATTTAAGATTGATGTTAATGTGAGCTCACACCTATTGTCTTTTTGCTCTTCACATGTTGTCTTTCCAATTTCTTGCTTTCTTAGTTAAGTTTATTTTCATGCAATTTACTTTCAGTTGTGTGTTTTAGCTTAAAGGGGGATTAGATTAGCAATTAGCAAGGTGGGTTGGATTAGTTTAATTCCACTTCAGTCCTGCATATACTTTGCATGTTCTTTGTAAGTCTACGAACTCCTCGGATTGATAAATGAAATACTTGCGGACTTATTTAATGACGATAAATCTGCCCAACACATACTATCAATGTGGGTGTGACCTCTTACAGCTAGGCGTGCCTCCATTGTTTGGGAATTTATCTCACGAAAGTGTTGTCCAATAACAAACAACCAAGCATAACTTGTAAAACTACTCATTTCCATATGGATTTTACCAACACATTCATAGTCAATTCATGATTGGACTATAGCTCCAACATAAATATCTATAGTTGGAGGTAGACGATACCACACACTAGGAAACCGAAACCCGGTGCAGAATTGTTATGCCACCTCCTTCAAAACACAAGAAAAACCCTACCTCAACACAAACCATACCTTGACAAATAATTTCAACAAAATACTTAGAAATTAAAACAAGGGACAACCCCTAGCTCTGCAAATACATTGCAAATCTCCTTCTAGCAATACCATACGGGATTTCATAGGGATTGAGGGAAAAACCATATCTCAACAATCAACACAAGCAACCATTTAGGGTCTACCAATACTAGCTCTATCTACAACATTGTTTTTTAGGAAAATCTGAGTTCCATTGCTGCAAATCTGAAAATCTGGAGGGGCTTCAACTTACAGGTGCCATTGCGGCTCTGCGAGGATATGCAGACACGGTCAGAGGACACGGAATTGTAGTTGCTTGAAAGTTCCACAGTGAAGGAGGACACATAATTGTAGCCAGTTGCATGCAGGGGTTTCCCTCGAACCAGAGCACCATAGTGTTTTCGCTAAGCTTGACAGGTATGACGTTTCAGTTTCCTTTTGTTTGTTGTTTAAAAAATTATAATATCATATTAATTAGATTATAATATATAATAATCATTTAAATTATAATATATATTAATTAAATAATAATATATTTTAATTAAATTATAATATATAATAATTAAATAATATTTAGTGTCCACTTTATAGCCCCCTTAACATGAAACGACATTTTTTTTTTTACTTAGATTTAATCCACCTCAATATGAAAGTTGAAAATTAAAAATTAAAAATGTTAAGAACGTGTATGGGTCGAACTCCCATCCACTAGGTAACTGGGTCAACTCCCATCCACTAGGTCACCTAGGTAACTATTGGTAGTGCCAACCAATTTTTCTAGAAGAGCCATTTGAGTACATAACATATCTTCAATAATTCAACAACTATGCAAACAAGAGAAATCAAACCATTGGTGGTTGTGATAAGAATTTCATAAATTTATTTGTGCTTCATTTTTGGTACTTAATCGCAATATTAAACTACCCCAAACATGTTATTCACTTCATGTTGCATGCATTCTTGATATTGTATTGTGAGTATAGGAGTTAAAGTGGCTTATGGTATATATAAATTCTAGAATACTTTCTAACCAATAAATATCATTGATGCTTCCAAACTTGAACTAGTGTGTACATTTTTCGATCACACATTAAGTAATTCAAAGTAATGTCTTAGTAGCAGTTAGGGTGGCATGCAATAAGTATTTGATGTTGCATCAAAACTATTCCCATTGTGTATCTATAAGATCCACCATGATCATGAAGGCTTGCTGAATAACACCAAAGAAAACAAAAGGGAGTAGTTGTGCAACTCATACTTTGTCTCTTAAAATACTTCTTGTTGCATGGTTTCCTACACGAACTAGAATATCTTGAAATTTAGGACATTAAAAGTGAAGACATTATGGTTTCGAAACTATGCAATAAATTTCTTAATATAGTTTTCCATTTTCATGAAATTTTATAAGTCAGGAATGCTCTTTATTGATCAATAATTGACACTAATTAAATTTTTTATTAAATTAATGCTCATACCACCAATTAACACAATGAAATCTTTATTGAAACAATGGTCATATCATCAATCGTTCTTGTGGAATCACATACATAAATTTGTACACTTATTCAACTTAACTACAATTTATCTCCTTGGAAGGATGCAAATAATTGGTTCAAATGATGCAAGTAATAATCCTAGGTATTTTTGTAAACAATTGTGTTTTCCATATACATGATTAAAAATAAGTCAATACATACATTTAGCACTTTATTCATGAACTTTATAAATGTGAAAAAGGAATTAGCAATACTAAAAGGAAACAAAAGTCATTCAAATAATACATGTTGTATAGTTAAAGTGTCAAAAGGGAATTAGTGCTACTAAAAAGGAAACAAAAGTCATTCAAACAATACTTGTTGTATAGTTAAGGTTGTCTTCCACATGCATTATCCGGCTTGATATGGAACTAGTGGTATAGTTTAGAACTTAGAACATGAGCAAACATGTGAGGAACTTTAAGATTTGGTTGAGTTGAAATTGTGAGAAACCTTGTTTCTTAAAATAAGCATACATACTTTACATAGTCGATTTGTAACATTATTGTTTTTTCCCACTTAATATTAGTTTCTAACACATAAATCTCATAACTTCATTTTGTACCTTGCTCAATCGACACATGTTCGATTCAAACCATTACCACTAAAACCTCTAGGAACACCCACGCTACTGCACATGTAGAACATAATTAGATTATAAAACTAATTTTCAAATATAACCAAGTTAATCAACAAAATGAACATATGGTGAGTACATTTACTTTAACCTAAAAACATTGTGTACCTATACTTTTCAACAATTAAATATCATTCATCTTCTTCTTCATCCAACTCAACGTCTGTATCAAGATATGGTTCTAAATAGATATTGATGAAAGGATCATTCACATCGGCATCAGCATCAAAGTCATCTTCTCTAATATGGTCATCCATATCGTCAATTAGATCATCAACTACTACATTTGCATAATAAACCTCCTCAACTTCTCCATCTAACACATCGACTACAGCCTGATCTGAATCATCATCATCCTCTTCTTCTTCGTGATTATCTTTATCATCTAGTACATGATTATACTTTAATGGTCTTCCTCTTGGATCGTATCGAACAACATATGACCAACCGGCTTTACTTGGTACCTCAGAGTAGTAGACTTGCTCACATTGACTTGGAAGAACATAAGACTCTGTACTCAGTTCAAATGCCCTTGTACTAACCCATGGGGGCTTCATTAGAAGGAAATATAATATCACATTCATTCATATTGCAGTATTAAATATTCATGAAAACCTAAAAATTATATTGCTTATATATTAAGGGGCAACGATTTTTTATTTATTTAATGTAACAATACAAAAATACTTTGGGATCTTTTTTATATGGGCGGGATGACAAATATCTGCCAAATGGAGATGTCGGGATCATGGCTGGATGAGAAATCGGGTTGAGGCAAGGCTCGGGATTACCAGTATGCAAGGAAATCACGTCTTGAGGCATGCTTGAGGCCAGGGGTTTCATGGTGAAGTGGGTTTCCAGTCGATCATAGTTGAGAGAGAGTGGTCATTGACAGACAATTGTTACCAACAACACTCAGCCAGTTGTTACCAATAGCCTTGAGAAGCTCTAAGACTCTAGAGCCTGTTATAGGCCCTCGATAGGCCTTGGGGGCTTGAATACCCAACCACTTGTGCCTATTATAGGCCTTGGGATGTTTAGTCAGCCTCCTAGAGCTTGTTACAGGCCCCGGGGGCTTGGATACCTATCCCACAACAGGATTAGTCAGCGATTGGGGAAATTCAACATGCAATCTAAATGTTGTACTATGTGCATTGACTTTAGTGACATACAAGAAGTGATCTCCTATCTCTTCATTAGACCATTACATGTTGCAAATCATAATGATATGTGGTTGAGTAATTGCATTGTGGGTGAAGTAATGTGCATCCACAATATGCATCGAAAGAAACAAGGTGCATTGTAGAATGCATGTGGGGTCATAAGAGGGGTATCATATGAATATACTAGGTAGAAATACAAAGGGATATAAAAAATGTTAATGAAAAAATTGATACATACTATATCTAGTGAAAATAGGGTTTTTTTTTAAAATTGGGAAGGCACTTTGGGAGGGGGTTAAAAAAAACGATTTTGGAAGGTATTTTCCAATATTTAGTGAAATTAGGGGTATTGTTTCATATTCCAAAAAACGAACGTGCTATGATAGAGGTTTATTGAGTGAATTCCCTGTGTATTAACCATAGTAAATCCATTAGCATGCTCAATAACAATTCTTTCAGGATCACGTTCATGCATCTGTAGCCTGTACCACTTCACCTCAAACAAAACTATTTTAAAGGAATTAAAATTACACTCAATAATGTCCTCCAAATGCCCATGGTACCTATTCTCGGTTTCTTATGGATGTCTATCACTTCTAGAGGAAACATTGGTGACCTTAAACACCGCAGTTATCCCACAATCTGAGGTTTTCCTGTTATCATCCAACTTTTTGATACAAAATTTACGACCATTACACCACATAGCCTTGTGATGTTTCAACTACAACATTGACAATAGGTTAAAATTACATTGTGAAATAATAAACATCATATATGAGTAAGTAAATATAATTGAAAACTTAAACAAACAAGATGTAATTGGAAAAATGGATCGAAGTAACTAGAAAAAATGTGGGTAAAAAATTTACTTGCCTTTTTATCTTTTAAACCATAGGCTTGTGTTGGAGAAAACTCACTATGGCTTGGGAATACCAAATAGACAGATGACTACCAGAAAACAACTCAATTCTCAGAACAATGCTATTATAAATAACAATGTTAAGATAATGGAGAAATGTAACCAACCTCGATCCAAACGTTTGATGTAGATTCCCGTTGGAGCTTTCAATCCATGCACTTGAAATCTGCAGATTAGTCATGACAGCCAATATCTGACAAGTACATATAATATATAAACGACATTAAAATTATCAATAACAATGGTCCATAATATCATAATCAAATTCAGCCCAATGCATAATAAACAACATTCACAACATGATGGACGAGAATATGAGTATTTCTATTAATTAAAAGGAAGAAGTACAAGGTGATATGACCTCTTGCCGACAACCAATCTGAACCAAGATCTGGACCAATCCACTTGTGCCTCCACCACTTCAATACTCCATGAATGGAAAACTCAAACTAGATAGGATTTTGGAAGGTGAACATAAAGGGTTCACAACTACAAGGATCAATGAGTGTAGACTCAAGATAGAGAAAAAATCCACTAGAGTTCTCTTGCTATTCTTTCTCCTTCCGTCCATAAGCCATATGTGCTCAATATATAGTCCTCTCAAAGGTAGGTGAAAGGACACATCAAAGCGTTAATCGGGCATATGGAGAGCCAAAGGTCACCCAATGACCGCTTTCTGGGAGTATAAAGTAATAAACTAGTGATTTTTACCATTTTACTTGATACCCGTGGGCTATAGTGATGCAACTCGTAGGTACGCTTACTGTAAGGATGCAAGAAGCGGGTAAGAGGAAAAATAGGGAAAAATAGTGTCTGAAGGATATAAGTGGATCTGAGTAACTGAAATGGATCCTACAAGCCAAATAATGCTGATGCTCACAGGGTGGAAGATTATGATGTAACAGATACCCCCTAATGTGTGAGGTTAGAGACTGATGCTACGATGGCCGAAATACATTATAAAACTCAGAAGTGGAGTGATGGAAACACAAGTGGAAAGAGTAGGTCACTCATCATAATACAATAGTATCTCTGAATACATGTTGGTATAGTACAACAATCTGATACAATGGCCATGAATAGGCAGTATATAATAGATACATGTCATAAGTGATCATAGTGATGATCCCTCTACAGTAAGATATGGTATTCTGCTGAAAAGAAGACAACTGGTGCAAACTGGAGGTACAAACTACTGATATCTGAGAGGTGATATCTCAGATGTAAAGTCAAAGTCATATGTAGCATACTGAATGCCACAATCGCCTGGGGTCTTCTACACAAGTCTTCGATGGTGCAAGTCCCATCAAGTGAATAAAGGAGTTGGGGTTGAACCAGATGAGACATCGTCTGATTACCGGTCAATGATGTATACCGTTAACAGACACGAGATGACCCACCAATAACAAAATTGGGCATCAAGGCACATAGCACAATCATCAGAGTGTTAATAAATGGGTTGAAGTCGAACACTAGGATGAATCCATTGATCAGGGGACATTGATGTATTCCCAAAACTATCAATGGCAAGAGAACCTACCACTAATGACTGCAAGCCTCAAGGTACTCAACCGAACTCTAAGCCTCAAGTCCCGGAATAAATGCGTTGAAGACGATGGAACGATACTCACTCGAAGGAGGGCATTAAGGAATCCCCCATCGACTAGCACGAGGTACTAGCAATGCTGAAAGATTTGGAAGATCTCAGGTAAAACGGACTTACTCAATAAGGATGGCCGACATGTAATAGTTAAGAGATCTGAGGAGTGGCCGACATTGGTTTCAGGACTTCCTTTAAACAAGAGCATGATCAGATGGATAGACTCAGGAAGCATAGACTCAATATAGACTGTGTAATACATGAGGCATCACAAAGGGCTCCATAATGACTAGAAGCTTAACCAATCAGTGGAGTAAACTAAGAAACAAGTACAGCTCCTAAGGTCCAACTATAGTCTCGACTCATAATGTACGAAGTGCAATAAATGCTCTGTTCAAAGGCGACACAACAGCTGCCAACAAGAAGTAGTGACCATAATCCCGTCCGACTTTTTGGAATATTTGGTTTTTTTTGTCTTTTTCATATTTGGGAAAATCTTGAAAAAGGATAAAATTGCTTATAGTACAACAAGTGAGGGAACGAGTGTCAAATAGCTAGAAGACTAGTGCCAAGCAGTGGAACATACCTATGCTCAATGCAAGGAAGTGCGTGCAGGACGTGGACACTCGGAGGTATGTTCCCTCAGGGTCAAAAGGGTCATCAAATTGTGAAGGACAAATGAAAACTCTGCAAGGCTCGATAGGGAAAGGTGCTCAGGCACCAGGATAACCGGGAGCTGGCACCAGGCTCAAGCAGCAAGCAAGATGATGCAATGCAATCACAACATGATATAACTGAGGGGAGTCCTTAAGGGAGATGGCTAGCATAAGACAAAGTAGAGTATGAGTCTTTACCACAATGTCATGGCATAACTACAAAGGACTCCCAATCCTAAGGACAAACAACAGCATGGGCACCAGAATGCAAAAGGAGGTTCTAACTAGGGTACCCATGTTCGAAAAAGCCCTACCACCACATAACGACACCTCTAAAGTAGTGTGAAGGTTCTGTGTCGGTTACAAAGCGGGGTCGCACCTAGGGTTTATGAAAATGGTCAATAGGTCAAATGCATAATGCATGCGAAAATGGCATCTAACCTATATGCCAGGTGTGAAATGTACCTGTCATAGGTGTGAAATGGTTCAGAACAACTTTCGCCGAGGAAATCTGATTAAAAAACACTACTCCATGACATTATATTAGTCCATAACAGCATAAAATGGTAAAAACTATAGACAAGTGGGTCTAGAAAATTATAAATAGTAATAAAATTTTATAATTTACAATTCATTTGTACTATTCACCCATTTGGAGTTTTGTGGTTAGTTTTCACCTAAAAGTTCAGTTTCTAATTCTGGGAGCTACAAGCGACCGTTGATCGAATTGTCCAGAGCAGGTTGGTAGTCATTTCCATTCCTTTCATTTCAATGCTTTCATTTTAGTTTTCAGCGGTGGGATTTTTAGTTTGGCCAAGCCCTAGATGGCTTTGGTGCAACCTATGGGCTGTAACTATGCATGTCGCGTGTAGGGTACCAAAAGTGCCATAAAAAAATAGACTGGCCGCGGGTACCCGCACCTGTATACAAATTAGCCTACATGTACGGTTGTGAGGAAATTTTTACACAAGAAACTGACCAAAACTTGTTTGTTTCTCACTCCAGTATGGTTCTAGAGTGGAGGGAGAGAGAGAATGACCAAGTTGATGAGGTCGTGTGTAATGATGTGCAAGCACAACAGGCATTGCAAGCATGTGGGTTGTACAAGTTCTGGAGTATAGGGAGTTTAAGGGCCCAAAACCTATTACTCTGTCGCCTGATAGACTACTGGGATGTGGACACAAAGAACTTCATCCTCAATGGGAAACCCTCACACTGGAAGTGGAAGATATCTACTTCATTACCGGTTTGTCCCATAGAGGTGAGGTGACCAGTCTTCAGTCTCGGACAATGGGTGGTGGGATCACTGTTCAGGACTACATAGCGTGGTATTGTCCCGCAAACAAAAAAGCGGTGGGAATTCAAGTGCCCATCAATGCCATAGTAGATTTGAGCACAAAGATCATTGTGGCTACCTTGGTGCGGTTCACTAGATCCAAATATCTGCACCAGGCATCTAGGTCGGTGATGTTCTATGCATCACAATGCATGGAACCTATGGTATTCGACTGGTGTACTACACTGTTGGTGTCTATGAAGACACAATTGATGGAAAGCAAAGAAGAGAAGGCCAAAAGCTTCAGTTATGGTAGTATGCTATGCAGCTTCTTCTTTAAGAGGGTTTCGAGGTTCAGTCCGAGGGTGGATGTCCCTCCTCATAGTCTCTACGATCCAGCCTTGACCCAGTTGGCTAAGATCTTGACACGACAGGGTGGTGGCCGTCTGGCATCACCATATACTGAGGGGTTCTTCCGCTGGTGGAATCAGCAGGTGATCGCTATAGAGGACTATCCCTATGTAGGGATAGACTTCATATAGGATCGGGACATGTCGCTCCCACCAGGCGCAGTGTTCAGAGACATTGGTGGGCACTCTTTTTGGTTTTTTTGTTTATTAAATTTTTATGGATTTTTTTATTATAGTTGAAATGCAAAAATCTTCTTGGTGGTAGTACCAAGTGCTAAATTTTGACTGTTTTCTCGTAGACAAAGGCCCAGTGAGACTTGAGGGCTTCCCGAGACATGATCATCGGGGTAGAGGTGATGAGGCAGGAGATGCTACAGCAGGGCGGACTCTACAGACATTATGGCGCAACATATCACGGATGGGTGCGCGGGTACCATATATAGAGATGGCCCGTCTACTTGAGGCCATGCAGCGCCAAGTAGTGGGTGTCCCTGGTGACTGGGTGTAGCTACTGCAGTGGGTAGCCAATGCAGTACAGTACTTCTATGAGACACATCCTATCGAGGTAGCAACTAGGCCTCCTCAGAGAGAATAGATATCCCAGGGTCTCATTTTTGTATCGATATGTATATTTTGAGGGCTACGGGCTCCATTTTTGTATGACACTATCATTTTGGACATATTTATATATATATATATAATTTGGTTCTTGGTTCTACTATACCTGTGTATGTACAAATGTGTGAATGTCTTTGTATTTTATGTGCTTCATGATGAATGTGACAAATGCCAATCTAATACATAGTTAGCGTATGCATCAGATATATAATTAAGACCTCTCGGAACATGAATATATGTAATTGAAACAAAATGTTTCTGCAAGAGTCGTACCTTAAGGAATTTCTGTAGTAATGTAGGGTCTCATACATGGTACTGCCCATTCAGCTGAGACACAACTAGTTGTGAATCCATTCGGACTTCTAAAGACTAGATGTCATGTGAAATAGCATCCCGAAGTAGCTCAATAATGGCACTATACTTAGCCACATTATTAGTTGTAGGACCGAGACAAGCACCTCCTGAGGACACAACTAGGTGGTCAAGTGAGAAGATAACCTAGGCAGTAGAAGCAAGCTGCTGCGTATGTCGGCTAGCACCAACCGCGAAACCTAAGAACATAGGAGATCTCATTGACATCTGTCAATCAAATAGAATCTAATCAACAGACCCGACAACCAAAAGGCAAGCTAAACTATGTACAAAAAAAATATACAATAGTGTACAAAAGTATCATCCTGAACCAGAGGTTCAAGTGTGATACCGCTTGAGGTAGAGTCCATTTCTAGGCTCCTTCAAGGAAAACCCCTCATAGTATTCTAACTCATAAGCTCCTTTTTCCAAGACACGCCTCACAATGTAAGGACCATGCCACATGTGGTTGAACTTGCTTGCCCCTAGGAGTTCTTTAGCTTGGTCATACAAAAGGACCAAGTCACCTTCAACATATTGCCGGGGATGGACAAACCTATCATATTGAACCTTGACATGACACTTGTTAACATCAATGGCCACAGCGGCATCTCCACGTTGCTCGTCAAGTTGCTTGAGGTGTATTAAACGTTGCTCAATACCTGTTGTATCAGGGAGGAGCTCTATGGCTAGCTTGAGTGAAGGGATTTCACATTCAATCAGTAAAAGTGACTCCACACCATGAACTAACTGGAATGGTGAGAACCCGGTGGCAGTCTTAACTGCGGTTCGATACGCCCACGAAGCAGGATATAACATGATATGCCAATTGGTATTGATTTGTTGGATGGTACATTGGAGAATGGTCTTCACAGACTTATTTACTGCTTCAACCTGACCATTCACTTGAGGATAGTAGGAAGACGAGTGTTCCTAATGAATCCCAAGCTTGAGAGACAAATCCTCCATCATCTTGTTTTGAAAGTGACTACCATGTTCAATGACAATCTCTTTCGAGATATCGAACCGAGTGATAATCTGGTTGAACATGAAATGGGATGCAGTAGCACCATCAGCTTTTATGGTAGGCATGTCCTCAGCCCACTTGGAAAAATAATCTATGGCCACAATAATATGGTGATGCCCCCTAGCCAAAGCTGGTTTGCAATCCATGAAATCTACCCCCGACTTAGTGAAGGGACCGACAGTGACGACCGAATGGAGGGGCGCTGGATGCAAGCATATGTTCCAAGAAAACACTTGGAAAGGGTGACATCTCTTCACAGCGTTAATACAATCCTTAAAGATGGTAGGCCAAAAATAACCAGCTCGCATGATACGCGGGGCTGTAACAAGCCTGGATAAGTGACCTCTACACGCCCCGGCATGGAAGTCATTAAGTACCCGCTCCGCTTCTTCGTGAGTCAAGAAACAATGGAGAATGGAATCCTTTCCTCAGTGATACAAAGTGTCACTGACGATAATATAATCTTTAGCGTGATGTCTCACATGCCGTCGCTCATCTCGTGAATAATGCGGAGGAAACTTCAAAGTTTGGAGATATACGATGACATCCCCATACCAAGGGTCTTCGGAAGAGATAAGAAATAAGTGTTCATCCACAAAGGAATCTTCATGAATGACATCCTCGTCAAGTCGCGGAAGGTCTGAAATAAGCTCAACAAACACCAATGATTTGACCGACTTCGCCGAAGCAAAATCAAGATCAAATTCTTGAAGGATCACAATCCATTTATTATACTTACCCCTGATAAGGCATCAGGATAGCACAAACTGAAATGGATTGATCTGAGATACAACTGTGGTTGTTCGAAGCAAAATGTAATGTCGTAACCACTAGACTACGTAGACAGTCACAAGTGCCAGCTTTTCTACGTGAGTATATCTTAGCTCAGTGTCTACTAAATTTTGACTGAGATAATAGATAGAATGCTTGAAAAGCACATCATCTACCTAAACCAAGACCATGCCAATAGTCTCTTGAGACACGGACACATAAAGAATGAAATCTCATGTAAAGTCTGGTGGAATAAGCATAGGGGCTGATACCAAATCTTTCTTAAGGGCATCGAAAGACTGCTGGGCTCGCTCATCCCAGATAAAAGGTGTGTCTTTCTTCAATAGGCGTGCGAAACCTTTGGTAATATTAGCATAGTTAACTATAAATTGACGCAGAAACGTAGCTCTCCCTTAGAGGCTCTGAAGTTGTAACAATTTACGTGGAGGAGTAAACTGAAGTATTGCCTTAACTTTGAGAGGATCGACTCTAATACCCTCTCCCGAAACTATGAATCCTAGAAGGTGACCGGTCCTAACAGCGAAGATGCATTTGTTTGGATTCAATCGAATTTAGTAGTGGATACATCGTTCGAGAATCATACGGAGTTGCTTGGGGTGGTATACTCTCTTGCAAGAATGTCCACCAAGACCATCCAAGAAAAATTCCATAATCATCTTAAGATCGTGAAAGGCGTAGGTCATGTGTCGCTGAAAAGTGGCTCCGGCATTTTTAAGGCCGAAGGGTATTTTCCAATATGAAAACGTTCCCCATGGACAAATAAATTCCTTCTTATGTCGGTCTACGGGTTTGATTTGAATCTGATTATAACCCGAGAATCCATCCATGAATGAAAAAATATCACTCCCTGCACAGGAATCCAAAATTTGATCAATGAATGGCATGGGGAAGTTCTCTTTCGGACATGCATGGTTCAAATCTCTAAAATTAGTTCATACACAGATCATTCTCTGCTTATTATCTATAGGAACGGGGTTTGACACCTATTCGGTAAGGGGAATGGGGTAGATGAAACCGGATTTGAGCAATTTCTCCACCTCTGCCTTAATAGCAGCTTCCTTCCTAGGGTTCACAGCATGTAAGCGTTGTCGAACCAGTTTAGCATCAGGATACGTTCTAATCTCGTGTTCAACAATGCGGGGGTCTATTCCTGGCATCTCCTCGTATGACCAGGCGAAAGCTTCCTGGAGTTCTGTAAGCAAGTCAGTGTAAATAGCGATCTCCTCATGAGTGCAATCAGCACCGACGTAAACATTCTCCATCTTTCTGGGAGTGCGAGAGATGTTGATCAAAATGGTTGGGGAAATATTCGCCATATTCCCCTCCGCAAAAACATCATGCAACTCCAAAAGAGCCACAGGGTGACCAACCATCTCTACTAGAGTCATCATAAACTCTTCTTGCTCAACGAGCTCGAGGTTGGGAAGGAAATAAGAGCGATGGTTAATATCTTCCCAAGGCCTCTCACTACCACACATGGCCTCCATGATAAATTCATCAGATGGTAAAGTATCATCAAGGCAATCGTGTGAACAAGATGAGTTGGCTACCCAAACTGGCAGCAAAACCGGATCTTCTTCAACTGTCTAGGAAGAAGAGATATCCAGACCTACAGTGGTTTGTTGAATATGATTGTAAGCAAGATCCGCTACAAATAAAGGCACAGACATACCGACATGTGCAATGTTTCCAGACGTGGAACTCATGGACAATAAAGTCCATGGATCATCCAAATAGGAGGTCCGGAATAACATATTATTTGAAGGAGGAGACGCATCGTTGGTGATGGTTCCAATAAAATTCACAGGTGCAGAAAGATTATAAGTTCCCATCAATGAAGGGTACATTCCAACACCTATGTTCCCAGTTGTTGGTTGATAATTAGAAACATGCACGACTATGGATCCCGCGGATGCTACGGAAGGAGTGCCAACAAAATCCAGCTGATCGATCGTCACAATCTTGCCTTCATGGGGAAATCAAATAACTTTGAATACAGTAGACACGACAGCCTTCATAGCATACATCCATTTCCGACCCAGTAAAAGGTTGTTGTCGATGGGCGTATCAACCACTTTGACTTCAATAGGCACAAACTTACCTCCCAAGGAGACAACAAGGGAAGGGATAATTCCATGCGGCGTAAAAGATCTACCATCGAATGCAGTGAGTGTAGTTCTAGACACGAGTAGAGGAGGAGAGCCAAGAGCTTTCCAATAAGTTAACGACATTACTGATGTGGAAGCACCTTCATCAACCATAGTATGTTTGACAAAACTCTGAAGGCACACCACTTGGATTTGAAAAGCCACGTGGTAAGGTAAACGAGGATGGACATCAGTAGTATCGAACTTTATAACACTAGGATTTCCCCCATCCTGAACTCCTAACGCACTCAAAAGGGAATGCTTATGAGAAGGACAGGCTTGCAAAAGCTCAAGCGCTGACATGGCACACGGAGTTTATCCCAAATATTCTACAATGGAGTAGTTCTGGACGGCTCGAGCATTGGGATTATGCATAGAGTGCTTGAGAACACTTTTTGGTATCCGCCACATAATAGAGGGCTTCTTGATATGTAAGGAATTGTCAGGAGGAGGGGGAGGCTCATTCCCCATAGTAGTTTGTGGTGCACCATAATCGCACTGACGAGTAGCAACACAAACCTCCGACTGAACCATATTCACAGATTCATAACCACCAGTATTGGAAGAAGACGTTGTCATTTCATTAATACCATAACCAGTGGTGTGAGCATGCGAAGCCATGTTTTGATGATGAGGAAGGGGATCCTTCAACATAGCTGGGCTCTATGCCAAATGCTTCGATGCTTCTTCAATTCGATGACATAAGTGAGTAAGATGATCCTCCCCACAAAGCTTGCAAGGGAATTTCACCTTACGCCTAGGTTTATGATCCTCGCTAGCATTTCTTCCTTCCCGATTAGGGTTGGCATTCTCTTTAGGAGGAGTATTACAATTGCTATTGTTGTTACTTCCATTGTTTCCACCCCTACGATTGTTTCTCCCCTTTTTCTTACCCCCAGGTTGCTGGTTACCCAATGGTTTCATTGATTGCACATTGTGTACATCAGATGACGGAGTGGAAGTGGACATGGTGTTAACCTGTCCAGGAGTAGACTGGTTTAGCGACAAATTTTTCATTTGATTAGCTACCAAGTCTATAGGGAGAGTGCATGTGGACCCCACGATGCCATCGCCATGTGGTCCAAGAACTGACGTGGGATCATGTCTTGTTCGTGGTGCATCAGGAATAATGTCATATAAAATGCCAGACTGAGAATAAAGTAGATATAACTGCTGGACTTTCAAGATAGCTTGTTCCTTAGTCACAATGTTGGACATCGAAACATCCTTAGCAATGTATGGGAGTAGAGACTTGAGGAACCATTCGAACAGGAACTCTGGAGGAATGTTGGATTTCACTAATCTCTTCCGCCGACGCCACTCTTGAACGTGGTCAGAAATATGTGTGGCCTTATTCTGACGGAAGGTGGACAACAACTCAATACCAGTATCATAACGAACCGGTAACTGGAAATGGTCTAAGAAAACCAAAGCAATCTTGTTGAATCCCCTATAGGTGTTCCCAGGAAACTCTACATACCACTTCGCGGCTGCCCCCGTGAGGGTGCGTTGAAATAGTCGTAATCTAATGGAATCATGATTCAAAGAGTTGGAGGAGCACCAAAGGTGAAATGTTGTGACATGATCGCCCGGATCCTCACCACCTTTCCCTTCAAACTTTTGAATGTCCGAAGGAAGCTTGGTCAGAACCGGGGGCCAACTAGGGTCATGACACACTGGATCATTCGTGAGCTTCGAAAGATCCGGAAGATTCAAGCGTGTAAGGAACGGGAGCTACGGCTGGAAAGTTGGATTATATGCTCCCATAAAAGGTTGGTTAAATGGAACCGTGTTATAAGATGGAACAAAAGATTGATGATGAGGATTAAACTACTGATAATAAGGACCTGCGGAACCATAAGCATTCCCATGGCCATAGGATTGATAACCTCCTCCTTCCTAACCCATTTGAGAGTAAGCAGGTATATGCGTGTTTTGGGCACCATATTGGAGTGGTGGGTTGTACTGGTGGCCAGCACCGACTGTGTTGTAGTAAGGGTTTCCACCATGAGTATGGGGCATATATGTACTATTCATAGTGGGAACCGTGTTGTAATGACCATAATGGTATGGTATGTTCCCACCCCCAGCATTAGGATTATCTTGATCAGTCGTGTGATGACCATAAGTATGAGAAGTATTCCAGGCCCCAACATTGGTGTGATTAGTAGCAGGGATGGTGGCGTGATATCCCTATGGATAGGAGATATTCCCACCCCCTACATTAGCATTACTAGTGGCGGTAGTGGTTGCAAAAGTGTGCAGTACATGTCCACCCCCATGGTTGGGAGGAGCATTAACATCCGTAAAAGTATCCCTAGGTTGACGAGTAGTGGCATGTGTATTAGGTGGTGGATGGCGAGCCGTGTTCCGAACAACATTCCTATTAGGCTGGGAAATCGTAGGAGGTGGTCTCCTTCCAAAATTAGCATTGTTAGGAGGAACATGACCAATCCCCATACTATGTGTGTGAGTGGACAACGTAGTGTCCCCAGTGAGGGTAGTGCCCCCAGTGGGTATAGTATGGCTAACACCATGACTAGTGCCAGCGTGACTACCAAATGTAGTAGAAGGTTCAACAGTACTATGAGTAGGCATACCAAAAGAGAGTGCGGTTGGGTTGATCGTAGGACCAGTGTCGGCATGTAAATCTGGCATTTCGTGTCTATAACTGCGTGGAAACGAAGGAACAAAAGGATTGTCTTGTTCTTCATCCTCGGGTAAGTTGGGCATTCCGTAAAGATAATTATTTGGATTCGAAGGATCAAACGGATCTCGTTCAAATGGATTTGGCCAAATCAAACCAGGTTGAGTCTCAAGTGGATCACCTCCCCACACCTCACGAGGAGTATGGGGATCAGAAATGTGTTCAACTTCACCCGACGAAGCTGAAGGTTTTTCCTCAGTATCAGAATGTGTAGCAGTCATAATGTCTTGGACGTATGTCTCGTAAGAATCTGAAGACTTAGAGGGAGCCCTCTGGCATCCTCTAAACACGACGTGAAATCTTGGTAGGCTCTAAACCGACCAACCGATGGGATCAGCGGAGAGTAGGGCTCCGCGCCATGATATCTCCGTAGAGAATATATAATCAAAACGTCCCCTAAAGGCCAACTATCGATCAAAAACAGTAAATCAAAAGCACACACCTAGAGAAACTATAGGCAAGAGCAGACAAACAGAGTGGCTAAATGAGCTCCCGACACTAGAGCCAGTATGTCTTTCCTAGGAGAGGCTTGAGACTCCCAAACTATAGCTGAAAGTAACAAAATCAGTTATAGAGACACCCAGGCTTCACTACGTGTACAGGGTCAAGTCCACTGTACAAACACAATTGTGTTGTCCAATCCCTATCTGACTCAGGACACAAACAGTATAACCACTGCAAGTACCCTATGCGATACCTAGGTAAGGCAACTATGGTCACCACAATATAACCAA
Organism: Larix kaempferi; assembly: GCA_027924585.1. Lineage (NCBI taxonomy): Eukaryota > Viridiplantae > Streptophyta > Pinopsida > Pinales > Pinaceae > Larix > Larix kaempferi. The sequence goes on along the minus strand of BSBM01000809.1, from coordinate 7,165,480 downwards.
TGCTCCGGGGGATAGTCGCAGGTGGGGGGACAGTCGCAGGTGGGATCCTTCATATGGGCAAGGTAGATAAGCCCGAAGCATAAGAGGACGAACCTCTGGTACCCCCAGATATGAACAAATCCTGGAAATATCTACCATGTTCAACTGGTATCAGAGGGATATCCCTTCAACCAACCTCCCGTGACCTCGTGCTTAACTCTAGTTTGAGTAGAGCTTCCTGAGAACATTGATCTATACCATGGATCCCTCCACTCCCTAGTCAAACACCTAATGTTTCGTCTAGTAGTCTTGGATTGTTAACTCACAATGATCTATTCCAAGACTCTAAACCTATGCTAGTTGGCGTACCCTATAAATAAAATCGGTCTAATAAATTTTAAGATTAAGCGTTAATTTTAGTGGCTGTGGTTACTCAAGGGATATGATCATGAAACTAGTGATGTGTAGACTCAATAGTATGCAAAGTCGTCCAATCCTAGACTCGTCTATCAAATAAAACAATGTCAGTAATATGCAAAATCAACCAACAATTCCGAAATAAAGATGCAATCTTTTATCTTTTTGATGTACAAGAAGAACCTAAATGAAGGCAACAAGCACTCAATGCAAGATGCAGTACATGAATGTAAATTTTTTTTGTATTTTCTCTTATAAACAAGAAGGAAAAATGCAAAAACTAGATGTATATTTTTGTATTTTTCAATACAGATGGAATGAAAAATGCAAGCAAAATCCTACTATTCAGTCACTGAAGTGCCGAGAAGATCACTAAGACAACCCAGCAGATCCTAAACAGCAAGACTCAGCCAAAGGAATGTGCTCAAAAGGAAAAAACCAAGAGGCTAAATCCAAAGATTGGTAAAAAACCAAGAAGGATCAACCAAGAGAAACAAAGAATTTTGGTCACAACCAAGGCATGAAACAGTCAAGAAAGAGGCTAACAAAGGCTCAAGAACAACAAAAGCCAACCCAGCAACAACCAATAGCCATAAACCAACAAAAGCCAGAGTTGTATGCTACTGTCGAAGGAATACCTCTGGGTACCCGCAAGCAGTAGAGTAAATAGAAGCGGGTATACGTGAGCTGAGCTAAGCTAACCCACGGGTGAGGAAAGGAAAATGGGCAAACAAAGAGTCCAAGGGCTCAGAAAAAGCAGTTTTTCTATGGTGTATCTTAACGGCCAATCAGTGACACAGAGCTTCGACAAATAGCAACTCTAATTAAGGACTAATGCTCAAAATGTTTCCCAAACATGGATGTTTTCCCTAGTGGAGTCGCCATTTCTGTGTTGGAGAAAACTCACTATGGCTTGGGAATACCACAACAGATAGATGGCTACTAGAAAACAACTCAATTCTCATAACAATGCTATTATAAATGACAATGTTAAGATAATGGAGAAATGTAACCAACCTCGATCCAAACATTTGATGTAGATCCCCGTTGGAGCTTTCAATCCATGCACTTGAAATATGCAGATTAGTCATGACAGCCAATATCCGACAAGTACATATAATATATAAATGACATTAAAATTATCAATAACAATGGTCCATAATATCATAAGCAAATGCAACCCAATGTATAATAAACAACATTCACAACATGATGGACGAGATTATGAGCATTTCTATTAATTAACAAGAATAAGTATAAGGTGATACGACCTCTTGCTGGTAACCAATCTGAACCAATATCTGGATCAATCCACTTGGGCCTCCACCACTTCAATCTTCCATGAATGGCAAACTCAAACTATATAGGAGTTTGGAAGGTGAACATAAAGGGTTCACAACTACAAGGATCAATGAGTGCAGACTCAAGATAGGGCAAACATCCACTGGAGTTTTCTTGCTATTCTTTCTCCTTCCATCCATAAGCCATATGTGCTCAATATATAGTCCTCTCAAAGGTAGGTGAAAGGACACATCGAGGCATTACTCAAGAAGATGGAGAGCCAAAGGTCACCCAATGACAGCTTTCTGGGAGTAAAAAGTAATAAACTAGTGATTTTTACCATTTTACTTGATACCCGCAGGCTATAGTGATGCAACTCACGGGTACGCTTGCTGTAAGGATGCAACAAGCGGGTAAGAGGAAAAATAGGGAAAAATAGTGTTTGAAGGATATAAGTGGATCTAAGTCACTGAAATGGATCCTACAAGCCAAATAATGTTGATGCTCATAGGGTGGAAGATCACAATGTAACAAGGCTAAATCAACTTCCCTTGGCAACATAAGGTCAGGAGTTTGATGTCGAAGACGATGAGCTGTTTTAATAATGTTACTGACCCCTTCCCATGATAACCTACCAAAGAATTATTCACAATATTTTATCCAATGCTCCATTCAATCAAGGTTGTTTGCAATGTATAAATGTAAAGGATCCCACACTCAACCAACTATAGGATAAAATAACAATTCAATATAATTAATTAGATATCATTAAAGGCACATAGTTTAATATAGTTGAGAATGCATAATTATTGAAAGAGTTAAAAATGGTATGATAATATAAAATTGGAAAAAATAAATGTGTAACATATTAATTCAACAATGTATAATAATAATTACCTTTCACAGTCCCCAATGTACCTCTCCCCAATAAGACCTCCCCTTCAAATTTTTTGATGGAGTCAAGATGCCAAATGCGAGGCACATTCATATTTTTTGCTAATTTAGGTAGATATTCACTAATGTACACCATGCATTGATATACCATATATCCTTCAACCATAGAACCCTCAGGCGTGCTCTTTGGTTAACAAAATCCTTCAATGACTTCAACTGCCTCTCCACCATCCACATCAACCTTGTGTGTACTGTTCCATATAATTCAATCTCCTCAACTTGGTGTATGAGGTAGTGTTCTTGTGCATTGAAAAATGCTCAAGGTAGATACTGTTGCATTTCACACATTAGTCGGGGAAATTGTCTCTTCCAATGCCTTATATCTTCTTTATGGATTTATTTTGATGAAAGCCACCTACAAATGATGCAATAAAACGATATATCAAGTCATATATAATATTTGCGGGAAAAACATAATATGTCAATAAATTCTGCTACAAACCACAAACCAAGTACATTTTCCAAGTAAAACATTACTTACCTCATGTATTTTCCAAGAACATAAATAATATGTTTTATGTTGTTGTCAAAGTCGTTTGGGAGAGATAAAGGTAGAACGTAATGTATCAAAAAACACATAATTATTAATATTTATTTCAAAATAAGAAAATAAAATTTATAAAATAGTGCATACCGATAGTGAAATATATTATAGACTCATGATTACCTTAATGAATGTATGCCAATCATGTGTTTTAACCCCAACAAAATCACCTTTTTTCGTCAAGATATTCTTTATGTTTGATGAAAAAACCATCGGAAACCTAATTTTTTTGATGACCTCTTTTACAATATTGCTCTGTTGCTCCGTCAAGCACTAAGTAAGACAAATATTCTATTGACGGCCATTGCCATTAGAATTAACAATCACACTTTGCAATGCATGATTAGCTTCTTGGATGTCACTACAAATCTTTCCAATTTTTTCTTTGTCAGTCCTTCCATCTAATATTCGCCATAACATTTATGTTATGTTCTTCCGATATGCATTGTGTCAAACAAATGAACTATTTGCAGGTGCTCGTAGTATGGAAACCTACTGGATTGAATCGGGTAAATTTTTATTCCTCGTAGAAGCCCATTTGTTCCTTAACAACATTCATGAAACATCAACAAAATCAAATTAGAACTAATTAATCAATATAGGTATAACATATCGCGTTGAACATAATTCGATACAAAAAAAAATTGGCATACCTTGACGGTTGTTGGGCCTGGCCCAGATGGGGCAATTTTGGACAAAAAGTATTGTGAAAACTGCGGAGCTAAGTGCAGTTAAGCTTGAACAATTTTGGATAAGTTTTGGTATGCTACGAAGTTGCGCATAGAATAGTGTCAAAGGAGCTACAAGGAGTATAGCACCGCGATGTGCCACGTCAACGAATATCTAGCTAAGCACAGCATCGATGGATGAAGGCAGTTATTTTGGTTAGGTCACAGAAGACCTATTTTTGGCAAATATTGTCGATAACTACCAAGCAGTGGGTAGGTGCAGATCGGAGGTAGGTGACGGATCACAACGGGAAGAAGACTACTACTGCTCGAACCAGTCATGTAAGGACGGAAAATAAGGAATAAATCAGTGGAAGCAACCCATTGGCGCGCATATAATAGAAGATCCACTGCGAGATATCAGTAGTCTAGTTTTGGTAAAACCACGACAGTTTAGTAAACCTAAGGGTTTCGCTTTCATAATGTAAAGACATGACCTATGGGCATGATCTATTTATAAGGAAATTTTCTATGGGAAAGGGTTAATATTTTTGGGGTATTAGTGACCATTGTTAGGATTTGTAAGAAAGAATCCATTGTAAAGGCTCTGCAGCTGAGTGCACAGAGACCTTATTTTGAGAGAGAAAGAGAAGAGCGTCTGCAGCTGAGTGCGCAGACGAAGAACTGTTGTACCCTTTCCAAGGTAAATAGACAACAGTTCTTGTGGACGTAGATTCCCATCTGGGGGGGTGAACCACGTTAAACCATTATGTTATGTGTTTTTTGTGTGTGATTTCCATTAATTTGTGATCTAATTTACTTACAGTGCATGCATGAAGTTATTATTGCTTGTTATATGTTTACTGTGATCTGTATTCGTCGTGGGAAGGATGGAATAAGATGTTAAGTAGTTCATATGTGGATGAATGTAACATTCAAGCACCTATAAACTCTTGTATGAATGGATCTCTGGGCTAGCTATATAGTTAAGTGTTAAGGATTAAATCGCAGTATCAAAGCACACAGTACTGCACATCTCACTTATTTGCATAAGTTATGGTGTTTATCAAAAGCTAAGTAAGGATGAATGATTAAAGGTTTATCGACTAAGAATTGACTAAGGAGTGATCATATCTCATAAGTCCACTGCACAGCTTGCGATCACACTGAGGGTGCCAATATCCCTTGTCTTAAAGAGTCTTGATGTGAAGTAGAAGACTTGGTGCAGTCACGTAATCAATTGCGCAGTCTGCCACCACGCTGCACATTAAGCAAGCTGAATCTATTGCATCGCCTGGTTGTGGAAACCTGCTTCTGCAACCACCCACTTCGACTTCACCTCAGGTGAGACCTCAGGTTGCTCGCAGCCTGTTGCCGAAAGGGCCGGTGAATAGGGGTTTTGTTGGTATCTTGTACCGCGAAGTACCTGAGTCTACATTGGAAAACCTCTAGAACAGTGTTGCGACCAACAAATGGTTCCGTTGTCGTGCTAACACCGATGATGTGATCGTGTATTCATAAAAGTGATGTCCGACAGTTGGCATCCAGAAAAGAAAGAGATCTGGGCTTGGTGTGATAAGATCGAAAGAGTCTTTGCAAAGAAAGAGAATATACACCTATGTCTATCTGACATAGAGTGGCTGAACAAATATTTGTGGTGGGACATCCACAAGATTTTTTGGGCATCATTCCCAAATGAACTAGAAGAGTGTATCTCGCGCCTTGCAAAAAGAAAGAATTCTTCTCAAGAAGGAGCACCTACAGAGTGGAGTCTAGAGCTTACTGAACAACTCAAAGCAATCGACAGCCCACTATCACGAGCAGTCGACTTCTAGGTTGATAGCATACTTGAAGGATTTGTGACCGAGTTCACTGTGGACACACTGAAATCCTATAGCCAGGCTGAAGCATACTTCTTCGAACGATTCAGAGGTAAGTTATTGAAAAATCTCAGTCTATACATTAAAATGCGTTTAGCAGAAAAAGGTGTTTTAAGAATGCAGCAATAATTCAATCTGTCATGGTAGAAAATACATACATTAATTCTGATGAAGAAGACCATACTTTGAGAAGTGGAAAGAGATATAAACTTACTAGCAAAGAGATTCCTAGAAGGTCGAGAAAATGTATAGATACTGAAATCCCATTCGACCTTAAAAATCAGAATATGCTATCATCCGCCATAGTCCAACGTATTACACCTCAGAATCCAGAATTTTAGAAACAACCTACTGCAAGCATCGCGCAGCCCATCCCATAGCTCAATAATACTACTAACACCGTAGAACCGAGTGCTCACAACACTACATCTCATCCCATTCCACATAATACTATCCCTAGCACGATACAGCAACCTGTATCTACTTTTGTAACAGGGAATCAGTCTCAGAATAGTACAAAATCCAGAAGCAGAATGACAGATAATGATATAAAACTGCCAATATTCAATGGAATGGGTCAGGAATACCCTGATCAACACTAGTTTTTATGCGAAGCCGTGTGGAATGTTAAGCAAGTGATAGATTATGCTATCAAGAGAGCCCAACTCATAACTACTTTCAGAGACAGAGCGCTGCATTGGCTTATGAAGTATTCTCAAACACAACTAATAACCTTAGCAGATATCAAGACCACGATTGCAGCGGAATTTAAGAAGCCCAAATAAGAATCACAGTGCATAACGGAGTTGAAAGAAATCAAGCAGAAACCTACTGAATTAGTCTGGGAATTCGACCAAAAATTCAAGACATTGTTAGACCAAGTGAGCTTTGTTATAGCTCCGCAACAACATCAAGAATGGTTTATTGTTGTGATGTTGCCCCACATCAAACAACCACTAATGCAATAGAAGGTTGTATCTCAAGCTGAGGCCTTGGACATCTCAATGAAGTTAAAAGCTTCACCAATTGGAGAAAGTAGTTCAGGGATGATACAGATCCAGAACCAATTGGCTACCTTGACATTAGAATTACAAGGTATGAAGAATGAAAAAGAGCAGAGGCATGAAGAACAACATGAAGTTTGGTGCACAGGATGCAAAGGAGAGGACCACACCAGAGAACATTGCCCCTTATTTCAAGAATACTTTAATAGTGGCGCACCAAACCCAATAAATATGAATCAGAACCAGGCGCCATGGTGTGAAATTTGTAGAAGCAGAGGACACAGACCTGAGGATTGCTACCTAATACAAAAATATGTAAAACCACCTAAAAAATTATACTGCAATTTATGTAAGTCAGTTGGGTATGATGAGTCCAACTGTCGTGCTTATGAACTGATGAATGAAAGAAAGCGAGATATGGATGCAATGCGAGGTGCTGGTGGAGGAGACACGGAGCGGAAAATACTTCTAAACCCACATTGTACTCGAATTAAGCCACAAATAATTGATTATAAATTGAATGATGATTTTTATAGTAAGAGAGAAAACCTTTTTTATAGGTTTACACACACCATTTCAAAGGAACGGTGTGTCCCTACGATTTAGCTATGTAATATTACATTTAATATTTGAATTAATTGTTCTCTAAATATTTAGATACATAACATTGCTGCTGTCTTTTAAAATGCTTTGTCCTCAAAGCAGGGGTAAAGATGGGTATTGTTGGCAGAACTGTTATGTCTCCCATGATGCGTCTTCATTTGGAAATTTTTTCCACCTAATGAGATATTCCTTGAGTGTTCGAGAATGAAGTCTTCTTTCTCTGGTTGCAATGATTGCCTATGGTTCCAAAATGATCTTCCCTTCATCATGTAACATAGGAAGTATTGTTTGCACTGTTTGATGTTGCCCCAACATTTTCTTGAGACATGATACGTGGAAGACATTGTGGATATGACTTTTAGCAGGTAGTTGTAATTCATACGCAACTCGACTAATCCTTTTGGTGATCTGGTATGGTCCATAGAACTTTGGGCCAACTTGTTTTTTCCTCTTTGTTTAAGAGATATCTGTTTATAAGGTTGGATCCTTACGAATACCCAGTCTCCTACTTCAAATTCTCTCTCTATCCTACGTTGATCGGCTTGTTTCCTCATACGGTTTTGTGCTGTGACTAAGTTGTCTCTGAGTAATTCAATTGCCTTTTGAGTTTTCTCTAGTTGGTACCTTACTTCAGGAACATTAGTGTTGCATAGAACCAATTCCTTCCAATTTGAAGGTTCGTACCCATATAAGGCTTCGAACAGAGTCATTTTTGCAGAGGTGTGGTATGTTGAATTGTACCACCATTCGGCTAGATGTAACCATTGAGACGATTGGTTTTGCTTATCTATTACAAAACAACGTAGTTAGGCTTCTAAGCATTTGTTTACGACTTCAGTCTGACCATTAGTTTGGGGGTGATAAGTTGAGCTCATATTGAGTGATGTGCCCACTTGTTTGAAAAATTCCCTCCAAAATTTCCCATTGAATTTTGCATCTCTGTCACTGACAATGACTTTTGGAAAACCATGTAATTTGTAGATATTCTTGCAAAATACATTTGCAATTTGTTTTTCCGTGTCTGTATTTTTTATTGCCATGAAGTGTGCAAATTTGGTCAATCGACCAACCACTACAAAGATTTTGTCCTTCCCTTCTGAGGGAGGTAACCCATCGATGAAATCCATTGATATCTCTTCCCATTTCTGGTTTGGAATGTGTAGGGGATGGAGTAATCCTGGGGTTAAAATATTTTCACTTTTGTTCCTCTGGTATTTGTCACATTCTGCCACATATTGCTGGATATCATTTTGCATTACCTTCCAAAAAAATGACCTTCTTGCATTATATTAATATTTGAAGAATCCTACGTGTCCTGTCGCTGGTGAATCATGGGATTCCTTCATTACTTTAGCCTTGAATTTAGAGTTTGATTTTAAGTAGATCCTCCCTTTATACCAAAGGATATCATTTTTCCATTCAAACTTGGTGTTGTGATTGGGATCGTTAATTATAATGCTTGTCTCTGGGTCCTTAGCATATTCGCTTCATATTTCATCTAGCCATTCTGGGATTACAACTGAAATGGAGTAAGAAGTCATATCTTCATCTCTTCTGGAGAGAGCATCTGCGACTACATTCTCCTTCCCTTTTTTGTGTATTATTTCCATGTCGAAAGCATCAATTTTTTCTATCCATTTTTGTTGTTCTGTGGATAGTGTCTTCTGGTGAAGTATATATTGAAGACTATTGTGTTCCATGCGGATCATGAATTTTCTACCTAGGAGGTATTGTCGCCACTTTGCTAAAGCATGTATAATGGATAACATTTCCTTATCGTATGTAGACTTAAATTGTTCTCGTTTATTTAGTTTTCTGCTCTCAAAAGCTATCGGGTGCTCATCTTGCATTAGTACTGCTCCCAAACCATAACCTGAAGCATCACATTCTATTACGAAGGGTTTGGAGAAGTTTGGGGTGGCTAGTACAGGTGTGGAGGACATAATTCTTTTCAATGCCTCAAAACACTTGTCTGCTTCTTCACTCCATTGGAATGCATTCTTTTTTAGAAGGTTGGATAAGGGAGCAGTTATGTGTGCATAATTTCAGATGAACCTTTTGTAATATCCGGTTAGTCCAAGGAATCCCCTTAACTTGGAAATATTAGTGGGTTTGGGCCACTCTGTGATCGATTTGATTTTTTCTGGGTCCACTTTGACTCCTTCCTTGGATATTACATGACCAAGGTAGTGCACTTCCTCCTTACCAAACGTGCATTTGGACATCTTAGCATAGAATTGATTTGCTTTTAAGATGGCTAGTACTTGTTCAAGATGTGTGAGATGTTCCTTCCATGTTTTGTTGTATATGAGGATGTCATCGAAAAAAACTAGTACAAACTTTCTTAAGAATGGCTGAAATAAGTTATTCATGGTTGCTTGAAAGGTTGTTGGGGCATTAGTTAGCCCAAAAGGCATTACTTTAAACTCGTAATGACCTTCATGGGTTCGGAAAGTTGTTTTTGCCACATCTTCTAGCCTTACCCTGATTTGGTAATATCCTGACCTTAAGTCTAATTTCGAGAAGTACCTCGCGCCATGAAGCTCGTACAACATTTCATCGATGAATGGAATGGGGAATTTGTCTTTAATAGTTATCTTGTTTAGTCCTCTATAGTCGATGCATAGTCTAAAAGATTCGTCCTTCTTTCGTACCAGTACTACTGGTGCAACATAAGGACTCCAAATTTTTGTAATCACTCCACATTTTAGCAAATCATGGATTAATCTTTCAATCTGTGTCTTGTGGTGGTGTGGATACCTGTAGGGTTTAACATTGACGAGGCTTGATCCAGACTTGATTTCTATGACATGTTCGATCTTCCTTTCTGGTGGTAACTCCATGGGGAGGTCTTCAAATACTTTTTTGTACTTTTGGATTAGTCCTTGGATCTCTGGTAGACTTGGTTTAACTGCTTTTGAAGTTAATAATTCCATCTCTTGGCATTGTACAACATATGCAGGTGCTCCCTTTCAACTTAACTTCTCCATTTTGTGGGATGACACAATTTGTGTGCGAGGGGGTTGGAAACCATACAGCTTGTATTTTTCTCCTTGTCACCTGAACTTAATAAAGTGTTCTTGGTGGTTGGCTTTGTAGGTCCCTAGTGTTTGCAACCACTGAATTCCTACTACTGCATCAACTCCCCCTAAGGGTATTGCATAGAATTTTGACTCAAGGTTATAATTTTGTAATTGCAGCTTAACTTTGTGGCATTTTCCCACCTTTTTCGATCTTCTTCCCATCTGCAACCATTACCTTCATGTTGTGTACTGGATATATGAAAAGGTTAAGCCTCTTTGCAACACTTATATCGATAAAATTATGGGTACTTCCTGTGTCCACTAGGACAACAACGTTGTTATTCTTGATATGCCCCTTAATTTTTAATGTTTATGGCTGATGGATACCGGTTATGGCCGCAATTGATATCTTCGGTGTGTCTTCATCTTCTGTCTTTGAGGGAGGATTTTGGAGGTCACTTGTATCTTCTATGTCATAATCATCACTGTCTGATTTTTCTTCCTCTTCTACTTCACATTGATATAGGTTTTTGGTTTCTTTATTCAAACACCTATGTCTTGGGTCCCATTTATCTCTGCAGTACTTACACTTCCCTTCTTTCATTTGTTGGGATTCTAGACTAGTTTTGTTGTCACTTCTTAGCTACAGTGGCTGATATTTTGTGTCGGATTTGGTATTTTGGACGAACCTTTGATCTTTATCATGGTTTTTGTTCCAAGTTTTTTTGAATTTTTCCTTAATGATTTTTGCCTTGCGTCTGGCCTTGTCCATGTTTGATACATTTAGTAGTTCTAGTTCATCCCTGATATATGATTTCAACCCATACACATAAGTTTGTAGACATTGACTGTCTGTGAGTTCCGGCACATGTGTCGCTAGGGTTTCCCATTCATCTGTGTATTCATCGACCTCACCTTTCTGCTGTAGTCTCGTGAGCTTTGAAAATAAGTCTTTTTCTTTTCAATCTTCAAACCTCTTAAAGAAGTCGTTTTTAAATGTGTTTCAATTAGGATTAGTTGTTCGTGTTGTGACCTTCCACCACATATACGAGTTGTATGCCCGACCTTCTAGTTGTATCGAAGCATATTTTATCATTTCTTCTTCTGACTTCATATTATGTACGGAGACAAATTCTTTTGCCTTGTTGATCCACGCCACACTCTGTTTTGGTTCGCCATCGAATTTTGACAATTCTAATTTAGGTTTCATTTGATATCCACCTATTGTTTGTTTAGGATGTGGAGAATGTTCGTGACTGACCTCTTCTTGTGGGATTTCCCCTTTGGGAGGAATTGTATTATGATCATTTGTATTTTTTGAACTGAAGGATGGTTTACTTTCCCCTGGCACGGTCCCTGTTATTATGTTTAAATATTCCTGGATGTTGCTGAATTTGGTTTCGAGCTCTTCTGAGATCTCTCCTTTTACTCCTTATATCTCCCATGCGATTTCCCTTTTGACGGTGCCTGATAGTTCATCATGTAGCTCTGTTTTGAATTGGTCGAGCTTTGAGAGTATCCCTTTGATATTTTTAGAGTCTCGAGCTTGGTTTTTCTCAAAATTATCCATTCAATTCTTAGTTTCATTCATCTCTGACATTTTCCTTGTGCAGGGAGGAATTTTGAAATATAAAGGTAAAAATCAATATATATCTATATATATATTAATTTAAAAAAAAAACTTTAATAAATAAATTATTATATAATAATATTATTATTATTATAATAATAATATTGTTATTATAATAATAATTTTATTTATTCATTTGAATTTGAAAATGTGTGTAGGTGGGAGGCTTGGTGGTGATGGGAAACATTGGGGAGAGGCCGTGGTTGGATGGAAGGGAGAGCGCAGGGGTTGGAGTGAGGGCGGAGTGTAGGCAGCAACAGGAGTGGTGGGCGTGTGGAGGGAGCACGGGGAGGAAGAGCAGCGGAACTGGAAGGAATGGCGTGTGAGGGGAAACGCAGGGAGGAGAGGTGGAGAACGCATGAGGTATGAGGAGGGCGGTGAAGGAGCATAGAAAATGAGAGGAATGCATGGAGGGTGAGGATGAGGGAGAAATCTGTGAAGGAAGGTGGTGGGAGATGGAGCAGAGGAGGAAAGATGGGAAGGCGTGAATATGGAACTCTGTGATGGAGAATGGAGGAGAATACAGTAGGAACCGAATAAGGCTCTGATACCACTTGGAGCAGACACGGAGTGGAAAATACTTCTAAACCCACATTGTACTCGAATTAAGCCACAAATAATTGATTATAAATTGAATGATGATTTTTACAGTAAGAGAGAAAACCTTTTTTATAGGTTTACACACATCGTTTCAAAGGAACGGTGTGTCCCTATGATTTAGCTAAGTAATATTACATTTAATATTTGAATTAATTGTTCTTTAAATATTTAGATACATAACAGTTGGAATGTACCGCGTTCAAGAGAAAAATCATCCAAAGCAAGAGAACACTCACTATGATCAAGTAGGATATAGAGGCCATGGTGGTGGATATCGCGGGAGAGGAAGAAATACTGGTCAAAATAAAGGAAGAGGACAAGGACAGGTAATATGCTATAACTCTGGCCAGCCAGGTCATGTATCCAGAGAATGTACTAATCCATGCACCACATGCAACTATTGTAAATCATTTGATCATGTGATTGAAGATTGTCCGGTGCTTGAGGTAGAAATGCAGAAGAACAGAATCACCGAACCCTAATATCCAGTTGATCGCATTAGAGAACAGACCTACAGGTTAGAGTGTCAACGCAGTAATGCGAAGTGGCACTGGTACAAGAAAAGAAAATAGCACAGAAGCCTTGACTTCTCAAACAACTAATCTTAAGAAAAACCCTAATGAAACAGTAGGGATAAGAAAAGCTCCTCGGAAAGCACCTCCATTGAACTTACAGAAAAACAAAGAAATATTCAAAGAAGCGCGGGACATGTTTAAAAAACCACCACCTACTTCACCAAGGATTCCACTACGAAGTCAAGAACAACAAATACAAGACATGCCACTGGCATATGAATAGATGTGCACTGCACTAGATACCTCTAATTTTGTTGCACAGTTCCTACAAAGATGCATCAAGTTATTTAAAAACAAGGGCACTCTTATGGAATTTGAAAAACTGATATATCAGTATGAGTCATGCAGTAAGAAAGGAATAGCACATAGCGTAGTCAATAACATTAGAAGTCCCAAAAGAACTGGCTAGGAAATGCGGTTCATTGCACAGATAGGAGACTATGAGATGGATGAGATCATTCTTGATCTCGGATCTGAAGTGAATGTATTAACCAAGAAGACATGGCAGGCAATGGGAAAACCAAAGTTACAGTGGTCGCCTATACAGTTAAGAATGGCTAATCAAGGAATAGTTATAGCGCTCGGAAGGTTAACCAATACCATTGTCGACATTGATGGAGTGCAAAGTTATGAAGACTTCGAAGTAATTGAAATTTTGGATGACAACAATCCTTATCCAACACTACAGGGCATCGATTGGGCAATGACGAACTCCATTATCATCAATATGGAAACAATGAAGATGATATTTGAAGGCAATGACATAAGGGTCGTCGCACCATTGGATCCTTCACAGGGGGAGCGATATATTGAACATATTCAAGAAGAGTACAGAGCTCAAGACCTTGACTGTATCTATCAAATGACAACAAATGTTGTGGATTATATTGATCCTACTGCAGATGTAATGCTCAGCTGGCGTTTTGATAGTTCTTGCATCTCAGATTCTGAAGCAAGATTATAAAACTGGCAACACAGAATGCATGAAGTATCTGCCAGACGATGCGCAACAATTACAAAGTCACTCCACTGGATTGGAAAGTAGGTAAGTCCAATCCCCACTTATGATGGTACAACTAACGTCTATTCATTTATTAAAGAATACACTGCAGTAGTGATAGATGAACATTGCATCTCAGCATTAGACATGGCACTTAGAGAAACATCAGCTAGATGGTGGGCTACAGATAAGAAAACATTGACATCTTGGGAACAATGCAGAATTGGCATGCAAATCAAGTTTGTTGATAAGGTTACACTACCTTTTGAGAAATACAACGGCCAGACGAGCCCACAGGATCATGTTACAACTTGTATAGGGGATTGGAAATAAAGACCATAGATAGAATGGGTACATCTCTTTGTGCATACGTTAGAGACGCCTACTCCATAAAATTGGTACCTACAGAAGGAGATGCACACAGGAACCACAGATTGGTCCATCCTTACTGCGACCTTCTAGAAGGATTTTGGATTTGCAGATGACCATCCGACTATTAATGATGCACTGCAGCTTATTAAAGAAAACATATTTAGACCAAATTGCATAGAGGAAAATATATCACTAGAAGAATTTTTTGACACCAGCAATGTACTGTGAGTCTCCAATCAGATTGGATAGAACAAACCGAACAATTCATGGGCTGTTAAAACTTAGCTTAAAAATATGAAGATAAGGAAGATAGTGATGAGGAGGATCCGTGCAATATATAAATCCTTGAATCAGAAGGAATACACGAGGTAGAACGGCCTCCATTAGATATTCCCGATATGAGTGGATCAGTCAAAACAAAGAAAGTGAACATCGGTACTAGTGAAGAACCAAAGTTTGCGGAAATAGGAGATTATTGGGATGATGACACAGTTGCAAAGATCGCAGATATATTACAGGAATATCAGGAAGTATTCGCCACAAAGTTCACAGAGATGAAAGGTATTCTAGGAGACTTAGGAGTGATGAAAATTCCTCTTAAGCCTGGCGCGAAACCTGTAAAGCAAAGGTCGTATAGATTAAACCTGCGCTACAAGGAACGAGTTAAGGCAGAACTCTACAAGATGCTCGATGCAGGAATCATCAAGCCAGTTGAAGAATCAGAATGGATAAGCCCAATGGTTATCCAAGACAAGAAAAAAAAAGGTGAGACTAGAATCTGTGTTGACCTCAGAAAGTTGAATGATGCCTCTATGCATGATCCATTTCCTACACCTTTTACCAACGAAGTTCTTGATAACGTTAGAGGGAATGAAGCATACTCTTTTACAGATGGTTTTTTTGGATACCATCAGATAAAAATCGATCCAGCCGATAGGCACAAAACCACTTTTGCAACAGAATGGGGGTCATTTCAGTATACAGTGATGCCTTTTGGCTTGAAGAATGCACCAACCATATTTTCAAGAGTAGTGATCGCAGCATTCAAAGATTTCATCCACAAGTTTCTAGAAGTTTACTTTGATGATTGGACAATCTTTGGGTTACTGAAGAACCATGCCGCGAACCTCAGGATGATGCTAAACAAATGTAGACAGTATCAGATTTCATTGAATTTAAAGAAATGTATTTTCTATGTTCCTTATGGGATTCTATTGGGACACATTGTGTGTAAGCAGGGATTGATGGTTGATCCTGCGAAGATTGCAGTTATTGTAAACTTACCTACACCAAATTCAGTTAAACAATTGCGCACTACACTAGGGCATATAAGATACTATAGGAAATTCATAAAAGGATATGCACAGATAACTGTAGCAATGGAGAAGCTTTTAAAAAAGGATGCACCATTCATTTGGAATGAGGACTGCGAGAAAGGATTCGACACATTGAAAGAGAAAATGGTCACCGCGCCCTAGTTTTTCCAGACTGGGAAAAGCCATTTCATGTGCATGTGGATGCTTCATGCATCGCATTGGGTGTTGTTCTTGCTCAGCCGAGAGATGGAGGGATTGATCATCCCATTGAATTTTCGAGTATAAATTTGTCATCAGCTAAGAAGAACTATACCACTACTGAAAGGGAAGGACTTGCAATGGTATATGCACTATAGAAATTCAGACACTATTTTCTTGGTTCGCAATTTTCAATGTTTACTGACCATTCTGCATTGAAATACCTGGTCAATAAGCCAGTGTTAGGGGGATGAATATGCAGATGGCTATTACTCTTCCAAGAGTATGATTTTGGAATAATAGTCAAGCCAGGAAGATTAAATTTAGGCCCTGATCATCTATCAAGGATCGAGTCAGGAGAAGAACCTACGAATCTATAAGATAATCTACCTGATGCACAGTTGTTTGTCATACAAGTTGTCGATGATTATTATAAGGATATCATAAATTTCTTAACTACAGGGCTCGCACCAGAAGAGTTCACGACACAATAGAAGAAGCAATTGGTAGTACGCACAACAAAATTCACAATTATCGCAGGACAGCTATACAAGTTAGGACCTGATGAAATACTACGAAGATGTGTAATGGAACATCAAAAACCATACATACCGGCTGATGCCTATTCAGGAGCAGTAGGAGGACACTACGCAGGAAGAGCCATTGCACAGAAGATATTGCATGGATAGATATGGTGGCCGAAAATCCATAAAGATTCCAAGGAACACTGTCATAACTGCGATGTCTGCCAAAGGACAGGAAATCCATCACAGAGAGATGAAATGCCATTAAATCCTCAAATAACTTTGTAGGCATTCGAAAAATGGGCAATTGATTTTGTGGGACCTATTAACCCACCAGGAAAGAGAACTGGAACGAGGTACATTATTACTGCCACTGACTACCTCACCAGATGGGCAGAAGCTAAACCTGTAAAAAATTACAGCTTAGCTACAGCCACATAATTTATCTACGAAAAAATCCTCACAAGGTTTAGATGCCCAAAACTTTTGATGAGTGATCAAGGTACTCATTTTCTTAACAAAACTATTGAATCTTTGATTGAAGAATTCCACATCCATCATTAGTGCAGTACGTCTTATCATCCACAAGCGAATGGCACTGTTGAAGCGTTCAATAAAGTCCTGGAGAATGCATTAACTAAAATATGCAATGTAAACCGCGATGACTGGAACATGCGCATTCCTTCTGTATTATGGGCTTACAGAATGACCTGCAAGAAATTAACTGGACATACCCCTTTTAGATTGGCTTCTGGGAAGGAAGCAATCATGCCAAAGGAATATATTATTCCCAGCTTGAGAATAGCTGCATTCACAAGAATGGCAAATCGTGCAGCACTGGAAGAGAGGTTGTTACACTTGAATGGCTTGGAAGAGGATCGTTTCATTGCAGGATTCCACCAACAAGTACAGAAAGAACGGGAAGAAGCATGGCATGATCGCCACATCAATAATAAGTCTTTTTAGGTAGGTGATCTAGTTCTCTTATATGATAGTAAATTCATAAAGTTCCCTAGAAAGTTTAAAATGCATTGACTTGGCCCCTACAAAATTATACATGTTACTAATGGTGGCGCAGTCCAGTTAGCTACCTTAGCTAGAGATACATTGCCAAATCTTATAAATGGAAGCACACTAAAGCTTTACCACGATAGCTCTGTTCCGTAGCACCCTAAATGATAAAAAAGAAGAGAAAAATCCTGAGTGTCAAAAACAACTGAAATTAGGCACTAGATATTATTGAATCTGTATATGTAACTTGTTAAGAATGGTCTCTATACCGCGTAGCACTGTTGACGCTGCGTGGGTGTGAAAATAAAAAAGAAAGAAGAAAGAAGAAAGGCAAAGAGCCACGCAGTTGTGAAGCTTAAAACATAACAACCCATAGAAAAGAAATGCAATACTGCAGAGAAACAGCGCAGGACCTATATTCACCTATTGCGCGGTTTGATGCAACACTCCAGAGAAGTAACCATTACAGTGTCGATCGGAAAAATAACCATTAAATGTGCTTTTTCCGGCAACTGCTTGATCATTTAAAGCAACTATAGCCATTCTAAACAGACTGACGAAGGAAGGGACTGAAGGATCTACAGGATTTGGCCAACAGATACCACATTTAATGCTTACCTAGCTATTGGAGGGCGCAAAAGGAGTCAGTTGTGCCTATAAGTAATGCTGCATAAGGACTCACGGGCATTACCAAACACTTAGAATTTTCAGGCGCTCACTAATCCTATGTTAGAAATCATCAGTAACTTATCTGAAACACTTGCCAACTCTCGCTAGTGAATGTCTGAGTGGTCTTCCAGAGAAGAAACATTTACAATCCAAGAGGCAGTCAGAGTTTTTTAACACAGAGGGATCAAAGGGTTAATTAAAACTCCTGCCAAGAAGGTCGTATTGGAACTAGGTCAAGCATCTCGAAGGTCACCAAGACACAACCTAGCCATGCAGGATAAGGGGAAAGATACACTCGGTCCATGAACAAAGAACCACAGGTCGAGTTCGACGGTATCACGCCCACCGCTAGCTGACAAAGAAATACCGTTGAAACTACATATCGCCACGGGCGTTGGATTCCCTAGTGTATAAGTTGACAAAGAATGCTAGATATGAAATACCCTTGTCGCCAATCTCAAAGCATGTAGAAGTTGCCAAAAACTTGCTAGGCAAGATCCCAAACTGTAAGTGGGAGGATTATGACCTTCTGGGGGTGCAGAAGGACGAACCCCATGAACCCAAGTTCCCACATTTCCATCCTCACTAGTACATGTGATGGAAGAAAGATGCTAAAGGCACACTCCAATTGGTTGCGGAAAGCTGGTTGACACCAGTAGTGTAGTCAAGATTGTTGAATCTACTGAGATCACCCCACTTTGATCATTCACCAGAAGTTAATGTGGTCATTCGCACTTTGATGGCGCGAATCCATCAGGGATACTTGTGGATGGACCATAATGTTGATTTGAACATTGACTTAATCCACCGTGTCAGGGGATTAAGCAAACGAGGCAAGGACCCCAAATAGTTTTTCCAAGGAGAGAGTAAGGACAAAGAAGTTGTAGCAAAGATGAACAAAAGCCAACCATTGGTGAAAGGAAAAAGGATATTTTCGACAGAAGAAATAGAAGATAGAGCAACAAAATTCATTACACAGTTGCTGGCTTGAAAAATTCTTAGAACAATCAAGCCTTTGGAGGTGCCTTTAGGCGCAGTGCTACTCGGTGCCATGGTGGTTGATGGAACCGAGTTTAATTGGTGTCAATACGTTCTGAATGAGTTCCTTGAAGAACTCAATGACATGCAACTGAATAGAGGTAACTTCCACTTCACGTGGATGATTGTCTTGATCGCCTTCGTGGGATGGAAAGAGCCGAAGGACTATGTCAGCGTGATTTTTGACAGTAACGATCCCAGAGGAATCCAATATGCCAACCTTTGGGAAAATCTGAACATGCAATGGCAACACGCGACAACTGAAGTCTTCTACCAATATTACACCCAGCTGCATGACGCAATCACAAACACACCGCGCATTGCAAAGAAGGTAATGACTAAGTACATTTGCATTGTCGATTTTCATCCTGACATGTGTTGTATTTTCATTTTGCCCAAGGCAAAGATGAAGAACCCTGAGTGGTATGCGGGTAATTACCACATGTACGAAGAAGACATCGACAACATCATGAAGGAGTGGCCAACCGAGTTCCGTGTTGAGGTTGTGGATGTTTCGACCGACTCCAGCGAAGATGAACCTATTCCGCATCCATGCCTGATCACTAAAGAGAAGGACAAAGGGAAAAGGAAAGACCCTGAGAGCCCGACAAAGCCAAAGGCGTGGAAGAAGATGAAAGCCAGCAAAAGCCACTCAAAGACATTTCTCAATGAGGATGATTTTGACATGATAGCCGAAAGGGTCACAGAGCAATTTGGTGACATAATGATAGCGAAGGAGAAAAAGGAGAAGGAAATGCATGATAGCATTCAGAGGAGTTTGCTTGTGCTGCAAGGGCTTATAGACAAGATGGAAAATGTCCAGAAGAGGTTACCGATGCCACACGAAGCGCAGTCTGAGGGTACGCTAACACGAACCTCGCAGCAGCAAGCACCACAGTTCACAATGGTCATTCCGATGAAGTCCTGTATTGTATGCCTGGACCCAATAACAGTCTGCATACTCGGACCAGGCCAAGTAATGCTGGACATAAAGGATGTCGAATGGGTAGAGCTGGACCTTGCAAAGATACCCTTCCCAGCCCTATATAATCTACATTTGCAAATCGATGAGGGAATGCATGATCGGACTGTAGATGCACTGAAGGCACAAGCTGAACTGCAGTTAGAAAATAAGTAGTTGGAAGAAACTAGCTCGCAGCGAGAAGATGCGCACGATCGGAGGCTATGACTGGAAGCTACAATTATCACGGTCGTCGGAGGTATAGATAGTTTTGAAACCCATGCAGAGACTGAGGAGGTAGTAATCAAGATGGGACAATTGGTTACCACCCTACAGACGAACAAAGAAGAAACGGAGGGCCTCCATGAAGTGCAAATCTCTGCACTGAAGGCACAGATCAATCTGCAGACCCCACCAACAGAGCAGCAGCTAAGGGAGGAAGCAATAAAGGCTGCAGCACAGAATATTGCAATCGACCTGGCTAAGTGCCAAAATTTGTTGGCCACAGCTTCAAAGGAATTCACTGCCCTCGAAGAAGATCCGGGATTGCTGCAAGTAAAGGCTGTAGTCAAGGACAAGCAGGCCACACTGGAGAAGTTGGACATAGAAGTCAAGGCCCTGCCACCCAGAGATAGGATTTTGAAATATAGGGAAATAACTAACCTCAAGAAGGAGGTACAAGCCTTAAGGGAGAAAGAGACAGAAATGGCTGATCAATCACAACCACTGCTGGAGGACGCCAATGCAATAGCACAACATATTGAAGATAAATTGAAGGACTTGCGTCAAATCTAGGAGAAGGTGGAAGGACAGATCGGGGAGGAAATAACATCGGAAATGCTCGACACAGTCAGGCAAGTCGAGCAGGAAATGAAGGAAACAATAGAACAGCTGATAAGCACGTACAATGAATTTGCAGCAAAGCTAGCTCCACAAGTCATGGAGGAGAACAAAGAAGTCGAAGCCGAAGGTGGCTTGGGGATGAGCCAAAAGTAAGTGTTAGGGACCTGTTGGGCCTAGCCCGGATGGGGCAATTTTGGTCAGAAAGCATTGTGAGAACTGCAGAGCTAAGCGTAGTTAAGCTTGAACAATTTTGGATAAGTTTTGGTATGCTGCGAAGTTGCACACAACATAGTGTCAGAGGAGCTACGAGGAGTATAGTGCTGCGATGTGCCACGTCAACGAAGATCCATCTAAGCACAGCATCGACGGATGAAGGAAGTTATTTTGGTTAGGTCACATAAGACCTATTTTTGGCAAAGATCGTCAATAACTACCCAGCAGTGGGTAGGTGCAGATCGGAGGTAGGTGACTAATCACAATGGGTAGAAGACTACTACTGCTCGAACCAGTCATCTAAGGCTAGAAAAGAAGGAATAGATTGGCGGAAGAAACGCATTGGCACACATATAACAGAAGATCCACTGCCAAATATCAGTAGTCGAGTTTTGGGAAAACCGCAATAGTTTGGTAAACCTAAGGGTTTCGCTTTCATAATGTAAAGACATGACCTACGGGAATGATCTATTTATAAGGAAATTTTGTATGGGAAAGGGTTAATATTTTTGGGGTATTAGCGAGCATTGTTAGGATTTGTGAGCAAGAAGCCATTGTAAAGGCTCTGCAGCTGAGTGTGCAGAGACTTAATTTTGAGAGAGAAAGAGAAGATCGTTTGCAGCTGAGTGCATAGATGAAGAACTGTTGTACCCTTTCCAAGATAAATAAACAACAGTTCTTGTGGATGTAACTTCCCATCCGGGGGGTTGAACCACATTAAACCATTATGTTATGTGTTTGCTATAAGTGGTTGCCATTAATTCATGATCTAATTTACTTACAGTGCATGCATGAAGTTATTATTGCTTGTTATATGTTTATTGTGATCTGTATTCACCATGGAAAGGATGGAATAAGATGTTAAGTAGTTCATATGTGGATTAATGTAATAGTCAAGCACCTATAAACTCTTTTATGAATGGATCTCTGGGCTAACTATATATTTAAGTGTTAAGGATTAAATCATAGTATCAAAGCACACAGTACTGTGCATCTTGCCTATTTGCATAAGTTATGGTGTTTATCAAAAGCTAAGTAAGGATGAATGATTAAAGGTTTATCGACTAAGAATTGACTAAGGAGTGATCAGATCTCATAAGTCCACTTCGCAGCTTGGGATCACACTGAGGGTGCTAGTATCCTGCATCTTAAAGAGTCTTGACACGAAGTAAAGACTTCGCGCAGTCACCTAGTTAGTTGCGCAGTCCATCACCGCACTGCACATTAAGCAAGATGAATCTATCGCACCACTTGGTTGTGGAAACCTGCTTCTACAACCACCCCCTCCGACTTCGCCTTGGGTGAGACCTCAGGCTGCTCGTAGCCTGTTGTCGAAAGGGCCGATGAATAGGGGTTTTGTTGGTATCTTGTATCATGAAGTACCTGGGTCTACATTGGAAAACCTCTAGAACAGTGTTGCGACCAACAACGGTTTCTATTGTATTCCACCTTCCATAAGTGCGGTGTCAATCTTCATGGTTTTTTTCCATTCTCTTATTTACCATTAAATTTTTCTTTGTTATAGTTTGATAACTATGGTTCTTAGGCAGAAAGTGCCTATTCTCATCGAACACTTCCTTTGCTAAACTCCTTGAATGACGAGATTTTATCTTGGGACTGCAAACTGGACATGCAAATTTACCCTTTGTTTGAAGACCTACAAGATATATGAATTGGTGTAGCAAATTAGAATTACAATTTAAAATAATGCATGATATTATCAACAGATGTATAAAATATTAAGGAACAAAAGAAAGTAACAACATACCACAAAAATGTGTAAACCCAAGAGCATCATGAATTGTAAATGCAAGTATTCCATGGAATTGAAATCGTCTTCGCCCTATTGGTCTAAATCATCATGGGCATGTTCACCATGGCCACGCACACCCGGGAGTGTTGGGATGAGAACTGACCCCCTTTAGCAAGATTGGAATGGCCTTCACTGAGCAAAACTCGAGTTCTGAAGATGGTACAATAGCACCATTTTCGAGCCTTCGAGGCAAGGTGTGGGGGGAGGGGCAACTAGAACTAGGCACCCTGAATCCACCGAAATCGATGGCTTCGCAATCAAAACACGGTTTTGGTGATATGGGAATTTTGGTCAGGCACCCCATGGCCATTCAAGGACACTTTCAGAATTTGCTCTAGGATCATAGAACCCAAACGAGCGAGCGGAGTTTGATTTCCTCAACTCCCACACATGCACATGGCCATCGTGGACGTGTTCACCATGGCCATGCATGCGCGAGAGCCTTCGGATCATAAATGAACCCCTTGAGAAAGACTGGCATGACCTTCAATGAGAAAAACACTATTTCTGGAGATGGCACAGTAGAACCATTTTCAAGCCTTTGAGGCACAGTGTATGAGATCCCCCAACTAGTACCCGACATCTCGAATCCACTATAATTCACAGCTTCACGATCAAAGTCACAGTTTTGGCACTATGGGAATTTTGGTCAAGCACCCCATGGCCATTTAGGGATAGTTTGAGGATTTTATCTGGAGTCATGGAGCCCAAACCGATGAGAGGACTTGGCTTACGTCAACTACCGCACGTGCACATGGCCATCGTGGATGTCTTCACCGTGGCCACGTACGCCCAGGAGCGTTGGGATGAGAAATGACCTCATTGAGCAAGATTGGAATGGCCTTGAGTGAGAAAAACCCTAGTTCCGGAGATGGCACAATAGCACCGTTTCTAAGCCTTCGAGACATGGTGTGGGGGGTCCCTCAACTAGAACCTGGCATAGCAAATCCATCCAAATCGACGGATTCGCGATAGGAGTCAAGAATTTGCTGCTATGGAAATTTTGGTTAGGCACCCCATGGCCATTCAAGGACACTTTGAGGATTTTCTACGGGTCACGAAATGCAAACCGGCGAGTAGACTTAGATTTCGTCAACTCCCACACGTCCACATGGCCAACGTGGACGTGTTCACCATGGCCACGCATGCCCAGGAACCTTCGGATCATAAATGACCCCCTTGAGCAAGAATGGGATGGCCTCCACTAAGAAAAAACCTAGTTACTGAGATGGCACAATAGAAATGTTTTCGAGCCTTCGAGGCACGGTGTGGGGGGACCCCTAGCTGAAACACGAGGTTTTGAATCCATCGAAATTGACGGATTCATGATCGGATTCACGGTTTTTTGTGCTACTGACATAAGGGTGGAAACGCGAAGGTGGGTAACACTTTGGTGAGAATCGGCGGGGTAAGAACTCTAGCGTATGTTATTCGGCCGAATAACGTTAATTATTCGGCCGAATAATTATAATTATTCGGCCGAATAATTAACGTTATTTGGCCGAATAATATAGTATTTATTCGGCCGAATAATCTTTAACGGGCCACCGTCAAACATAACGGAGGCCTCGGAATATGTGCCATGGGCTAGCCGGACGGAGCAAACTCACGGCGGTGGAAATAATTGTTCGGCCGAACAAGTGTTCGGGCCGAACAATTATTCGGCATAAAAGCTCTGTCCCGGCCCCTCTCCCGTCACTTTCGTGGGATCTCGTGGACCCCTGTTGTGTTGGTAGTCGCCCGTCTGCTCCGTCACCCCCGCTGCCCTTTCGCCCGTTAGCCACCCTATTGGTCGACGGCGTGTGTTGTCGACCTGTAATCCTGCGTGTAAGTCCAGCGTTTGTCGTTGTTTAGCCACCTGCACGTAAGTAATACTGTCTGCTGCTTGCTGCTTGCTGCTGGTAAGTGGTGGTGTTCTGGTGCGTAGGGAGGATTCGGCAAAGACGTTGCTGCTGGTATGAATATCGTTTCGGCTGGTGTGTAATATTGTTTGCTGCTTGCTGTTTGCTGCTTGCTGCTGGTAACATATGTAGCAGATTTGGGCTTGTAGGGCTTCACAGCGCGGGGGTCGAACGTCGTTGAGAAGTTGCGGGTGGTGACAGATCGACACGGCGTTTGCAGTGGTTGAAGGTATCGTTTCGTTTTTCTGTTTTTCGGCTTGTGTATTTTATTGAAGTGTGTTATCGCTATTTTTTGTTGCTAAAATGTTATTGATTTTACGCAGGTCTCCCAGTTCGTCTGCTACGGCTGCTCTGTTTCGGGTGGAAGAAATTTTATCTGCGCTGTCGTCCGAAAGATTTCAGGTCGCGCTCATTTGTTTTGGCTGCGTTTTAGAGGTAAGGTGGATAAATCTTTCCAATTCCCGTTTATATAAATTGTTTTTGATCGTTTTGTAATTCCCATATTCTCTGTATATTGCACTCTGTCCAACTGGGCAGAGGCCATGGGCTGCAACCGGACAGAGTCCATGGACTCTGCCCAGTTGGACGGAGTCCATGGGCTATGTACAGTTGATTGAGTTCTTGGAGTTGGTCGAATTGAATGTCCAGAATGTCTTAAATTAAAATATGAAGAGGAGTATTTAAATTTAAATATAAAGAAATTTTTTGAGTACTTTTTTAAATTGTTGTATTTGGCTGTGTTTAGAAAAGAAATTAACATTAATTTTAATTTGAAAGAACATTTCTAAGTTGTATGTAGGCTTGTTTTACTTAAGATGAACTCTGTCGACTCGTCTAAGTTGACAGAGTTCATGAACTCTGTCGACTCGTCTAAGTTGACAGAGTTCATGAACTCTGTCGACTCGTCTAAGTTGACAGAGTTCAGAGATTAAGATATTAATTATATTACCAACTTTGGCAATAGATAGTTCAGATACAAACAAATTTCAGATAGTTCAACCCTATTTTTGATAAAACAACAATGTAAATGGACTTGAGGTACAAGGAAACTAAAGACATGAATAGATTTTAATTTATAAGTATTATACTAAGTCTTATGTAATTTAACAATGATGACATGAACTCTGTCAACTAAAACATGTTGACAGAGTTCATGAACTCTGTCAACATGTCTTAGTTGACAGAGTTCATGAACTCTGTCAACATGTCTTAGTTGACAGAGTTCATGAACTCTGTCAACATGTTTTAGTTTAGCTTAGATACACAGTCTATTTTTGATAAAACAATAATTTAAATGGATTTTATGTAAAAGGGAACTATAGACATGAATAGGTTTTAATCTAAATGTACTATAGTAAGTTTTATAAAATACTAGGTGATGTTAAATGTCAGAATGGTTCGAGTTTTATTCTAGTAAAGGTGGTAAATTGGTATTGTGTTTTCTTTTGTTTGCAACATGGCTGACTTGGAGAACATAATACCAAGAATTGTTACCATTATTAGATTGAAATTAAAGATCATTGTCAAACGAGGCCAATTTGAGAAACATGACATTTAACTCAATCATAATACTTGAACAGTAATTTTTTTTTTTGTTCTATGGAACAATGAGATTATTTGTAGATATAATTTATGTTAGAGTAATAAAATTTCTGGTTTAAATTTGTAGTTTAAGAAACTGAAAACGATTATCAAATGGCAAATTTTGAAAACATAAAACATGAATTGTCAATTTTTATTTTATTGTCAATAATGAAAATATTTTCAAGACTTAAATTATGTTTCAGATATTAAGTTATGTATTAAGAAGGTGAGAGAGATTCATGATTTATGCTTTAGGTATTAAGTTATGTATTAAAAAGGTAAAAGAGATTCATGATTTATGTTTTAGGTATTAAGTTATGTAGTAAAAAGGTTAAATAGATTCATGATTTATGTTTTAGGTATTAAGTTATGTATGAAGAAGGTAGAAGAGATTCATGAACTCATACACATAAAAAAAAAACCCATTATTTAGTACTTAACTATATTGGTTCCATTCATTTTAAACATCAAAAACACCTAAAAGATTGGTACATTAATTCATCATCTAACAATATTAGCTATATTTTTTTTTAAAATTGTTAGATGATAAATTAGGTAAATCTAGGTACTTGTTAAATAACTTAGTCTATTAAGTAGTTGGTTTTTAGAGTTCATAGAATTAACTTGTAGGATTTGAATATGTAATTAGTTGATTCGTCTTTAGGTGTAGGCATTATATATCAAATGGAAAGAGAGGATTCTTTAAGGCGAAAGCGTAGGAGGTCTTCACAATCTTCTGGCGTAGGTGGTACGAGTGATAATCGGAGGTTGTCAACCTCTCCTCGGGACTCTAATTTATTGTATAGTTCACACCGACAAGGTGAAAGGGGTACAAATGATTCCCCTGTATCTTCTATGGGAGAACGTCGATCTTGACCCTCTATTGGTACATATGAATATCAATCTTTGAACATTTATATATGCAAATTGTTTTTTTGAGAGTGCAAAATTTGTAGTTGTGTTTAAACTAGACTTTGTCATTTGAAGCAGAGCATGGTTCGGAAGATGCTCCTAATTCTGTAGGGAGGGAGACAGGGCAAACAAGGGAGACGGATGACGGTGCAGAGCAAGGTTCTCAAGAGGCTCACCATTCGGCACGAGGTGATGATGGTAGAGCTAGGACACAATATGTTGAATTAACTGAGGGTTGTACACCCATTACGACATATCCATCTGATCTACCTCGGGAGCTTCCATGGGAAGGTGGTAATCATCAAATGACTCTTGAAAGATGTAGATCTCACTATGAAAAGTTGCAAAATGATTTGTCTACTATGGATCTTCCTCTGGAGAGTAAACAAAGTTTGGAGATTGTCTTGGGATCATTGCAAAAATTCATTCAAGCATATGAGAATCTTGGGCCGACTACAGATGGTTTTGTAGATTTGATGCGAAGACGAAGGGATCAAGTGATGGGTCCAGACAAATGGGATGTTGTGAAAGAAAGAGTGACAAGAGAGCAGGCCAAATCAATGTTTAATTTCAAAGAAGGTTTGAAAAAAGAAATGTTGAAAGTGCAATATTTCAAACATCCTCATCTGGCACACTTACTTTATGATCGGTTTCTTGCTGCCTATGGTCGTTTTCCATGGAACGATGAGGTTTCTCAGTATTTTGCTAGATTTTTTTATGCTGAGTTTTTTTTAAATATGAAGCCAGATTATACTGATGTTCATTCAAAATTTTATGGAGTTGGGAAGGGTCGAATATATGATCGAGAGGGTGCACATAGAGATCCTGCAACTCTTAGACCTCCGCCCCAGATATCTCGTCCACCTAGGTTGGTGGCATTAAAATCAGAGATGGAGCCCACATCTCAACTTGGGACGACAGCAAGGAATTTTGTTGGTGATGGGCTATCATCAGTATTAGTGGGAGTAGATGTGGGGTTGGTTAGAGAAAGGGCTCGTTCTGCTATTCGTCAAAAGTTTGTTTATAAAACTGATGATGAAATAGATGGAATGAGCATTGAAGATCTAAGGGCATATGCAAAGATTTGTCGTGACTTAGCAGCAAATGTTATATCCAACGACACATCGAGTTTGGGAGAGGTTCGTTGACTACATGATATGATTTGATTTGAATTAAATATTTTATTTAGCTTGATTTTATTTTTTTTGTTACCTTATCATAGGTACATTATGTAAATGTTTAAATTGGTTGCAGTTTTCAAGAATGATGAACGAACATTCTTTTCACATTTCAACTAGCGAAAATGTAGGGATAGAGGTACATATTTATTATCAACATATTTGTACTTATGTTTGAATTTGATATATATATATATATAAATTATTATTTTTTGAATGATAATTTAACTGTGTATTTTATTGTTAATTTGACTCATCCATGCAGGTTTCTTTAGATACCAACTTTATAAATGATTTACCATCTATTGTGAGCTAATGTTTTTTAAATTTTTTGTTTTAGTTTTAAGTTTTAATTGGTATAGTAATTTTTTTGTTTTGTATTATATGTTTTATTTATTAATACAATTTAAATTTTAGGGTGGAGATATAGGTTCTTTGCTTAATGATGCAGATATTGGTAGAGAGGTAATTTCATTGATTGCTTTAATTTTGCTTTAATTTTGTTTACTGTTTTAATATTTTAATTTTTGTGGATTTAGATTTATGAGATTCATAAATTGATTTTATATATGGATTGCAGCTTGGGTCTCTCAAATATTTTGGAGGCAAAGGAAAAAGTCCTTTGGAGGATGGTGGTGGACAAGCATTTGGAGAATTTGATGTAATATTGTTAATATTTGAATTGTATTTTGATATATTAGTTTAATATTTTAATTTTTTGATTATAGTTTAAGTAATTTAAATGATATGAACATAATTTTTTTTTACACATGTTGCAGGGAGGGTTGAGTCCAGGGGGAGGCTTGAGTGGAGGAGGGGGAGGCCCGAGTGGAGGATAGCACATACATTTTAATTTTATAGTTCATGGTGTCCACTATTTTTTGTTGTTGATATGCATTTAGATTGGAAACATTTGTCTTGGACATGTTGAGGAGGTTTATTTTTGGACGAGATATATACATATATGGATGTACATTGAATTTGCATGTTCATGATTATTTTTTTGGAGATTATATACATATAAATTTTGAACTTACATATTTCGTGAATCATGGTTTTTAAATGATTTCTAAGTTTATTTTTGTTTATTTGACATATTTGGTGTTAAATTTAGTTTAAAATATGTATTTGCATGTTTGAATGAATGTTTGAATGAATGAATATATGTAAAACTGAATGTTAAGAAACATGACATTCTTGAATATTATTAAGTTTAAGAAATGTTATTTAGGAAGTTTAAAAATGGATAAACATATTAGGTTTAAAGCTCATAAATGAGGAAGTTTTGATTGAAGTTTAAAAAAAGTTATTTAGGAAATTTTTAAAAGTGGATGTTCACATATAGGTTTAGAGTTTATAAATGAGGAAGTTATAATTGTTCGACATGAATGAATGATAAGATTGAGTGTATTAAGAATAAGAATGTTAGGAAGTTTAATAATTTGTTAGAAAGTTTTGATAGTTATATGGATCAGGTAGTTTAAAAATGAATGTTGTCTTTGAATGTTAGAATGCCTAGAAATGTTAGTTTTTATACATATCGATGAATCAGGAAGTTTAAAAGTGATTACATTCAAACTTTAGAGATGTTAGGAAGTTCAAGAATGTTTGAAGTTTTAATGAAAATATGGATGAAATATAAAGTTTAAAAATGAAATTTAAGTAAGGTTGAATGTTATTTTCAAGGATGTTATGAAGTTTTAGGAATGTTAGAAGTCTATAGAAATATGGAAGAAATAGAAAGTTTAAGAATGTTATATAAAGTTTTAGAGAATGATAGAAGTTTTGATAAAAATATTGTCTTTGAATGTTAGAATGCTTAGAAATGTTAGAAGTTTTCGTACATATCGATGAATCAGGAAGATTAAAAGTGATTACATTAAACTTTAGAGATGAACTAGGAAGTTCAAGAATGTTTGAAGTTTTGATGAAAATACATCCAGATGAAATATAAAGTTTAAAAATGAAATTTAAGTAAGTTTGAATGTTATCTTCAAGGATGTTATGAAGTTTTAGGAATGTTAGAAAGTCGATAGAAATATGGAAAAAATAGAAAGTTTAGGAATGTTAAATATAAGTTTTGATAGAAAATATGGATGGATTAGGAAGTTTTAAAGCAAATATATGTTAAGTTCAAATTTTGATATAATGGATTTTTAATTAATTTAATTTTTATTTACAATGTTCAGGTACATTTGATGCGGTTGAAATCATGGCAAATGGGGGGTAACGGTTTTTTGTTTTTTAATCATAAGCGAAGATTCCAGGATTGTGAAGTTTGTGCTAAATTAGAGCAATGATTTTAAACAACAATTTGATGAATTTTCATTGATTTGTTGTAAATAATCATTTCTCTAATTTAGCATAAGCTTCACAATCCTGGAATCCTTGCTTGTGATTAAAAATCAAATGATCGTTATCTCCATTTGCCATGATTTCAGTTATGTGAATTTGCACAAGCGATATTTTAAATTAAAGATTTGGGACGGAGAACTTGGTGACAATTTTAAGACATCTATTTAAGATCATATTTATGGTGAAGTATGTATTAAAGAAACATGTTCGATGGATTAAAATAATACAAAATTTAATAGGTCTTTTTGTGATTTTTTGTTACTATCAATCAATCAAAAGTAAAAATTCGGGGCGGAGTGGGGATAGCCACATCCGTTATCTCATCCCTTAGTGGTCTAATAGACATATGGGGACCCGAATAAAGTACTTTTGAATTTTCAAATTATATTTGAATTCATTTTTAAGCATGTTAAAGTACAACCATTTAAGATTTTGTGTTAGTGGTCATTCAAGAAAATATTCATAAAATTTCAATGAAAAAATAAACCATTTAAGCTTTTGTGTTAGTTGTCATTCAAGAAAATATTTATAAAATCTCAATGAAAAAATATACTGTGCACAACAATTTTGATAATTGGACAAAAAATATATTGCACACAACAATTGATATGGACAAAAATATAGATCAATTTATTTTTGATATGTAGTTAAAAACATCGCAATGGAATACCATCTTCAACTATCCGTTCATGGTCACATATGGATAGTTTCCATTTTTTGGTTTTTAACTGTTTTTTTTATGGAACTTGTATCAATTTTATTCGAGATGCACATACTAAATGACTATATTGACAACATATAACATCGGGTTCATAATCTTGAAAGTAGACATAATTTTTAGTCATATGCGTCTGCTGAAAAAAGTAGCCTTTTAAAATGATGGATCCTCTTTCGTATGTAAATCCGTTGTCGTTGTAGTCCTCCAATAATTTCATTTTTCCTTCAGTGCATCGCATCAAATAATATTTGACATTTTCGTTGTTGTCTACAGGTGCAATCACAGCGAAAACATCTCCTGTGCAAGTTATGATTGGTGTTAGCGTATTTAAATGAATTGAATCAAGACTACTTATGGCGAAGGATTAGAATGAACAATTGATTAAAAAGTCAAAAACAAGTTTATTACCTTCTCTTACGAGATCTGAAATTCTATCGCCATCAGACGATATTGCTATTTCTTCTGATTCTAATTCTTCAACACTTGCCAGTGGCATTTTTCCTTTTGGATTAATCTCTGTGTGTCTCCAAGCTTTTACGTAGTTGTTTGTTATGTTTTCACAAACTTCTGTAGACTCGACATTTTCAATGCAAATATGACAAAAGCATGATTGCTTTCTACTATCAAATGCAAACACGTTGTGAAATGATTTTGTTTGAATAGAGTGAAGATCTCTAGTTCCATGTATGGTGCTAGCGTCATATGGTATTGATCTATTTATATCTTGGACCCCAACAAGCCAAAAAAACCTACACAATAAATAGTCTACATGTGTACTTAAATGTTAGTATATACATTTTTTTTAATTTTAAGAAATAATATAAATTAAAAAAATAGTGGACATACCTGCGCACGTCTTTTGATTGTTGATTATAATCATGGCTTAGATTTAATTGACACCATTGGACAACCTCTGCAGCTGAATGAAACCGTGCTGAAGAATAGTTCATTTGCCATCTTCGAAGTGCTCTTTTCACGCATGCTCCTGCACCATCATGCTCACCTTTTCCATGCCCAGTTTCAAAGAAATTCCAGCGATGTTTAATGTTCAACGCTTTATGAAGTCGACATAACCAAAAAAATGATCGTGAAGATTTAAATTGACCCGCACATCCATCAGACCATATCCAATGCTCTTTGAATTTGACTTCGCGTTTTTTCAGTGAGTCATAGAAAATAGTTTCTATACAATGTTGGACAAAATGTGTGTCGTGTGTACGATCATCGCTGATATAGAAGTGATATTCTTTAATCACATCTCGATTGTCACATGTGCTTTCAATGCCATCGATATCCTGTTGAGAATGTCTATATACAACATGGACAAATATCGAAACTTGGTCAGAGTGATAGTATTCACTCTGTATTTCGTTTTGTGCAGCAAATGTATAGTTTTCAGCAAAATCAACCACCGACAAAATTGTTCCGGGTGAAAAAATTTCACGAGACTGTTTGAATTGAAGATCTTGCCATCGTGCTCTATGTGAATGTTGGGTGTATTTATAAATTTCGTTTTCAAATTTTTTGAGAAAATCTGTGACGCATATCTTGTCTTCTAGCAAATCAATTCTTTTGGAACGTGAATCACTAGAACTTGTATTATAGTTGATGTATTCGTATCTCTTCCAATCAACATTTACATTTGACAACGATTGATCATTATCGATAGGGTATTTATTGTGGAATAACACCAAATTTCCACAATGATGACAATGTTTTCCATTGACACATTTCTTTGAATAAAATACTTCATCGTGATTTCTCTCACATAAAATTTGAGATATGAATTCACGTATCGTCGGCGGAGGTGGTGAATTTGTCCAAAACATTTTACCAAATTCAAGAAACGTGTCATAATATAACTGAAATTGCACATGATAACGGCAACAACATGTATCACGTATAGTTATAGGTCGAACATACCATGGTTTTTGTTGCACAAATGTAGTGATTGATATATTAATTCCACGATGATCTTCCTTGAATTTATTGAACAATTGTACTTGTGTCATGTCCATTATATGTTTTGGTTGGCTTTCATATACATTTCTTGATATTCTTTTGCGTATCACATCTCTTGCATTTGGTGAAACTCGAGCATGTTCCAACCAATATTCTCGTACAATATCTTTAACCCCTGCTCCTAATCTATCTTTGTAAGGTTGTCTACAAATAATTGCCCAACAAGCAAGTTCATTATTTTCATCTATTTGCATTCTGAATTTGCTATGTTTGTATAATGTTTTTCTTGATGTTCCAACTGCTTTTGCTAGTTCTATTGTCAAACGCTTTTGTTTAGTACTAGCTGAAAGAATTGCTGTATGAATTGCTTTACGTGCAGCACTGATATCTTTCTTCCTGGATTTTCCAAATTTTTTTATTGCATCGCCTATATTTTCCATCACATTTTGTTTCAATTTCGACTCTTTTGTTACTTTGTGAATACCCAATAACGATGTAGCACCTTCTAATTTCTTGGACACTAATAAACATCTCAAAATTTGTGCTTGTCCTGCTATTGAGTAATCTTTGAGAACTTCATCATAAAATTTTGTAGCACGATATCGTGCAACATGTATTGGTAGTTTTTCTCCATATTTGTCGCAATCAATGTCTTCTAACATTTCATCATCAATAGTAAAAGTACCTATACATCAAGTTAAATTTAATTTAACATATATCAAAAAATAAAATTCATTATAAAAAAATGAATTTGGAAAATATATGATATATACATACCAGGTTCAATTTCTGGATTTTGAACTTGATCTTCAATATTGATTTCATCGACATTAGCATGTAAATCACTATTTACATCTTCTACAATGTTCTTTTCAACTTCAATTTGTTCTTCTTGTACTCTATTTTCAATTTCCATTTCTTCAACATTGTCATGTAAATCTGTATTTATATCTTCAATAGTTCTCTCTTCCGTTTCAGCAACCCTTTGTTTTTTGGCAATATATCTGAGTTTTTGTTTCTCTCTATTATCATCATCATCATGTTTACGATCAGCTTTTCTTTTACGATTTCTCTTATTGCCCATGGTTGTTTAATCTATAGACGATAAATTAAAGAATCATGTTACTTTATAGTAAAAACAAATAAATTAAGATTTAAAAACATTTACGGAATTTATAAAAACATGAACTGAAATTTACTTTACCTTTTAAAAATTTTGTAAGAGTCTTTTGAAGAAGATTTCTTTGGAATTAACTTTCCTTTGAAAAAATTCTCTGAACAAAAATCTTCTTTGGAAAATAATAAAAACACCTTGTGCCAAGGAAGAAAATAAAACACGTTGTAAATAAATCTTTGTTGTAAAATTCATTCCAAGAATACTTTTTTGAAAAAATATCTACGAAAAAAACCACTAGAAAAAAATACTTTCAATAAAAACTTATTTATAAATATATCTGGGAAAAAATCATTGTAAAGAAACAACTCTTTGAAAAAAACCCAATTTCAAAGAAATAAGAAGTACAAAATTACTTTGTAAAAAATCCTTTGCAAAATAAGATAACTATTTGAAAAAACTCCTTTCAAATAAATAAGAAGTGCAAAACTACTTTGGAAAAAAATCATTTGCAAAATACCTTAGCAAAACAACTATTTGAAAAAACCTCTTTCAATTAAATAAAAAGTGCAAAGCTATTTTGAAAAAAAAACATCCTTGCAAAGAACCTCCTTGCAAACATGTCTAAGAAAAGAAATATTTTGAAAAAACTCCTTGCAAATATCCCTTAAAAAAAACACTTTCAATGTGTCTTTTGGAAAAAAGAAGAAGAAACATACTTTGTAAAAATCTCTTTTTCAAAAAAATGTTTTCTTTGCAAATATACAACAAGAAAATAAATATTTGGAAAAAACTTCTTGCAAATATGCCTTAGAAAAACATTTTCTTCAATGTGTCTTTGGAAAAAAGAAGAAACATACCTTGTAAAAACCTCCTTTTGCAAAAAATGTCTTCTTTGAAAAAATGCAATAAAAAAGAGATATGTTGGAAAAACTCCTTCAATGTGCCTTTTGTAAAAAAGAAGAAGACATAGCTTGTAAAAACCTCCTTTTGCAAAAAATGTCTTCTTTGTAAAAATGCAATAAGAAAAGAGATAGTTTGGAAAAACTCCTTGCAAATATGTCTTAGAAAAAAAAACTCCTTCAATGTGCCTTTTGTGAAGAAGAAGAAGAAACATAGCTTGTAAAAATCTCATTTTGCAAAAAATGTCTTATTTGTAAAAATGCAATAAGAAAAGAGATAGTTTGGAAAAACTCCTTGCAAATATGCCTTAGAAAAAAAAACTCCTTCAATGTGCCTTTTGTAAAGAAGAAGAAGAAACATATCTTGTAAAAACCTCCTTTTGCAAAAATTATCTCCTCCTTCCGAAATTAGTTTGACAAAAAAATGCGAAGTTCAAACATGCGAAAATAATGAATTAACTTTACGTTTATTTATATGAGTATAATTTTATTTTATTTTATTTTTTTATTTTTTTATTTTTTTATTTTTTTTCCGGCCGACGTAATTTTTTTTCCGTTTAGTTATTCGGCCGAATAACCTTCGCCATAAGTTACGGCGCCGTTACGAAAAAAAGTTATTCGGCCGAATAATCTCTGAAACATGACCGATTCAGATCTCTGCAAAAAATTCAGGTTTCTCCATTTTCGGAAGGAGAAAACCACCTCTTACACAACAAAACGAATGTCGGACTTCATACCAGTAGATTCATCATTGAATCTACTTTACGAGGGTATAAATTTTGTTGTATATAGATAAGAACTGATATTTTTTAAGTTTTATATTTGTAACATGTGTCGAGTTATGATTCAGCTCTTTAAAAAAACAGCGAAAAGAAAAATCCATAACTTTGTAAATACAACACCAAAAAAATCGAAGAAAATGTGGGTCGATTCATTGACGTGTCTACTTCAAAAGGGTGGTCGTAGATTTTTTGATTTTATAGCGGATTGAGAGAAAAGTGGTGCAACAAAAAGGTTGTTGAAAATCGACTGAGTTTCCCCATGGATCGACTTTAAAAAAATATAATAATTAGTATAGAGGTTCATTGGATGCAAACTTATAGTCAGACGTTAGTACATTGTGTGTAGATTGTCGTAGCATTTTCAGTTTTTGCAAAACACAAGTCTAACAACGATTTTAGTGGTGCAACAAATCATAACTCTTTTGTAGTCTTTTCATTTTATAAGAACACACTGTCAAACATTTGCGAAATCGACATATCAAATCTTAATAAAAAAAATTGAAAAAATTATGAGTAGAAAGCTAACATAATTCTACAAAAGTTTTCTTTTTACGGCAAAGTGAAATTTTAAATAAAAATATCACTTTTGTTCGCCCGAAGTTGGAAGACATGAAAAAAACAGAATTATTTTCTCACGAGACCCCCCAAAATAGACACCCATCTTCATTTTTTCACCCATAAATGTCACGGAACCCAAACCGACAAGCAGACTTGGCTACAGTAAACTCCCGCATGTGCACATGGACACCATTGACGTGTTCACATTTGCCACGCATGTACGGGAGCCTTCAGATCATAAATAACCCCCTTGAGCAAGATTGACATGTTCTTCACTGAGAAAAACCCTAGTTCTGGAGATGGCACAATAGGAATGTTTCTGAGCCTTCGAGCCACTATGTGGCGGGTACCCTAGCTGAAACTAGGTTTTCTAAATGCATCGCAATCGACAGATTTATGATCGGATTCATGGTTTTGATGCTACGTGCATTTTTGTCAGGCACCCTCTTGCTATTTAGGGACACTTTGAGGAATTGCTCTAAGGGCACGGAACCCAAACCGACAAGCGAAATTGGATTCTTTTGTTTCCCACACATGCATATGGCCATCGTGGATGTCTTCACGATGGCCATGCATTCCCGATAGACTTCAGATGAGAATTGACCCCATTGAGCAAAATTGGAATGGCCTTCACTCAACAAAACCCTAGTTGCTGAGATGGCATAATAACACCATTTCAAAGCCTTTGAGGCATGGTGTGGGGGGTCACCTAGCTGAAGCCCGGTGTTCTGAATCCTTTGGAATCAAAGGATTCACGATTGGAGTCATGATTTTGCTTCTACGGGCATTTTGTTCAGGTACCTCTTGGCCATTCAGGGACACTTTGAGGATTTCCTCTGGGGGCACGGAACCCAAACTGATGAGCAGAATTGGGTTTTGTGAACTCTCACAGATGCACATGGACATTGTGGAAATTTTCACCATGACCACACACACCGGAGAGTGTTGGGATGATAAATGACCCGCTTGAGCAAGATTAGCATGGCCTTCACTGAGCAAAACCCTAGTTCCGGAGATGGCACAATATCACCATTTCTAAACCTTCGAGGCATAGTGTGGGGGGCCCCTAGCTGAAACCCGGTATTCTGAATCCATCGAAATTGACGGATTAGCGATCGTATTCATGGTTTTGGTGCTACAGGAATTCTGGTCAGGCACCCCGTGGCCATTCACGGACACTTTGAGGATTTGATCTTGGGTCATGCAACCCAAACCAACAAGTGAAATTTGGTTTCATCAGCTCCCACACGTGCATGTGGCCATTGTGGATGTGTTCACAATGGCCATGCATGGTTGGGAGCCTTCGTATTAGAAATGATCCCCTTGAGCAAAATTGGAATGGTCTTCATTGAGCAAAAACCTAGTTACTAAGATGCCAAAATAACACCATTTCTGAGCCTTCGAGGAACTGTGTGGGTGGGGGGGGGGTAGTTGAAACCCAGTGTCCCAAATCCATAGGAATCGACAGATTCATGATCGGAGTCATGGTTTTTTTCTACGGGAATTGTTTCCAGGCACCTCGTGGTCGTTCCGGGACACTTTGAGGTTTTTCTCTAGGGGTATGAAACCCAAACCAACGAGTGGAACGAAGTTCTGTCAGCTCCCACATGTGTACATGGCCATTGTGGATTTTTTCAATATGGCCATGCTCTTCAAGGAGTCTTTGGATCATAAATGATCCCCTTGATAAATATTGGCATGGCCTTCACTGAGCAAAACCCTAGTTCCGTAGATGGCATAGTATCATTGTTTCCGAGCCTTCAAGGCACGGTGTGGGGGGGAGGTGTTCTAGCTGAAACATAAGGTTATGAATCCATCGGAATTGACGGATTCGTGATCAGAGTCGCGATTTTGGTTCTATGGACATTTTGGTCAGGAACCCCGTAGCCATTCAAGGACACTTTGAGGATTTTCTCTGGGGTAACGGAACCCAAACCGACGAACGGAACAAGGTTCTGTCAGCTCCCACACGTGCATAAAGGAGCATTCAAACTACCATATATGACATGTCTTAGGGTTTTTTGTCTCCCAAGTCTTGATACATACTTCATTAGGGAAACATGTATGCAACTAGATTACCTTCAAGTCCCTTTGCTTTAGGTTTCGCTTTGTTAAGCTACAACATAGAAGCATGGATTTTGCAAGGAGGCATAACTGACATTCATCATTTGATTTTATTTACTTTATAGTACTTTGAATATTGTCACTTTGATTTAGGAACCACACATAGGAATAATATGCATATACTTTAGAACATGACACATAATTAGTTTATTGCAAAAGGGGGACATAATGAAATTGGGTGAAGTGACTAGTGAAATGACATATGAAAAATGGCTAGGTAAATGTTTCCAATGAGATGAAATGAGGGTTGTGCTTTCTTAAATACCTAAGGGCACATCTCACCCAATAGGTCATACACTTATAACGACATCATGATGCTCTGTAAGCTATTGAGAAAATATTGAGAATATGTGAGCCATTATAAAGGAACACCTTTGACCTCCTAATGTTATGTAAACACATAAGAAAGTGTTTTACGATAAGTCAATTAGAGAGGATATACCATAACACTGGTACCAACTGGATCTCCCCATTTTTATATGGCATATGGAAAGGTAGGATAAGTAGATTGAAGGTAGACTAGAGGTATCTTTGAGCTGGTTGAAAGTGTCTCTATCAAGTGTCTATGGGAAAAACAATAAATTGCATCTGTGGAACTATTGGGTGTGGTGGGATATCACATAGGAAATGATGATTAAGTCACCCCATACACATCTAGGGGTAACAAGGATGAATTTGAGTCTCAATTCCTATATAAAGAGACTTTCTCTTTCATTTATTTCATTGGTTGCTTTTTTGTTGGTCCATCTTGTGCTATTTGGAGACCTTCATTGAATACCAATGTGAAGAATACTAACCCCTTCTTTGTAGAGTGAAACCTTAAAGGAAAGGAGTGAGAGATATTTTCTTTTCCTTTGTGAAATTGTGTTGGTCCTCCAACACATTAAATGGTTTCAGTAATTCTTGGGTGAGTCCATACTTGCTTGAGTCTTTTGACATTAATCTGTGCTTACCATCCACATATAATATATAAAAAAAAGTATTTTTTTGTTTTGTTTTAAAATGAAATCTACTAACCCTAAAGGATAATGTTAGTTGGAATTCTTAGTTATTCTAGATCTACTTGTTCTCCATTGATTATATCTAGCTAAAAATATAGAAATTTAATCCTAGGGCTTATCATACAAATTTCATATTTATTTATCTTAAGTCTGTTGGATCCAAAGATTAATATTAAGTGGAATTGGAATATCGTGCAAAAATTAATATCTAGACTCTTGAATTGGAACTTTGTCCAGACATTCCAATGACTCTCAATGGAGATGGTGACAACATGGGCATGATGAGGATGAAGGTTATATTGATGGTAGCAATGGGCATGGTGTTGATGGTGACAACACGGCCATGAGAAGGATGGTGGTGACATTGATGGTGGAAATTGGCATGGTGTTGATGGATCATGATTTTCATGGCACAATGAGAATGGGGATGGTGACTATAAACATGGGGGTGGCATTATGGTGAAAATGA
Organism: Larix kaempferi; assembly: GCA_027924585.1. Lineage (NCBI taxonomy): Eukaryota > Viridiplantae > Streptophyta > Pinopsida > Pinales > Pinaceae > Larix > Larix kaempferi. The sequence continues at coordinate 7,124,804 of BSBM01000809.1, read as the reverse complement.
CCTAAATTTTCTATAGAGTGTAGAAAATTTCATGCTACAACAAATAATTACATATAAAAATATCCTTTCCACTATTGAGATCCTATTTATAAATAGAACCATGTGCCCCCTCCTCTAGGATTTAGCCCCCGCCTCTACCTTGAATCTCAAAGGTGTTCCTCCAAGGACATTAGTCATTCCTCTAAGATTTGATGAAACTTCCTAATGCAAGTGTTAAAATAAGGTATAAAAGGATTCCCATGCCTCATAAGTGGTTTTGATTATGGTCATGATAAAGGAGTTAAACAAGTGAGGAATACATTTTTGTTATGGTCATGATCATAAAGGAGTTCAACATTAATCCCATAAACCTAGATCCTAGAGAATAGACTAGAAACCTAGAGCATAGCCTAAAAACCCTAGTTTTGAATCCAAATAAATATACACTTATATGCAATGTTTCAAACTTGTTTATAGAAAGGGTGCATACAACTAAAAACAAATCAAGTGAAATCCATATCTGAACCAAAATACATAAAGAAAGAGGCTAAATGTCCTAGACTCCAATGAACATGATGGCAACAATGGTGACAATGAGCACAATGATGGCGATGATTATAATGGGCGTGAGGATATATATGGTGACGGTGATAATGAGACATAGTGCATTAGGTTGATGGTGGATGACAAATGATTGATGGGGACGAGGATGGTGGCACAACGAGCAAGAGGATGACGAGGCTTGATGGTGATTGTGGTAGTGGGCATAGTGTTGGTGACAATGTTGTCATGATAGTGGAGTTCAACATTAAGCTAGTAACCCTAGATCTTGGAGCCTATCCTAGAAACACGAGAGCCTATCCTAAAAACCCTAGTTGGTAGTGTAAACCCTAGTTTGTATTCTAATCACAATGAAACCCTATTATGTATCCTAATCCCTTGCCTAAATTATAATACATATAAAAATATCATCATTTTCATTGTACGTATATATTCATGTGCATACATATAAATCGAAACCATTATACACATATATGCATAGTTTCTCATTTATATGGAAAGGGTGCACACAACTAGAAAAACATTGTACTGTTGGCACCCCAACAATTCCCCTTGATTTGTACAGAATAAAGGGTTCCCCCATGTAATTTTTGTAAATATTTAACTTTTACTTTCTTTCATGTTATCTTCCTCGCTTTGGTAGGTGGGTTGAGGTTTTCTTTCTTGCTCAAATATTATATTTCTCTTAGTCTCTTGTAAATTTGCAACTGAATTTAATTAATTATTATTTCAAATCACAATTTTAATTAAATTCGCTATGACTAATAAAAGTAATCCAATAACCAAAAGTTGATTCATAACCTCCTATTTAATTGGTCATTTAAATTATATATATTTGATTTAAGGATAGTATTGATTTGAACATTTCATTAATTCATTCTAATTATGTTAATGTATTTGTATCACTTATTTCAAACTTTTGATAACTTCATGGTGAAATTTTGATAGTATGCACATTGAGAATTAACACCAATATATTTCTAAATCAAAAGAAAGTGGATCATACTATTATTGAATTAAAGTGAAAATAAGAAAACAAATATATATCAGAATGACATTTTTTATACACCTTTTTTTTTCCCAAAACTTTTACATAAAGTCTAAAGGATGCTTACATGATTCATTTATCACTTTTGAATATGGTATTTTAAAATGTCTTCTTTCTTTTGGCTAAACCTCATTAATTTAATATTATAGCCTTTGATAAAAGACTTTCATAAGTTTGCCATAGAATTTGAGTCAACTCATGTATAAATTTAACATTTCAACGTATAATAGCATTGAGATTGTCTTTTGGCCTTAATATTTTGACATTTGGATTTAGATGAATGTATTTTAAAGTTTGGCATGTATTAAACATATAACTCACATTGCTTTTGTGGTTTCTTGTTAGGTCACGCCAATTATGCATTTAGCCTTTGAAGTTTGTTTCTCCGCGAAGCTTTTCAAAATTTATGAAGCTTCGATGATAGTGGATCAATCACTTGCCACGAGATGAGAGAAACTGATATTGTAACAGAAATGGTTGCTAGCCATGAGGAATTCCATCAATTCATTAAGGACAACGTCATAGCATATTTAAACAAGAAAAGGAACAGTTCTGAAATCATGCAGTAAAGAGACAGTTGTCAGCCGCACCAAACCTTCCTTCAGATTGCCATCAAAGAACTCAATCACGAATTCATTAGTTGCTGACGAGAGGAATGTATTTAAAAAAAAAACAAGTCTGCAGCGAATCTAAGACCGTTGTATAAACGTTAATGTGAACAATAACATTTAAGATCAAGCTACTGGCTCATTAAAATATTTATCCAACTCACGAGAATCCGAGGAGGAAATGCCAAGTTTAGCTGCCAAGTGATAAGATTAGATGCCAAGTGATAAGAGATTGTTTGTACAACTCAGAAAACGACGCATGAGACTAAGAGGCAATATTCTAGGGATTTTTCAGAGGCAGTTAAGTAAATTAAGCATCTAATCAAGTTTGATTAACCAAGATAGCTGCCACAAGTTTGTTGAAGAGATATCATTGCATTAAGTTTCACACATGCCAGTTCATTAGACATCTACGCATGAGGGAATAATGCCCCCTGTCTTCGTCGGAGGTAATCAATGCAGTGAAGGAAAATGTTAATGAAGAACAATACGCCAGGAGATCTCTACCACATCATCAGAACTTAAGAAGGTTCCATAATACACGGTTATGCTAGAGGAATCGACTTCAATCGTTTTCAAGACTTTACTTTATGCAAAGATCAGCACTGTATCATCAGTCAATCTCAAATGAAGGAGATATCGAGTAAAATTGAATTTTGATGAAGACTGTGAAGTCTTGCGTGATTATATTTATTAATTATAATTTTGTTTTGGTGCAGGTCCAAAAACATAGGCAATTTGAAATGACAGAATCTTGAGTTGTCTATCTCCACATGAAGTTTGCAGATGGAACGTTACTGCGATTTGGCAGAATCATCGGGATGATCACAATCGTTCGCATAAATTGAAGTTCTAGAAAATCGCTTGCTGAACGATCCCTAGCTTGCTACTATTCTCTTAAAAATGCAGTAATTATTATCTGCCATTACAGGTTGAAAAGTGGAAATGGTAAAGATACGATGAAATGGTTGCAGGGAAGCCACATGGAATATGACACATCAATTCAACATATTGGAAAGCGATGGAGCAGGAGAGGTTGCTCCAGATCGCGAGCATGTCTCCATATCCAAAGGAAATGATTGGATCAAATCCGGTTCACTTAAAGGCAGTAGAATTATGGCGAGCAGGTTTATTACCACCAGTTCACTACAGTGATACCACAAAGACCACCTCGAGATAGAAGAATTTTTGGTCAATCAGTGAAGTGTAATGTCGAGCAACATTTGGTGGAAGGCAGCCCACCATACACCAAGGATACTGATTTATCGCCTTAGTACCCTGAACGCAAAAGGAGATTTATTTTCAATAATGGACGCATAATTACCAGTGTGTGCGGGATTATCATAAGCTCAAATATGATGCAATCTTTACCATGATAGAGTTAAATTTGACCAGCCCGAAAATGAAAGAAGATCACGTGTATTTTTGTTATGCTTTAAAATCAGAATGGAGGGAATATTGCATGAAAAGGAACGCAAATGAAAGAATATGTTCTCCAATTCGTCAAACAACAAGGAAGAAGGAGGAAGTTGCGATGAAGAGGCCGACTCATCAATTCAGATAGTGACTAAGGAGAATAGATCTTGCAGAGCAGTTGAGAGTTTGAGAAGACCTCATAGCCTATAAAATCCTGAGTACTTCATTGTAAACGGTGGGGGGAATAGAGACTTGGCAGAATGGAAGAACTTCTTCTCTCCACTCTGTATTTTTCTTTGCAATATTCTTTAATATACAAGGAGGCACGGTTGCCCAACCAGTTTTCCTAGAGTCATTTTTCATACTTTGTAACTATTTACAAGCATGTAACTGAGAACCAGGGATGGTCACTGATGAAAATAATCAGTGAGAACCAGGGATGGTCACCGATGAAAATAATCAGTCATGATTAGTGGATGTTTTGTAAGACTTTTCTTCTACAGAATTGATTATGAATCAAATATAATCTTCCTGGCTCATTTTTGTGCTTGGTTTATTATATAGATTGTTTTCAAGATATTCACATGTTTCTAGTTGTATAAACAATTTATTTGAAGTTGAATAATTAGTGTTCTCTATTATTATCTTTGAAAAGATTGTTGTTCTTATTCAAAATGACCGCTTATTTAACTTTGTTTAGATAAGCCAGTTATTAAATCATACTCTTTAAGCATCAGAAGTTATTCTTTTAAACTTGGAGGATAGAATAGGGTTAAAAAATCAGAATTAGGCTTTATTTTAGTAGACAAAATTTCTAGAATGTTTAGGAGATACTAAATTTTCGTTTACATAAAATTTAGCAACTACTAAATTTTATGTTTTAGTATTTTTTAATTGCATCATAGATTAGATTAATTTGCATCTTAAGATTTCAATTACATTTTAAGCATTCAGATAGATAGGTGGTCTGAGAGAGTCTCTATTTTGAGAGCACATTTTACAGGAAGCAGGGCCTTTATTCCTGTGAGAGTTAGCTATTTCAAACACATCGGAAGCTGCTGTAAGCAACCTTTGTGGGCTATCCCTCCATAATTGGCCTCGGTCACAAAATCGGGCCAACATGTACACCTAATTTAGAAACCTAATTATTTATTAGATGATTGAAATGTTGTTATGTGATGGTTGACGATTTAGTTGAAAATGATCATGGTTGATTCTAGGACCATAACTAGTATTTATTGCAAATAATTAATTTGGTCGAGTTGTAAAGGGTGCATGGTGTATGTTCATGGTGTATGTTGTATGTTCATCCCCTCAATGGTTTGAAATTGATTGTAGCATGAAATTTTTTATATGATGGATATGTACACTTGTGACAAACTTCTCAATGGATAGAAAACCTAATATGATCATAACATTAGTAAATATTAGGCCAACGTGTACATTCTACCATATTTCCAAATCCAAGAGATAAAACCATAGTGGAACAAAACTCGAACAAACATATAAATTTTTAGGAAAATAGTGGAACATGGTTCCCAATGTACATATGATGGCAACTCGTACCCTATACAAAATCCGACAACTCGTGTCGTATCCAAAATACATGAAAACTTGTGCCCTATGCAAAATCCAGCAACTCGTGCCGTAGATCCAAAATACATGGCAACCCGTGCCGTAGATACAAAGTACATGGCAATTGATGCCCAAAAGTGCCACATCGTGGATAATTTATATAACATGGTGTGTCAAGAATTGTGACCACCCCGGTCACTCCCAAGTGCATCTCCAAAATCGATCTTCATCTTCTTGGAGCTACTAGAACCTCAGGTCTTCTTTCGTTTAGGAGTAGACTGTCTCTCCAGGCTATAAAAGAAATGATATAAGATACCATCATTTTCAAGCATATGTAACATTTAGCACATTTATAAAATGAATGTACAATTCAAATCTTAAATAACTCACCGCTGATGCAAGTGGGAGACGTGAGGAAGGTGTTCTGGATTTGCTGAGCCTCTCAACAATTCCACCCCAAAACATTTACGACAATAATTTCATTGAAAAATAATAATTGCTTAAATTAATTTTAGTTAATGCATCAAAACATTTTCATAAATTAACTTGATTCTCACCGTGAACACCTCTAAAAATGGACATGGATGGGCGCTTGGGCTAGCAGGTGGAGTAGTTGGCTGGAAAACCTGCTTCGATGCAGTCAAGGGGGGGGGGGGGGGGCGTAGATGTAGATGCAACAACTATGAGTGCAACCACTGTATATACACGGGGAGATACTGAAATAGTAGTTTCCACAATAGTGGCGAGTTTCGGCTGTACGATAAGGGGGTATCGACCCAAAAGGGCTGGGGGGGATGTTGAGGTATGGTGAATGCAAGGGCGGTCCTATGTATAGGGAGGAGGATGGATAAAAGGGAGGTTGTGGATGAAGGGGGGAAGCTGGATGGAAGGGGGGCGTGGACGAATGGAGGAGGATGGATAGATAGGGGGGCGTGGATGAATGGGGGAGGATGTATAGATTGAGAGGCATGGACGAATGGGGGAGGATGGATGGAGGGGAGGGATGGACGGAGGGGGGAGTATGGACGGAGAGTGGAGGCTAGATAGAAGGGAGGGGGTGGACAGGGGGAGGGGTATGGATGGAAGCAAGGGGGGAAACTCATGGGAGAGGGTGGAAACATGGGACTAAAGTGGCTTACAGCTGTTGGCGGCCCCTGCATACAAATTTGTAATATCATAGTTTAGTAAACAAAAATAAAATTAAACAATAGTTTGTCGCAACATTTCAAATTAAAAGCGTTCTTTTAACTACAGATTGTATCTATGTATATTGTGATCTACCGATCCCTGGAGGAGATGGCTGATCATTGTAGTCTGTGCATACCTGTGGACACCAAAATGCATGCACGTTATGAACATATTAAACAAGTAATTGTTTTGTCAATCAAAATATTAAAAAATATTGTACGAACTATCATCATGTATGTCATAAATACAAATACATAAAAATAGAAATGCCATAAGTAATAACAATATTGTGTGAGGTACTGAAAATACCTCCGTGTGCAGTGCTACAATTTCAGTTGTAACTGCCATTGCTGCATCCAGGTTGGGAGATCCTACGTTCTCTCAAGACGAGGTGTCAGCTCTAAATAAGTGTACATTGCAATAATAGTTTAAGTCAAACACAAATACTTTAAAATTACTTTACAAATGATCAAGCGATGATTGAGGGCACATTAAAAAAAGTGCTAACCTGCTCCATATAACATCCCTCGACCGGTTCAGGGCAAGTGTGCCTGCAATTGGGAGAAAGATGTGGCATTTTCCTTGTCGAACTAGAAGGCCCAACATGGCTACCACTAGTCACAGTTCTATCATGAATCTTTCATAAAGTCCTTGATCCTACGTCTCTATCAGGGTCAACCTGTCTTTCCATTGTAGTCACTGCTATAAAGGCAGTGTGTCTAATTAGTCCACATGCAACATTCCTCATGGCCCCCTCGATCTGATCAAGTTTGTGGGGTAACTTAGGTTGCTGGGGAGAGGGGTTGGGCTCGCTCCTAGGAGCTGGTGGCCCTCTCAGTGGGTTCCTCCTGGCAACAGGTTGATCTTTGGAAAACCCATGCCCAACACCCTATAACACGGTTATGTCAAAATAGTTGACATGTAAACTGCGTAGAAACGTAGTGCATAGTTGCCGAAGGAAGTACTGTGGATCCTACCTATTATTCCAAGGAGGTTTATCATAAACCATGAACCACCTATGCATCCAATTGTCCCTCCATTGTTATAAATGACACCAATCCATGAAAACACGTGGATTTATACTGGCAGGTGGTTTTTGTGTTCTTGGATCGGTGAACATACTATATAATTGGACCTTTGTAATATTCAAATCTTTTATTTCCTCCTTGGAGATTCCCGTGGAATAATACTCCCGCATCCTAGCTCTATATTCAGTGATGTCAGTCCATTGATGATGTGCATGGATGAGGGAGTCAATTGACCTCTCAATTGAGGTGGCAAGGGACACTCAAGATGGTTCCCCTTTGTTTCTTAGTTCTCGAGTGTGCACTCTCATTTCATTTACATAATGGTTCAAGTCGTCTTGGTCAAAAACATTTTGGGGGTTTTGATTTTCTTGGGAATTTAGATTTTGTTGAGGGTTTTCATTGGTTCCAAGATTTGTGTTTTCTTATGTTCCACCGGACTCCATGTTAATATTTTGTTCATTCATTGTGTAGGTTTACACTCTGCAAATGAAAAATTCTGTATTATTTTACAAATTTGGGAATTATTACAAATTGAATAAACAAGCAAAAATGAATAAAATGACCAAAAACATGGAACTTACCTATCCAATCCACTTGATGATCACTTGGTGGTTGGATTGAGAGATTTTAGGTGTTGAAATGGTGAAATTGGTGGTGTGTAATGCCGCACACACGAAGGTTGAGTCATAGTCGGCCGCAATGGAGAGAGATACAAAGTCTATGCCTTGTCTTTTTTATAATCTAAACAAGTTCCTGTGCGTGCATTTGAGCACGTACACACAAAAAATGTGAACGTGCACTAGCACACACGCGCCTTGGTTCGGTACCAAACCTAGTGATGCGTGCACGCTGCCTTACGTGCATGTGTAGGTTTGTTTTTTCCCTGCTAGCGCAACCCCATTGCAACACTTTTGTGGAGCAACTTTGTGCACCCAGCGCATGTTGCAATGTATTTGATGACAATGTGGTTTTGTTAGATGGAAGACTGAGGATCGGTGAACATACTGTATAATTGGACCATTGTAATATTCAGATCTTTTATTTCCTCCTTGGAGATTCCTACGGAATAATACTCCCGCATCCTAGCTCTATATTCAGTCATGTCAGTCCATTGATGATGTGCATGGATGAGGGAGTCAATTGACCTCTCAATTGAGGTGGAAAGGGAGACTCAAGATGGTTCCCCTTTGTTTCTTAGTTCTCGAGTGTGCACTCTCAATTCATTTACATAATGGTTCAAGTCGTCTTGGTCAAAAACATTTTGGGGGTTTTGATTTTCTTGGGAATTTGGATTTTGTTGAGGGTTTTCATTGGTTCCAAGATTTGTATTTTCTTGTGTTCCAGCGGACTCCATGTTAACATTTTGTTCATTCATTGTGTAGGTTTACACTCTGCAAATGAAAAATTCTCTATTATTTTACAAATTTGGGAATTATTACAAATTGAATAAACAAATAAAAATTAATAAAATGACCAAAAACATGGAACTTACCAATCCAATCCACTTGATGATCACTTGGTGGTTGGATTGAGAGATTTTAGGAGTTGAAATGGTGAAATTGGTGGTGTGTAATGCTGCACACGCGAAGGTTGAGTCACAGTCGGCCGCAATGGAGAGAGATACAAAGTCTATGCCCTGTCTTTTTTATAATCTAAATAGGTTCCTGTGTGTGCATTTGAGCACGTACACACCAAAAATGCGAACGTGCACTAGCGTGCATGCACCTTGGCTCGGTACCAAACCTAGTGATGCATACGCGCTGCCTTACGTGCATGCGCAGGTTCATTTTTTCCCTGCTAGCACGACCCCATTGCAACACTTTTGGGGATCAACTTTGTGCACCCAGCCCATGTTGCAATGTATTTGATGACAATGTGGTTTTGTTAGATGGACGACTGATATATGAAGGCTAACACACATTACCTTTCCTTCACCGTGCATTGTTGTTAAAAGGAAAGCTAACTAGAGTTAGTTTTTCTTCATGGTTCAGTGTATTTGATGACAATGCGGTTGTGTTGGATGGAAGGATGATATATGAAGGCTAACACTCGTTAGCTTTCATTCACCATGCAATGTTGTTGGAAGGAAAGCTAACTCGGGTCATATTTCTTTCGTGGTGCAATGTATTTGATGACAATGTTGTTTTGTTAGATGGAAAGCTAACTAATGAAGGCTAACAAAAGATGGGTAACAAATTTTGTATTGTTAGAGGGAAAGCTAACAAATGAAGGCATTTTAAGGAAAGCTAACTCAAATCAGATTTCATTATGGTGCAATAGATTTGATGAAAATGTGGTTGTATTAGATGGATGGATGATATATGAAGGCTAACACATGTTAGCCTTCATTCACTTTGTAATGTTGTTAGAAGGAAATCTAACTCGAGTCATATTTCATGCGTGGTTGACAATGTGGTTGTGTTAGATGAAAAGCTAACAACTGAAGGCTAAAATGTGTTATCTTTCAGTCATAGTGCAATATTGTTGGAGGGAAAGTTAACTCGAGTTAGATTTCCTTCATGGTGCAATGTATTTGACGACAACGTGGTTTTGTTAGATGGAAATCTAACAAATGAAGGCTAACACACATTATATTTCATTCACCATGCAATGGTGTTGGAAGGAAAGCTAACTTCCGTCAGATTTCTTTCATGGTGTAGTGAATTTGATGTCAATGTGGTTGTGTTAGATGGAAGTTAACAAATGAAGTCTAACATGTGTTAGCTTTCATTCATTGTGCAATCATGTTGGAAGGAAAGCTAACTCGAGTCAGATTTCATTATGGTGTGATAGATTTGAGGACAATGTGGTTGTGTTACATGGGAGGATGATATATGAAGGCTAACACACATTACCTTTCCTTTTCCGTGCAATATTGTTAGAAGTAAATCTAACTGGAGTTAGATTTTCTTCATGGTGCAAGGAATTTGCCGACAATGTTGTGGTCTTAGATGGAAGGATGATATATGAAGGTTAACACTTGTTAGTTTTCCTTCACCATGGAATGTTGTTGGAAGGAAAGGTAACTCGAGTCATATTTCCTTCGAGGTGTAATGTATTTGATGACATTGTGGTTGTGTTAGATGGAAATCTAACAAATGAAGGCTAAACGATGTTATCTTTCACTCATAGTGCAATGTTGTTAGAATTAAAGCTAACCTAAGTCAGATTTCTTTCATGGGGCAATGAATTTGCCGACAATGTTGTGGTGTTAGTTGAAAGCTAACAAATGAAGGATAACAAATGTTGTGGTGTTAGAGGGAAAGCTAACAAATGAATGTGTTGTAATGAAAGCTAACTCGAGTCAAATTTCATTATGGTGCAATAGATTTGATGACAACGTGGTTTTGTTAGATGGAAGGATGATATATGGAGGCTAACACGCATTATCCTTCATTCACTGTGCAATGTTGTTATAAGGAAAGCTAACGTGAGTTATATTTTCTTCATGGTTCAATGTATTTGATGACAATGTGGTTGTGTTACATGGAAGGCTGATATATGAAGGCTAACATGTGTTATCTTTCATTCATCATGCAATCTTGTTGGAAGGAAAGCTAACTCGAGTCAGATTTCATTATAATGCAATAGATTTGATGACAGTGTGGTTTTGTTAGATGGGAGGTTTATATATGAAGGCTAACACACGTTACCTTTATTTCACCGTGCAATGTTGTTAGAAGGAAATCTAACTTGAGTTAGATTTTCTTCATGGTGCAATGTATTTGATGACAATTTAGTTGTGTTAGATGGAAGGCTGATATATGAAGGCTAACACTTGTTAGATTTCTTTCCCCATGCGATTGTTCATTATCATTGGGTACATTTTCTTATATATATCATGGACTATGCTATTGTATATGCTAACATATTTTATATACCATATGCACTTGTTTGCGTTTATTGTTGAGACTAAGCTGCAGATTCAAGTGTTGTGATCCAAAAGCTCAATGGAATTCTTCGTCGAACGTCCAGATTGAGGTAGGCTCTCTATGTTGTTTATCGACATTTACATTTATATAGCATATGTTGGTAAATGAGTTTATTTTCTTGAGTTCATATGTCTGTTGTGGTCTACCCCAGGCCATACGAAGTTTTTCTCTGTATCAATTGTCTTTAAGTGAGTGTCTTCAACTATTGTCTTAATTTTAAGACAATAGTTTAAGACACTCACTTAGAGAAAATATTTAAGACAATACACAATTTTTTTTGTCTTACGTTTAGACAACTTACACAAATATTGTTTCAAATATTGTCTTAATGCCTCCTCTATGTAGTAGTGATAGAATGCAAATATTTTTGATAGGGTACAGTGGAATCGAACCACCAATCTCCTACATTATAATGCATATGATCTACCATTGAGCTAGTACCCTGCAACTTCATATACAAGAATAATATTTGTATTTTTTAGGGCTTGTTCTAATAACTTCCCAAAAATAGATGAGTTGTATTGTGCATTTACTTAACAAGAATTGATTCCGGGTATATGTCAACACCATTTCCATTCTCATTTGAAAGAGTTGACTTTTTGTCTTTCCTTCCATACACTGCTCGTTTTCCTTCCATAGAGCGCTCTTTTGACATTTACCCGGAATACAGTCCAAAAAAACCTCATACATTGCTCTTTTTCCTTCCATAAACCACTCTTTTGACATTTACCCAGAATAATGTCCAACAAAACCTCAGATTGAGACCCACCAAAATGCATGTGATGAAAAGGTTTCTTGAGTCTAAATAATCATATTGGCTTCATAAAAATAGCCCAACGTATTTCGATCATCTCCCCTGCGTGAAGCATTTTTCAGTGTGCACCAATTACCATGATCTCAGTTTCTCAGGAAAGTACTGCACAGTGCAACAATTAAGCATCACTTAAAAATAAAGCATTTTTTTATATAAAATAGTTATAAAATTAAAAAAAACATAGTACATAACCAGATTCAGATTATTCCAAATTGTCAACCATCATTATGACCATAATATACCTTATGGATGAGGGAGAGATAATAAATTTTCACTTCATATACATTTATCCTCACTTTGCTCTTGTTGTATAAATCGTATGTGTTGTACAATACATGGTTATAACATAAAGGATCATGGTTATAACATGATTGTCATGATCATCGATGTAAATAATTATATTGAAATATTAAGAGTTGGTACAGTTCTTACTTGAAAATATTGAGCCATTTTAGCATCTCCCTTTCTTGGTCATTCATGAAGTTGTATGTGTATGCATTAGCCTTATGCAGAGCTGATTTGTGGTAACCATTGATAAATATCAGCAATAGATCCATGAATTGATCAAACTAAACATCTCACTTTAATTAATATGTTATCAATTTAATCAATATCTTCTTACTTAGCATAGAATGAATGGAATCTGATTATGAACAAAGTAGCTGGAGGTAGTTGAGTTATGTTCTCCTTAGCAACCTGGATAAATCAACAAAACAATAAAAAAGATAAAAAAACTAAAGTTGAGAGATACCATATTAAGCAATGTTTGTCTAAACACTATAAGAATTGGATTTTTTTGGATTACCATCATGAGATAATCTTTGATCAGGTTGTAACTTTTCAATATTCAAAGTAATTGAGTCGTTGAATATTGTAAATTGCAGGAAACAAATGATGTGTAAGCCCCTACTTACTGGCTAGTTATATAAATATTGTCAACCTCACTAAATATTTTTACGTTATTAATTTACCAAACTACAAAAAAGGGTTAAAAAATATACATATAAGAAATTATACTTACAATGTACATGTACACATAGTGACGCCATGACATAGTAGCCACAACTTTCTTGTATTGAGGGTGGTTGTAATCGAGGTTTTCCTTAAAATACTGCAATTTCAAAATGTAGTTTAATCATCATCTCATGTGAGAATTGTGTTGCACAAAAGCATAGAAAGTGTTAAAATAGTTGGCTTCAAAAATCACTAGTCTACTCTGTGTATTCATACTTCACTTACCATTCTCTCTATTTTTTAAAGTAAAGGCTCAAATTTTCCCACCATCCATCATTATATGATCCAATGTTATACATAGATTGTATATTCCCCTCTTCCTCACTGTCCTACTCGTCATATCATACATTTTTTTTCCTCTGTGCAGTTCTGTCGAGCGGTGAATATTCCCCTCTCCTGGAGCATTTTATTTCCATTGTTTCTGTGACATTAATTCGATTCTAATCTTAAAAAAAATATACAGACTTACCCATAAGTGACATAGGTCTCCGATCTTGTTTTGATTAAAAAAAAAAATATTAAAATAACATAATTTAAATAAAAATAAATTAAAGATAATAAAATGTGAGGAACCTGCAACAATTAATTGATAAAATGCACAATATATTGGATCACAGAATATTTTAACTGATCATGGGCCACTTCGAGGGGGAAACCTACTTTGAGCAAGCTCAATACAAATAACTTCACTGTGCCTTTATTGGCCTCAACACACACTTATATACTAAATCTAGGTGCCAATACTATGGGTCAAAACCATGGGCCAATACAAACTATGGATCAACAAATACTACGGGCAGCTTACAAAGCATATGCACCCAACAACAATAACACAAACTATGGATCAAAAACTACTACGGGATGACTTACAAAGCATATGCATCCAACAACAATATACTAACAAAGTAAAGAGAATGGTTGACATGGGTTCCTAACATCCCCCCCCCCCTTAGAAAAAGCTTTGTCCTCAAAGCTTTAGATGTGGAAATTGTCACTGAATTTGAAGGAGTGGTTCCCATGTAGCATCCCCTGGTTGCATTTCGTGCCACTGAATTAAGACCTCTGTGATAGAATAAAATAGTTTGTTCTCTGATGTTGGTGCCAAGAACTTTCTTCAGACAAGAGACATGAAATACTGGATGAATACGAGAAGAAGGAGGAAGTTCCAATTTATAAGCAACGGACCCAATCTTCTGAAGAATCCTATATGGCACGTAGAACTTTGGAGCGAGCTTATGATTGCCGTTGTGTTTCAGGGAGGATTGATTTTAAAGCTGGAGATGAAGAAAAACCATATCACTTGCTTCAAAAGTGTGCTCAGAACGGTGATGATCAGCTTGTTACTTCATGAGATTTCTTGCCATGTGAAGATTTTTTCGCAAAATGTGAAGAATCCGACCACAGTTTTGAAGGACCATGTCAAATGCCTGAAGATGGAGAGCTGCTAGGGGTGTATGGAAGAAGAATTGGTAGTGCCTGACCATAAACTGCTTCATATGGAGTCATTTTAGAGGCAGTGTGGTAAGAGGTATTCTACCACCATTCAGTGAGAGGGATCCACTTTGCCCACTAATGTTGTTGTTCAGAGGTGAAGCAACGAAGATAAGTTTCCAAGCATTTATTGATAATTTCATTCTGACCATCTGTTTGTGGGTGATACCCTGAACTCATCTTTAGTTTGGTACCAGTGTGGAGAAATAGTTTTGTCCAAAAATGACTGGTGAAAGTCGCATCACGATCCGAGACAATGGAAGAACGGATTCCATGAAGATGAAAGATCTGGTCCTGGAAAATTTGAGCGACTAAGGAGGCTGTATACAGATGGTTGAGAGCACAAAAATGACTATATTTGGAGAAGCGATCAACCACAACCAAAATCATTGTCTTCCCTCCAGATTTATGGGAAAGGGTTCAAGCAATCTTGGAAGGAGTGTCATTTCATCCTTATTGCACTGGAAGGTATCACATTTAGCCACAATCTACTGAATTTTCCTTTTCATGCCCTTCCAAATGAAGTTACGTCGTGACCGTTCATACGTTTAGAGGTACCCATAGTGCCCTACCAATGGGGAAGCATGGAGTTCATAGAAGATAGCCTATTGAATATATGTGCTCTGGGGAAGCACCAAACGACCCTTGTATCTCAGGTTAGCACCATCCCAAGAGTAATGTGGTACAACAGAAGGGTTGTTGGCCAAGCGGTGGATGATTTGAGATAACGAAGAGTCATTGACATAGCCCTGTTGAAAAGATTGCAATCAATTTGGAACAGGCATAGAAATAGCTTAAAGGGAACCTTGGTCATCAAATGTGCGAGAAAGAGCATCTGCCACAATATTGTCCTTACCCTTCTTGTAAGTGATCTCATAGTCATAACCCATGAGTTTTCTAACCCATTTCTGTTGTGCTGAGGAGGATACACACTCTTCCAGGAAATATTTCACACTCTGGTGATCTGTCTTGATGCATAAATGATTCCCTAATAGGTAGGGTCACCACTTTTGTACTGCATGCAAAATAACCATCATTTCCTTCTCATATGTAGAGGCAGCTAAATTATTACCTGAAAGGGCTTTGTTGGTGAATGCAATGGGGTGTTCATCTTGAAGGAGAACAACACCAAGTCCATTGCCGCAAGCATCACTCTCAATAGTGAAGGGCTTGGAAAAATCGGGCATAGCTAGAACAAGTGTAGTACACATAGCTTGTTTCCATTGGTCAAATGCACACTCAGTAGCATGTGTCCATGTAAAAACATCATTTTTCAATAGAGCAGTTAATGGAGCTGCAATCTTCCCATAATCCTTGAAAAACTTGTGGTAGTAGCCAGTCAACCCCAAAAAACCATGAAGGCTCTTAAGTGTCTTGAAAGCGATTTTGGCAGGATCCACACGAACCCCTTGTGCTGAGATAATGTGCCAAAGATACTCAACTTCCTTATGTCCAAAAATACATTTAGACTGTTTGGCATGGAGATGATGGCCAGAGAAAAGTTGCATTACAAGATCCAGATGTTGGAGATGTTCAACCCATGTTTTACTGTGTAGATGAGGATATCATCAAAGAATACCAGAATGAATTTCCGTAAGTAGGGCCGGAATATTTTATTCATCAAGGCCTAGAATGTGGAAGGAGCATTAGTGAGGCCAAAGCGCATGACCAAAAGCTCATAGTGGCCATCATGTGTACGGAAAGATGTTTTAGGGATATCATCTTCATGAACCCGAATTTGATGATACCCAAAATGAAGATCCAACTTGGAGAAAAATTGAGCACCATGAAGCTCATCAAGAAGCTCATCAACAACAGGAATTGGAAACTTATCCTTGATGGTTAAGTGATTAAGTGCTCGGAAGTCAATGCAGAGGCGCCATAACCCATATTTTTTGCGGACAAGAAGAACTAGTGAAGAAAAGGAACTAGTGCTTGGGCGAATAATACCTTGCTTCAATAAGTCCCGAACGAGCATTTCAATCTCTGTTTTTTGGTGAAATGGGTAGTGATAGGGCCTGATGTTGGAGGAACACTTCCAGGAAGGGGCTGAATACGATGTTCATCTGGCCTTGAAGGTGCCAATCCCACTGGTTCAGCAAAGACACCTATATATCGATCCATATTTTGTTGTAGATCCAAAGGAGTAGTGGAGACCGCTGATGGTTGCATCTGAATGGAATGGATCTAAGCGATGACACCATGTGAATTTTTATTAAGGAGTTTTTCCATGCGATGTGAATTGATGATGCTGAGAGACCCTGGTTGTAATCCTATCAATGTGTGTTTTTTTCCATTGGGGGAGAACTGCATCCAAAGATCAGCAAAATCCCATAAGATGGGGCCAAGTGTGCGTATCCATTGAGCGCCCAAAACCACATAACATTTTCCTAAGGTCAAGGCAAACATGTCAGAGCGCAGGCTATAATCTTCCATATAGATATGCACATTACAATACTTCCCTTTGCAAGGTAAGGTACCCCCATTGGCAACCATGAATTCAAAGTTGGAGCAAGGATGGATAAAATAGTCATCCTGTTTGGCGATCCAAGGGTCAATGAAATTATGAGTGCTACCGGAATCAATGAGTATTGTAAGAGGAAGCTTTTTGAAGTAACCCTAGACCTGCATTGTTTGGGGGGTGGTGATTCCAGCTAAAGCATGGAGAGATATCTTTGGTTGGTCATCCTAAGACGGAGGTTCAATAGGCGGCTCATGAAAGTCGACTAGAGCATCCATTGTATCTGCAGCTTCTTCACTAATTTCAGAGGCAGGTGGAGAATCCACATCCAAGAGATAGAGATTTTGTTGAACACATCTATGTTCCCGAGTGAATTTATCATCACAATTATAACAAAGCCCTTTTTCTCTACGTGCCTGCATCTCTGTTTCAAACAAATGCTTGATAGGAGTTGATTGACGAGCTGGCAGGATGGGAGGTTGTTGAGAACCCATATTTCAGATGGCAACAAAAGTGGATTTGGAGTGCTGTTGGGATGAAATCTTGTCTTCTGCCAACTTAGCCAACTCTAGGGATTCCATCATTATGTTGGGAAAGAACATTTTGACCTCAGAGCAGATTGCATCCTTTAGACCACTTATAAAACAACTTCGGTAGAAGTCATTAGGCAATCCTTCGGTGTTGTTGGCTAGTTTCTCAAATTCGGTTTGATACTCTCACACAGTGCCAATTTGAAGAAGTTTTGTGAGGGCTCATGTGAAGTCATCAAAAGCACTAGGACCAAATCATTGCAAAAGGAGCTGGAAAGATTCTGGCCATTTTGGCTCTTCATGAGCCTTGATGTACCAACGGTACCATTGAAGAGCTTTCTGTTCCAAATGAAAGGATGCAAGTGGAACTTTGTTGACATCAAAACTATTATGCAGACTGAAATATTGTTCTGCACGATAGATCCATCGAGTCTGATCAGTACCATTGAAGCGAGGAAAGTTAAGCTTCGGACCACGGAAATTGCTGGAAGAAGAGAACCCATTGTCTGATGAAGACTCAGACTGTCGTTTGTTGTTCATGGTTGAATGCTCAAGATGGAGGCCGATCAATTTTTCATCCAGATCCTGGAGTTTGGCTTGGATTGTTGCAAGTGCTTCCTCCATGGTTTTTGCTCCTACGCCGATGGCAGCCATAACCAGGAGTTTTTTTTTTTATTTGAGTGGGTAGAAAAAAAAAATAGAAACTATTTCAGTAAATGAAAATCTGGATTTGGGAAAAAAGCTGAAGGGTAATTTGGGTTTTACTAGGGTTTGGACACTGTCGAATGGACACGGAGGAAGAAAAGGAGGATTTTAGAAGCGGATGAATGAATGAGAAAATTTGGCAGAGAGGGACAAAGAGGCAAAATTAGGAAAGGAACTCTGTGGTAAAATTTGAACGCGATTGGGTGAAAGTCAAAGAAGTTATGGCAAACCCTAAAATAGAAAAATGTGAGATTTATAGCATTGGGAAGTGGAATTTGGGATAGGGTCCTCATGAATGAAAGATGCAGAATGGGATTACAGGGGTGTGAGGGAAGTTTCAAGGGAAACAGAGTGAAAACAAGGGAGATATGGCCAAAAACCAGAATTTTACACTTTTTTTTTCCAGGAATGGATCTACAACGATGTGAAAGAGATCGAAAATAGATAGATCTGCAATGACACGGATGTGATCGTCGACAGATCTAGACAGAGGAAATCTTCAATTTTGCAACTGAAAATAGATATGGACCCCAGGTATGCTCGGCTTCCTGATGGTTTAGGGGATTCACTTGGCCACCAATTCCATCTGATGGCTCGTGTATTAGGGCACTACCTGTCACTCCATGGATCAGGTAAAACTGATAACTTCTTTGCCACAAACGACAGCTCTCGGTTTACCTCACGGGTGGGAACTAGTCAATCAGGTAGGGGTCGTTGCCATTTTTGCTGGCATATCCTCTCAATGGGTCAGCTACTTCCAAGTTCATGTGGTACTCCTCAAAATGAGGTTTAGAGATTCTGCCCAAGTACTTCTCATAGTTAAGCGAATAGGGATTATTCCCACATCCGAACCTACAATAGATGCAAAAAAAACAATTTGGCAGAAATTTCTCCCAACAAGCCCAAGAAAGTGCTCTGATACCAGATGTGAGTAACCTGCAACAATTAATTGATAAAATTCACAATATATTGGATTACAAAATATTTTAATTGATCACGGGCTATTGCGAGGGGGCAACCTCCTTTGAGCAAGCTCAATACAAATAACTTCACCGTGCCTTCATTGGCCTCAACACACACTTATATACTAAATCTAGGTTCCAATAATATGGGTCAAAACTATGGGCCAATACAAACTATGGATCAACAAATACTATGGGCAACTTACAAAGCATATGCGCCCAACAACAATAACACAAAATATGGATCAACAATTACTACGGGACGACTTACAAAGCATATGCGTTCAACAACAATATACTAACAAAGTAAAGAGAATGGTTGACATGGGTTCCTAACATAAAAATATAATTTTTTTTAGAAATTCGGTACTTAATGTAAACCCTGTACTTAATGTTCTACCATCATTTTACTCATAATTTACCTATGTTCTCTTATGCTTAACGTGAACACTCTACTCACTGCTCATTGTTCTCTTATCAAAGCTACCACAATTCATTCTCTGACCTTGTCTCATTGTCTTTTACTCACATCGTTTTGTCTGTTTCCATCTGCATGTTTACCCCTGAATGAATAACAGACTCATCAAATGCGCATCTCAATGGAAATGTATCTCCTGTACAAATATTTTAGTCTTATCAATACCCTAAAATTTTGACAACAATCCAAATCTCAAAATTGTATTATGAGATCAAACCTTAATAAAAAACAGAAGTTGACAACGATCCAAATCTCAAAGTTGTATTATGAGATCAAACCTTAATAATAAACAATTTAGAATGAAGAGGTAGGAAATACTAATAAATTCAAAAATAAAATTAATTATGATCAACAATAAGTGGCCTTACCTACAATAGCCCATTGAGGCTCTTCTCCAAAGTCAAGATGTAGCAGCACTTTATCCAGATCGCCACTTCACAATGCTTATTATAGCTTAGGTTATTTTAAAAGTCAGTTAATAGTCAACACATAGATCATTGAGCATGATAACTATGAATTAAAAGTAACAAAAATCAAAACAAGGACAATATATACATAATGAATGAATGGTGCAATATCACAACCTAGAATGAATCAAAAAATCAGGACTAGGAATATTACCATGAATCAACCTTGTCAAATGCAATCAATCTTCATTGGGATAGTCCCTATTGATAACTTCTATTGCATGCAGCAAATGCTCTATCTCAGGCTCATCGAGGTCTGGATCACTTTCATCCACATACTCGTTTAAGAGCTCACAGCATTCCGAGATACTCATAAAAACTCTATCAAGCTTACTATATTGTGCACGCTTTCTAAAATCCTGGATACCATAAACAAATCAAACATTAAAAAAATGCATCCAACAGTATCGCCGACACTCTTTGATAAAACAAGCATTCAACTCTATAGTCAACACAGATTCTCGTACAAGGCCCACTAAAATGAAAAAAAATAGCATAGATCCATTAATACACACGAATTTTCTAATTCACACTTTAAGGATTATGATAGCGATATCTAATTTCATATAAAAATCCAATTTGTTTCTTCTCAAACACAGATAATGAAAAGACAAGTCCTGTATCCTTGAAAAACTCAAGGGACCAGAACTCAACTAGAAGCGTAGGTAGCTTGACTAATGTACCAATAAATAATGAAAGAGATGACGGGTATATCTGTGAAACGAGCTATACCATTGATGACGACTCGGTCGTCACAGAGTCGGTTGCTGCAACTAATTTGAAGAGAAAAGAGACGGAATCACAAAAAATGATGGAAATTAATGGACGGTGTGGATTTGAATGAATTTTGGTATTTATTGCTACAACTAATGGACGGAATCACAAAAAATGATGGAAATTAGACCATCTGCACATATAATTTACACAAAAGAAGAAAGTTAGCAGAGACCCAAAATGCATTCAAATTTGATCTAGTAGTAGTACTGTGTATAAATATTCCTTAAACCTGCTTCCAATGCTAGTATAGAGGTTGCAAATGATGTTGTCTTCTTCTTCTGTGAATTCAACATGCTTAAAATCAGGCCTCAAATAATTCAATGATCTCATCCTACAGCTCGAACCACACATTTTCAAACCTACATGCAGAGCAAGGAGGTGATTAACAAATGGATGTCTGTTTCTAAAATTCAAACCACATGTATGTATTAATGTTGTCACTAGCTAACTCATTCAAATTTTTCTGCCCTTTTTCTTATAAACTCTTAGTGAAAAAGTACTTCACATATCAAACCACATATTTGTTACTCATTGACTTATGTCTTAATGTCTAATAAGGAAAAACTCAGTGGCTAACTCATTTCTTAATATCTCAGGATCAATAAAACTCAATGCATTTATCAATCTCTCCTTAACCATACTTGCTAATTCATTTCTTCTTATGTTAATAATGAATAAGAAGAAACACAATAGAATTTTTGAATTAAGTTTATCAATCTTAAGTTTTTTTATAACAACATTTCTCATATTTTGGCTGAAGTCTGAGACTTATATTTTATTACTCCTATGACATATCACTATAAGGAATCCCAATTTCACATGCTAACATACTCACTCTAAAAATTGAACCTAGACCAGTAATAAAAGCTCCCACCAAGTTAACAATCATGAGTTCGAGTCCCTAAATGATTCACTTGTAAAACCACATGTCAATTGTAACAAATAGGAGAAGGGATTATATTATACTTGACAAAACAGAACCCGAAGTGTGGATTTGAATGAATTTTGGGTAGGTGATATACCATACCGGCTTTTCGAGGAAGAACGATCCATTTGCCTCCGATTCCATTCTTCTCTACGAAATTTTTAATTAAAAAAAACATTTTATATACCTAGACCAACATCGAATTCGTTTAAAGAAAAACTTTTATATACAATTCCCAGCCTATTATTTGAACTTCTTCTTATTTTTTCAAAGTTCTAAGATCGAACTCTGTTGACATCACAGACAAAAATATTTGGGAT
Organism: Larix kaempferi; assembly: GCA_027924585.1. NCBI lineage: Eukaryota > Viridiplantae > Streptophyta > Pinopsida > Pinales > Pinaceae > Larix > Larix kaempferi. The sequence goes on along the minus strand of BSBM01000809.1, from coordinate 7,102,525 downwards.
TTTTATGAAGCTAATATGATATTTTCGTATTAAAAAAATTATAGTTCTTGAAATTACATGGATAATCACCTTTTTTTTTTCCGCGATAATCACCTTAAGACCCTCCAAACACCATCTTCGATTATTAAAATAAAATGCGTGTTTGATAGATAAATAAATCAAGGAAACAGAGCACAAAGAGTCTCACCTTAAAGACATCATCGCGATAAGCGCCCATGATCTCGACCGAGGCTGTCTGCTGGAATATCCAAGCCCATATAAGCTACACTAGTTCCCATGATCAAGTAAAGCGAGGTCGATGGTAAAAATAAGAATTGATTTTTTCTTGATTTACCCAAGTGCAAGAATAAGATGAAAATAAATAGAGCTATCTAATCCAGGGTTAGGAAAAGCTTCATGCAAAACTTATTTCATAAAATGAGTTTTCATAAAAAAAAATAACTAAAAAATATAAAACATATATATGTAAAGAAATACTAATTTCCTCTTAAAAAAATGTCTTAAACATTCCTACTAAATATAAAATCAATCAAAAGCAATTTTTTAAGACAAAAATGTTAATTTTGTCTTAAAAAACTTCTTAAACACCCCAATCTCATAGTAGTGATTATTACAATTTTGTAAATTTTAAGAATAGATAATTCCAGTTTTGACAATAAATTTTACAACTCCATATAAGTTGTAAAAATTCATTCTCAAAATTGCAATTTATGTCGATTCTCAAATTTCATCAAATAACTTAACATAAATGCGTCATGATATTTAACCTCCTCCATCTACATGAATGTAAAGCACCTTCATACTCTCAATACAATAACTAACTAAACTAATAAAAAATTGAAGCCTTAATTTAATAATATATAATTATTATATTATACTTCATTTGTAATATTATTATATTATAGTTATATATATTAATATGCTCAATATATATGATATGTTATATAGATTAATATTAAATATAGTTAATATATTGATACATAGTAAATATATATAATATTATGTTATAGTTAATATGTTAATATACTATATAATGTTAATATACTTATTGTCTTGTGATTGTTTAATGAAACACCTCTTCTATGATAGATATCCATGAAATAATCTATCAATATAAATGTAAAAAATTGTAGAGAAAATGAGATAACCTTATTTAAATCTTATATTACAATTAATTTATCCCAAGGGTTATTTATAGACTTGTGTTAAAAACATTCCTAAAATAAAAAACAACAACATAAAACATCATCTTCATTATCATCATCATCATTATTATTATTATTATTATTATAACAACAACACAACAATCTATATTTGATTTTGGGCTGTCTCAGATAATACAACAATCCGTAGTTGACAATCTGGTATGGCCGAGATGTAAACGTTGACATATAAGATGAAACGAACATTGAAGCTTTTGAAATTTATTGGGATGAGTAAGCCTCTCTTTCCTTCCACAAGTCCAAATAAACAATAAAATAATAACACCATGAAATCCAAAAATAGAAAAACAACAAACAATAACGCCATAAAGTAAAGATAAACATAAAATACAAAACTACATACTCATTGATATTAATTTGTGAAGAAAAGCTACATACTCATTGATGGCCATAGCTTAACATCAACAAGCTCGCGAGCGCTAAATTCCTGAAAATACAAGAGTTTATTAATTTATTACTTGAAGGGCATAGCGCAACATCAATTAATAAAATAGGCATAGCACAGCATTTATTAAAGTACAGAGCATCAATTAATTTATTACTTGAAGGGCATAGCACAGCATCAATTAATTTATTACTAATTTATTACTTGAAGGGCATAGCACAGCATCAATTAATTTATTAATTGATAGGCATAGCACAGCATTCATTAAAGTACTCGTATTGATGCTAAAAGAAAAGGTACTGTTCGTAGCGCATGTAACAGCCAGCGCTACTGGTAACTCGAACACCGATGGGCGCGTAGCCGCAAAGGTTGAAGATGTTGTTCCCAATGTCAGTAAGACAGGCGGTGCAATCAGAGTTACTGGTAAAATAAGGGCAGTCTGAATCCCCGTAGAGAGTGGGCCCGTCCAAGTCTCCTGCAACCTGTTCTCTTCCGTGAAGTAACTCCATAAGGCTGATCAGCTCTACGACATTGGAAAGGTAATTAGATCCACTTGGGATTTCGTGCGTGTTACAATCGAAAGTATAATCGCCTGCCGCGCTGTTTGTTAGCAGCACGATTAGTACAACTACCGCTACCGCTAATGATCTGATCATGGCGACCATGGCTGCCTCAAATATCTCTTCAAATGCCAAATGTTATTGCAATGTTATGAACGGCCCGGGCGCCTCCATTTTTATACGATAACTAATAATCTTAGATTGGGTGACGTCTTTTTCAACAGGAAACCTTCAAGAAGATGGGTTTATCTAGGGAGGCAACTATCTTGAAAGGAAATTTTGGAGGCAAGTATCATGCAATTACCTTGGGGCAGATTGTTTTTTCAATTATTAAATTTGTTTAAGTATACGATATTAAGTAATATTATTAATAATAATATTAAAAAATATTAATAATAATAATAAATAATAATTTGCTAAAGTTACATTTTCTTCCGATTTGAACATGTAATCTCTGGGGCGCCTCCATTTTTATAGGAGAACGGATGAGTGGGTGACGTCAACACTAAACCTTCAAGAAGATGGGTTTATCTCGCAACTGCAGAGGGAGGTTTGTATTTGACAACTATAGTGAAATTGAAAGCAAATTTAGGAGGCAAGTATCTTGCAATTATATTTGTAATTATCTGTTTTTAGTTTTTTTTTATTAAATTTACTTAATATTAAGTATATCAGTATTAATCAATATTATTAATAATAATATTAACAAGATTGGTTTATCTAAGGAGGCAAGTATTTGGGGCTATCTTAAAATTAGATATATTAGTATTAAGAAATATTAATAATAATAATATTAAAAAGATAAGTTTATCTTCCAACTACGTAGGAGGTAAGTATTTAGAGTTATTTTGAAAGAAAAAATTAGGTATATTAATATTAAGAAATATTATTAATATTAATATTAGTATTAGTATTAAGAAATAGTATTAATATTTACATCGATAGTGTTTATATCTTAGAATTTGGGGTGGACTATTATCTATGTATTTTCTAGATAAAAGGAGGATGGGACAAGTGTTATGTCCAGATTGATTTTATGGGCATTCATCAAAATTTGAAATAAACATTTATAAAAAATAATTGAGTCTTGATGCATGGATAACTCGTAGCTCATGCATGGATAACTGGAAGATAACCCATTTAAGTAAAGAAGGTAACAAATAGTTGAGGCACATACAGCAAATGATTACAACTAAGCATGGAGAACAAGTAACATAGAACTAGTTCATGGCAATTAGCTTGTGACCTATCGGTGTTTACCGGCCACAAGTAAAGTGGATGTGCTAGTATTTTATAATTTGGGATGGACTAGTAGTGCCTATGCTTTTCCTAGATTGCAAAAGGATGAGACAAGTGTACTGTCCATGTTGATTTTATGGAAGTCGTTCCAAATTCAAAATAAACAATTATCCAAAAAAAGAATATAAAAAATAACTAGTAGCTATGGATGGATCACTCATAGCTTATGCATGAATAACTCATAGTTGATGCATGGATAATAGACAATTCGTGCAACTATGCATATATAATGTAAGTAACTTGTTAGTGACACTTAACTTGTGACCTATTGGTGTTCAGCAGCCATATGTCAAGTTGTTGTGCTAGTATTATTTGCATGCATGCTTAATGGCCTCAAAATCCATTTGATTGCCTAGGCATAGAATTTGTTGCCAAGTGTCCTCGGAGAAGAGTGCAGATTGACCATATGTAACTTCCTAGAAGCCTCATTGTTGTACATGATCCTTGTTACTCCAAGGAGTATTCAACATAAAAGACCCTTAAGTAGAACTCGTGGGATGAATGCACTCGTTATCCTGGGCATCCAGTGTATATTTGATTGTTCAGTCAGCATCCTCGGCATCGATATTCATTATTCAAGGCCTCAAATATATCTCATGTAATAAACTCTTCCAATGCCAAATGTTAGTGCATTGCACTTAGGGATGTTCCAGGGTGCCTCCATTTTTATAGGATAACTGTTTCAATCTTGGATTGGGTGATGTCTTTTTCAATAGGAAACCTTTTAGAAGATGGGTTTATCTTGGAACTACATAGGGAGGAAAGTATCTTGCACCTATCTTGAAATCAAATTTACGGAGGCAAGTATCTAGCAACTATCCTGAAAGCAAATATAGGGAGGCAAGTATCATGCAATTAGCTTGTTTCAGTTTGTTTTTTCCATTAAATTTATTTAAAATTAGGTATATTAGTATTAAGAAATATTATTAAAAATAATATTAAGATGATGGGTTTATATTGCAACTACTTAGGGATGTAAGTATCTTGCATCTATCTTGAAAGCAAATTTAGGAAGGCATGTATCTTGCAACTATCTTGAAAGAAAATGTAGGAAGGCAAGTATCTTGCAATTATCTTGCTTCAATTTGTTTTTTCCATTAAATTTATTTAAATTTAGGTATATTAGTATTAAGAATAATTATTAATAATAATATTAAGAAGATGGTTTTATATTGCAACTGCATAGAGAGGCAAGTATCTTGAAACTATCTTCAAAGCAAATATAGGGAGGCAATTATCTTGCAACTATCTTGAAGGAAAATTTAGGGAGAAAATTATCTTGCAATTATATTGTTTTACTTTATTTTTTCGATTAAATTTGTTTAAAATTAGGTATATTAATGTTAATAAATATTATTAATAATATTATTAAGAATTATTATTATTATTATCTGTATTAAGAAATATTATTAATATTAAGAAATAATATTAAAGAAATATTATTAATATTAATTTTGAAAAACATTAATGTTTCTTAACATCAATCTTAATGTTAATATTAATTTCACTACTAATGTTATTTTAATGTTAATATCAATTTTGTTAATCTTAATTAATATTATTCTCTTATTATTGTAATTTTTTTTTGTGGAATGCCATAAATTAGATTAAAACAAAGATAATATACAAAAATAGAGAGGCTAACTTGCCAACACGGAAACTAAGATTCATAAATGCAACATATAGCTGTGTAACATACACAATATTAAATAATAATAACAAACAATAATGATAACAATAACAGGTTTTATAAAAGAAGTGTCATACCGAAAAGACATGACCATTATTAGACTTTGATTAATTTGACTTTTGGCCATCAATTCGAAGTAATTAATTATTCCATGCAAATAAGAAAAAGTGGGGGAAGTTAAAAAGTTAAAAAAAAAGTAAAACCAATAGATGGCTTTATAAAACTAACACGTGGTTTTATAAAACCACATTTGTTTTTTCGAAGGTGTAATATATATATATATATATATATATATATATATTACTAATCGTGAGCTAAAACAGAATATAAAGTAACCTTTAATAAAATAAAAAAAGAGAAATTGCAGTGTCAGAGATCTTACCCTCTAATTCCACCATGGTGGCTTGGTGATCTTCCTGTCGACCATCGAGAGCAGCATAGATCCTTGATGTTTTAGCCATGTCTCCTACGGTAGTCTCTATTTGGATGTTGTGTAAAACTCCATTGGTTTTGCTGGGGCAGTCTCTGTAGTAGTGGGGCCCTTGGCATTTCCAACAAGAAATGGTTGGTGGGATAGTTTTGGTCCCTTTGTTGAATGCTGGCCTGTTGGAAGGTGGTGGGGGTGCACTTGGACGTGCTTGAGCTCGGTTGAAGCCTCCGTTAGGTGGAAAACTGTTGTTGTGTTTTCAGAAGGGTGGAGGTCTTAAACCTGGTTTGCGGTTGTCCGAGAAGGTTCTGAACCTATCTCTATTTCGGTTGATGTTGTCATTCCTTGGCTACCCGTGCTCGTAGCACAACCTTGCTTTATGTAGGGTGTTGGCGGGAAAAACTACCCTATAACGAGGAAACAGACGTTATAAACTGAAAGGGGATGACAGGTAAGCATACTAAATGTGTTACAGAGATGTTTATGAATGGAAATAGGTTATAGGTCTTGAGAACATACCTTTTTTGAATGAAGTTCGATTCTAGCTCTTATTCAGTCTTGTGCTCGATCCTCAAGTCAACCTCCCATTCGGTAAACCTGCAAAACAATACCTTTCTCAGCGTATCTTGGATAATATATAATGATGAAATGGATAAAGCAATTTAAACATCAAATATTAACCAGAACAAATCCAAACAAGTACATAACTTAATGAACACTTGATTTGGGACAAGAAAAATGCTTCAACCTTTCATTGTCAAATGCAAATTGATGATACAAAATATACCTGACTTTGCAGCATGCTCCTGCAACTTGATCCTGGGCTCCTGCTCTTCTCTGGCTTGGAAATATTCCGGCATAACCTCCTTCAACACAAGCTTCTCTTTAAAGGTCTCTCAATAGAATTCATGTCTAACCCCTCTCTTCATTCCTCCTTGTATTTATAGGACAAGGGAAATAGTTCAGGTCGAGAGATGGTTATGGAGGAAGTTGGGAAACCAACTGCAACTAATCCTCTTCGTGAAATTAATTGTTTTTTAATCATCTTTTGAGGTGTACGCTATTATTTCATAGTGGAGTAGCGCCCAGGGTGCTACTATAGTGTTTTTAAACTAGCACTCAACACTTTTTAAATGTTGTATGCTACTCTATTCAAGAGGAGTAGTGCCCATGAGGCTTGAGCGCTACTATTGCACACTGGAGTAGGGTACAGGCGCTAGTCTATTGAGGTAGAGTAGCGCTCATGTCTCAAAATGACATTTTTTAGGGTTTTGCCAGCTTGCAAGGAGGTGGAGTAGGTCAAGATCTCATCTAAGGTAAACATGCTCCTCCATCCAAGTTGTCCTTTTGTGTGATCAATAGTTCGAGGTGATCATAGAGGGAGAGGTGCAGGTTTGACCTATAATAGATTACCCCTAATGTGTGAGGTCAAAGGGAAACGATGGCCGAAACATTATAGTCCAAAGCCAGAGGAGGAGCAAGGAACCGCAGAAACAAGTCACAAGAACACCCGAAACAAAGATTAAGGTAAGCGAGCCCAGACTAGGCCGTTGGGGTGACATATTCCTCCGCCAGGGTGGTGGGGAAAGTCACTACTGTTATCATACTGATGATTTCTAGGGGTTGTGGGAGAGGCAAGTGCCCGCCTTCGAGCAGTTTCCATATGCTGGATTGGATTTTCGCCATGATCCAGAGCTGGTGCTTCCTCTAGGTGGAGCCTGGGGAGCTATTGGTATGTTTAATTTTGAGATTTATTTAATTTTTTGAACTTTTTCAAGTATTTGATTTTTATGAATGAATTTTGAAGTACTAAACAATTGTCATATGCAGACATTGGGCCTGTCTGTCTCGAGGGACATCCTACCATCTTCGTGAGGCCAACTGATGTGGTGGCAGCAGATGCTATGTTGGGAACCATAGAGATAAAAGTGAGTCGGTTGACTCACAATGTTCCTGCATGCCATATTGATCAGATACCTATTGATATGCAGGAAGATGTAGTTGGGGTGCCCCTAGCATGGCTTAGAGTGCTGCAGAAGATAGCTAGGCTAGTCATATGTTATCGGAATGCAGTCGATGATGACGAGGTCCCTTCTTCTCCATAGGAGATGGATACATTATATGTATATTTTTGAGGCTACAAAGCCCAGTTTTGTACTATTATGATATGACTTGATAGACTTATGATCCAAAACTCATATATTTTTTGATACAGTATCGGCTATATACAATATCAGTTATTTACATGTGTATGTGTATGAGAATTTTATGTGTGCAATGATGTTTATGGAAGTGTATGATACAAATGCCAATCTAGAACATAGTTTGCAAATGAATCAGCTAATGCATTTAAATTTCATGGAATGTGTTCATATATAATATAATCAAACTATCTTTCCAATAGTCTAACTCGCAGAAACTGACGTAGAAATACAGGATCTCTAATCTGGTAGACACCCGTTAACTGAAATACAATTAGTTGTGAGTCAAGTCTTACCTCCAAATGTGAAATGCCATGACTGAGAGCATCTCAGAGAAGTTCTATAACTGCACTGTATTCAGCCACATTATTCGTAGTGGGACCCAAACAAACCGCCCCCGAAGAAACCAATTGGCCAGTGGGTGAGTAAATGACCCAAGCTGCTGAAGCCAAATGTCATGTTTGGCGACTGGCGCCATCAGCAAATCCTAAGAAATGTTCGGTCGACATCTGATACACGAAACAAAAACACACATAAGATTAACTAACAAGCATAAAAAAAAACTAGCTCTACAAAATATACATCTATGTTACAAGAAAAAGCACGACAGCCTAAGCATAGTACTTATTCAGGTAGAGCCCATTTCTAGGCTCAGCCAGCTTATTACCCTCATAATCTAGCAGCTCGTAGGCACCCTTCTTCAATACTTTGGAAATTATGTAAGGCCCGAGCCACATGGACTTAAACTTGTCAGGCCCTATAGGTTCCTTGTCTTGATCCCAAAGTAAAACAAGATCTCCCTCAAGGAAAACCCTAGGCTTGACATACTTGTCATATTGTCCTTTGAATAATTTTTTGTGAACCTCGTTTGTCGTAAGCGCATCGCGACGCTGTTCATCTAGGTGTTCTAAATGTAAAAAACGTTCTTCCAGTACTGAAGTATCCGGTAGTAACTGAATGACTAGTTTCAGCGAAGGAATCTCGCATTCAATCGGTATGACTACTTCTATCCCATGCATAAGTTGGAAGGGAGAGAACCTGGTAGTAGTCTTAACGTTAGCTCGGTAATCCCAAAGAACCGGGTACAACATGATGTGCCAATTATTTTGATTGGCATTAATAGTTCTTTACAGTATAACCTTTAAAGTTTTGTTCACTACTTCGACTTGTCCATTCGCTTGTGGATAGTATGAAGACGAATGTTCTTATCGAAAACCAAGCATTGTATACAACTCGATCACCATGCTATTCTGGAAATGACTGCCGTGATCAGTCACTATCTCTTTAGGTATGCAGAACCATGCAATAATCTGATTAAACACGAAATAAGCGGCAATTTCTCCATCTGCCTTAATAGTAGGCATTGCCTCCGCCCACTTGGTAAAGTAGTCAACGACAACGATGATGTAATGATTCCCTCCAGCTGAAACTAGATTGCAAGTCATGTAATCAATGCCCCATTTTGTGAAGGGACCTGCTGTAATCACAGGATGAAGAGGAGCTGGGTGTGCCCCATTTTCTTATTGAAAAAATGACATGGACGACAACGTTTCACAACTTCCACACAATCTTTAAAGATCATGGGCCAAAAATATCCGGCACGCAGTATCTTCTGAGCTGTTTCCAACCCGGAAAGATGTCCCCCACAAGCTCCACTGTGGGCATCATTTAATACTGCTTCAGCTTCTTCTAGAGTCAAGCAACGTCGTAAGATGGAATCTTCCCCACGTTGATACAAAGTATTTGAGATGATGAGATAGTTCTTCGCATGGCTTTTCAACTTGCATTGCTCTTCTCGAGAAAAAGTCGTAGGACACCTCAAGGTCTGGAGATATACTAAGATATCCTTGTACCATGGGTCAGAGGAAGCAATGAGGAAGATATGTTCATCTGGGAATGATGATTCTTCCTCGACATACTCTAGGTCACTCGGAAATTCTGAGATTAACTCAACAAACACTAGTGATTTATTCGACTTGGCCAATTGAAAGACCAAATCGAACTCCTGTAGGATTACAATCCATTTATTATATTTCCCACCGATGATTCGTCGGGTGATAACGTACTGAAAAGGATTGACTTCTGCTATCATAGTAGTTGTTCGTAAAAGTATATAGTGACGAAGCCTCTGTACCACATAGACCGCGACAAGTGCTAACTTCTCGACGTGCGAATATTTAAATTCAGGGGCTATCAATGCATGAGAAAGATAGTAGACAACATGCTCTTGGAGCATATCGTCCTCCTAAAATAATACTATGTCAATTGTATCAAGAGACGCTGCTAGATATAAAAGAAAATCTTTTGTGTAGTCTGGCAGGCTCAACAAGGCAGCTGAAAGTAATGTCTTTTTCAAGGCCTCAAGGGATGCTTGAGCAGCTTCGTCCCACACAAAGTAGGAGTCTTATTTGAGTAGTCTCACAAAACCTTTCATGATCTTAGCATAGTTTATAATAAAGCGCCGTAAGAAATTAGACATGCCTTGCAGACTTTGAAGTTGTCGCAAGGTGCGAGGAGGAGGCAGATTTACAATCGCCTCTACTTTTAGTGGGTCGACCATTATGCCATGACTGGAGACAATGAAGCCCAGTAGATGTCCTGATTCGATGCAGAATACACACTTATTAGGATTTAAACGAATCTTATATTGTCTACATCTCTCAAACACAATTCTCAGATGGGATGGATAATCCTATCTCTTTCGAGTTCGCGCTGGGAGGTCATCCAAGTACGGTTAAACTATGTGTTTGATATCATGAAAAGTGAAATTCATCGCTCGCTGGAAAGTAGCTCCAGCATTCTTTAAGCCAAATGGCATCTTCCGGTAAGCAAAGATTCCCCATGGGCAAATGAAAACTATTTTGTGTTGATCCTCAGGTTTGATTTGTATTTGATTATATCCTGAAAATCTATCCATGAAAGAGAACATGTCATGTCCCGCATAGGCATCTATGATTTGGTTAATAAACGGTGTAGGATAGTTATCTTTTGGACAAGCTTTGTTCAAGTCCTAAAAGTCAGTAGAGACATGAATAGTACCTTGCCTCTTATCAACCGGAACGGGATTTGAAACCTATTCCGTCATGTCAATCAGATAGATGAATCCGGCTTTAAGCAACTTTTCAACCTCCACCTTAATGGCGGCCGCTTTTCGTAGATTCACAGGACGGAGCTTTTGTCTCACAGGTTTTGCATTAGGGTATGTTGTGATGACATGCTCCATGATGGCTAGTTCGATTCCTGGTATCTCCTCATATTAGCAGGCAAATATGTTGCGGAATTCTTTAAAGAGCTTGGTATACAGAGCTATCTCTTCTGGAGAATAGTCTACTCCAATATAAATGTTTTCCACGACCCCGGATTTGGTGGAAATGTTAATCGGAATTGTTCTCGATATATTAGCCATATTCCCTTCAGCATAAACGGCTCTCGAAGTAGAAGCAAAAGATGACAAATCAACAAATCCATCGGGTCTCAAAGAGAATTCTCCTCTCTCTATCCTGTTTAGATCTGGAAGTAGGTAGGACCTGTGATGCATATGTTCCCATGGTTGGTCTAGGCCCATCATGACTTCTAAGATAGCTACATCGGATGGCAAAACCGTGTCTAAACAATCGAATGAGTGAGTGGAATTCAGTGACCATGCCGGAGCATAGTCCATATCTGACTCAACAAAGACTGGCAGAGTCACGATATGTTCCATTGCAGCATGTTGTGCTTCCATATAGGCCACTTCTGCAATGAATAGAGGCACTGAAGGTTCCGATGTAGTGGGAAGGATCCACGGATCAGTTCTTAAACCAACTGTGAATGTTTCAGTAGACGTACCCACATCAGAACGCATAAAAAGAACTAGAGAGGGAAGGTCAAACGTGCCTATTAATGACCTGTAAAGCCCTGCTCCTAAACTCTCACTAACCAGGAAGGTTTGATCAACTAAGGGAATCGTGGTTTCTGAAGAAGTCTAGTTGTTTCTCTGAGTGAAAGACAGCTGATCGACTGTAACGACCTTACCTTCAAACGAGAACATAACAACTCGAAAAACTGCCAATGCAATAGCTCGCATGGCATACGTCCAACTCCTGCCTAATAACATGTTGTAATCAAGCGGAGTGTCCAAAACTTCTACTTCTACAGCAACTGTCTTACCGACCAATGTGACATCAAATGGTGGTAAAACCTCATGTGAACGGAAAGTCCTGCCATCAAATGCAGTAAGCAGTGTGTTAGAAGGGGCTAACTCAGGAGAAACCAAAGCATTCCAACAGGAAATTGACATTATGCACGTCGACGCGCCCTCATCTATGACAGCTCGTCTAATGGTCATTGGGCCATGGACGACTTCAATCTGAAGAGCAACGTGGTACGACAACCGGTATTTGATATAAGCCATATCAAATCGCGCAGACATGTTAGAGGATTCCATACTTCCAATAGCTTCTAGAAGTGCATTTTGTTGTAAAGGACAACTTTGCAAGACTTCTAAGATAGACATGGCACAAGGTGTCTGGGCTAGATCTTAAACCACATTGTAGTTGGAGGCGGCCCGAGTGTTGGGGTTGTGCGATGCCCGTTTCAAGACACCTTTTGGGATCTTGGGCATTGGGTCCATAGGTATGTGGAGTGGAGTGGAGGATTATGGAATCTCTTTATCCTTTTTCTGTGCATCCGAGGTATAATTCCTCGCCCTCCTTTGTAAGAGTGCATATGAATTAACCATGTTAATAAAAGTTTGATCAACCAAAGCATGTGTAGTGCCCCGAGTATTGGAGGTGCCAGAAGCTGAGCTCTTCCCCTTAGGGAATGGATCTTTCAGTACGGCAGGATTCTTTTCTTGTAATAGCTTCTAGGCTTCTTCAAGCAGAGGGCATTGGTGAGTAAGGTGGTCCTGCTTGCAAAGTTTACAAGGGAACTTAGCCTTCTTTTTCTCTTTGCTACCCTCCTCGGCATTCTCTTTTTGGGGCTTCTGATGGTTCCCCTCTCCTTTCTTGCCCTTCTTTTTGTTGTTGGGCTGCCGAGGGCCTTTTTGATTGTTTTGAACCTGGTTAACAGATTCAGAAGTAGAAGGAGAGGTTGTGATGGAAGTAACTTCTGCAGTCGATTGTTTAACAAATAAGGCATGAACCTGTTTGGTCAAAGCTTCAAAGGCTGCAGAATCAACTAAACCCACTATGCCGTCAGCATGTGGTCCAGGTTTAGGTCTACTCAGATTGGTATTCGATCGCGGTGCATCAGGTATGATATCATACAGTAACCTAGATTATGCGTAAACAAGATCTAACTGTTGGGTCCATAGGATGGCTTCTTCCTCGTTAGACACTCCAAAAGTAGCTACCTCCTTAGAAATTTAAGGAAGGAGTGATTTCAAATACCACTTAAGAAGGAATTTTGGAAGTATGTTGGCTTTAATGAGCCTCTTCCATCTTCGCCACTCCTGAATGTGATCAGATAACTGAGTGGCTTTATTTTGCCTAAATGTAGACAAAAGGTCTATTCCGGCATCATATCGAACAGGAAGCTAGAAGTGACTCAAAAAGACAGTCACGAGATCCCCAAAATTAAAGAATGTAGCTACAGGTAACTCAATGTACCATTTGGCTGCAGCACCAGTTAAGGTCCTTTGGAACAGTCTCAACCTAATGGAATCTTCATTTAATGAGTTCGAGGAGCACCATAAATGGAAAGTAGTGACATGGTCACCAGAGTCCTCGCCTGTTTTGCCTTCGAAATTTGGAATGTTTGAAGGTAACTTGGTAGGAACTGGTGGCTATGTAGTGTTATGATACACTGGATAGTTGGTCAACTTGGAAAGATCTGGAAAATTTAAAGTTGCTAGAAATGGTAAACGAGGCCTGCAAGATGGTACTTGATAAGTTGGGGTCACAAAGGGGGAACCACCCATAGTTTGACCTGTGAATTGCTAGTAGGGGTTGCCCCTAGCCGTCTGCTGGTAGGGGTTGCCCCCAATCATTTGATGGTAGGGGTTTCCCCCAACCATCTGCTGGTAGGGGTTTCCCTCGACCATCTACTGGTAGGGGTTGCTCTCGACCATCTACTGATAGGGGTTTCCCCCTGCGATCTGCTGGTAGGGGTTTCCCCTAGTCACTTGCTGGTAGGGGTTGCCCCCTGCCATCTGTTGTTGCACGAAAGTATTATTGAAATTCCCCCACCCATATGAAAGTGGGTTAGTGCTTTGTGGGTTCGTCCACTGTGGCTGGGTGTTAGCCCCGCCATATTGCTGGTTAAAAATGTTACCTCCTCCTCCTAAAAATAAGGAAAAAGGGACGTTTCCTGTAGGTATATTACCTTGATTTAAGTTGGGAGCTGCAAAGGTATTAAAACCAATGGTAGCTGACATGGACGGTCCAGTCATGGTACTCATGACAGGCATGGTTGCAGAATCATTTGGCCCTACAGTGGGTGTGGAAATCCAAGTACTGGGTATGTGATATGACGGTTGAGTCACAGGAGGTGGAACTAAATTGGCTGTGCTTCTAGGTCCAAAAGTAGGTGTAGAGGCAGATGCCATAGTTGTTGAACTCAGCATGCCTAATGTACCAGTATTAAAGCTGAAAGACGGAGTGGACACAGAGGTTGTCTGTGCCGAACTCGGTGTAGCAGTAGGAGGAGGATTTATAGTATTTGTGTTCATACCTAAGGTGGGAGTCTGTGGAACTCCCAGTTCGCCTCCTGGATTAGTCATAAAATGCTCAGGTGAAAAATTATATGCACTATAATCTGGTTGCTGGAAACCAATGGGTATCAGCAGCGAAACTCTAAGATTAGTCAGAGGAGGATTAAAAGGAGTACTGAACTCAGTAGAAGTGAGATCTTCAATCTCAACTGAACTAAAATATTGCTGATCTGTAGTCCCCGGTTGTGGTTCCTCAGGAACCTCTATTTCAGGGCTTTCTGTTGCAGTTTGTAGTTCTTCAGGAAAGTCTATTTCAGCTTGTAGTTCCTCAGGAATTTCTATTTCACGATTTTCCATTGTAAAAAGTTCCTCAGGAAGTTCTATTTCACCAATGGTTTCCAAAGGAACACTGGGGTCTACCCTCTATTGTCTAGCTGGTGGTAGTGGTTCCATTCTAAGTGGAGGAAGGTTTTGCAACCTTCTCAACCTACGAAGTTCTTGGTTTTCCACGATTATATATAAAAATAAAACTAGAAAACCTAGTCGCCACTAAGACTAGGGGGCAAACAGCACACCACTAAAAAGTCCTAAGTATGCAAACCAAGCAAACAAGATGCCTTCCGGAGAAGAGTCTGGGATGATGAGGGCCCATAACAGATCAACGAAGGATGAAGAACAGTTACTCGGGGTCCACAATACAATGACTAAGGGTGCAAGCACTAGAATCACCCAATCGCCCTCCCAAAGACCTGCAAGGGATTTCCTCCCACTTTTGTCCTAGGTACAACAGATATACCCTCTGCTGTCAACTGTGTATGAACCTATGGTCAGATACTAAGGATACCACAACACCGAAAACTCCTGGGGAACAGTCTCTGGTCGAATCAGAAGGTGTGGGCAGGGTAATTGAGCCCGAAACTCAAAAGAGTCCCCAAACGTGATCCAATTATGGTATATGATCGAAACAGAAAGTAGGAGTAGTATTCCCAACAATCTGATCTCACAAGACCTACTGCATAGATCCCAAGCAAGCTTTGAATGAAGTGGGTTTACCTGTGATAGTCGAACTACGATTTTTGCATAATGTGTGACCTTGGGTGGTTTAAGGTGATTTAAAACCAAGATCCCGACCAAGACTAGTTGGTGTAGTGTATCCCTAAAAAGAAAAATTGTTGCTATTTAATTTTATTAAAGATTTTTAGGGTTGTTATTACTCAAAAAGTAGTGTTTTTGTGTGGCGTGGTTGCAACAGAAAAGCAAAGTGCATAAATTATTACTTTCGACGACAAAACTTTTTATTTTTTCATTTAATGTTCTTTCCAAACTGAAAACTGAGAAAATCCAATCAAATTTCTTTTTTGTTTTCTTTTGAAATTATAAATGTTATACCTCTATGTTTCACAGTGTCGCATCTCCATCACAAAACGAGTTGACGACACTTTCCCTACTGTTTTAAACCATCCAGAAGAGACAGATGATGAGTCAACCTTGAAGGTGAATCTACCCTGACAAGTTTTGACCCACCTTAGACTTTATCCACATACACTACCGCTCCTTGCTAGTTTATCAAAACGCGGTACTAGACACTACCGCGCTATGCTCTTTCCCCAAGACGCGGCAGTACCATGTTCTGCAGTCTTTTCAGAATGCGGTACTCTTTTAATAGCCTTTTTCCCTTGGCTTGTGGGATTTTGGATTTTCGAAGATAATGGAAGATTGGGGTCCCTGATTCGATCTCAACTCATCTCCTTCGATTAGAAACCCTGATCCACTTATCTCTCCTTAGATCCACCCATCTCTCTTGTTGGTTAACCTCACCATTCACTATAAAAGAGAGGCATTCCATTGGGAAAGGGGGAGGACTCTTGAGAGTACCAAACTTATGGTCTTACAGCATTGTGGAGATAGCTAGAGGAGAAGACACTTGGAGTTGGAGGATTGGCTTGGACATCAAGCACCTTTTGTAAGTATTCTTCAAGTTGTAATGGAATAACTTGTCTTGTTTTCCCAAATCATTTGTGTTAATCTTGTTTTAATGATATGATTTGTATCTTTCATAGATTTAGATTCTAACTCATGTTTCAGGTTGCTAGAGAATAGTGCGTTCTTGTGTCTTGGTTCCATTTTGACAGGTTCATTTGTGAGGGCTTGGAGATTGGAGCAACTACAAAAACAAGCGTCTGGATAGAAGGTTAGTTAAACTTCTTCTACTCTTTCTAGCATTTTAATCTTGAGATGTTTGTTAGATCTAGGGATTCAAGGTAGCATTTGTTTTGACTTGTTTCTTGCTTTAAGGTTAGTTTAAAGTCTGCTTTAAAGTTAAGAGAGTTTTGGCTTATCCGTAGGACAAAATTCTACATAACAAGAATGGCGACCTCGCTGGTTTTGATTACTGCTTGATTGATTCAGTTCACTGTCACTCATCTGCTGATTGTGATTTGTTTTATTGCACTTCAAACCAGTTTGAATCTCGGTCTTTCTTGACCTTTATTCACCACTCCTCGCTGTGATTTTCTCCCTGTTTGATCACTGAGTCCCCTGGGTTAGCAACAACCCCGAAAAATTTATTTTTTCTTCTCATGTTGCGCTTTTTCCTTCACTTGCCACAGTACCGCGCCCTCAGAACTACTTCCAACGCGGTAGTACCGCGTTCTATGCCTTAGTACTAGAGCGGTACTGTCCCAGTGCCGCGCTACAGTCAGACCCTGACCCGCGGTAGTGTCTGCAAATTTGTAATTTTTTTATCCTTGCTTGGTTTCCTGAGTTTCTCTCTGCCTTAGGTAGTCTTTACTGTTGCCTGTTAGCATCCTGGTTAATTTCCAGTCTGCATGGTGTGCTTATTACCCAGTTTGTGAGCTTGATTGTTGATTGAATTAGTGGCACTTTTGACATATGGGTCATTTTTCCAGTTTGATTGCATTGACTTGATTTTTTCACCACAACCAACTCAACACCAGTGTTCTCTGTTACTGAATACTGTAGTTTTTACAGTCATATTATCATTATCATTTTCAGTAAATTAAAAAGATCATTAGTTGAGAGCAATTTTGTTGTTTAAATTGAAAAAGTCTAGTGGTATTTTGCATAGGGAAATGAACCGTTGATGTTACCACATAAATTCTCGTTGTAGAAGCATTGCAGATTGTAGAATCAGTGCATTGAAAAGAGTGTTTACTTCAGTTTGGCTTTGTTTATAAATCGAAAAGGAAAAATTTCTTGCTTTGATGTTTGCTTGTGAAAAGTCTCATGCATATTTGATCGAAGAACCTCTATCTTTACCCTAGCTAGATTTCATCGAAGACAAAGGCTTATCTGTGATTCATTCTCATTTGCATGGTTTGAGTCGTCATAACACCATCAAGTTTCACGTCCACTACCCGATTGAGTAAGACAGCCACTAAAATTAATCACCCTAATTAAACCAACTTTAACCTCACTTGAGGAAATCAAAAGAATTTGGTAGTTAGGTAGGACACCGGGGATAGGCATCAAAATAATTCCCCCTTGTCGCTTTCATCTGAGACATAGTCGTTGTCTTTAGGGAACTAAAATCCTCTAGTACTTATTGACACGGTCACAGCTAGTTTGTGGAGGGGCCTCCTGACTGTTTCCAACTTTCAGGGGTTAAACGGCCGCGAGATTGAGAACCGGACGGACTCTGTGGAATACCACACTCCACTTAGCCCTAAGGCAACATCGATCACTATCTTCTTCGGAAGGCTGAAGTGCCCAAAACCTTTTCCGACGTGTCATGAACGAGGTGGCTTAGTATCTATTCTACTAGGGCTCTTTTACCTAGGATCCCTTTCGGTAGAGGGATATCCTTCTTATATCGGTCTCTCATGTTGTATTGTTCGACTTGGATTTCATCACCTTACGAAGGATACAGCCTGTTGAGGTCTCCAGCTCTTAGTTAGGAGTTTGCCTGCTATCTCATCTTTGTAGAGGGTCATTTTTTCTTTATAGGGACTGCTTGTTGGAATTCTGGCCATTTTTGTTGCTCAGCTCGCTTATTGAGACACCGGTCTCAGTATAGATTTTAGAGCTTGCTCTTTTGGCCTGTGAGCCTTGCTTTTCTAGCTCCTCTTCTGCACACTCGGTTGCATTAGAGTTTTTGAGTTCTTTGTTTACGATACTGCCCCCAATTTTCATTTTCCTGTCATCATTTCAGATCTACCACGAAGATCACGAAGACAACCGGGCCAAAGCCCTCCACCACCACCACCGCCACGGACTACTGGTCCGCCTGCATCATGCATTCCTGCTCCTCCTGGCCGCGGTGCTGGTCGAGGGAACATTCCACCACCGATACGTACAACGGCTTCAGTTCCACCCGTAACTGCCACTCACAGCATAGTCTCAGAATCTGCAACCATTAGCATATCTGAGACCTCCACTGTCAATTCACCCAGTGTCATTCCAGATTTATCTGTCACAGTGGACACAGTTACCGCAACTGAACCTACTACAACCCAAAGTACTAGACCCGAGGTCATCCTTCTACCGGATGTCAGCACTTCCCGTCCATCAGACACTCTTCACAATGATACAGACGGATCTGTTAACACCATAGAAGGGTTCGACCAGGACATACCTGGCTTGATTTCAGTCCCAGGCGGGTACGTTGAAATCGTTGAAGATACCCGACTTCCTGACACACCCTTTGAACCTGATTATGGTTTCATCACTTCCTAGGCGGATCTTCCACCTGTTATCACTACGTCACCCAGTGTTCATCCTCAGGAGACAAGTTCTTCTAGCAACATACCTCGTACTACAGCTCTACCCAACCTCCCTCCGGGACATGAAATCATGGCTTCCATCCAGTCTAGTATGGTTAGCCTAGCGAACTCTCCGTTAGCATCGGCACGGTTTAGACGCAGCATAGAGCAAATGCTCTCGTCATCCTCTCGATATCCCCCTGACACTCGTCCTTCTAACTATAGGGATCCCAACATCCCGTCTAGCACGGAGTTTCGACACTCCTTTGCAGACGGCACAGGTCCTTCGGATGTTACCATACCTAGGTTCCTGTCGGATCCCCAAAACCTTTTCCAGGACATGAACTCGGACCCAGTTTTCGAGGGTCCTCCTACCATTGAACATGTCATGGAAGACGCTAATACCCCTGGGATAAATTCCCCGCATTTGCTGTCATCACCTATATTTGGTGCACATTCTATGAGGGATAACCCAGTTTTTTCCCCGTCCTCACCTGTTCGATATGGACGACCCCCTCCGCAAATCGGTACTTTTGGTGCCGTTGGCCAATCCACATTATCATATTTGACCAGCGGCAGAAGAACGCTTAGTCACACTGTTGGATCTTCCGGTTGGACCGGAGGATCACCCTCAGCCACCATTTACACTATTTCAGGAGGTGGACAACCGATTACAGTGGTCCCCAACTCTAACTACCAAATTCCCCCTGGTGGGCCATCAACCCAACCAGTAGGTGGACAACCTTTTGTTGGGAACCCTGTTCCGAGTCAACAACCTCCAACTGGTGGGCCATCAACCCAACCAGTTGGAGGACAACCTTTTGCTGGGAACCCAGTTCCCAGTCAACAGCCTCCTCATATAGGGCCATCCAACCTAACTACTGGTGGACAACCTATTGGCTCGTTCCAACAAACCTCCCAACCAGCAGCGTCTACTCAGTTCGGTATGTACAATCCACCTGGTAGTGGGCAACCTTATTCCGGTGTTCCAACCAGACCTTACTCTCAACAACCCCTGTCAGGCATACTTCCTTCTTGGGATACTCAAATCCCACAGAGTGGGGGGTACTCACTTTTTGGAAACTGGAATCAAGCTGGGGGGCAATCTCAGATTCCCCCCAACGTGAATTCTGGTTTCCCTTACCCTTCAGCTGCTACAACTCCATGGAACCCATCACTCCAATTCCCACTCGCTCCTCAAGTAGGAACGAGCCTTCCATGGACACCACCGTCGCAGCCACCCCCCAACCCTGCTATGGGAAACCCTCCACTTACACAGTATAGTGGTAACATCCCTGGAACACAACAATTCCAGGGAACTTTTCCCCAACAAGGAACATCAAATTGTCCTGGGTTCCAACAACCCCAAGGTACTATACCCACTCAGCAGAACACTCACCAACCAGTTGCTTACAATCAACCAGTTAACCAGATGGCTTACCATCCACAGAATTTCCAGCAGTATCCCGCGGGAAACTCATATGGGTATAACACACAACAGTATGCTATGCAGGGCCCTCCAGGGTTCTCGGCACCACATGGTTATTACTCATTCCTGCAGACCAACCGTCAACTTCCCTTTTTGGCCACACTTGATCTACCTGATTTGTCGAGGCTTATCAACGATCCTATATGGCATGAACCTCACTGGCCACCTATTCCAGCCAAACTACCATCGGACATTCCTAAGTTCGATGCCAATCCTGGGGAAGACCCCAAGAACCATGTGATGACCTTCCATCTTTGGTGTTCATCCAACTCCTTGATGGATGATTCCATCCGACTTCGGCTCTTCCAACGCACGCTCACCGGAATGGCAGCAAAATGGTATATCGAGCTGCCACAACACTCTTTTCGTGATTTCAACACTTTGGCTATGCAGTTTCTGACACATTTCCAGTTCCCCATCCGGTATGAGACTGGAACAGAACTGCTAACTTCACTGCGTCAAACCACTTCCACACATATTTCGGATCACATCCACGAGTGGCAAAGACGCCGTAGGCTAATAAAGGCACCTATTCTGGATCAGCTACTTGCTGATTGGTTTACAAAATCCTTTTTGCCTCCCATAGCCAGAGACATTGCTATGCGCGGACCGGTTACAGAAGAACAAGCCATCTCAGCAGCACAATACATGGATTTGGTATATACTCAATCCGGTACTTTACATGAACTTCTTCCACATGCCTCCCGCGTTCACACTGATCCAACAAAGCCTACCACTGAACCACCCATTGATGGTATTGTTGGTTCAGTCAAGGCTCAGCCTGCTACCAGCTCGACGGGACAACAAGCTTCTGCTTCCCCCGCTTTTACCCAGGCCGCTTCAAAAGCTTCCACCTCTCCTGCTGTCTCCTCCGAAGTGAACGCAGTTCAATCTACGTCCCAACCATCCGGAGGAAAGAAGAAAAACAATCGTGGCAAACCCAAGAAGAACCAGCAGGAGAACCCCAAGCCACAACCTACCCAGAATGACCAGAAACCACGTCAAAAAGCTAAGTTTCCCTGCCTGATTTGTCAAGATGATCATTATACGCGTGACTGTCCCTACAAGGATGAGGTCAACAAGTTCGTTAAAGGATCCTCTCGCCCGGTAGTGCTAACTGACCCTTTCCCCCAACAGCAACAGCAAATGGTTGCCCAAGAATCCCCACAAGGGGGCAACCCGACCAATCCCTCCCGTGGAGAGACGTCCACAAACCACGAAATCCTAATGACAAGTAATGAGGAGATTAATATCACCACTCGTTCAAAGACTTATGACAACCCTCCAAGTTCAAACAAACAATCGGAGATAGCCAAAGGCAAATCTCCTGTTGAAGATCCGATTCCTATCCCCCCCCCTAACGGTCATCTCCATATCGAGAGACCACTCATGGACACAGTGCTACGCCCACCCAAGGGCACCATACGAAAGGCGACATTTAATCCGAATGCGAGAGCTGCCCAAAACTACAACATTGTTGAGGATTTAGCTCAAGCACCTTGCGCTATGTCGACTCTCGAGGTTCTCCAACACTGCCCCACGCAGCGCAGAACCCTACTTTCAGCACTGGGGGCACTGGACCCAGATACTTCAAACTCTATCATGTTTAACTTGGAACACGCCAAACCTAGGCTTTCTCATCAGTTAGCCTTCCAGGTGCATACAAAAATCCATGGAAATTTCATCCACCGCACTGTGTTAGATGAAGGTGCTTCCACGTCGATTATGTCTTTGAACTGCGGGAGAGCCTTAGGCTCACCCGAGGTCACAACTTCTCCTACTACTCTTAGGGCATTTGATGGACATGGTTTTCAACCATATGGACTCATTCCCTCAATCGGTGTTGAACTTGGGGGCAAAACAGTATCCGTACACATCGAAGTCGTAGATGCACCTTTGGATTACAATCTCCTACTTGGTCGGAACTGGTTCTATGCCATGACCGCCATAGCATCTACAGTCTTCCGGATTGTACAATTTCCTCATGAAGGGAAAATTGTCACTATTGATCAACTGGATTACTGTATCCCAGACTCCCACCTGAACTCCACCAATACCATCCCGTTATTGGATCAACCTCGGTACCGGTTCCAAGACATAGGTGTTGGTCTCATGAAGGATTCTTCCCTCATTGGAGTTTTTCCAGAGCTGGGAACCCATCTCCAACCAGTCAACATGATTTCATCGCATGTCACCCCTTCCGATGATGCATGGGTGATTCCGAGTCCCACTCAGATTCAAGGCTATGGCAATTCCATGCCTTTGAACAGAAACCTTGCAGCATATGACGCGATCCAATCAGCCACAGATTGGGTCGACTGTTCTACTGATCACACCGTTGCACAGCTCTCGACTGAAACTCATCCACACCCACCATTTTTTGATCCTCTCAACTTGATTTTTCCCACTGACGAATCAATCATAGAGGTTATGTGCGGTGATGAGCCACCATGGGGAGATTTTCATCATTGATCTTCATTCCCCACCATTCAGTCACTTGAGCCTGATACCAAATCTAGTGCTTCACTTGGGATGGTTCAAACCAAGTTCCCCACTTCCCTCGACGAGGTATTTTCTGAAGGAAACTTGGCCAACCTTATGGCAACCACTCCCATCGATATTTCAGTGAAGCCTGGTATCGTGGAAAACGTACACATTGGCAAAACATGTACTCCCCTCGAAACGGAGTTCTATAGTGCCTACTTTAAAACTTTTCGCGATGTTTTTGCTTGGAGTTATGAAGAGATGCCAGGGATTGACCCGTCGATTGTGGTCCACGAAATTCCAACTTTCCCTGGCGCCCGACCTGTTCGGCAAAAGCTTCGACCCGTTCATCCTCGTAAGGCAGCCGCCATTAAAGCAGAAGTTGAAAAACTTTTGCGTGCTGGTTTTATCTATCCTGTCCCATTGACAGAATGGGTATCCAATATCGTTCCCGTAGCCAAGGAACAGGGAACGATTAGAGTCTGTGTTGATTACCGTGATTTGAAAAAGGCTTGTCCCAAGGACAACTACCCAACTTCGTTTATCGACCAGATCATCGATAACTGTGCCGGAAGTGTTATCTTTTCATTTATGGATGGCTTCTCTGGCTATAATCAGATCGATATCCTCCCAGCAGACCAGCACAAAACGGCCTTTATCTGCCCTTGGGGGATCTTTGCATATCGAAAGTTACCTTTTGGCCTGAAAAATGCCGGGGCAACTTTCCAACGGGCGATGTCCTACGCATTCCATGACATCAAACATATCGTAGAGCCATATCTTGATGATCTTCCCGCTCATTCTCGGACTCGAGAAGACCATCCAGACCACTTGAGTGCCATTTTCGAAAGGTGCCGGCGCTACAATATACGTTTGAACCCGCATAAGTGCGTCTTCTGTGTAGAAGCCGGAAAAATGTTGGGCTTCATAGTCTCCAAAGACGGGATACGTCTAGATCCCGCAAAGGTAGCATCTATCATAGCCCTGCCTTCACCTACCAATATTCCAGAACTTCAATGTTTGCAAGGGCATGCAAACTTTCTACGCCGTTTTATCTGCAATCTGTCCGAGATAACAAAAGGCTACATGCGGCTTCTCAAGAAGAATGTTCCCTTCATATGGGATGACGAAGCCCAACGCTCCTTTGACAATTTAAAGGCAGCCTTAACCAAAGATCCTGTGATTCAACCCCCCAATTACACACAGGACTACATCCTTTATCTCGCAGCCTCGATTTCCACCATTGGTATGGTGTTAGTCCAGGAAGACCACAACGACATAGAACATGTGGTGTACTATCTCAGCAAGAGCCTTCTTGACTCTGAAACTCGCTACTCACATGTTGAAAAGATGGCTCTGGCAACAGTATTTGCTGTCCAGAGATTCCGTCACTACATCTTACTCCGCCGGACCACCGTCATCGCCAATTTCAATACAATGTACTATATCCTCACACGACAAGTGCTTGGGGGCAAGTACTCCCATTGGATTGTCATCCTTCAAGAGTTTGACTTGGAATTTGTCAAAGCCAAGTCTAAGAAATCTCTGGTCTTCGCTGAGTTAATTTGTAACCTGCCCCGTGCTACTGAGCAATCTGAGCTCATTGATTCTCTTCCCGATGAATCATTGTTTCTCATTAGCACGTATGATCCGTGGTATGGGGATATTCTCTTATATCTCCAAACCCAACGCTTCCGTCCCGATCTCACCCGCGATGAACGACGACGTATCAGACATCACGCAAAATACTACCTTATAGTGAACGATACTCTGTATCAACGTGGTGTCGACACTGTCCTTCGACGCTGTTTGACCTTAGATGAAGCGGAACGTGTTCTCAACGACTGCCACGCTGGAGCATGTGGTGGTCATCTCTCTGGGATGGCTACGGCCCAGAAAATACTGCGAGCAGGATACTTCTGGCCCTCAATTTTCAAAGACTGCATTGAAACAGTCAAGAAGTGTCCGCCATGTCAATTCTTTCATAGCAAAGCATGCTCGCATCCTGCTCCACTCCATCCTGTCATTGCCGCCGGCCCCTTTTCCAAATGGGGCATCGATTTTATGCACTGTAAGCCCACTTCAGCCGGGGGGCATAGCTATGTCATAGTAGCTGTCGACTATTTTACAAAATGGGCTGAAGCGATGCCTACATATGCTGAAGATGGCAAAACAACAGCACAGTTCATATTCAATCATATCATAGCTAGATTCGGTGTCCCATAGTCTATTGTGACCGATCATGGTTCCCATTTCAGGAACCATATGATCGAAGAACTAAGTGCCAAACTGGGTTTTCGCCACGAAAACTCAACCCCGTATTACCCACAAGCTAATGGCCAAGTTGAAGCCATTAATAAAGTCCTGAAACGAATGATTCAGCGCATTGTGGGTACCCAGAAATCTAATTGGCACTCAGCTCTATTCTCAGCACTATGGGCCTACTGGACCTCAGTGAAAAGTGCTACTGGGTTTACACCGTTTCAACTGGTGTACGGCCTAGAAGCCATTCTCCCGATTGATTGTGAAATTCCATCACTCAAGATAGCCATAGAGCTACTTCCACACACTACTTCCGAAGAGGAACGGTTTCTATACCTAGCTAAGCTAGATGAAACCCGCCGCGACGCCGCTTTGTCTAATGAAGCTCACAAAAAATGTGTCAAAGCTCAATACGACAAATCCGTTCAACCTCGGATCTTCAATGAGGGTGACCTTGTGCTCACATATGATCAGATGCATGATAAGCTTGGAAAAGGTAAACTTGAATCTATTTGGTACGGCCCTTTCATTGTAAAACGTGTCTTAGAAAAAGGAGCCTATGAACTAATCGATTGTGATGGTACGCCATTGGCACGGCCCCGCAACGGGTTATACCTCAAACGTTTCTACGCGTAAGGTTACCCTACGCGGGTTACTTGTTGTACATAATGTACTTAGTCTGCTTTTTGCTTTCTTTTTTAGTGTACGCGTGGACCTCATGTATCCACTCTTACTTTGACTCGTGACTTTATGCGCAGATGTCTGCCTACTTTGGATTCGCCGACGGTGCAAGCCGATATACCCGGAATCTTGCTTCCGCAGCATGGGTGATCTATTCCCCCACTAGCGAGTTGATTTCTTCAGGAGCCAATTGTTTAGGTCCTGCAACCAACAATATCGCAGAGTACCATGCAGTCATTGGTCTCTTGACAGAGGTTGCTTCACTCGGGATTGACTACTTATCAGTCTTTTTAGACTCCCAACTCGTGGTTTCTCATTTAAACCGTGTTTACACAGTTCGCGATCCCACATTACTTCGTTTATTTCGAAGAGTACACCTCTTGGAACGGTCATTTAATTTTATCACATATCAACACATACCGAGAGAATTCAATTGTATTGCCGATTCATTGGCTAATTACATTTTGGATTGGCATCTTGCCCATACATAAAAGCATCATATAAAAACAAAATGCACAAGTCATTGTAAATATTTAGATCATAAAATAGGTCCATATCACTGTATATAAGAGTGTTTTTTCAAAAATACATAAAGTTTGTGTCAAAGACAAAATCGGGGATCAAAGCCCATATACAAAAATTGGCCCTCAAAGCCTACATATCGTGTACATGCCGCAAAAAGATCAAAGGACCATCTATGGAGACCTAGGAGATCTATCATGTCCCTCATCGGACTCCTGCCGCTGCTGGTGGTAACACACTACAGCTCGAACCACCCTGCGAAGAAGTCGACTGATACGACCAGGTACACCTACAGTATGCCGCTGGAGGTGGTAAGGGACGTCATCCATCCGCATAGCAGGGATACCATGAGTCAATCCCTGCAGGTTCCTCTCAATGTCCCGAACGCCTCCTGCCTCGTCTTCATCTTCCTCTTCGTCAGGAACAGCTTGACGATCGACACCACCACGACGTAGTGGAGAGTACCCAGCTGGTCTCTGTGGTCCACGGTCTGCAACATGCATGCGAATATACATTAGGCGTCTTTTACACATTATAAAAAAGCAATAAAAATTAAATATTCAAAAAGGAAAAATACATATCCATGAAGGTCATACCAGAGTCATCTCAGTCATCATCCTCCGACAATGCCAAGTCGATGTCCTCACGGAAATCTACCCCTGAGTAGGGATAGTCATCAATCATGACTATCTGCTCCTCTAGCCAAGAGAAGAAGTCCTCGCCAAAGGCTAGCCGCTGAGGTCCCCCGAGGCATCCAGCATAGTCACTCCATCGAGCCATCCATGGCTCAGTAGGTGGATGAGGGCGCATAGATATCTGTGGACGCAGTAGTGGCACCCTCGCCAAAAAGAAAGTGACCAGGATGCTCCCATAGCCAAACTGGGTATTTTTCTCAGTCCTACACTTGTGCACTTGTTCTTTCAGATTGGACAACACTGCCTCACACCAGTTGAAAACTGTTCCTCCCATGCACTCTGCTGCGAGATTCACTTGTGTGCGGGATGCCTGATGTGGACTCACGCTTCCCGCTGCACGCGTGATAGTGAATAACACAGTTTTTACAGGAAGATTTATGACCTCCTTTATGGCCACCTTCCCACTTTTCTTACTCGAACCCGCCTGGCAATACCGAGCAATCAAGTCATTTGTGCTTGATTCTGAAGCTGAGTATCCAGTAAAGTTCACCCGGGCCCCTCTTTTCGAGAGGCCCGTGAGGAAATAAATATCCTCGAGTTGGATTTCAAGCACATGCTCTCCCACTTGGAAAGCTCGAATGTCAGGGTCCCACAATTGGATAAGATGACTAAGGAGCTTGGGTTGCTGGCGAATCCCTTTGGTTTTGAAGAACTTTAGCAAACCACATCCTCGCAATGCGGTCACGGTTGGTAAGTCATTTTCGGCTGCAAAATCATCCACTTCGTGCTCTCTCTCTTTCCAGCTTACCATTTTGCTCCGAATAAGTTGCAAATCCCTGCAAAAGGGCAAACAAAACAATTAGTAACTATTTAACAACTTAGTTCCAGCAGAAAATTGGAGAAAATTTGATTTTTTAAACTCAAAATTCGCCTGTGCCGCGTCTGAGGGATATCCTACTGTGCGGCAGTCCACACTACCGTGCCTCGGTTTGGGGATACAGCACGGTACTGTTACACAGTACCGCATTTTTCGATAGGGCCCCCACGCGGTAGTGTGAAGGGCGATTCTTGCTCAAAAGGGCTCACTAAAAAATCAAATTTTTCCTGGTGAAAGCAAAAAATTCTTACATAAAATGAAAGAGGGGCTCAAGCACTCTTACCTGGCGCAGACGGCTGTCGAAATGGTGTCCCAGAACTCCTGGTATGGATCCTTGAAATCTTGCTCCTAAATGGGTGAAAATGTCTCCTTTGGGTAAAAAACACAAATGAATAGTAATTTCTATTTTTACCATTCCTTATATAGCATTTTTTCACATTTTTTTTTTTTAAATTAATTAATTACTATTTTAAATAGTTGAAATAAACCCTTGTTCACATTGCTAATGTCCAGTTTTTGAGCATTTATTGACAGGATCCTCGGTAAAAATGCGATACATTCACACTGGTGTTTATTCATAGTTTGACCTTCATTTCGAGCCCACTTTATCTTTTTCGTGCTCTGGATTTAAAACTTGAAAAAGATTCCAAGCGCTTTTACACCCGTGTCGTGCTTGTCAAACTCAAGTAAATGGTGTCGAGTACAGTCAGCTTTACTCATGCTCGTTAAACGATGAGGAAAGTATTATCCTGGTTGTATTTTATTCTTTTTTCGGACCAGAATAATTTAAAATTACGAAAAAGACCATAGGAGTCCATAGTTAAGCTCTTTTCAGACTCCTTAAAATTGAAAAGATTGCAAAGTGATCTTGACTCTTTCACACTTGTAAAAGTATTTGAAAGGTCGTCTATTCGGTGATAGGTTACCCCTTTTTCGGCCCGTCTAGACTATTTACGAGAAAGGTATACCTCAGTCAATCTCGGCTGGGAGAGTTCTCTCGGGAATTGTTTTACACTTTTTCAGCATCGAGGGACTAAATTTTACGAAAAAGTACATTATGGAGCTTCCTTTAAGTTTTTCAGGCTCTCTAAATATGAAAAACTACCGAGTTTTCCTTCCTTGGACTCGTTAAAATGTCAACATCGAAGGACCCACTTTGGGACGAACCCCTCCTTTCTCAGGTTCATAAAACATGTGAGATTGGACTCATCTATGAGATGAGCTACACCGAGCATCTGTTATCCTCTTCAAGCTCGCAAAACAAGAAAGAGGTACTCGTCCATCATGTCGGGGAAATATGCGGGGATAAGTCAAGTTTATCTATGGCAGCTTGTCAGTCGTTACCTTTGAACATGGCATGTGTCCGTCTCTTGTCTATATTGGGTATCCATTTTTTCACTGAGTTATGGTCATCATCATGAGTCATCTCCCTGTCCACGAGCCCACTCATCCGGTGTCTATCCTCTATTTTGTCAATAATCCCTGTTGCCGAGTCCTGTTACATGTAGTTATATGTTCAAAGGGTTGCATTGTTTCGAGTCATTCATTGTGTCAGGCCTCCGCTGTGTCAATACATACTCCATTGCTTCATCATCTTATCATCTGTGCCGATTTCGTGTCGATGATGTGGGAATCATCATGGCCCACCTTCGACGAGTCTATTCCTGTCGACACCAAATCACTATCCGGGAATTAGACTTAGAGATCAACCATTAGTACCTTGGTACCTGCATGCCTCAATGGCAGGTTTCCTCGTGTTTGACAGTAGGTTTACATCATTGACCTCTGATCAAGCGATCTCTCGGATGCTCGACATCAACTCATTCATTCGCATTTCGTTGAGATGTACTATTGATACCTTGGGAATCATCGTCATCATTGGTGATCTCCCTCGCATTTGTTAACGGTCCACATCATTGACCGGTAATCAAATGGTTTCTACCATGTTCGACTTCAACACCTTGTAATCACATGGTTAGATTCGTATCTTTTGCGATCGGGTAGAAGACCCTGGGCGCATCGCTGTATCTCGACTGCGTCCAGGCTGCGATGGAGATGTCCCTTGTATTGTCACACAGATCCACTTATTGTATTGGTCGTGGCTGTGTTATTATTGTCTCATGGATCTACAATTGTTCATAGTAGCCATGATCTGTCCATAGTCTACATCATCTTAGTACTCATGGATCTGCAATGTATTAGTCGGCAGCCATGCTTTGAGTCATCTGTTTCCGAGCATGGGAATGCCCGCCTCGGTGGTATATCTAACACTTTGTTTCTATTTCAGCTCAGTGTCGCTCTCCTCGATGCTATCTCTGCACATTATATTCGTAAAGTCTTTCGGCCATCAGTCCCTTCTGACCTCACACTTTAGGGGGCATCTGTTATACCTCTATGTTTCACAGTGTCGCATCTCCATCACAAAACGAGTTGATGACACTTTCCCTACTGTTTTAAACCATCCAGAAGAGACAGATGATGAGTCAACCTTGAAGGTGAATCTACCCTGACAAGTTTTGACCCACCTTAGACTTTATCCACATACACTACCGCTCCTTGCTAGTTTATCAAAACGCAGTACTAGACACTACCGCGCTATGCTCTTTCCCCAAGACGCGGCAGTACCGCGTTCTGCAGTCTTTTCAGAACGCGGTACTCTTTTAATAGCCTTTTTCCCTTGGCTTGTGGGATTTTGAATTTTCGAAGATAATGGAAGATTGGGGTCCCTGATTCGATCTCAACTCATCTCCTTCGATTAGAAACCCTGATCCACTTATCTCTCCTTAGATCCACCCATCTCTTTTGTTGGTTAACCTCACCATTCACTATAAAAGAGAGGCATTCCATTGGGAAAGGGGGAGGACTCTTGAGAGTACCAAACTTATGGTCTTACAGCATTGTGGAGATAGCTAGAGGAGAAGACACTTGGAGCTGGAGGATTGGCTTGGACATCAAGCACCTTTTGTAAGTATTCTTCAAGTTGTAATGGAATAACTTGTCTTGTTTTCCCAAATCATTTGTGTTAATCTTGTTTTAATGATATGATTTGTATCTTTCATAGATTTAGATTCTAACTCATGTTTCTGGTTGCTAGAGAATAGTGCGTTCTTGTGTCTTGGTTCCATTTTGACAGGTTCATTTGTGAGGGCTTGGAGATTGGAGCAACTACAAAAACAAGCGTCTGGATAGAAGGTTAGTTAAACTTCTTCTACTCTTTCTAGCATTTTAATCTTGAGATGTTTGTTAGATCTAGGGATTCAAGGTAGCATTTGTTTTGACTTGTTTCTTGCTTTAAGGTTAGTTTAAAGTCTGCTTTAAAGTTAAGAGAGTTTTGGCTTATCCGTAGGACAAAATTCTACATAACAATAAACAAAATAACCTATGCTATCTTGCAAAAAAAATATAAGCCTTACTAACCCTAAGCTGCCAAAACTTTTCTTTTTCTCTTATTATAAATGAAAAAGAACTATAAACATGGAAAACAAATAAGACTTATGCACAATGTGTAAGTATGGCTAAAAATGGCTCCTAAGCTTACAACTATCAAAACACTAGCTCAACAAAGACTTGTCCTATAGGTTTTTTGCAAAAGAAAAAGCCTTCACACTCAGAAGCAAAGTGGAGAGAAAACAAAGGAGAAGGATGCTCAAAAATGGGAATCAAACACAAAAGGACTGACCCAAAGCATCAAACCCTAATAAGACCACTATGCCAAGCAAATGGTAGGCAAGCAAGATAACAACCACCCTACTAACACAAGGACTGAGAAATGAAGTAAGCTAAAGCACTCTAAACACACTTGATACTGGAAAAGACAAAAATTCAAGGAAAGTTGGAACTCAACAAGTTTGGAAGACACCCCAAAGGCTCCAAAATGGACCAAACCCTAAAACAAAGGATAATATGGGTAAAGAGAAAACAAATGTTGCCACAAACAGCCAATGCAAAGCATGCAGGTTCGTAGGTCAGCAACACACCATCAGGGCAATGATAAGCAGGAGTACTCACTAAGGAACAAAGCCTAGTCTTCAAAAAGAGTTATAAATGGACCAAACATTCCACAAGTAAGCAAGTGATCTAAAGATGGCAAAAAGACTCAAAGAAAGGTTCTGAGAATCAAAGAAAAGTTGCAGACCTAAAAAACCAGTCAAGGAGACCTAAAACAAAGTAAAAAAACCACCTAAGAAGGCATAAAACTCAACCTAACCTTTGACAGGAAGTTACAGGAATGTACCCTACTGTACAGTAGGGAAACAAGCGCTCAAAGATAGGTGGGTGCTATTGTATGAACACAGACTAGCGTACGGGCACTACTGTATGTATAACAGAGTAGCGCTTAGGTCTTAAAGAGTCAAAAATTGACTTTGAAAAGATACAAAAGACTGAAATCAAACAGGGAGAAGCAAACAGAGGATACCTACAGGACTTCTCAGAGGATTGAAAGAGTTATAAAGTACTGGAAAGAAAAACAAGAAGGGTTTCCTAGAGCAGAAAGATAACACTCCCCAGTGGAGTCGCCAATATGTTGGTGGGAAAAACTACCCTATAACGAGGAAACAGACGTTATCAACTTAAAAGGGATGACAGGTAAGCATACTTACTATGTTACAGAGATGTTTATGAATGGACATAGGTTATAGGTCTTGAGAACACACCTTTTTTGAATGAAGTTCGATCCTGGCTCTTATTCAATCTTGTGCTCGATCCTCAAGTCAACCTCCCGTTCGGTAAACCTACAACACAATACCTTTCTCAACGTATCTTCGATAATATATAATGATGAAATGGATAAAGCAATTTAAACATCAAATATTAACTAGAATAGATCCAAACAAGTACATAACTTAATGAACACTTGATTTGGGACAAGAAAAATGCTTCAACCTTTCATTGTCAAATGCAACTTGATGATACAAAATATACTTAACTTTACAGCATGCTCCTACAACCTGATCCTGGGCTCCTACTCTTCTCTGGCTTGGAAATCTTCCAGCATAACCTCCTTCAACACAGCTTCTCTTTAAAGGTCTCTCAATATCATTCATGTCTAACCCCTCTCTTCATTCCTCGTTGTATTTATAGGACAAGGGAAACAGTTCAGGTCAAGAGATGGTCATGGAGGAAGTTGGGGAAGTTGGGAAACCAACTGCAACTAATCCTCTTCGTGAAATTAATTATTTTTTAATCATCTTTTGAGGTGTACGCTACTATTTCACAGTGGAGTAGCGCCCAGGGCACTACTATAGTTTTTTTAAACTAGCGCTCAACATTGTTTAAATGTTGTACGCTACTCTATTCAAGAGGAGTAGAGCCCATGAGGCTTGAGCGCTACTATTGCACACTGGAGTAGGGTACAGGCGCTAGTCTATTGAGGTAGAGTAGCGCTCATGTCTCAAAATGACATTTTTTAGGGTTTTGTCAGCTTGTAAGGAGGTGGAGTAGGTCAAGATCTCATCTAAGGTCAACATGCGCCTCCATCCGAGTTGTCCTTTTGTGTGATCAATAGTTCGAGGTGATCACAGACGGAGAGGTGCAGGTTTGACCTATAACATAGGGTTACATCAAGGGTTTTGGTCATTTCAAAGTCTATCTTTTCTCTAAAGTTTGGTGGCAGCCCTCCCAAGAACTGTTGTATTTTGACCTTTTCATCTTTGATGTAAGGAACATAGTGTAGCAAGTCTAAGAATCGGTTTATGAAAGCTTCCATAGTCGGGGAGCCCATCTTTAACTCATGGAATTCTTTTATTTTCTTGTCGAAGAATCTTTCAAACATATACTTGTCCTGGAATATTGTGCTGAAAGTATCCCAGGTCATGTCCCTTAATTCTTGTCCTTTAGTTTGTTTCAATTCCCGCCACCATCTGGCTGCTTTACCATTTAGGTTGTATATGGCGAGTCGGGCTTGCATTTCACTGGAGTAATTATGAACTTTGAATTATTTGTTCATCCCTACTAGCCAGTATTCATCCTTCTCCCCAGATTTGATTTCTCCTTCATAAGTTGGGGCTCTTATCTTCCTAAACTCTCCTTGCAGACTGTCATCACTCTTCATCCTTTTCTTGTAAGGAGATGGTGGACCCTCATCATTGGAAGAGCTCTTACAATCTCTTTCCATTGATTTAGGTATGTGTTCTCCTTGCTCTTCTCCCTTAGGGATGGAATTCCTTTTTGTGTGACTGTCCCCTTTTTTGGAGGTGTTGATTGAGAGTGTGGGCTGTCCGAGAGGGTTATCCTTTGTTAAGGTCTGAAGTAGTGCCTCATTTATGGCCTACTGTTCTCTTCTTTCATGCATATTTTCATCTCGGAAGCTTCGAAACTCTACCTGTAGGTTTTGCATAGATTGTCTCCAATCTGAGTTTAGTTCGACCACCACCTCTTGCTCTCGGGGTGGTGAGTCCAGATTTCGTTGAATGCTACTGCCCTATTTTGCATTCATTTTTCTAGACAGTGTTTGTACCTGAAATGTTATATAAGCATAGAGAATAGAAAATTATGTTAGTTTATTCATAAAACAAAATAGAATGTGAATGTATGTTTCTTCCTGTTGTGTATCTGCAGCGGATGTTTGTAATGAGCCCAATAGTTCACTTAGTTTTTGTAACTGGGCTCTAATACCACTTGTAATGTCCCAAAAATCATAAAAATTTAAAATTTTCTGCTAATGTAGCTATTTTCAGAGGTAATGATTTAAAATTGACTTCAACACTGCTAAATTAATAAGAAATGTACTAGTACCTGTTTGCAGAAAATAAGAGTCTCACTTCCTTTTCCTAAGTATCCGTATTTAGTGAATTTAGATTCTACTGCTTTGCGAAAGTGTTTTATAAGAATGAGATGTATGAACTAACACTTGTGGACGTATGTGTTGAATGTAACAAATGTAAATCTTCTCCTATTTCATTACCTATTTAGGTTCCTCAGCTCCCTAAATATCATGGCTTTATCGGTTGTGAAAATCTACAACTTTGCGGAAGTGTTGGTAGAAATAACTCTATGATAAGGATACAACTTAATTCTATGGATAATATTGCAATCCATTTATTTATAACCTTAAAAGTTTCATAAGTATGCTTATTAAAGTCTCACTTATAAATTCAGGAATGATGGACTTTTATAGGTGGTGGTTGATTCCATGGTGTGATGTTGGGTCTCGTTCCAAAGGCAAGATATCCCGACAGGGTTGCCGAGAGGTAGGGGTAATATAAATGAAACTCTTGACTTACTTAGCGATTTCGCTAACGTATATTCTTCTCTTCTTGGTCTGCAAGTCCACTTATGTAGGTGCCTACCTATGATAATTTCGTGAGTCTCATACCACGGGGATACTTGTGTTTATGAACATTTGGAGGATTATAGCTTAAAAATACTTTGTGGGAAGCTTAAATCCCTTGTTGACCCTTCACAACCTATTTCATTACCATCAAAGTATTGGCTCAATACATTACCTTTGGTCCTTGTATCATACTTTGCATTTTCATTACTTGTTGGTTGTGAACGCTCTCACCACTATACAGATTTCAACTAATATCAAAGCTTGGGGTTGGTGGTGGAAATTAATGAAATTTATCAAAAGCACGTGGTCTACATCGCTAGCTAAGTCCTGGGTTTTAACTTTGGTCTCTACCTTGTCGAGGGTTTTATTGTTACTGCTCGTTTTCCTCAGTCTGCAAGTTGGAAGCGTATGAGGGTTTCTGTGTACTGACCTGAGCTTGGCTCGTGGTTAGTCCACCGCGAGGGTTTTGCATGCAGCCATGGAGAAAGTGAAGGTAATACAGTCCTAAATTCTTTCACTAACTTAATTCAAATATATATGATAATGAACTAGAGTTTTGACAGTTGTGTTGATTTGTTTGACAGGTAGGTGTCCATCCTTCGCTCCTACGTGGTTTCCGGTTGATACTCCATTCTCAGACTTGGATGCATATGAAAAGGGTAAGTTCAAAGTCCACATTCACTTACCTCTTCCTCTCGCTTATGTGGGGTGTTTTGCATTTGCCAAGGGGAAACCTTATGAGCTCGATTGGTTTTGATGTGTCACGTTTTGAGTTCTGGAAGTCGTCATTTGGATGGACTATTGTAAAAAGATACTTCTATTAAATTTTACAGGCCCTAGAGGTCTTAGTGGGATGTTTTAGCCATCCGGCTCTATATCTAATTTTATTGATCTTTTGAGGATACATGAATGCTCGAAATGCAAAAGGGTTTGGCATTAGAGCCCTATGTCTGTGTAACATCCCGGAAAAATCGCAAAAATTTAAAACTTTTCTACGTGACAGTAAATGCTATTTAATAAATGCGGAAATGGAACAATGCATGAAATGTTATCTTGCTGTATTCAATGCCATGCTGGTTTATTAAGTAAGGGTTTGTGACAAATAGATTTCTACTTAAGTCTTGATGTTATCCATATTTAGTTGTGCTGCTACACATCTCTACTGTCGTTATTTACGAATGTTGATACCACTGCTTGACTAATGTACTTTTGTTTGATTTATGAAGGGGTCCTATGGATGCCCCGAGGCTTACTTAGCATTCGTGCTAAAGCATGTGAATTCATACTTGTGATAGATTTATAGGTAAGAGATTAAAGTTGCAAAGAGTAATCAACAGTTTATCAAAGAAGATCTATAATGTTCGTATCGCAGTGTTGTACCCATATTTATTTGTTTTCCGTCATGTTTTCTATATGTAATAGCCTACCTTCTATCTTCGTGGTAATTCGTAGAGATTCTAAGTACAATTGTTTGTTAACTTGTTTTATGACTTGCGATGATAGTGTTAGTTTGAAATGTTTCTCCTTCATCGTACATCATAAGGTGTGTAAGTGTATGTCTAAAATCGTTCATAATGTATGTCTCTATGGTATGTTTTAAAGTGTTACAGAATTACTATCTAATCCTTGCAGGAATAGAGTTTGTTGACATTTTTAACCACTATCCCATTTATATAATGTGAGTGGTGTGCCTTGTAATACCCTATGTGGTACTTACATGATACTATATGCACATTACGACTTCTATTTTTATACTACACTCTTTAAATCTTAATGACTATTTTGCAAATAATATGAGTTATGTGCAAACCTTATTATCTATGTGCAAACAATGTGCATTGTGTAGTAGTGTGTTAATATGGACACCATGGGATACTATGCTATCTATTTGATAACATGAAACATGCAATAGATACAAGTTATTACAAACTATGTACAAGCATTATGGATTAAATTCAAAGTATTGAAATGCTAACCAAGTATTATAATTGTGTGTGTAACTTCGTGGCCTTAAATATAGTCTTGGTGAGAACTATATTGAAGTATATGCATTCTACGTGGCCTATGTAATACTTCCAACCCTTAACTAATTTCTACAAGGGTGATAAGTCCCGACCTTACCCAAATCGTAACCCTATTGCATTAACTCTTTGATGTGAACGTTAATGTGCATTGCAGGTTGGCAAGTGTAACCGTAACTTTTGTATTGAATGTACCCAGCTAACAAGTTTAGTGGAAGTCCAACGTGGATGGCATAGTAAACTTGGTTCATGTGCTAGTTTCAAGGTGTAACAATTGGGTACTGAGTTGTAAGATGACACAAGTTTTAAACGCTGTCGAGCTGGCTCCTTCGTGGCTTTTGGTAGTGATGGCTCAATTACTGTGATAGACAGTTTGTAAGTTTTGTAAACTTCACCATAGATCTCCACCGTCGATCTAGTGAGGTTTTCAAAGCGTTGGTTAAACCCTACTTGGCATTTGGAATATCGTGTTTATTATGAACTTGTTGTTTGATAGTCTTGGCTCTGCAATGGCCGACAGGCCAAGGGTTTGTAGGTCTTTCTATTGAGGAAAAGAGTTGTGAGGCCAGGGTTTTGAACTCGTGACCCATGAGGATTAAAGAGCTGAACTCTTAGTCTTTGTTACAGTAGAAAACTTACGGTGATAAAGATAGAATTACAAGCATTATGCAAGTACAACAAATAAATGAAGACATTAGGGTTTAGAGATATAGGCACCTTATTCAGAAGGTTGATCCTAGCTTTGCCTCCCTCGCTCTTCAATGCTTATCGAGTGTCGCAATGCCCAGACCTGCAAAACAACTTGATACCTTTCTCAAATACATTTGACTACATATATAAGACTGATATTCATAATAGAAGAAGACATCAGATTATAAACAAACTGTAATAAAATCTGAGACACATTAATAGGTCATATTTGGAAAGAGAATAACGTTTGATCTTTATTAATGAATGAAAGAAAGCACATAAAGTTATACCTTCCTTCAAGCTTGGCACTTCACGAAACCTAGATTCAAGGTCTCCTGCTTCTGTTCTCCAAGGATCCCAACCTCTAATCAACTATTCTAGGGTTTATGAGAAACTGAGGCACAAGAGAGGGGAATGAGGGTCTCCATTCCTCCAGCATAACTTTTTAATTGGGCTTGGTCCCCTCACATGGCCCTTCTAACCTCCTTATATAGTCATTGAGGAAGAGGAAAAGAAGTTATAACCACTCAAGAGGCTTCCAAACCAATTTAACTTACTCAAATTTCGAGATTTTGACCAAAACAGGGGTGTACGCTACTATTTCACAGTGGAGTAGTGTTCAAGAAGGTTGAGCGCTACTATTGTACACTAGATTAGGGTACACACGCTAGTTTGTTAAGGTAGAGTAGCGCTCATGTGAAAAAATGGCCAAAAACAAGCTTTTCTGCTCATTTTCAGGAGATGGTTTGGTCTGGAAAAATGTTCCCAAGGGTTGTAATCATCAAATGGGTTAGAAGTGAGGTAATTTCAACCATTTTTAGTATCCCAAATGACCCCTCAATCCACAAGTGTCATGTTGTGTGACTGAACTTGATCTCAAGAAGTGTCGTCATGCGACCAAGGGAAACAAGTGTCGTCACAGACGGAGAGGTGTCATTTCAAGCTATAAAAGGGCTTGGCCCGTGTATGAAACTAGTTACTCATTGAGTCAATACATAGAAATAAATTGTATTTTAAATAGTTTGTATGTAATGGCAATGTTTGTGCAAGCTAGGTTATAAAAGTACCTTTACTATTGTGCTTCGTTCTGGACTGTAAGTTTATGAATGTTTCTAAAAGGAAACCGTATGTAAATTATGTATGAATAAAAACGTTGCTACTGTTTATTAAGTTGATGGTTAGATGTTGAAAATATGTAATAGGTTTCGGCCAATGCCTCCATTTCGACTATGTTAATGTTTTAAGTGGTACAACTATGAACCAGTCAAGATTTAGGGTTAGGTAAGTTTAGAATGTATGGAGTGACAAAGACTGTTGATATGTTTCGATATCAAATAAAATTTGTGTGTTCTATTTGACTTTGCTCCTACAGTCATATGTTATTTTAAACCTTGGAGATGATGTTTTAAGTCTATCTATTCGATCTACAGTAATGATGTGGAAATTGAAATGTTTACTATAACTAGTGATTGATAACTCTATTTAGGGTTGTGGCAAAGATAACAAATACCTTAATCTTTACTGTGTGAATATGATATAAATAAATGTATGAATGTGAGCATGAAATAAAAGGAAATACTTGATGTCTGTAGAAGAATATCATTCTACTATATTTTGAAAGTAAATCTTTATTTATCCTAGTGTAAACTAGAACATCTTAACTGCTGAGTATGGATAAAATAATCCTATACTGTTAGAACAAAAATATAATTACTTTGAAAACAAAGATATTTATAAATAGAAATATTGTATATAAACTATGAATACATCTAACTAAAAATAGTTAATAATTAAAGTACTGAAATGTAAATGCAGGAATTAAATAGAAAGTAGAAACTTGAGAAATTATAATAATTTGATCCTCTCATTCACTTGGCAATTTGCCTATCAGACTTATCGATTTTTAATCTATCTCTGTACTAGAGTACGATGCTGTTCTGTTTTGCATGGGGAAAAATGTAGAGATCATTTATTCAATAATTTTGATTTATACAGAATCATTAAAATATTCAGAATGACTAAAATGACTTGATGAAATAAACAGTAAAAACTTAGTAGAAAACAGAACTTTAAAATACACAGAAATATATAACAAAACTTGTAATTAAAAATAGATAATACATTAGAACCTGTAAAAGACGATAGGCCGACAAACACCCAAGTAGGCCTGTTCCTCCCAACCTGCTCCAGAAGAAGTAGCTCAACTGCTAACTTCTAATGAACGCCCAAGCTTGATTACTGATCCAGCAAGTGGGTGGAATCTGTGTAGAAGCAAGGCACTAAAAAAAAATACCTTCTCCACTCGGTATCAACCTCTTGAAAAATTCCTTCTCCACTCAGCATCAACCTCCTGAACTCAATAAGAGTTTGGCAGACTCACAACATGATCAACAACATCATATCCCCTCATCAAATCTCTTGGGTGCAAACACAGCAAAACCCCAAGGTAAATTTCCTCGTCAGGAAAAGTGATGAACCTCAGTTCAATATTTGATGGCTATTATATAGACTGCCTAGGTCTTTTAGTGGTCAGTTTAGAATAAATGAGCCTCAAGCTCTAGTCCCATATTTCAGGGAACTATGACCACATTTCAAGGGAGTTGATACCAACAGCTAGTTAGTTGCATCATGATGCTGCCACTTGTCCATTGCCTTCTACCCCAGATTCCATTCCACCTAGTGGATCAGAAACAACTCTTTCGACAGTCCTCTTAGGTGTTTGTCTCCTGTTTTATTTATTAAATAATAATATATTATGCAAATTATAGTCATCCTTGGACACCTGTCCAATATAAACATTACAATAAAAGTTATCATAATGTTTCTAAACACAAAAATGTTTTCCAGCTTAAAGGGTATGTTACAAACACCCCCTCTTAAGCTCAACATCGTCCTCGATGTTGCTTATTCATCATCAAGTTCCTCATGGAACAAAACTGGATATGCTACCCACATATTACTTTCCAATTCCCAAGTAGCTTCATCAGGGCTATGGTGCTTCCATTGCACCTTTACCTACCCTATGGTGCAATTCTGAAGCATAATTTTCATCTAGTCTACAATACAGTCCGGTTCCACCTGAAAATCTCCTTCGGGTTCCACCTGTATGTCATTCCAATTCAGCACATGAGTAGCATCATGCACATACCTCTTTAAAACAGAAACGTGAAAAACATTGTGGATTTTTAAATTGTATGGCAATGCTAATTGATATGCAACAACTCCTATCCTTGATAGGATTTCAAATGGTCCACAATACCTCAATGCTAATTTAGCACAACTCCCAAGCTTCAAAGAACTTTTCTTGGGCTTTACCTTTATGAAAACATGGTCTCCTACCTGAAATTCTCTTTCTCTGCATTTCAAATCAACATAGCTTTTCTGCCGATTTTGGGAAACTTTTAAGTTACCTTGAACCTGTTTCACAGTTAGCTCCATTTCTTTCAATAGATCTGGTCCTAACATCAATCTATCTACAGGATTATCCCATGAAATTGGAGTACAACATTTTCTTCCATACAAAATTTCAAATGGACTTAACTTAGCAGATGCTTGATAATTATTATTGTAGGCAAATTCTGCTAAGTGCAAGTAATCCTCCCATTTAGATGGCTGATCTTTAACAAATAATCTTAACATATTTTCCAAAATTTGATTTACTCTTTCTGTTTTACCATCAATTTGTGGGTGGAAAGAAGTGCTGAAATTTAACTTAGTATTTAATCCTTTAAACATTGTTGTCCAAAAGTTACCAGTGAACTTAAAGTCTCGGTCTGAAATTATTACCTTTGGAATTCCATGCAAGCGAAAAATTTGCTTCATGAAAATATCTGCCATGTTAGAAGCCTTGAAAGTAGTTTTAACAGGAATAAAATGAGTAGCTTTGCTAAGTTTATCAACAACAACTATAATTGAGTGATTCTGCTTCTGATTTTTAGGCAAACCTGTAATAAAGTCAATGCTTATGATTTCCCATTTCCATTCTGGAATTAGTAAGGGATGCAATAGCCCAGCTGGATGTTGATGTTCAGCTTTAATAGTCTGACAATCAAAGCATTTAGCTATATATTCAGCAACTTCACTCTTCATGTTGGGCCAAAAGTACTCTTTTCTTAACATAGTTATCATTTTCTGATAACCAGGATGTCCTGAATAAGGACTCTTGTGAACTTCATCTAAAATCAACAACTTAAGCTTTGAAAAATTAGGCACATAAATTCTGTTTTTGTAAGTTAAGAATCCTTTTTCATTAATATTGTAATATGTTAAAACATTTTTAGATGAATTTTCAGCCACCTTATCATGTAATTTTTGGAAATTTTCGTCTTGCTTAATTCCTTCTTCGATCTGATTTTCCAGATTAGTTTTAAAAGTACTGATTGCTGCCACAAAACTTAATCTAGCATTTTTGCTCAATGCATCAGCAACCTTATTTTCCTTTCCATTAATGTGATGGATCTCAAAATCATACTCGCTAAGGAAAGCTAACCACCTAGCTTGCCTTGCGTTAAGATTTGTTTGATCTAAAAGATACTTTAAGCCCTTATTATCAGTCATTAAGATGAATTTTCTTCCAATCAAGTGATGGCGCCACATTTTCAAAGCATGTATCACGGCTGCCAACTCAAGATCATACGTTGCATAATTCTTTTCATGTATTTTTAACTTCCTTGACTCAAAAGCAATTGCATGATCTTCTTGACTTAAGACCCCTCCAAGTCCTTCGTTGCATGCATCCGTGCATACGACGAAATCCTTATTAGGATCTGCAATTTTTAAGATGGGTGCAGTGGTTAACAATTCTTTTAACTTATTAAAGCTGTCTTGACACTTTTGATCCCATATGAATTTCTTCCCTTTCTTCTGCAAAGAAGTGATGGGATTAGCAATTCTAGAGAACCGTTCAATAAACTTTCTATAATACCCCATTATTCCCATGAATGACCGTACATCAGTTACATCTTTAGGGACATGCCATTCATTTATTGCTTTTATCTTATCAGGATCAACATAAATACCATCCTTTGAAATTATATGACCCAAATACTGAATTTTATCTTTATAGAAATCACACTTACTAAACTTAGCGTAAAGCTGGTGATCTCTAAGCACTTGTAAAATGATTTTTAGATGTTCATCATGCTATTCTTTAGTTCTTGAGTAAACCAGGATATCATCAATGAATACCACTACGAACTTATCCAAATATTTATGCAAAACGTTGTTCATTAAACACATGAACACTACCGGTGCGTTGGTTAGCTCAAAAGGAATAACTACAAACTCATAGTGTCCATAACGCGTTCTAAATGCAGTTTTGAATATCTCCTCGTCTTTTATCCGGACATGATGATAACTCGACCTTAGATCAATTTTAGTGAATATCTCTGCTCCGCGTACTTGATCTAATAGATCATCTATGTGGGGTAAGGGATACCGTTTCTTAATTGTCATTTTATTAAGCTAACGGTAATCAATGCACAAACGCATGGTACCGTCCATGCCAATTAACATATCATATGAACCTAAGGGTAAAACATTCAGATTAACTTGCGTTTTCAGCTGATTTAAAAATACTTCACAATTCTGAACATAATCTGTAACCTTTCTTTTAATTCTTGTTGCAAGCTGAACTAACCATGCATTATTAAATTTCTCTATTTTTAGCTTGCAACGGTTTACTAAAGTAGGTGAAATATAACTTAAATTTTCACCAGGATCTATCAAGATAGAAATAGACTTGTTTTGTATCGTACCTTCAATTTCGACCATGGATGTTTGATGGTCCGTGTGATGGTTCTCCAATGCTGCATTTATCCTGGGCATTTCTCTTGCGATATCTCCAACTGTAGGTTCTGCTTGCATAGTATGTATGTTGTTGGCTGTCCTATTGTTGAATGGGCAATATGCTCTCTTGTGTGGTCTGCCACATTCATAGCACTTTATGGGTCCTTTCTGTTTAGCATACCTGTTGTTATTGTTATTATTATTGGTGTGATTATTATTATTAGGTACATTTCTTGCAGCAGTAGTGTTCTGAGATGTATTATTCT
Source organism: Larix kaempferi (assembly GCA_027924585.1). Lineage (NCBI taxonomy): Eukaryota > Viridiplantae > Streptophyta > Pinopsida > Pinales > Pinaceae > Larix > Larix kaempferi. Next base: position 7,058,398 of record BSBM01000809.1, on the reverse strand, counting down.
AATAATTATTAGGAAAATTTCTGTTATTAAAATTTTTCTTAAAACCTCCAACATTCTGATTAAAATTCTTCTTTTTATAGTCATACTGATTAGTCTTACTATTCTTCCAGCCAGTTGTTCCTTCTCTTTTTCTATTTTGGTCAAAACAAAAATTTGCCTTTCTCATGGCCTCTTCCATGTTAAATTTTGAGCATTAATTCACAATACTGTAGGATCTTCACTGAGAGAATAACATATACAGTATATCAATGCATGACAATCACAATAAGCATGACAAGCATCACAAGAATCAAAAGCATGAGAGACAAGAGACACAGAGTTTCCGTGGGGAAAACCCTAAGGTGAAAAACCCCACAACTTCGTCAGAGATAGAGAGAGCAATGGCTCAACCAAAGTACAACCAAAATACACCGAGATAGTCTCCTAGTAGCAGATGATCCTCCTCCTCACTAGTGCGCTACTTTCTGAGAGAGAGAGATATACTTTTCCGAATGATTTAAATAGAGATCACCTGATCTCTATTTATACTAACCTGTTTTCCCAGTGACCTTATGGTGCTGACTTGTCTAGCTAGGTACATCCACATTATAATATATATATTTCAGGGCCGACCCCACACATGGTAGTCTAATAACCGATCGGCAAGTACACACACTTGCGACACTTGTCAATCCTCATGATGACACTTCCTTATAGAGGAATAACACATCTCTAATAAGGGTACAATAAATATATATATGAAATACATAGATGAAATACATTCCGAAGTTACATATACATCAACACTCCCTCTTAACTAGGAAGGTATTTCTCAACATAGATCTGCTAGACAAGTCTTCTTCTCAGGATCATCGTCATCGTCATCCTCACTACTGCTGCTATCTCAACCAATCTCTGACTCTACTCATCATAGGAAGTTCTACAGAGCCAGTCCTTTTTCATACTGGATGTAGGTCCACCACCTGCAGGTCTTCGTCATCACTGGCCATACTGTGGAATCCTCAGGACTTATTACGTGCATCACAAAACCTCGAAAGAGCATCCCAGGATGTTATGAGCACACGACTCTACCTATAGGATCTCCCAGGGCCATATTATATGTGACCTCACCACAAAACCTCGCAAGAGCATCCCAGGCTGTTACGAGCACACAGCTCTACCTATAGGATCTCCCAAGGACAGATTATATGTGGTCACCACAAAACCTCGCAAGAGCATCCCAGGATGTGACGAGCACACAGCTCTACCTATAGGATCTCCCAGGGACAGATTATATGTGGTCATGGAAAAAGCTCGCAAGAGCATCCCAGGACTTATTACGGGCACACAGCCCAACCTATCGGATCTCCCAGGGACATATTATATGCCATAGGACAAAACCTCGAAAGAGAATCTTCCAGATATCCCAGGGCGAGATTATATGCCATAGGAAAAACCTCGAAAGGCTATCTGCATATCTCCCAGGGCCAAATTATATGTCCTCCCAGAGCAAAACCTCAAAAGAGCATTTGCCAGATATCCTAGGGCCAAATTATATGCTATAGGTAAAACCTCGAAAGACTATCTGCAAATCTCCCAGGGCCAAATTATATGCTCATCTGCACAACCTGATCCACGGCCATAGAGTATCAACCTGATACTCACCATACATCATCCTGATGTACACATGATCATCCTGATCATCATCACTGCAACATCCTGCTACATGTCATTTGGAGCAACATCTTGAAGCTCGTCATCCATGATCATCATGATCATACAATGCATCTACCTGATGCATACCAAGTATCTACCTGATACATATCATCACACATGATCCACCTGATCATACAGTGTATCCACCTGATACAAATACAAATACATGATACATATCACCATACATGATCCACCAGATCATACAATGTATCCACCTGATACATATACAGATACATGGTCCAAGCATCCAACATGATGCATATGCAAAATAGATACAAATGATCCTACTGATCATATCCAGCATCCAACATGATGCTTACCTGCATATAAATGATCCAACTGATCATATCCAGCATCCAACATGATGCATACATACATATAAATGATCCAACTGATCATATCCAGCATCCAACATGATGCGTACATACATATAAATGATCCAACTGATCATATCCGGCATCCAACATGATGCGTACATACATGTACATATAAATGATCCAACTAATCATACAAAGCAGAAACCATAACATCATCCTGATGCTCATCATCCAGCACTTAAATCCACAGCCATGTGAAGGATCCTCCTTCCAACATGCTTGGAATGGCTTCAACAAATGTGTCCATCACTTCTTCCTCGAAGTGTCATCAATCTAAAGAACACCAAGGCTCTCCCTGAAGTACTTGAACTTCACTCTGGCTAGTGGCTTCGTCAACACATCTACAATCTGCTTGTTCGTCGCAACATACAGGAGCTTCACAACTCATCTCAGCACCATATCCCTGATATAGTGATATTTGATCTCCATGTGTTTCGACCTGTTGTTATAGCTTGAAATGACACTCATGAAACACTGGGTTCTCAGACAGCTTCACACAACTCTGGTTATCACAAAAGATACCAGTAGCATCCAATGGGAGATCAAATAACTCAGATAGTAGCTTCCGTAGCCATACTGCCTCACAACTAGCTGAACAGGATGCAACATACTCTGCCTCAGCTATACTCAGTGCTACGCAGGACTGCTTCTTGCTAAACCAAGAGATCACACCTAATCCCATACTGAATTAGCACCTAGATGTGCTCTTCCTATCTGCAACACTTCCAGCCCAATCTGAATCAACATAACCCTCCAGGTTAAACTTTTGATTCGCTTCATACTTGAGCCCATAATCCACTATACCCTTGAGGTACCTCAGAACATGCTTTACAACAACCAGGTGAACACTCCTCGGATCCGTCAGGAACTAGCTCAATGTGTTCACCACAAAGCAAATATCTGGTCTCGTGTTTGTCAGGTACATCAAGGACCCAATCATCTGACGATACATAGAGACATCAACCGGCTCAGATGAAGCATCACATAGAAGCTTCAGATTCGATGCCATAGGTGTGGCCATGGCCTTGCAATACATCATCCCGAATCTCTTGAGGATATCTATTGTGTACTTCCCTTGACCAAGGAAGATCGCACCTGCACTCTGCCACACCTCCATACCTAGGAAATAATGCATCATTCCCAAATCTTTCATATCGAGCAAGCTTCCTCTTTGTATCACACCAAGTTTTGGGAGCTTGCTACAAGCCATACAAGGCTTTCTTCAATCTGCACATATGTGACTCCCTGTTAGGTCTTGGGACTGCATCCCAAACATCTTCTTTATGATCGACGGATCATGGCATTCCATTTCTTCATCCCAGATCCTGGGAACTTCAATATCTTCAAGAGATATCTTTGTTGCTGGAACAAATGTTGTAGTCCTTCTTTTGTAGGTGAAGATATACAGTCTTTCCTACAAAACAAGTTAAATTGCATGATTAGAAACATCTCATAATTTTCAGAACAAATTCTTTACACATAAAGAAATATGTCATGTAGTCATGCAGTTATCTTAGCCAATGCTTCAATACAACATTTATCCATGTTCCACAACTTTCTAGATGCCTTCCAGTCTCTACCAGAACATTGTTAAGAGTTTGCACTACTCCCAACATGTCAGCAAAGAGGTTTCATTCTAGATAAGTAGCACTGGAATGTTGTATAGTGTCATAGGCCACTTACCCATCACATGCATATTAGTAGAATATTGTTCATTAATGCAATCATTCTAGTATGCACAATACATCTCCTAAGTCTAGGAACATAAGCATAATATTATTTAAGCAAACAAAATAGGCAAGAAATGATAATTGAAATACTTATCTCTGTTTGTTTGTTGGGTGGACTCCCTCTGAGTCTTTGCTTCCTGGCAGGAGCTGCTGAAGTAGCTTCTTCTACACCTTTCTGTTGTGGAATGTAGGAAGATGGTCAAATCCATTTGAAAATATGCATCCTTGCAGGAGCTGCTGGAGTGTGCTCCCTCATGATCTTTGCTTCCTGGATTACCTGTCCTTGAACTTATATTCATCCTTGCTGACATCAATCTTCTTGAACCCTGGAAAGTATATTCTGTAAGCCTTCGAGCTTTTACTGTAACCCACAAAGATACCCTTCTTTCCCGAAGGATCTAGTTTAGTCCTCTTTTCCTTTGGGACATGAGTGTATACTGGACAACCAAATATTCTGAGATGGTTGACTTCAGGTTTCTTACCAGAAAAGGCCTCTTCTGGTGTCTTGTTGTCCAATATCTTGTGGGGTGTTCTGTTCTGCACATATACAGCGGTTCTAGCTACTTCTACCTATAGATGCATAGGTAGATCCTGGTCATGCAGCATTGCCCTTGCTGCTTCCATGATAGTTCTGTTCTTCCTTTCTGCAACTCCATTTTGTTGAGGATTTATAAGGAGTAGTCAACTCCCTCTTAATCCCTGAATCACTACAAAGCTTCTTGAAGTCACCTAAGGTGAATTCTCCACCATTGTCGGATCTGAATGTTTTGATCTTCTTGTCAGTTTGATTCTCCATCAGGGTTTTGAATTCCTTGAACTTATCAAACACCTCATCTTTGTTCTTCAAGAAGTATACCCAAGTCTTCCTCGAGAAGTCATCAATAAATGAAACATAGTAAACATACCCACTAAGAGAACTGGATGACATAGGACCACATACATCTGAGTGGATGATTTCCAGGATATCTTTGGCCTTGCTTTCACTGCTTGGGAAAGCCTTCTTAATGTTCTTACCTTTTGCACATCCTTTGCAAACACCTTCATGTTTGGTCTTGATTTCAAGAAGACCTTCTACAGCCTTGCTTCCAATTGGAAGTGCTTTATAGTGCATATGAGCAAGTCTTCTATGCCAAAGTTCACTTGGCTCCATGGATTCATGTACCATGGCATGTTCAGGTTGTCCCTTCAATTTATACAAACCTCCCTCTTTCTCTGCAATCACTACTGCATCATCTATGTTATTTCCCTTTGACCACATTAGGACTTGACCATCCACAAATGAAACCCTTATACCTTTTGCATCCAATGCAGAGATGGAGAGTAAGTTCTTCTTGAGCCTAGGTACATAAAGGACTTCTTTCATCTTCAAAGATTTTCCAGAATCTAGGTTGTAGGAGGCTTCACCACTTCCTTTGATTGGGTATTGATAATCATCCCCAAGTTTCACCTTATGGGGTGATTCATGTTCATATAGATTCACAAAAGATTCCTTAAACCCAGTCATGTGTTTGGAAGCCCCACTATCAATCAACCAATCATTACAACCATGGGAGATAGTACCTGTGAGAGCATAGATTAGAACATACTCTTCTTCACTTGATGAGTCATCATCACTTTCTTCCCTAGCCTTCTTCTTTGGAAGTTCATCATCCTCGGCAGCATGAGCATGGAACTTTCTTTTGCTGCCCTTCTTCTTCTTGCTGAAGTTGTTGTTATTATCCCTTTTGTTCTTGGGACAGTCTGAAGCAAAGTGACCCTTCTCATTGCATGTGAAGCATCTTAGATCCTTCTTATTCTTTTGATAGGATATTTTGTAGAGAGAGTGCTCCTTCTTGGGCTTGCTTCTTTTGGTGTGAGTTGCAAGAGCTTGATCTTCACCTCCCATATTTTCCTCATGAGCTACAAGTCTAGCTTCTTCTTGATAGCATTCCTCCCATAGTTTACTGAAAGAGATCAATTTCTTTCTTGCACAGATTCCTTGAATAAAAGAGTCCCATGACCTAGGTAGGCCATTCAGAGTGGTCATAACAACTTCACCATTGTCCACTACTTCATCCACAGCTTCAAGTTGCTCCTTGATCTGAGAGACCTTGGAGAAGTAAGATTGAATGGTTTCTCCATTCAACATCTTGACCCCTTTCAATTGATTTCGCAGAGTCATCTTCCGATTTATGTTCTTCCCTTCAAATAGCTTGGTCAAAGAGTCAAACATCTCCTTGGGTGTCCTTAGAGAAGACACATGGGGTATGAGATGATCTTTGATAGAATCAACAATGATTCTCTTTGCCTTGACCAAGTTCTTCTTATGCAATACCTTGGCCTCTTCATCCTCTGGGATAGGGATGTCTTCTTTTATATATGAGTCCAACTCATTCTCTTCCAGGATTAACCCAATCCTATACTTCCAAGCTCGGAAGTTATCAGCCCCTTCAAGCTTATCCTCAAGCTTGGTGTGGTGAGACATCTTAAAGAGTACTTCAAATGGAAATAGAAAATATTTAGGTCTTACCACTTGAAATGCTGAAAACTCGATCTGGTCCCGGATTAGGGTTTGTCGAAAAAACCCTAAAAATTTGAAATGCGAATTTCAATTTTTCGAAAGGATGGAAAGATGCACTTTGATGACCTGATCAACCTGGTGCATTCAAATTTGAGATCAGCAATGTTTTACCCTTCAGATTTTCCTTTTTGTCCTCCCGGGTTCACTAGGGAAAGCCCTGAATTAGGGTTTGAGTTTATCGAAGATCTACCCAGCCAAAAATATTGATCCAAAGCTCTAAACGTCGATTTTTGCATGGAGCTTCCAACTACGTCTTCAGATTTCAGAAATGCCTATTTTTGTGGAAACCCTAATTTTTAGGGCCAAATCTGAAAATGCTCAGAATTGAATTCTGATTGGACAGATAGATTCTTCTTGATGAGTAGAGTCAATCTACTATACTGCTTTTCCAAAATCTATGGAGAGAAACCTAATAAACAAGAAACTCAAGTTTTTGTCACTGCAAAATGTCTTCTTCTCAGGTTAGCTCTGATACCATGTTAAATTTTGAGCATTAATTCACAATACTCTAGGATCTTCACTGAGACAATAACATATACAGTATATCAATGCATGACAATCACAATAAGCATGACAAGCATCACAAGAATCAAAAGCATGAGAGACAAGAGACATAGAGTTTCCATGGGGAAAACTCTGAGGTGAAAAACCCCACAACTTCCTCAGATATAGAGAGAGCAATGGCTCAACCAAAGTACAACCAAAATACACTGAGATAGTCTCCTAGTAGCAGATGATCCTCCTCCTCACTAGTGCACCACTTTCTGAGTGAGAGAGATATACTTTTTCGAATGATCTAAATAGAGATCACCTGATCTCTATTTATACTAACCTGTTTGCCCAGTGACCTTATGGGGCCGACTTGTCTAGCTAGGTACATCCAAATTATAATATATATATTTCAGGGCCGACCCCACACATGGTGGTCTAATAACCCATCGGCAAGTACACACACTTGCGACACTTGTCAATCCTCATGACGACACTTCCTTATAGAGGAATAACACATCTCTAATAAGGGTACAATAAATATATATATGAAATACATAGACGAAATACATTCCGAAGTTACATATACATCAACATTCCAAAGTGGGAGGATTATCATACTCAATACGATCTTTTATATTAAACGGTAAACAACTGAGAAACCTTTGCACTTTAGGCTTTTCCTCAACCATGTAGGGTACATACCTTAGCAAGCTAAGGAACTTGTTGCATAGTTCTTTCATGTTCATAGTACCCAACTTTAAATCGTAAAACTCCTTTAATTTATCCTCAAAATACTGTTCAGACAAGAACTTCTTTTTAAACAAAATTTTAAACATAGTCCAAGTTACTTCTTTTTCTTTTATGCTCTTGATCCTTTTAAGGTCATGCCACCAGATATCTTCCTTTTCGGTCAGATTGTATATAGCCATCTTGGCTTTCAATTGAGAAGAGTAGTCATAAATATTAAAGTACTTTTTCATCCCAGACAGCCAAGCTTCTGCTGTCTCACCCTTCTTACTTTCGCCATTGAAAGTAGGTGGCTTAATCTTTTTAAATTCACCGGTAATCTATTCATGATGCTTATGTTTTCTCTTTTTAGAGCAACATTCATTGTTACTGCTATCATAATTTATATCATCATTACTTGAATCAGACTGAGAAGATGAGTAACTATTCCTTTTATCGTTTCTTGTTTTCTTATGCTTATGTTGGTGGGACATTATTTCAGAATCAGCTCTAAATTCTGATTTTCTGCCTCTTTCATCACTGTGACAGTTTCCTTTTAAATTCTACTATAATTCTTCCTATGCCTTAAGAGTCCATTCAGTTTCTTCATTAACAACTTTTAAATCAGATTTTAAATCCTGCACAGTGCATAAAATTTCAGAGGGCTGGTTGTTTAACTCAACATAAATTCCTTCAGTGTTATTATGATTAATATGTTCATTACGAGGAGATCTGTCCTTTGCTGATTCCTTTGGTATTTCCATACCTGCAATTAAAGGTCAATCTGTGCTGTGTAAAAATAAAATTAAAATACAAAAGTTAGTAACATAAACTTTCTGATTTATTTTTCTGTTTACACGCATGAGCCTCATTTAGACCTAGAGTTTGAACTTGTGCTCTGATACCACATGTAACATCTTGGAAAAATTGCAAAAACTTAAAACTTTTCTACGTGACAATAAATGCTATTTAATAAATGCGGAAATGGAACAATGCATGAAATGTTATCTTGCTGTATTCAATGCCATACTGGTTTATTAAGTAAGGGTTTGCGACAAACAGATTTCTACTTAAGTCTTGATGTTATCCATATTTAGTTGTGCTGCTACACATCTCTACTGTCGTTGTTTACAGATGTTGATACCACTATTTGACTAATGTACTTTTGTTTGATTTATGAAGGGGTCCTACGGATGCCCCGAGGCTTACTTAGCATTCGTGCTAAAGCATGTGAATTCGTACTTGTGACAGATTTACATGTAAGAGATTAAAGTTGTGAAGAGTAATCAACAGTTTATCAAAGAAGATCTATAATGTTCGTATCGTAGTGTTGTACCCACATTTATTTGTTTTCCATCATGTTTTCTGTATGTAACAGCCTACCTTCTATCTTCGTGGTAATTCGTAGAGATTCTAAGTACAACTGTTTGTTAACTTGTTTTATGACTTGCGATGATAGTGTTAGTCTGAAATGTTTCTCCTTCATCGTACATCATAAGGTGTGTAAGTGTATGTCTAAAATCATTCATAATGTATGTCTCTATGGTCTATTTTAAAGTGTTACAGAATTACTATCTAATCCTTGCAAGAATAGAGTTTGTTGACATTTTTAACCACTATCACATTTATATAATGTGAGTGGTGTGCCTTGTAATACCCTATGTGGTACTTACATGATACTATATGCACATTACGATTTCTATTTTTATACTACACTCTTTAAATCTTAATGACTATTTTGCAAATAATATGAGTTATGTGCAAACCTTATTATCTATGTGCAAACAATGTGCATTGTGTAGTAGTGTGTTAATATGGACACCATGGGATACTATGCTATCTATTTGATAACATGCAACATGCAATAGATACAAGTTATTATAAACTATGTACAAGCATTATGGATTAAATGCAAAGTATTGAAATGCTAACCAAGTATTATATTTGTGTGTGTAACTTTGTGGCCTTAAATATAGTCTTGGTGAGAACTATATTGAAGTATGTGCATTCTACGTGGCCTATGTAATACTTCCAACCCTTAACTAATTTCTACAAGGGTGATAAGTCCCGACCTTACCCAAATTGTAACCCTATTGAATTAACTCTTTGATGTGAACGTTAATGTGCATTACAGGTTGGCAAGTGTAACCGTAACTTCTGCATTGAATGCACCCAACTAACATGTTTAGTGGAAGTCCAACATTGAAGGCACAGTAAGCTTGGTTCACGTGCTAGTTTCAAGGTGTAACAATTGGGTGCTAAGTTGTAACGTGACATAAGTTTTAAACGCTGCCGAGCTGGCTCCTTCGTGGTTTTTGGTAGTGATGGCTCAATTACTGTGATAGACAGTTTGTAAGTTTCGTAAACTTCACCATAGATCTCCACCGTCAATCTAGTGAGGTTTTCAAAGCGTTGGTTAAACCCTACTTGGAATTTGGAATATCGTGTTTATTGTGAACTTGTTGTTTGATAGTTGTGGCTTTGTAATGGCCGACAGGCCGAGGGTTTGTAGGTATTTCTGTTGAGAAAAAGAGTTGTGAGGCCAGGGTTTTTAACCCGTGACCCATGAGGATTAAAGAGCCGAACTCTTAGTCTTTGTTACAGTAGAAAACTGTCGAGGTTTATAGCTAGTGATGTTTCTTTGGTGTGTTTCCAACCGTCACACCTGTTGTGGATTTATTTAAAAGTGAAAATGAAGGAGAAAATCAAACATCTACCATGGTTGTTTCAGGTCTCGGCATTGCCTAGTTTTATTTGGAAGATGGTGGCTTGTGTGGGGTTTCAACGTGCTCCGGAATTTCATAATAAGTGATATCCAAACTGTTACGCTTGTCTGGTGATTTCTACTGCTGTTTGGCCAACTGATTCGAAGGTAATGTATTCAAAGACTTTCCCTCTAGCGTTTTATATTTGACATTTGAAGCAGTAGTTATCGTTTTGTCTAAAACTGATTTTTATTTCTTCATAAGATAAATGTTTAACCACCATGTTAATATGGTTGTTTACAGGGTAACGTTTCATGAGTATTCTCCTGTTTGGGCATCGTTGGTTGGATGCAGCTATACCCAACCAGTAAGCCTCAGCATTGTCTTGAGACTCTGTGTAGATGAGATGGCCAACTGTTTAAAATTCTATCTGTTGTGTTTTTAACTCGGAGAGTTTGTAAATAGGGTTTGTAAACCCTTTCCCTTTTCTTTAAAAGTTTGGGGAGGTTAGTACCTCAACCCAAAGGCAATGTCGTAAGGAAATGTAATTTCTGTTTTGTTAAAATTGAGCTCTGTCGAGTTGGAAGAATGTTTTAAACTTCTCGATTGCAACCATCATGGTTTTCATCGTCTTGGACCTGACCCATGAATATATCCTGTAGCTCGATGTCAATGTAAAAGAATGTGTTTAAGGTTTTAGTTATGGGTTTCGAACTTGGCAACGTTCTTTGTTTTAAGTGAGTCTTTCAGACTCTGTTGAGATGATAATACACTATATTTTTGCCAAACTTAAATGGCCATAACTGTTTTGTGTTTTTAATATTGGGGCTTGGCCCGTGTATGAAACTAGTTACTCGTTCAGTCAATAAATAGAAATAAATTGTATTTTAAACAGTTTGTATTTAATGGCAATGTTTGTGCAAGCTAGGTTATAACAGTACCTTTACTATCGTGCTTCATTCTGGACTGTAAGTTTATGAATGTTTCTAAAAGGAAATCGTATGTAAATTATGTATGAATAAAAACGCTGCTACTATTTATTAAGTCGATGGTTAGATGTTGAAAATATGTAATAGGTTTCGGCCAATGCCTCCATTTCGACTGTGTTAATGTTTTAAGTGGTACAACTATGAACCTGTCAAGATTTAGGGTTAGGTAAGTTTAAAATGTATGGAGTGAAGAAGACTGTTGATATGTTTCGATATAAAATAAAATTTGTGTGTTCTATTTGACTTTGCTCCTACAGTCATATGCTATTTTAAACCTTGGAGATGATGTTTTAAATCTATCTATTCGATCTACAATAATGATGTGGAAATTGAAATGTTTACTATAGCTAGTGATTGATAACTCTGTTTAGGATTTTGGTAGAGATAACAAATTCCTTGATCTTCACTGTGTGAATATGATATAAATAAATGTATGAATGTGAGCATGAAATAAAAGGAAATACTTGATGTTTGTAGAAGAATATCATTCTACTATATTTTGAAAGTAAATCTTTATTGATCCTAGTGTAAACTAGAACATCTTAACTGTTGAGTATGGATAAAATAATCCTATACTATTAGAACATAAACATAATTACTTTGAAAATAGAGATATTTATAAATAGAAATATTGTATATAAACTATGAATACAACTAACTAAAAATAGTTAATAATTAAAGTACTGAAATGTAAATGCAGGAATTAAATAGAAAGTAAAAACTTGAGAAATTATAATAATTTGATCTTCTCATTCACTTGGCAATTTGCCTATCAGACTTATCTATTTTTTATCTATCTCTGTACTAGAGTACGATGTTGTTCCTTTTTGCATGGGAAAAAATGCATAGATCATTTATTTAATCATTTCGATTTATACAAAATCATTAAAATATTCATAATGACTGAAAGGACTTGATGAAATAAACAGTAAAAACTTATGTTGGCTGAAACTAACCCAGAGGTTCCCAATTAGACCCAGGTTCTTTGCGGTTCTCTCTTTTGACCAACAAAACCCCTTCGCACCAGCCCTTTTGGCAACAACCTGCGAGCAGGTTGAGGTCTCACCCGAGGTGTATCTTATGGGGTACTGCAGAATCAGGTTTCCACAGTAAATGATGGGTTGTTTATATGAACAAGCTGCGCAGCGTAGGATAGAAGGAGTGCACTGCGGGAAAAAGTGATACGGTACGCAGCAGGATCTACGCTGTGAGTAGGACTACGTGGTGAAGGAAACACTGCGGGCCTCACTAAGAGACTTCTTACTGCTGCGTGCCTTCTATTGGAACTGCGAATCAACCACACTTATCCCCTACTTGGAAGATTTTGAAAACACTAAGGCACTGAGATGAATATCACCCATCCATCCATTCAGGCACTTACTGGTTATCTTTCTAGCATTCATTCGGGGACTTAGATTATTACAACATGGACTGAAATGATAGATGCGACTAACTGTGCTGCGTTCCTTCACTGTGTTTAAGAAATTATTTAAACTTAAATGACTGATTCACGATCTTAACATAGCATTGAAATGTTTTCCATTCATCTGCTTCTGTGGAACCTAGCATATCATTCCCAAACTTCTCCTATTGGTAAATGCATATCAATGTTCCCCTATTACAGCATGCAAGGAAACATTCAAGCATTCATTCTATAGAAAATACAAACAGTTAGTCATTCATAAACAACATCGCATAACACAGGATTTAATGTGGTTCACTTCCCCGGATGGAAAGCTACGTCCACAAGAACAGTTGGTAATATATTTCTTTCAAAAAGGGATGGGGAAACCATTCTTAGTCTACGCACTCAGCTGCAGACTCTCCTTTCTCTCAGCTAGGTCTTTGCGCACACAGTTGTAGAGCCTTTACAATATTCTCAGCTCAAAGAGATTTTACAATACAAAAAGGTTATCTCAAGATTACTCTAATAACTGGCATCTAGTATCCAAAAATAGAGCAACCCCATCCCATACAAAAGTGTCTTCTTAAATAGATCATTCCTGAAGGTCATGTCTGTACAATGTCGAAGACCTAAAATCCAAAACCCTAAGGGTTTCTAAAACTGTGACGATTTTCCAAACTGGCTTGCTGGCTCCTGGTAGCGTCTACTTGATCATGGTGGATCTTCACGTCCTCATCCTGTCACTATCGGCCTTCCTGTCGCACACATGCCTACAGGCTACTTCTGCCGAACCGTTTCTCTCTAACGGTTTTACCTACTAAGCGTGCCAAACGTCGCTTTCCTTAACAACCCACGCGTGGCCTCCTTCCTGATTTGCCTATGTCCACTGCTCGACCATCCTGGAATATCTTTCCAAAAATGGATGCTACCGGTCGAACCGGTACCTACACTTGATATTTCTCCAGCACACCGCTTTGCTGGCTCCACGTGGCCTCCTAACTCCGCAGCACTACTTCGACACAGTACTGGTCTTTGTACCACATCCAAAACTTCGATGCTGCATGCAACTCTACAGTATGGTCAGAAGTTGGATGCTGTGCACAACTTCGCAGCATCCTCAATTCTTAGCCAAAATTGTATTTCTGAGCTGCGCTTAGCTCAGCTTTCCCTGCTTGCCTCAAAAAGGTGTTTCCAAAAATTTGTCTCAACTAAGGCCGAACATGCCCCTAACACTTACATCTAGCTTGTCCCCGAGCCACTGATTGTTTCAACTGTCTCACTCTGTGCCGTGACTGGTGGAACGAACTTGGCCGCGAACTCGTCATATGTACCACACAACTGCACCATTGCTTCTCTTGTATCCTTCTCAACTTGTTTAACTGTCTCAAGCAGTGTTGGAGTTATTTCTTGTCCAATTTGGTCTTGTACCTACTCCTGGTTATCACACAGTTCTGCTACCTTGTCTTCAATTTGCTGCAATACCACCATGGCATTCTCCAGGAGCTACTGCGACTGATTATCCATCTCAGTTTCTTTTTTGTCATAATTCCTGTACTTCTTTCTTTAAGCCGGATATCTCCTTGTATGTCGACAGCCTCTCTCTGGGTGGCAGAGCTTTAACCTCTGCGTTCAACTTGTCCAGCGCGGTCTGTTTTTCTTGTACCGTGGTTTTGACCTGCAACAACCCTTGATCCTCTTTAAGGGTGGTGATTGCCTGTGAAACCTTATCGAGGGGAGATTGGCACTTAGCCATCTCACTTGTAATGCTTTTCAAGGTGGCGCTCACTGCTTGCTCTCTGACTTGCTGTTCAGTTAATGGCGCCTGCTTATTGAGCTTATCCTTCAATGTGGCAATATTGGCCTCATAATAAATCTCTTTATCCTGCATCTCCGACTACAAGTATCTCACCTTATCTCCGATCCTTAGAACTGTGTCTGTAGGATCATCCTGGATTTCTATGCATTCAATATCCTTCGGCACATTGGATATGGTAGTCTCCAAATTTTGTCGGTGGTCCAGTTCGTTCCATAGCTGTATTTCTGCATCCAGCTCAATTTGCCTGTTTGCTGCAGTGAGCTCTGCTTGTGACTTCATCGATTCAACCATCCCTTCATGCATCTCCTTAACGATATGCATGTGGATGAAGTGCAATCCTGGTAATGGGATTTTGGCTAAGTCGAGCTCTACCCTCTCGACTCCCTTTGTGTCCAACACAACTTATTCTGCCATTGGCAATGCAACAGCCAATGGGTCCACATGGACAATTCTAGTCTTCGATGGCAGCGTTATTGCTAACTGCGGCGGTTCTTGCTACGAGGTCCCTACCGACCTCCCTTCAGCTCCTGCTTCTTGCGACAAGATAAGGCTTCTCTGGACATCGTCTATTTTCTTCATCAGGCCTTGCATTGCGAGCCGTGTCTTCTGTAGGTCATCCTAGATGACCATGTCCTTCTTTTCTTTAGCCACCATAAGCTCCTTCATCTGCTATGAGACTATTTCGGCTATCATCTCATAGTCATCATCATTGAGGACTGCCTCCGATTGAATCTTTGTGGCCTTCACCTTCTTCCTCGACTTTGGCTTCTCCAAACTCTCAACTTCTTTTCTCTTCCCTGTTTCTTCAATGATTGGGCATGAGAGCGGGATTGGCTCATCTTCCGCTGAGTCTGTCTCCATGTCCATAACCTCTACGTGGAACTCTGGTGGCCAATCTTTCATGAGGTCCTCAATGTCCTGCTCATACATGATGTAGTTCCCTAGGAACCACTCTGGTTTCTTCATTTTTCCTTTTGGCGAGATGAAGATACATTTCATATCCGCCTCAAAGTCAATGATGCGGATATACTTCACCGTGACCTACTTTGTAATGCAGGGTGTCTTCGTAATTGCATCGCGTAGCTGAATATAGTACTGGTAAAAGACTTTTGATGTCGCATGCTGGCACTCTGCATTTGTGTTTGCCCAGAGGTTGACGAACTTAAACCCTCTAGGATCATTGGTGTCCATAATGACACCCACATAATCTCACGGCTCCTTCCATCCACAAAAATCAATCAGGACGATGAGCCAGGTGAAATGGTGTTGAGATATTGTAACTTCTAAGAATATTATATTTGTACTTTATTATTCTGGAGATGTTTCATTCCTCCATGAATATCTTATTGTATATCCAGCGATGTTTATTCCTCCGTCGGAATGTGGTTGTTAAGATTTAATATGCTAAGATAGAAAATAGCAGCATTACATTCCATTTCACAATAATAGCATATACAGGATCACTGAAGAAACAACAAGCACAACATAAACACAAGAGACACAGATTTATCCTGGGAAACCCTCATGGGGTAGAAAACCCAACAAAGCTTCCTCAATATAGATGACCAACAAATACAAAAGATGTAACCCTGAGCATAAGCTCCTCCTTCTCCATAGCAGACCTCTCTCTCATAAGTGCACCACTCTCGAGTGTGTGTGTGTGTAAAATGAGGAATACACCTCCTCTATTTATACACTGCTCCGACTTATTTTTTACACAAATCATGTAGGCTCGTATTTAACCACTGGGTTAAATACCCCACTACAACTGACTGGGACAACCCCTCTAGGGTGGTCTAATAACCCTTTGACCCACATAACACATACAGGGCCGACCCCCACTAGGGAATTCTAATAACCCAAGTTACCACATTCCGACGGAGGAATAAACATCTCCGGATATACGATAAGATCTTCACGGAGGAATGAATCATCTCCGAAATAATAAAGTATAAATATAATATTCTTTGAAGTTACAATATCTCAACACTCCCCCTTAACGAGAAGGATATTATAACAGCATTTGCACGAGCAAGGAGTCATCAACATCATACATGATACATCTATAAATCATTGGAAGCTTTCTCAACATCATCAGTAACTCAAGCAGTTACTGGAACATCTTCAATATTGGAACATTAACATCTTCAGTACTGAGTATTTATCTTCTGCAGCACTTGAACAACTACAACAACATCACATCATCTCGATCTACAGCATCTGGATCATCTTGATCTAAAGCATCTAGATCATCACGATCTACAACATCTGGATCATCTCGATCTACAGCATATGGATCATCACGATCTACAACATCTGGATCATCTCTATATACAACATTTGGATCATCATGATCTATAGCATCTGGATCATCTCGATCTACAACATCTGGATCATCTTGATCTACAGCATCTGGATCATCATGATCTATAGCATCTGGATCATCTCGATCTACAACATCTGGATCATCTTGATCTACAGCATCTGGATCATCTCGATCTAAAGCATCTGGATCATCACGATCTACAGCATCTGGATCATCTTGATCTACAGCATTTGGATCATCTCGATCTAAAGCATCATCATCATATGACCATCATCATCGTCACACGATCATCAACATCCTCTGCAATACATATAATCATATTACAAGATGATCAATCCTGCTCTCTTTAGGACATAGGTCCATGGATGATACAATCCAGATCAAGTTCTAGGATGATCAGTCCTTATCACTTTAAGACAAGTCTCAAGTCTAGGGACGATGCAATCCCATCACGTACATTTTTAATCCAGTTCATGGACGATGTAGTCCTCACGCGTACCTTTAAGACAAGTCTCATGTCTAGGGATCATGCAATCCCATAACGTACATTTTGAACCAAGTTCATGGACGATGCAGTCCTCACACGTACCTTTAAGACAAGTCTCATGTCTAGGGATGATGCAATTCCATCACATACATTTTGAACCTAGTTCATGGACAATGCAGTCCTCACACGTACCTTTAAGACAAGTCTCATGTCTAGGGATGATGCAATCCCATCACGTACATTTTGAACCTAGTTCAGGGACGATGCAGTCCTCACATGCACCTTTAAGACAAGTCTCATGTCTAGGGATGATGCAATCCCATCACGTACATTTTGAACCTAGTTCAGGGACGATGTAGTCCTATCTTCAATTCTCGGAGACATTAGTCTACGGCTCAATTCTGGGACCGAGGTCCGGGGAAGATGCAATCCCCTACCTGTTCATTCAGGACTTCATTCTTGGAGACATCATGTCTACGGCTCTCTTTAGGACTAAAGTCAAGGGATGATCCAATCCTCTTATGTCCACCAAGGACTTCATTTTCGGAGACATCATGTCTACGGCTCTCTTTAGGACTGAAGTCCAGGGATGATCCAATCCTCTTTCTTTCTCGGAGACACCTGTCTACGGCTCACTTTAGAATGTGTGTTCAAGGATGATGCAATCCTCTTTCTTTCTTGGAGACACCTGTCTACGGCTCACTTTAGAATGTGTGTTCAAGTATGATGCAATCCTCACATGTATTCTCATCAATACAAGTACAAGTATCCTCAACCATACAAGTACATTAATCAATACATGTATCATCAAGAGTATGTATTCTCACCAATACATCTATCATCAAAAGAATGTATTCTCATCAATACATCTATCATCAAAAGCATGTATTCTCACCAATACATCTATCATCAACAGCATGTATTCTCACCAATACATCTATCATCAAAAGCATGTATTCTCACTAATACATCTATCATCAAAAGTAAGAATAAGTAAAACTAAGTATTCTAAGTATAAGAGTCCTAAATCTAAATATTTCTAAGTATCTAGGTGTAGTGAACAAGTAACCTCATCATCAACCTTGCTGTTTGATGAGACAATCTCATCATCAGTGACTATACTACTCCCCCTTTCGAGGAGGTATCTTTTGAACTACACCAAGCTTGTCTCTGAAGTATTCAAATTTCACTCGAGACAGAGGTTTGATCAAGATATCAGCAATTTGATCCTCAGTGCTCACATACACGAGCTTGATAGCTCCTCTCTGCACCATATCTCGTATATAAAAGTATCGGATCTCTATGTGTTTTGACTTATCATGGAATACAGGATTTTCTGTCATCTTAATGCAGCTTTGATTGTCACACATAATCACAGTGGGATTTATTTCTAAGTCAAACACTCCAGATAATAGCTTTCGAAGCCACACTGCTTCACAGCTGGTAGAGCAGGCAGCTATATATTCTGCTTCAGCAATACTGAGAGCCACACTAGATTGTTTCTTGCTGAACCATGAGATCATGTCAGATCCAAGACCATAATATCCACCTAATGTACTCTTTCTGTCTGAGACACTTCCTGCCCAATCAGAATCTGAGTAACCATGTAATCGGAGTTCATGACCTCCAAGATAATATAGACTAAAATCTAATGTTCCTTTTAGGTACCTCATTACATGCTTTGCAGCTATTAAGTGAACCTTTCTAGGTTCTACTAGATACTGACTTAGGGTATTTACAGCAAAGCATATATCTGGCCTAGTATTTGTTAAATACAGCAATGACCCAATGATTTGTCTATATAGGGTTAGGTCCACTAATTCTGATGAGTCATTAACTAATAACTTCAAGTTGGAGTCCATGGGAGTGGCCATGGCTTTACACTCCAACATATCAAATATTTTTAGAAACTTCACAGCATACTTACCTTGATTTAAAAAGATTCCTTTTGGATCTTGCCATACTTCTAGACCTAAGAAGTAGTACATTAATCCGAGATCTTTCATTTTCATTTCTGCAGCCATTTTCATGATCTGTTTCTCATTTTCCTTGTCAGAAAGAGATCATCGTCATACAATAATGGTATGATAGGTTCATCATCCACAACCTTAAGGTAAAGGTTAGGATCAGCTTTACTTCTGGTAAAGCCCAAGCTTTGTCAAGAAGCTGTCAATTGTCCATTATTCACACTCTGCATTGAGTGATCTTCTGAATATCTATCTGTGCCATTTCTCGTCAGATGGGTCTACTGATATGAGCCTCAAAATCATTCGAACTCTGTGGTGAGTTCCTTCTTGCATCCATGTCATATGTGTATAGAATCCATATTCAACCTTGTAGCAAAGGTTGAGATCCACATCACCCATGATGATCATTAAGCTCATCAATTGACTACCAATCCTGGGTACCCATACAGAACCCGATTCACACTTCTTATTTAATTACACCATTAAGAGAATGGTCCTATCTATCCACTTGGAGAAAACATCTTGTCATGATTCTCTTCCTCTTTCTAAGAGAATCTTCTAGCAATGAGCCTTCTATATTTTGTTTGATTTGTAAATCTTCTTGTTGAACATCCATCACTTGTTCGGTGTTCATCATTCTTCATGATCTTTCCTACATATCAAAATTAAGTACATGATTAGTATTACTTCATAATCATGAAATCATGTTGACATGATAACCTATTATGCATACAGATATCATTTACATAGTTATGCAACTATCTTTGACCAATACTTTGTCACAACACTTTTCCATATCCTGTATGCATACAGTGGCTATCTAGATGCCTTCCATCTCTACCAGAACATACTATCGAGAGTGTGCACAGCTCTCAGCATGTCAGCAAAGAGGTTTCATTCTAGACAAGCGACAATGGAATGTTTGTCCAACTTACCAATCATATGCATATTAATAGTATATTGTTCAATTCTCTATGAATGTTTACACTCAGCATGATATATTCTAGGAATACAAATATACATACAAGCAATATCATTTACTATTTGAAATAACAACTCAAATACTTATCTTTTATGTTTGTGTGGTTGCCTCCCGCTTGATCTTCTATATGTATTTTGAACTTCTATTCATTCTGTACCACTGTGCATGCTCATGATCTCATAAACAAACATACATTCATTAGTATATTCTCAATATTATCAAAAACATTATAATTCTAAATAGTCATGATCATTAGTATTTAGGGTTTCAGGGAAGTCTTCTTTTACTCATGCATATTCTTGTTTGATCATGGGACTCTTCTGGTTAGTTAAATCATCAATCAAGATAAGAGACATAATGTGCATAAACCCTTGATTAACTTTATGAATAAGCATAACCAATCATACCAAGTATACTTATATAAGGGATCCTAACACAAGGTAAGATTCTAACATGACATAGGAAAACATACCTGGATTAGTATACCTGCTTAGTTATGTCTAACATACCTAATCAATATCTTCTTTGTTCTCTTCAAGGATTTAGAGATCCTATGCTGGAACCTGCATATCTCATAAGTTAAGCATAATAGAACAAAGTCATACATACCTCGTAAGTAGAACTTCTATGTGATCAAAGATTATGTTGTCATGGTCATGGAACTTGATTTGTCTTTCGTTATGTACCTGCATCTTGTTAGCAGACAACATCAACCTCATACAACACCATAATGTATTAGTACAATTATATAGCCCTAATCAATGAATGTCTTCGATCATTCACATGCATTCATACTGTTACTAGGGTGATAAGACAGTTCTAACATTAATCAAGATTGTACTAATAAATAATATGAAGACAAACACATTATGAACTTAATCAGGAATCAGATTTCAAGACATATCTGAACCTCCTTAAGTCATACCTGTCGAGACTTCTTGCAGTCTTCTTATGTAAGGCCTTAGCCTCAAATCCCCCTGAAACTTGATTCGGAGCTTGATTAGGGTTTGCTAGAAAAACCCTAAAAATTCAATCTTTTACTTTCACACTTCTGAATGGATGGAACGATGTGTCTTGCTGAGCTGATCAAACTAGCATACTTCAATTTTGAAATCTCCAAAATTTGACCCCTCAAAATTGCCTTCGAAACATCTGGATCTTCTGGATAGGATTCCGAACTAGGGTTTGATGAATACCACCCTTCTGCCCAATCAAAAGGTTCAATCCGAGGCTCTAAACTCTTAATTTCCTAAGGAGCTTCCAGCCATGGTTACAGACTTCAAAAATTCCAACTTTTGTTGAAGCCTTAATTTTCCATCTTTCCGATCAAAATCCTGAATGGGGGTTTGATCAAGCCCGGTCTTCTACCCAACCAAAAAATTCGATCTTGGACTCTAAATTTCTATTTTCTTGATTAGCATTCAGCCGTGGATTCCGATTCCAAAAATTCTAACTTTCTCCGAAACCCTAAATTCTGGAAGCCATGAATGAAGGTGCTCCAAAAATAATTCTGTTTTGACAGAAATATGTACCTGATTGTTTCTATTGTAACTTTGAACTTTTCGCTCCATAGGGTCTGAAAACGTTTTTTGTGGTATCCTGACCTGTCATATTTTGATCCCGATAGGTCTGACCGCAATTGGATTTTCTGAGAGAGAGTTATGCCAAGTGTCGCAACATGACCTGTTTATGGGATAAAATAGGAGAGCGAACTTGTACGGCGTGCCACGTGTCACTGGTTCAGCTTTGGCCTTTGAAAAAGCTTCCTAAGATAGTAAAGTCTGTTTAATACCTGTTACTTTTTACGCAATTTCATTTGGAGCTTCCTATCCCAAGTTATGACCTTTTTTCCTAGGTCACCTGATTTTGACTGAGATCTGGAAGAGGCAGAAACCCTAACTTGTACTGATCATAACTCACAAAGTACAACGAATCTGAGGGTGCCCTTTGGACAAAAGGTACCTGAGGATGTTTTCTACGACCTGTAAACATTTGAGATCCTGAAACTTCACATAAATGGATTTATAGCGAAAGTTGCACGATGACTGTTTTTTGCTATGTAAAACCCAAACCTTCAAATTGTCGCAAGTGAAGCAAGTGTCGTAAGTGCTATACATTGCCTTCCTTCAGGTTAGCTCTGATTCCATGTTAAGATTTAATATGCTAAGATAGAAAATAGCAGCATTACATTCCATTTCACAATAATAGCATATACAGGATCACTGAAGAAACAACAAGCACAGCATAAACATAAGAGACACAGATTTATCCTGGGAAACCCTCATGGGGTAGAAAACCCAGCAAAGATTCCTCAATATAGATGACCAGCAAATACAAAAGATGTAACCCTGATCATAATCTCCTCCTTCTCCATAGCAGACCTCTCTCTCATAAGTGTGCCACTCTCAAGTGAGTGAGTGTGTGTGTAAAATGAGGAATACACCTCCTCTATTTATACACTACTCTGACTTATTTTTTACACAAATCATGTAGGCTCGTATTTAACAACTGGGTTAAATACCCCACTAAAACTAACTGGGATGACCCCTCTAGGGTGGTCTAATAACCCTTTGACCCACATAACACATACAGGGCCGACCCACACTAGGGAAGTCTAATAACCCAAGTTACCACATTCCGACGGAGGAATAAACATCTCCGGATATACAATAAGATATTCACGGAGGAATGAATCATCTTAGGAATAATAAAGTACACATATAATATTCTTTGAAGTTACAATGTCTCAACAGTGGTAACTTTGGTTATTACACTTCCCTAGTGGGGGTCGGCCCTATATGTGTGATGTGGGTCAAAGGGTTGTTAGACCACCCTAGAGGGGTTGTTCCCGTCAATTGTAGTGGGGTGTTTAACCCAGTGGTAAAGTTGGGGCCGACCTAGTTAATATAAAGTACAAGTTGGAGATGTGTATAAATAGAGGAGGTGTGTTCCTCATTATACACACACTTCCCTCACTTGAAATGTAGCGCACTTGTGAGAGAGAGGTATGCTATGGAGGAGTAGGAGATCATGTCTTTGGTTTGCATCTTTGTATATTGCTGGTCATCTATATTGAGGAAGCTTTGCTGGGTTTTCTACCCCATGAGAGTTTCCCAGAATAAATCTGTGTCTTTTGTATGTATGATGTGCTTGTTGTTTCTTTAGTGATCCTGTATATGCTATTATTGTGAAATGGAATGTAATGCTGATATTTTAAATCTTAGCATATTAAATCTTAACATGGTATCAAAGCTAACCTGAAGGAAGGCAATGTATGGCACTTACGACACTTGCTTCACTTGTGACAATTTCAAGGTTTGGGTTTTGTATAGAAAAAAAACGTCATCATGGAACTTTTGCTATAAATAAATTTTGGTGAAGGTTCACGATATGCAACCTTTATAGTTCGTAGATAACATCCCTAGGTACCTTTTTTCCAAAGGAAACCCTCAGATTCATTGTACTTTCTGAGTTATGATCAGTACAAGTTAGGGTTTCTACCTCTTCCATAGCTCAGTCAAAATCAGGTGAGCTAGGAAAAAAGGTCCTAACTTGGGATAGGAAGCTCCAAATGAAATTTCATAAAATGTGACAGGTAATACACAGATGGTACTATCTCAAGAAATGTTTTCAGAGGCCGAAGTTGAACCAGTGACACGTGGAACTCCGTACAAGTTCGCTCTCCTGTTTTATCCCATAAACAGGTCACGTTACGACACTTGGCATAAATCTCTCTCAGAAAATCCAATTGAGGTTAGACCTATGGGGATGGAAAGATGACAGTTCATGCTACCACAGAAAACGTTTTTAGACCCTTTGGATTGAAAAGTTTGGAGTTACAGCAGAAACAATCAGGTACATATTTCTATCAAAACAAAATTATTTTTGGAGCACCTTCATTCATGGCTTCCGGAATTTAGGGTTTCGGAGAAAGTTTGAATTTTTGGAATCGGAGTCCACAGCTGAATTCTACTTAGGAAAATTGAAATTTAGAGACCAAGATCGAATTTTTTGTTTTGGTAGAGGACCGGGCTTGATCAAACTCCAGTTCGGGATCTTGATCGGAAAGATGGAAAATTAGGGCTTCAACAAAAGTTGGAATTTTTTAAGCCTGTGACCACTGTTGGAAGCTCCTCAAAAAAATAAGATTTTATAGCCTTGGATCGAACCTTTTGATTGGGCAGAAGGGTGGGCTTCATCAAACCCTAGTTCAGGATCCTATCTAGAAGATCCAGAAGTTTCGAAGGCAATTTTGAGGGGTCAAATTTTGGAGATTTCAAAATTGAAGTATGCTAGTTTGATCAACTCAGCAAGACACATCCTTCCATCCATTCAGAAGTGTGAAAGTCAAAGATTGAATTTTTAGGGTTTCTCTAACAAACCCTAATCAAGCTCTAGATCAAGTTTCAGGGGGAGTTGAGGCTAAGTCCTTACATAAGAAGACTACAAGAAGTCTCGACAGGTTTTAGGTTCAGGTATGTCTTGAAATCTGATTCCTGATTAAGTTCATAATGTGTTTGTCTTCATATTATTTATTAGTACAATCTTGATTAATGTTAGAATTGTCTTATCACCCTAGTAATAATATGAATGCATGTGAATGATAGAAGACATTCATTGATTAGAGCTATATGATTGTACTAATGCACTGTGGTGTTTTATGAGGTTGATGTTGTCTGCTAACAAGATATAGGTACATCACGAAAGACAAATCAAGTTCCATGACCATGACAACATGAAGACAAAGACTCATGCATAATCTTTGTTCTACTTACGAGGTATGTATCACTTTGTTCTATTATGCTTAACCTATGAGATATGTAGGTTCTAGCGCGGGATCTCTAAATCATTGAAGAGAACAAAGAAGATATTGATTAGGTATGTTAGACATAACTAAGAAGTTATACTAATCCAAGTATGTTTTCCTATGTCAAGTTAGAATCTTACCTTGTGTTAGGATCCCTTATATAAGTATACTTGGTATGATTGGTTATGCTTATTCACAAAGTTAGTAATCAAGGGTTTATGCATATTATGTCTCTTATCTTGATTGATGATTTAACTAACCAGAAGAGTACTATGATCAAACCAGAATATGCATGAGTAAAAGAAGACTTCCTTGAAACCCTGAATACTAATGTTTATTATCTATGATCATGACTATACATATTCAAGATTATTTAGAATTATAATGTTTTGATAATATTTATAATATACTAATGAATGTATGTTTGTGTATGAGATCATGAGGATAACACTAGTGCACACTTGAGCATGCACAGTGGTACAGAATGAATAGAAGTTCAAAAGACATTTAGAAGATCAAGCGGGAGGCAACCACACAAACATAAAAGATAAGTATTTGATTTGTTATTTGAAATAGTAAATGATATTGCTTGTAATAGGAGGTTGTATGCATATTTTTATTCCTAGAATATATCATGCTGAGTGTAAACATTCATAGAGGATTGAACAGTATACTACTAATATGCATATGATTGATAAGTTGGACAAACATTCCATTGTTGCTTGTCTAGAATGAAACCTCTTTGTTGACATGCTGAGAGCTGTGCACACTCTTGATAGTATGTTCTGGTAGAGATGGAAGGCATCTAGATAGCCACTGTATGCATACAGGATATGGGAAAGTGTTGTGCCAAAGTATTGGTCAAAATAGTTGCATAACTATGCAAATGATATCTGTATGCATAATAGGTTATCATGTCAATATGATTTGATGATTATGACGTATTACTAATCATGTACTTTTGATTTGTAGGAAAGATCATGACGAATGATGAACACTGAACAAGCGATGGATGTTCAACAAAAGGATTTTCAAATCAAACACACTAAATAAGGCTCGTGGCTAGAAGATTCTTTTAGAAAGAGGAAGAGAATCATGATGAGATGTTTGCTCCAAGTGGATAGATAAGACCATTATATTAATAATGTAATTAAATAAAGCTCTGTTCGGGTACCCAGGATCGATAGTCACTTGATGAGCTTAATGATAGCCATGGGTGATGTGGATCTCAACCTTTGCTACAAGGTTGAATATGGTTTCTATACATAGATGACATGGATGAAAGAAGGAACTCACCACAGAGTTTGAATGGTGTTGAGGCTTATATCAGTAGACCCATCTGATGAGAGATGGCACAGATAGATGGCTACAGAAATGAAAATGAAAGACCTCAGATTGATGCATTACTTCCTAGGTCTGGAAGTATGGCAAGGCTCAGAAGGAATCTTTCTCAACCAGGGAAAGTATGCCGAGAAATATTAAAAGGACTTGAGGTTTTGGAATGGCCACTCTCATGGATTCCAACTTGAAGTTGTTAGGGGATGACTCATCAGAGTTAGTGGATATAAATCTGTATGGTCAAATTATTGGGTCATTGATGTATCTAACAAATACTAGGTCATATATAAGCTTTGCTGTGAACACCTTGAGTCAGTATCTAGTGGAAACTAGATGTGTTCACCTGATAAGTTGCAAAGCATGTGATGAGGCACCTAAAGGATACGATAGACTTTCATCTATGTTATCTTGGAGATCATGACTTCAGATGGCTACTCAAATGTTGATTGGGAAGAAAGTGTATGAGTCAGGAAGAACACATCGAGAGGATGTTATTTTTTGGGATCAGCCATGATCTCGTGGTTTAGCTGGAAGCAGTCTAGTGTGGCTCTCAGCACAAGCGGAATATATGGCTGCTTGCTTTGCTAGTTGTGAAGAAGTATGGCTTCAGGATTGTTTGACTTAGAGATAGACCCAACTGTGATCCTATGTGACAAAAAGAGTTGTATCAAGATGACAGAGAATCCAGTGTTCCATGATAAGTCAAAGCACATAGAGATCTGACAAGATATGGTGCAGAAAGGAACTATAAAGTTCAAATTCGTAACAAGTTACCGATGTACTAACCAAACCTCTACCTCAAGTGAACAAGTTACCGATGTACTAATCAAACCTCTACTTCAAGTAAAGTTTGAGTATTTCCGAGACAAGCTTGGAAGGACCCTCCTCGAAAGGGGGAGTGATGTGGTCACTTATGATGAGATTGCCTACATCGACAGTGAGGTCGATGATGTGGATACCTATATTGGTGATGCCAATAGAAAGGTTGGTGGATGGTCCTCAGATAGGATCTAAGTTGACAAGGGGATTGCATCATCCTTGAACATATGTTCTAAAAGGATCCGTAGACAGATGTCTTCGAGAAAGAAGGGGGATTGCATCATCCTTGAACACATGTTCTAAAGTGAGCCGTAGACATATGTATTCGAGAATGAAGTCCTTAGTGGACAGGTATGGATTGTATCGTCCCCGGACTTCGGTCCCTTGAATTGATCCATAGACGTATGGTATCCGAGAATGAAGTTTGTAGTGGATAGGTGGGGATTGTATCGTCCCTGGACTTCGGTCCCTTGAATTGATCCGTAGATGTATGGTCTCCGAAAATGAAGTCCGTAGTGGACAGGTGGAGATTGTATCGTCCCTGGACTTCGGTCCCTTGAATCGATCCATAGACATATGTCTCCGAGAATGAAGTCTTTAGTGGACATGTGGGGACTAATCATCCTTAGACCGTAAATCCCTTAATTCCGAAGGGAAGGATTGTCTTAAAAGAGATTGAGTGGGACTAATCATCCTTAGACTGTAAATCCCGTAATTCCGAAAGGAAGGATTGTCTTAAAAGAGATTGTGTGGGACTAATCATCCTTAGACTGTAAATCCCGTAATTCCGAAAGGAAGGATTGTCTTAAAAGAGATTGAGTGGGACTAATCATCCTTAGACCGTAAATCCAGTAATTCTGAAAGGAAGGATTGTCTTAAAAGAGATTGAGTGGGACTAATCATCCTTAGACCGTAAATCCCGTAATTCTGAAAGGAAGGATTGTCTTAAAAGAGATTGAGTGGGACTAATCATCCTTAGACCGTAAATCCCGTAATTCCGAAAGGAAGGATTGTCTTAAAAGAGATTGAGTGGGATTAATCATCCTTAGATCGTAAATCCCATAATTCCGAAAGGAAGGATAGTCTTAAACATGATTGTGATGGATCCCGTAATTCCGAAAGGAAGGATCACTAGAGTTGATAGGACTGTATCTTACCTGGACCTCGGTTCAAAAGATACATGATTTGGATTGTATCATCCATGGACCTATGTCCTAAAGAGAGCGGGATTGATCATCCTGTAATATGATCGTGTGTGTTGCAGAGTATGCTGCTATTATATATACTTGTATTGATGAGAATACTTGTATTGATGATTTGTATACTTGTATTGGTGTGGATACTAATACTGATGATCTAGATGACAATGTTGCTGATCGTGATGGTCTAGATGACGATGCTGATGATCGTGTGATGATGATGCTGCTGATCGTGATGATCTAGATGACGATGCTGCTGATCGTGATGATCTATGATGACGATGTTGATGATCGTGTGATGATGATGTTGATGATCATGTGATGATAATCCTGATGATCCAGATGTTGATGTTGCTGTAGCTGTTCGAGTGTTGCAGAAGATAAAGAATCAGTACTGAAGATGTTGATGTTCCAGTAACTGCTTGAGCTACTGATGATGTTGAGAAAGATTCCAATAATTTATAGATGTATCATGTATGATGTTGATGACTCCTTGCTCGTGTAGATGCTATTATAATATCCTTCTCGTTAAGGGGGAGTGTTAAGATATTATAACTTCTAAGAATATTATATTTGCACTTTATTATTTTGGAGATGTTTCAATCCTTCATGAAGATCCTATTGTATATTCGGAGATGTTTATTCCTTCGTCGGAATGTTGTAACTTGGGTTATTAGACTTCCCTAGTGGGGGTCGGCCCTGTATGTGTTATGTGGGTCAAAGGGTTGTTAGACCACCTTAGAGGGGTCGACCCAGTCAGTTGTAGTGGGGTGTTTAACCCAGTGGTAAAGTTGGGGCTGACCTAGTTAATATAAAGTACAAGTCGGAGATGTGCATAAATAGAGGAGGTGTGTTCCTCATTATACACACACTTCCCTTACTTGAAATGTAGCGCACTTGTGAGAGAGAGGTCTATTATGGAGGAGGAGGAGATCATGTCTTTGGTTTGCATATTTGTATATTGCTGGTCATCTATATTGAGGAAGCTTTGCTGGGTTTTCTATCCCATGAGGGTTTCCCAGGATAAATCTGTGTCTCTTGTATTTATTCTATGCTTGTTGTTTCTTCAGTGATCCTGTATATGCTATTATTGTGAAATGGAATGTAATGCTGATATTTTCTATCTTAGCATATTAAATCTTAACAAATGGAACTGGCTGCCATTCACTTGTGTGTCGTTGAGTTCTTCAAGGAACTCATTCAACAGAAACTGACACCAATTAAAGTTGTTGCCTTCAGCCGCTGCAGCACCAAGGAGTATTGCATCCGCAGGCACTTCCAAAGGCCTATCTATTTTGAGTATCTTGTCTGTGAGCAACTGCGCTACAAATCTTGTTGCTCTGTCATCTATATCTTCTGTTGGGAAAACTCTTTTTCCCTTCGCTACCGGGTGGGTTTTCTTCATCTTCTCAACAACTTATTTATCTTTTCTCTTCCACTGGAATAATTTCTTAGGATCCTTACCGCGCTTGCTTAGCCCGATGATGCGGTGGATCAAATCGATGTTAATATCAATGTTCATGTCCAGCCACAAATAACCTTGGTGGATTCACGCCATGAGTGTGCGAACCACGATATTAAGTTCTGGATATCGGTCAAAATGTGGCAATCTCAGCAAGTTTAGTATCCCCGATTGAACAACAGGTGCTAGCTAGCTTTCGGCAACCAGGTTGAGAATTCCCTTAGTATCCTTTTTCCAGCATATATACTGGTCTGGTTGAAAATCTGGGTACTTGGGAACATCTGGCTCATCTTTCTTCATTCCCAAGAGGTCATAATGCTCCCATTTACATTCTGCTATCTTTCCCAGCAGATTCTTAGCAGTGTTTACATGCTTTGAGATAGGTGACAGGAGGATGTCGCATCTCACATTCTTGGACAATTTAAACACAGGGGCATTCAGTTCCCGTGGGGAGATATATTCGGGTGTCATCTTCAAGGGTTATGTCTGAAAGACTAGTGATTTCTGTGCTCAGGAGCCCATCTTTATGATGTTGGATCGAGGTGTAGTTACGACTTTTCCTTTATCTTTTGCTTTTTCCTGCATCGTCGGATTAATTCTTGGTGATCTGTGGGATCCTTCACCTTGTTCTACGGCGACCTTCTTAATTGGAGTTTTGATTAACTGCTGAATCTCTTCGTGCTGAAAGATCCTCAGTGCTTCCTCAATGGTCAATTCTTCTTCTCTATAGGAAGGTTCGGACATTCATGAATGAGATAGCGGCTAAGGTAGACATAATACATATGGCTACTAGCTCAAAGAGTTTAATCAAAAGAAAATTCTAAGTGCTTGGCAACGCCCGTGAGTCTTCCAACAGTGCTATTTATAGGCGCAGTGGACCCCCTCCCGTGCCCTTCAATGGCTAGATAAGCATTTAATGTGGTGTTCGTTGGCGAATTTGAGTGGATCCTTCAGTATTTTCTATCGTCAGCGTGCTCAGAACAACTATCTTCTCTTTAAATGCTGAAGCGGTTGCTGCAATGGTCATCTCATGGCTATTTTTCTGAAAAGCCATGCAATGACTATTTTTCTTTGAGTGCTTCGCCGAATTGCACGGCAAGCCATCTGCAACCCTATGCGGCTACTTCGCAGTGTCAAAAATTTCCAACTGCGTGGCTTCCTCTCTTTCTCTCTCTCTCTCTCTCTCTCTCTATATATATATATATATATATTTTTTTTTCCATGCAGCTTCAATAGTGCTGCTCGGTGTATAGATCATTCTTCTTATCATACCTTCTTCCTTTTATCATACATGTACATAATCTTTTACGTTTCTAGTGTCCACTTTCAACTGTACTTGACACTTAGAACTTCCTTCCTTTGCTTGTTATTCAGGGTTCTGCGAAGCAATGCTATCATGGTATAACTTTAGCTTGCTTCCATTTATCAAGGTTGGTAAGGTTTCAGTAGCTAAATTGGCTAACTGGACTGCACCAGTGTTAGTAAGATGTATCACAGTATATGGGCCAAGCCAATGCATCTTAAATTTACAAGGGAATTTCATGAATTTGCTATCATACAGGAGGACTAGATCACCTACCTGAAAACACTTGTTCTTTATATGGAAATCATGCCATGCTTTCTCCCTGTCCTTCTGAGCTTACTGGTGGAAGCCTGAGATGAAGCGATCTTCCTCCAAGCCTAGTAAGTGTAGTAATCTTTCTTCTAGAGCTTCGCAATCTGCCATCCTTGTGAATGCAATGATTCTTAAACTAGGGACAATATATTCCATAGGCATTATAGCCTCCTGCCCATAAACCAACCAAAAGGGTGTCTGTCCTGTCAATTTCTTGCATGTGGTCCTATATGCCCATAACACAGATGAGACGCGCAGGTCCCAATCGTCTCTATTTACATTGCATACCTTGGTGAGTGTGTTCTCCAGTATTTTATTGAAATCCTCTACAGTACCATTCGCCTGTGAATGATATGGAGTACTGCGTTGATGACAAATGTGGAATTCCTCTATAAGCGCCTCAATTGTCTTGTTCAAAAAGTGAGTACCTTGGTCACTCATCAAAATCTTTGGACACCCAAATCTGTTGAGTATTTCTTCAAAAATAAACTCCGCAACAGTACTGGCGTTGCAGTCCTTATCTGGTTTTTCTTCTGCCCATCTGGTGAGGTAATCCGTAGCAGTAATAATATACCTTGCACCCGTTCTTTCTCTTGGTGGGTTTTTAGGACCCACAAAGTCTATTGCCCATTTTTCAAATGGTTGCAGTGTCAACTGTGGATTTAATGGCATCTCATTTCGGCGCGATGGTTTTCCTGTCCTCTGACAGACGTCACAGTTTCTGCAATGTTCTTTGGCATCTTTATGGATCATAGGCCACCATAGCCCTGCACGCAATATCTTATGCGCGGTAACCCTTCCTGCATAGTGACCTCCCGCGATTCTTGAGTGTGCGTCGGCTAGAATAAATGGCTTCTCATGATCGAGTACGCCCCTGCGCAGGACTTCATCTGGCCCAAGTTTGTATAACTGACCTACAATTATAGTGAAGTCCATGGCGTGCACCACTAACGGTTTTTTCTTCTGGACTGAGAATTCTTGGGGTGCCAACCCTGTGGTTAGGAAGTCAATGATATCCTTGTAATAATCATCGGCAACCTGTATAGCAAATAGCTGTGCATCAGGTAGATTGTCTTCAATGTTCGTTGGATCCTCTCCTAACTCAATCCTTGACAAATGATCAGGTCCCAAGTTCAGTCTACCTGTCTTAACAATAATCTCAAAGTCATATTCCTGGAACAACAATAGCCATCAGCATATGAGTCCCCCTAACACTAGCTTGTTGACCAAATATTTCAACGCAAAATGGTCAGTAAACATAAGGAAGTGCGATCCCAGCAAGTAGTGTCTAAATTTCTGTAGAGCATATACCATTGCAAGGCCTTCCCTCTTAGTAGTAGTATAGTTCTTCTCTGCTGTTGAAAGCTTTCTGCTAGAAAATGCTAGGGTGGTCAATACCTCCCTCTCCTGGCTGAGCTAACATGATCCCCAGGGCAATACATGATGCGTCAACATGGACATGGAATGGCTTTGTCTAGTCTGGAAAGACTAGAATCGACGCAGTGATCATCTTTTCTTTTAATGTATCAAAACCCTGTCCGCATTCTGCATTCCAAATGAACGGTGCGTCCTTCTTCAGCAGCTTCTCCATTGCTGCGGTTATCTGCGCATAACCCTTTATGAATTTCCTATAGTATCCAGTATGGCCTAAGGTAGATCGCAACATCTTGACTGAATTTGGTGTTGGTAAGTTTGCAATAACTGCAATCTTCGCAAGGTCTACCATCAATCCTTGCTTATAGACAATGTGACCAAGTAAATTCCATAGGGCACACAGAAAATACACTTCTTCAAATTCAAGGATATTTGATGCTGTCGACATTTTTCTAGCATCATACGGAGATTTGCGCAATGATTTTTCAATAGACCAAATACAGTCCAATCATCAAAATATGCTTCTAGAAACTTGTGCATAAAATCTTTAAATGCTGCGACGACGACTCTAGAGAATATGGCAGGTGTGTTCTTCAGACCAAAAGGCATGATGATGTACTGGAATGACCCCCATTCTATAGCAAATGTTATCTTATGCCTATCCGCAGGATCAATCCTGATCTAATGATAACCAGAGAAACCATCAGTGAAAGAATATGCCTCATTTCCTCCAACGTTATCAAGCACTTCATCTGTGAATGGAGTAGGAAATGGGTCATGCATGGAAGCATCATTCAGCTTTCTGAGATCCACACAAATTCTGATCTCGCCTTTTGCTTTCTTGTCTTGAACAACCATGGGGCTAATCCATTCGGATTCTTCGACCGGTTCAATGATTCCTGCCTCTAGCATATTATATAGCTTTGCGTGGACTTTTTCCTTGTAGCACGGATTCAATCTATATGGTCTCTGCTTGACAGGATTAGCACCTGGTTTTAAGGGTATTTTCATGACCCCTAGGTCTCCCAAAATTCCTTTCATCTCTGTAAATTTGGTTGGAAATAGTTCCTGATACTCATGTAAGGTATCTGTGATCTCTACAACAGTCTGATCATCCCAATAATCTCCTATTGATGCGAACTTCGGCTCTTTGTCTATGCCAATGTTCAGTTTTTGTGTTTTTATTGGTCCAGTCATATCTGGGATTTCCAACGGAGGTCCTTCTACCTCGCGCGTACCTTATCACTCTGGTATATCTATGTTACGTAGGTCCTCGTCATTGTCTTCATTTGTATGACTGGTATCTTCAGCTAAGTTGTAACACTCGATAAAGTGCTCTTCATGTTCCTTCCATTCTGACTGTAAGTGCGCAGGAATGCACTCTGTCCCAAAAAACTCCTACAATGTTATGTTTTGATGAGGACAGTCGTCCTGGAATATGCGCTTCTTGATTAGTTATAATGCTTCATGGATTAATGGATTCTCGTCTTCAAAACGGAAGTCCTTCTGGAAGTTCGCAGCGAGCAGCTCCCAATCAGTGAGTTCACTGTGCAACTCCAGGTCTAGGTACCATTTCTCTGGGATACCCACATCCAATGTATGTACAAATAAATGTACCCATTCTGTAAGTGGTCTTCCCACCCATGCCTTTGAACAGATTTCAATGTGATGACTAGGGTCTGTCTGTCCATTATACTTTTCGAAGGGTAAAGAAACCTTTTCGGCGAACCGGATCTACATCTTAGTTCTGCATTGATCCCAAGTGGTCAATGTTTTCTTATGTTCATTCCACCATCTAGCAGGTGTATTGTGCAATGCGATATCTAAAGCTGGAAATCTATGCTCATCTGGTATAGCTGCAGTACATTCCCTTATGAAACTATAAACATTAGCAGAACCATCATATGTGGGAATAGGACTCACCTCTTTTCCGATCTAGCGTAGTGATTTCGTAACCTGTGCACATCTTCTTGTTGATACTTCATGCATGTGGCTTTGCCAATTCTACAGTCCTGTATCTGAGTCAGAGATACAAGAAGTGTCACATCGCCAGCTGAGCATACCATCTGCAGTAGGATTAATGTAGTCTTCCTTGTTAGCAGTCAGCTGGTATAGTCGGTCTAAATCTTGAGCTTGGGATTCCTCCTGAATCGGCTCACTGTATCTGTCACCATCTTTAGGATCCAATGGTGCGATGACCCTAAGATGCTTCCCTTCAAAGATCATCTTCTTTGTCTTCAAGTTTATGATAGCCAAGTTATCCATAGCCCAATCAATTCCCAATATTGCTAGAAAAGGTTGACTATCATCCACAATTTCAATAACTTCAAAGTCTGCATGACTTTGTACTCTGTCGATGTCAAGCACTACATTAGCTAAGCGGACAAAAGGTATAACCTTCTCTTGATTAGCCATTCTTAATTGGATAGGTCACCAGAGAAACTTTGGTCGACCCATCTGCTGCCATGTCTGCTTAGTCAAGACATTCACTTCTGATCCCAGATCAAGGATGACTTCATCCATTTCAAAATATCCTATCTGCGCAGTAAGCCTCATCTCTCAGCCTGTTCTTTTGTGCTTCCTTATATGATGTACAACGCTATCTGGAGTCTCTGTTGCAATCTGAGGTTCATACTGGCTGATGAGCTTTTGGAGCTCTACTATGGCTTTTTCTCTTTTTAGTAACTTCATGCAGCTTTGCAAGAACTATGCAATAGAAGTATGGACATCTGTCGCAGTGCTTGTTTTATCATAAGGAGTCGGCATGTCTTAAACATGCGGTGTTTCACTGCGTAGAGGGATCCTTGATGACTTATCTGCTGGTTCTCTAAAGGTATCCCGCACGTCAATGAAGATCTCCTTGTTCTTCTGTAAGTTAAGAGGGGGTGCTTTTCCTAGAGCTTTCCTTATCCATACTATTTCAAGGGGATCCTTCTTCGTATATGCCTCCCCTGATGTTGAAGCTTCTACTCCTCTGTCACGGCTTGTCTCAATGCCACTACGTGTGACCACATTAATGCTTGGATCCACTGGTCTATTTTCTACTGCGATCCATTGGACATTTGGATTCAGAGCCTCTATTTGTCTTCTCTTCTGCATTTCCACCTCTAATACTGGGCAATCTTCAATGACATGCTCAAATGATTTACAATAATTGCACGTAGTGCATGGGTTAACACAATCTCTAGATACGTGCTTGGGTTGGCCACAGTTATAACAAATGACTTGGCCACGGCCTCTTCCCTGCACCGGACCAACATTTCTTCCTCTACCGCGGTATCCACCACCACGACCTCTGTATCCTCCTTGGTTATATTGTGCATTTTCTTGTTTCGGCTGGGTATCTTCTTGTACGCGGTACAAACTAGAGCCTCGCATTGAGTCCATATCACTTTTTCTTTCATTCATTAATTCATATGCGTAGCAGTTGGATTCATCATGTCCAACTGATTTACAGAAATTGCAGTATACATTCTTAGGAGTTTTCACATATTTCTGGATGAGGTAACAGTCTTCAGGTCTATGTCCTGTGGTTCTGTAAATTTCACACCTTGGGGACTGTTTTTGATTTAATGTGTTAGGCACACCACTGTTAAGATAGTCGCAGAATAGAGGGCAATGTTAGCGATCATGACCTTCTCCTTTACAACTTGTACACCAAACCTCCTGTCTAGGTTCATATCTTTGTTCTTTACCATTTTTCATACTTTGCAGTTCAAGTGTTAGGGTGGTCAGCTGGTTCTGGATCTGAGACATCCCAGAACTAGTATCACCAATCCGCGAAGCTTCCAGCTTCATTGCAATTTCCAAGGCCTCTTCCTGGGATAGAACCTTCTGCTACATCAATGGTAATCTAATATGAGGTAACAATGCAGCAATGAACCATTCTTTATGCTGTTCTGGCGGTATAACAAAACTTACTTGGTCTAGTAAGGTCTTAAATTTTTGATCAAATTACCAGACCGTTTCAATTGGTCTCTGCTTTATTTCCTTCAGCTTAGTTATACACTGAGACTCATACTTAGGTTTCTTGAACTTCGCCACTAGTGCAGCTTTAATTTATACGAGGGTTCTCGGCTGTACGGTAGAGTATTTCATAAACCAATGTAGCGCTCTATCCCTGAAAGTGGTGATGAGCTATGCTTGCAACATGGCATCATCCTGGATTTTTCTTACACTCCATACAGCTTCACAAAGGAACGAATGCTGGTCAGGGTCTTCTAGGCCAGTTCCTTTGAATATTGGGAGTTTCATATCCGTGTTTTCCATTGTGTTACTAGGTGGTGGGGCACCAGGATTAGTGCACGGCTGCTGTAAAGGGATCTGCGCAGTAAATACAAATGGGACTATCGAGAGAGATGGACTAGGCTGAGTCTTCTGTGGGGCGGGTTGAGTAGCTTGAGGGGCGGGCTGAGTAGCTTGTGGGTTTTGAGATAAAGGTGGTGCGGTCTCCGCAGCCGGTACTTTCTCAGGAGTAAATGGATGTGCAACTTCATTTTCAAGATCGCAGGGGATCTCAGTATTGATATGGAGTCCAGGGCCTCCTGGATTTTTATTAATTTTATATCTCTTACCACTTCCAAGAGTATGTGTCTCTTCGTCAGAATCAATATATGTACTATTTATCATGACAAAATTCAAGAATATTATTGCATTCTTAGAACACCTTTCTTAGCTAACATCATCTTAATGTATAGACTGAGATTGTTCAGAAACTTACCTTGGAATCCTCTGAAAAAGTGTGCTTCTGCTTGGCTGTAGGATTTGAGTGTGTCTATAGCAAATTCTGTTACAAATCCTTCTAGCATATGATCGACCCAATAATCAACTGTGCGTGACAATGGGCTATCTAACGCTTTAAGCTGCGCTGTTAGCTTAGGATTCCACTCTGTAGGTACTCCTCCTTGGAAATAGGTTTTCTTCTCTACGAGCCGTGAGATCCATGCATGCAGCTCATTTGGAAATGATGCCCAAAATATCTCGTGAATGTCGTCCAACAGATATCTATCCGACCACTGTGTGTCACTTAGACGCGGATGTCTATTTCCTTGTTTGTTAAAATCTCTTATGGTCTTATCCCACCAAGCTTGGATTTCTGTCTTTTAAGGATGCCAATAGTCAGATCCTTCGGGGAACTGATATTCTTCTTCACACATCGTGATTTCAACTCATCATGGATTCTAGCGCGGCAATGGAACCATTTGTTGGCTAAAACTGACCCAGAGGTTTCCAATTAGACCCGGGTTCTTTGCGGTTCTCTCTTTTGACCAACAAAACCCTTTTGCACTGGCCCTTTCGGCAACAACCTACGAGCAGGTTGAGGTCTCACTCAAGGTGTATCTTATGGGGTACTGTGGAATCAGGTTTCCACAGTAAATGATGAGTTGTTTATATGAACAAGCTGCGCAGCTCAAGACAGAAGGAGTGCACTGCAAGGCAAAGTGATGTGGTATGTAGCAGGATATACGCTATGAGCAGTACTACGCAGTGAAGGAAACACTGCGGGCCTCATTAAGAGGCTTCTTACTGTTGCGGACCTTCTACTGGAACTGCAAATCAACCACACGTATCCCCTACTTGGAAGATTTTGAAAGCGCTAAGGCACTAATATGAATATCACCCATCCATCCATTCAGGAACTTACTGGTTATCTTTCTAACATTCATTTGGGGACTTAGATTATTACAACATGGACTGAAATGATATATGCGACTAACTTTGCTGCGTTCCTTCACTGTGTTTAAGAAAGTATTTAAACTTAAATGACTGATTCACGATCTTAACATAGCATTGAAATGTTTGTCATTCATCTGCTTCCATGGAACCTAGCATATCATTCCCAAAATTCTCCTATTGGTAAATGCATAATAAAGTTCCCATATTACAGCATGCAAGGAAACATTCAAGCATTCATTCTACAGAAAATATAGACAATCATTCATTCATAAACAACATCGCATAACATAGGATTTAACGTGGTTCACTTCCTTGGATGGAAAGCTACGTCCACAAGAACGGTTGGTAATATATTTCTTTCAAAAAGAGATGGGGCAATCGTTCTTAGTCTGTGCACTCAGCTGTAGACTCTCCTTTCTCTCAGTTAGGTCTCTACGCCCACAGCTATAGAGCCTTTACAATATTCTTAGCTCAGAGAGATTTTACAATACAAAAAGGTTATCTCAAGATTACTGTAATAACTAGCATCTAGTATCCAAAAATAGAGCAACCCCATCCCATAAAAAAGTGTCTTCTTGAATAGATCATGCCTGAAGGTCATTTCTGTACAATGTCGAAGACCTAAAACCCAAAACCCTAAGGGTTTCCAAAACTGCATCGGTTTTCCAAACCAGCTTGCTAGCTCCTGGTAGCGTCTGCTTGATCATGGTGGATCTTCACATCCTCATCCTATCGCTATTGGCCTTCCTGTCACATGCGTTCCTACAGGCTGCCTCTGCTGAACCATTTCTCTCTAATGGTTTTACCTTCTAAGCATGCCAAACATCGCTTTCCTTAACAACCCACGCGTGGCCGCCTTCCTGATTTTCCTATGTCCGTCGCTCGGCCATCCTGGAATATCTTTCCAAAAATGGCTGCTACCGGTTGAACTGGTACCTGCACTTGAAATTTATCCAGCACACTACTTTGCTGGCTCCACGTGGCCTCCTAAGTCCGCAGCACTACTTCGACACAGTACTGGTCTTCGCATCACATCCAAAACTTCGATGTTGTGCGCAACTCCGCAGTCTTGTCAGAAGTTGGATGCTACGCACAACTTTGCATCATCATCAATACTTAGCCAAAATTGTATTTTTGAGCTGCGCTCAGTTCAGCTTTCCCTTTAGGTGTGCTTAAGAAGTATGGGTCTTTAGAAGCTGGTATTGACCCGGGTGTCAGTTCGATAGAAAATTCTAAGTGTTGTTTAGGCGGTAATCCCAGTATTTCTTCGGGAAATACATCCTTGAATTCTACGAGGACTGGAAATTCTTTGATATTCTATTCCCTATTAGTTTCTATGTTTTGGATGTTGACGGCAAAGAGTTTGCATCCCTTTCTGATACATTTCTTTGCTTGTG
Organism: Larix kaempferi; assembly: GCA_027924585.1. Classification (NCBI taxonomy): domain Eukaryota; kingdom Viridiplantae; phylum Streptophyta; class Pinopsida; order Pinales; family Pinaceae; genus Larix; species Larix kaempferi. The sequence goes on along the minus strand of BSBM01000809.1, from coordinate 7,018,454 downwards.
AGGCGGATATCTATCTTACTAAAAATTTCTTAGGGATACCCTGAATTGTCTTCTGAATCCCTTGGTCATCCCTGCAGAGTAAGGATTTGTTTAAACAATCTAGGAGGACATGGTCCTCTTCCAACCAATCCATGCTGATGTGTACGTCGTACGACCCTAGCGGTAGAATGTTTAAATCTAACCTAGTTTGAAATCCATTTAAGTTTATCTCGCATGTTTTAACTAACTCAGAGACCTTACTTTTGGTATCGGTGGCTACTTGTACCAGCCATGGTTTCTCGTGAGGTTCTCGGTTCAACTTGCAAGTGTCCACTATCTCAGGGGAGATATAACTTTGGTAAGCACCGGGGTCTATTAAAACTGAAACTGTAGTGTCAGAGATCTTACCCTCTAATTCCACCATGGTGGCTTGGTGATTTTCTTGTCGACCGTCAAGAGCGGCATAGATCCTTGGGGTTTTTGCTATGTCTCCTACGGTAGTCTCTATTTGGATGATGTGTAAAACTCCATCTGTTTTGCTAGGGAAGTCTCTTTAGTAGTGGGGCCCTTGGCATTTCCAGCAAGAAATCATTGGTGGGACAGTGTTGGTCCCTTTGTTGAATGCTGGCCTGTTGGCAGGTGGTGGGGGTACACTTGGCCGTGCTTGAGGTCGGTTGAAGCCTCTGTTAGGTGGAAAATTGTTGTTGTGTTTTCGGAAGGGTGGAGGTCTGAAACCTGGTTTACGGTTGTTCGAGAAGGTTCTGAACCTATCTATCTTTCGGTTGATGTTGTCATTCCTTGGCTTCCCATGCTCGTAGCACAACCTTGCTTTATGTAGGTTTATATCAACGGTTTTGGGCATGTCAAACTCTATCTTTTCTCTAAAGTTTGGTGGCATCCCTCCCAAGAACTGCTATATTTTGACCTTTTCATCTTTGATGTAAGGAACATAGTGTAGCAAGTCTAAGAATCGATTTATGAAAGCTTCCATATTTAGGGAGCCCATCTTTAACTCATGGAATTCTTTTATTTTCTTGTCGAAGAATATTCCAGACATATACTTGTCCTGGAATATTCTGCTGAAAGTATCCTAGGTTATGTCCAATAATTCTTGTCCTTTAGTGTGTTTCAAGTCCTGCACCATCTAGCCGCTTTACCATTTAGGTTGTATATGGCGAGTCGGGCTTGCATTTCGCTGGAGTAATTATGAACTTTGAAGTATTTGTTCATCCCTAGCATCCATTCTTCAGCCTTCTCCCCAGAGTTGATTTCTCTGTCATAAGTTGGGGCTCTTATACTCTCCTTGCAGACTATCGTCACTCTTCCTCCTTTTCTTGCAAAGAGGTGGTGAACCCTCATCGTTGGAAGAGCTCTTACAATCTCTTTCCATTGATTTAGGTATGTGTTCTCCCTGCTCTTCTCCCTTAGGGATGGCAGTCCTTTTTGTGTGACTGTCCCCTTTTTTGGAGGTGTTGACTGAGAGTGTGGGCTATCCGAGAGGGTTAGCCTTTGTTAAGTTCTGAAGTAGTGCCTCATTTATGCCCTGCTGTTCTCTTCTTTCCTGCATATTTTCATCTTGGAAGCTTTGGAACTCTGCCTGTAGGTTTTTCATAGATTGTCTCCAATCTAAGTTTAGTTCGACCACCACCTCTTGTTCTCGGGGTGGTGAGTCCAGATTTCCATGAATGCTGCTGCCCTGTTCTGCATTCATTTTTCTAGACATTGTTTGTACCTGAAATGTTATATAAGCATAGAGAACAGAAAATTATGCTAGTTTATTCATAAAACAAAATAGAATGTAAATGTATGTTTGTGCCTATTGTGTATCTGCAACGGATGTTTCTAATGAGCCCAATAGGTCACTTAGTTTTTGTAACTGGGCTTTGATACCACTTGTAATGTCCCAAAAATCATAAAAATTTAAAATTTTCTTCTAATGTAGCTATTTTCAGAGTCAATGATTTAAAATTTACTTCAGCACTGCTCAATTAATAAGAAATGTACCGGTACCTGTTTGCAGAAAATAAGAGTCTCACTTCCTTTTCCTAAGTATCTGTATTTACTGAATTCAGATTCTACTGCTTTGCGAAAGTGTTTTATAAGAATGAGATGTATGAACTGACACTTGTAGATGTATGTGTTGAATGTAACAAATGTAAATATTATCCTATTTCATTACCTATTTAGGTGCCTTAGTTCCCTAAATATCATGGCTTTATCACTTGTGAAAATCTACAACTTTGCGGAAGTGTTGGTAGAAATAACTCTATGATAAGGATACAACTTAATTCTGTGGATAATATTCCAATCCATTTATTTATAGCCTTAAAAGTTTCATAAGTATGCTTATTAGAGTCTCACTTATTAAATCAGGAATGATAGACTTTTATAGGTGGCGTTTGAATCCATGGTGTGATGCTGGGTCCCGTTTCCAAGGCAAGATATCGCAACAGGGTTGCTGAGAGGTGGGGGTAATATAAATGAGACTCTTGACTTACTTAGCATTTTTGCTAACGTATCTTCTTCTCTTCTTGGTCTGCAGGTCCACTTATGTAGGTGCCTACATATGATTTTAATCTCGTGAGTCTCATACCAAGGGGATACTATTGTTTATGAACATTTGGAGGATTATAGCTTAAAAATACTTTGTGGGAAGCTTAAAGTCCTTGTTGAGCCTTCACAACCTATTTCATTACCATTAAAGTATTGGCTCAATACATTACCTTTGGTCCTTGTATCATACTTTGCATTTTCATTACTTGTTGGTTGTGAACGTTCTCACCACTATAGAGATTTTGACTAATATCAAAGCTTGGGGTTGGTGGTGGCAATTAATGAAATTTATCAAAAGCACATGGCCTACATCGCTAGCTAAGTCCTGGGTTTTAACTTTGGTCTCTACCTCGTAGAGGGTTTTATTGTTACTGTTCGTTTTCCTTAGTCTGCAAGTTTGAAGCGTATGAGGGTTTCTGTGTACTGACCCGAGCTTGTCTTATGGTAAGTCCACCACTAGGGTTTCGCATGCAGCCATGGAGAAAGTGAAGGTAATACAGTCCTAAATTCTTTCACTAACTTAATTCAAATAGATATGATAATGAACTGGAGTTTTGACATGTGTGTTCATTTGTTTGATAGGTAGGTGTCCATCCTTCACTCCTGTGTGGTTTCCGGTTGATACTCCATTCTCAGACTTGGATGTGTATGAAAAGGGTAAGTTCAAAGTCCACATTCACTTACCTCTTCCCCTCGCCTCTCTGGGGTGTTTTGCGTTTTCCAAGGGGAAACCTTATGAGCTCGATTGGTTTTGATGTGTCACGTTTTGAGTCTTGGAAGTCGCCATTTGGATGGACTGTTGTGTTATCTCTCCAAGAGTCTTCCTAGGTTTCACTCGGAAGAGCCTGGTAACTTAAACTTATCTTGAAGGATGGGGTATATTTGGATCAAGTTGGATGACTGAGATCGAAACTCACATGCTCAAAACATACATGGACACATTCAAGTAAACAAGGATTTTAGCCATTGATGTTCAGAAAGTTGGTAAAAGATAGACAGAAGAATCCTTATCGTGCTAGCAAACTCATACATATAGCATATATATATAAATGGCTAATCACAATAAGCAAAAGGAACTAAATATCCAGTTCTCAATACGAAGATAGGATTACAGCTATCTGGCATAGACAAATGGAAACTCATGAAATAGACGTTTCACTGCAAACATGAAAAGATATAAGAAGGAAAATTGAACACACATATGGAAAAAGAAGCTTGTATAAATGATATGTAATGAGAAGTCTGATAATACAAGTTAAGAAAATTCTCTCCAAAATTGAACCCTTGTCCTACATAAGTTCTGGGCTTTATAGCCATTATAAAGCTTTTGAGATCCTAAAAACATGGATCGAATCTGCTAAAAATAACAACTAAGAACAGTTTTATGAAAGATGTGATAGTGTATTATGATCAAAATAACTAATATCTTGCTGATACACCTATACTCGACAGCCGAAACAAGCCTTTGGGGGCTGGAGGACAAGTTTGAAACCGCTGTCTGCAAAAAACCTGTAGGTGTCTTTTTCTAAAAATAGACAGGAATATTTCGTTGTTTACCTTGCTGGTGCCCTCAGTCTGGAACCAAAGGTGATCATGATGCCTTGAACATTTATCAATCCCCTGGAAAACGCCTTTGAGATGCTCAGACCAACAAAAAAAATGGTTTTGATTCCCAAAGACAGACCTCTGCATTGTCTGTGTTTTCGGTAGCTAGCAAAATTGGGCTCGAAGATGATAAGCTACAGAAAACCGCTCATTCGGTGGTTAATGAATTAGTTTTAGCATTTCGCCTAAACCACCGAATCGCCCTCAGCTGTTTGAAACTTGCCTCTACTTCCGGTAACTAGGGGAGTTCTACCTATATATCGTAAACTGCTGAATCTAGGTTTTCGTAGCTAATGAAAAATTTCTATGTTCGCCTAAGCTGCCGAAAACAGTGCATGGCCCAGCCTGCAAAAGTTTTCCAAAAATGCGCTTTCTGACCTTTGCTACTCCTCTCCCTGTTGCTTGGTTTCCTCTTCCTCCTAGGCCAAAACTGGAGTGTCAGCAAAGCTGATTGCAGTTGCTGCTAAGGTGTTGAGGTCTGAGTGTACCTTGGGCTTGCGATTCTGTGTTTTTTTCTTACCTCCCATAGACTCGAACTTCCTGTTCAGCCTGATATTTTCTCTAGTCAGCCTAATGTTTCTTCCTCTCATCTTAGCATGTTTCTTGGTCAATCCCTGAAAAGAAACGTACAGTTCATTATGTCTTTCAGTGAGCCTCTCATTTTTCTCCTTGATGACTCTCTGGAGTATCTCTAGTTCATACACCTGCTTCAGGAGTCAATTGATTTTCTCTGAGGTAGAAATATTTGCCTTATGGATTAATTCTTCGGCTACCTGCTGACCTTGTTCCTCCTTAGGTGTAGGGGAAGGTAAGTTTGCGCATTCAATTTCCTGCTCATCCACAGGTGTAGGAGAAGGCAAGTTAACATAACTGGTCACCTGTTCCATCACAAGTAGAGCTACTTCCTGGAGCTCTTGCTTTGTCGCCACCTCCTTATTCCCTACTCCAGCTCCCTGCAATCCATCCTCCTCAAAATCGGTGTAAGGGAGATTTAAAAGGTTTGCATTCTTTGAAGGGATCTCTTCTGAAACAGCTCCTTCGTCCTCAGTCTTACTTTCTAATTCTAATTTCCTTTTGGCTTTCTTCACTTTGGGGGTTGAGGAAAGGGGGTTGGTTGTTATTGGGGAGATAGCCCTCCTCTTCCTTTTTCCACTTCTAGGGGTGGAAAACTTCTTTCCATCTTCCGGTTGCAATTCTGTTTCGAACTCACTCCAGAAAAGGAAGAAAGCCCAGTTCATGCTTTTCCTTTGCAACAACTTAGAGACTATGAGTTTGATCAAACCATGTTGGTACAACCTACCTACGATTTTGGTTGGTTGGGCTTTGACTTGATGTGCGATTTAATCAGGCTCTTGTGGAGGTAAAAAGGGAGATTTAAGGGGCTCTTGCCAGTGAAGTGATCCATTAATCTATAATTGTAAATCAACACCCTGTTATACCTGCCTTCACAGGTTATGTAAACCAGAATCGACTTCAATAGAAGCTGCCATTTATCCTCCGGATATGACATAGGAATGTCTTTCTTCCATACCAGGTTCTTATGCTCAAGTTTCAGATAGGATTGGAATTCGAAATGCTTTGTGACAGTGGTCTTAAACCAGTTTTCCACGGTCGTTGGAAGTTCTGTCACCTGAGCTATAAGGGCCTTGTCCACCTAGAATTCCTCCTTGCCTATTACCACCCTACTACCATCAAATGTGAGGGAAAATGCTTCGGCTACCTGTTGATGAGAACCCTGTAGTTTTTTGCAAAAATTATAGCAGCCATCATTTTTGAAGAATTGACATACCTCGGGGTGCACCTCCAGGTAGCAGATGTCGTTCAATTCCTTCCTCGAGAAAACTCCTCCTTCTTTCTTCATTTGCAACCTACTTGCTGGCACATGCTGCTAAAATTGGGACTGAGGGAAAGATGCAAAATCAGAGAGAGAACGAGTTCAATCGATGTGTTGAGGGTGAAAGAGGAAAGGCGGTGTGGATTTTCGGGAACTGATTCCGAGGGGTGTGAAAAGGTGGTTAATCATGAGGGCGTAATGATGCCTACTGCGGCATGATTATACTGGAGGAACAAAATTTTAGAACATTGGTATGCAGAGAGGAAACGAGGTCCATCTAGCCAGAGGTATGACGATGGCATCCATCCTCGCCTTGGGGCAGATCGTGTATTTGTTGAAGTGACCCTTTTGGCGGCTAAGCCATGATGAATCCCCTTCAAATTATGACCAAACCCCTGATTTGATGTGTCCACCAATTGACACCGATTCAATTTCAATAGCCGGTAATCTGCTTTTAACACTGTATGCTACTGGAAAACAATCTTCACCAATGCTTTTTGCTTTTGGTGGCTGTTGACAATCCATTCTTTGGATGGTAAGCTGCGAAAAAGTATCTGCCTTCTCGGTGGCTAATGAACACCATCGTGTTCACCCAAGCCCCCGAAAATGGCCCCATGGATCACAAAATTACTTTGCTTTTGACAGCTACGGAAGGTTTCATTCTTGAACTGCGAACTACAGAAAATATCTACCCTTGGTGGCTAATGAACACCACCGTATTCACCCAAGCCACCGAAAACTGCCCCACGACTCACGCTGTAAGTTCTCCCTTTCGATAGTTGGAGGGTTTTGGATTTCAAACAGTAAGCTACCGAAAATAGGTTTTTTGATACCTAATGAACCATCACTAGGCCCTCCTAAGCTACCGAAACCTGAAAGTTCATTTTTGGAGGAGAGCCATTTAAAATGATATTTCAAACTTCATTACGTATTTCAACTTATCAAACTGAAACGCATGCAAAAAACAAAAAATTAAAAACCTCCTATCACCTAGATACCATGACTAGTTTATGTTTATTTGAGGAGATAACATATGGCTCCTACTTGGGTATGGAAACCTCCCAACGAGGTTCCAAGAACCACAGATCAAATTCCTTTCCTGAAAAAATAGAAATCTAACCCTATCTTCTAGTGTTCCATTGGGCATGGAGTTATTTGCAAATACTAAAGACAAAAATGATATTTACAACGACCAGGCTGTGAAGCCTCAGAAAAAATAAAGTTTCAGAAAACGCCCATTGACTAGGCCACCAAACATCTTTTGACCTTCCAGACTTTGCAGTTTGAAAGTATTGTTCTGTTGTGCTTGAGTTATTATGTAAGCACCTGTCCAGAGAGAATCAAACTTGCCGTTCTTGCCTTTGTCCTGCCTGGGGGCATCCCATTTCAGTACCCAATCTCCCACCTAAAAACTGTCCATCTTTGCCTTCTTGTCAATAGTGCTTTTTATTCTATCCTGATGAGATTCTGACCTTTCCACCAATTGTTCTCTAGTCTGCTGTAATTCAACCAAATCGAGCATTCTTCTCACCATGTTATTTGGTTCATCTTGTTCCTCCTGAATAAATTTAGTCACTGGCAGGATTAGCTGAACTGAGAAAATGGCATCAGTACCATAAACCAATCTAAATGGAGAGGTCCCTATGGATTTCTTATTTGTCACCCTGTCAGCCCAAAGAGAAAAGTTTAGCTTTGAATCCCAACTCCTTTGATTTTCCTCCAATAGTTTTTTGATGATCCTGACTAGACTTTTATTGGAGGACTCAGCGAGGCCATTGCCTTGAGGGTAGTATGGATTAGTGTGAACCATTTGGATTCCCATGGACTTGCACATGTGGACTAACACTTTATCTTTGAAAGCTGGTGCATTATCAGTTACCAACCTTTTTGGGCAACCAAATTTGATAAGGATGTTTTCATAGAGGAACTTCATGATAACCTGATGATTAGCATTCTTGGTGGGAATTGCCTCTATCCACTTGGTGAAATAATCAGTGGCTACTAGGATCCATCTATGTTGACCACTGGATGAAGTATTGATCTCCCCTATGAAGTCAAGGCTTGATTGCTGGAAGGGACCATTAACCACAATAGGTTTCAGGGGAAGGGATTTCAGCTGCTGTTTTCCTATGAATCTTTAGCATTTGTCACAAGCTTTCACGAAAGTGTATACATCCGAAAAAAGAACAGACCAATAGTATCCATCCCTTACAATATCATGAGCTGTAGTCTTCCAGTAATGATGACCCCCACACATGCTTGAATGGAAGTGATGCATGACTTGGACTGATTCTTCTTTATCTAGACATCTTAATAGAATGCCAGCAGGGTCTTTCCAATATAGCAAATTACCACTTATGCAGAATTTTACAGATTTAAGCTTGAGAGATCGTGCCTGGGTTGTACTAAGTCCAGGGGGAACTTCTAAATTCTATAGGAAATGAATGATACATGAATACCACACGCATGAGAGAAAATTTTCAGCCACCTGTTGGCTGTTACATTGTTCTGCTGCAGCTACCTCTGTTGGCGAATTTGCAAAATTTATTCCGATGAAATTAATGTCTAATAGTTTGCAATTCTCTTTAGCCATTAGCTTGGCCAGACCTTGACCCTTTATTAACCTGGTGGGCTTCACCTCTATGTCAAATTCAATCAGCTTGGCGATCCATTTGGCCCTCTTGCCATCAATGTCAGGTTGAGTTAAAACATCCTTTACAGAAGCTAAAGGGACATAGGCTATAACCTTTGCATGTAGGATATAAATTTGGAATGCTTTTAATGATTTAATTAGAGCATAGGCCTATTTCTCTATGGGATTGTACTTCAGCTCGGCATCCCTCAATGTTTTTCCGAAGACACGGGGGCTTCACTCAATAAACTGCTATCATAGCACGTTCGTTTGTGGCATATGAAACAATACCCCTAATTTCACTAAATATTGGAAAATACCTTCCAAAATCTTCTTTTTTAACCCCCTCCCAATATGCCTTCCCAATTTAAAAAAACCTCTATTTTCACTTGATATTGTATGTATCAATTTTTTCATTAACATTTTTTATACCCCTTTATATTTTTGCATAGTATATTGATATGATACCCCTCTTATGACCCCACATGCATTCTACAATGCACCTTGCTTCTTTCAATGTATATTGTGAATACACATTACTTCACCCACAATGCAATTACCCAACCACATATCATTATGATTTGCAACATCTAATGGTCTAATGAAGAGATAGGAGATCACTTCTTGTATGTCACTAGAGCCAATGCACATAGTACAATATTTAGATTGCATGTTGCAGTTCACCAATCGCTGACTAAGCATGTTGTGGGCTACGTATCCAACCCCCCAAGGCCTGTAACAAGCTCTAGGAGGCTGACTAAACCTCCCAAGGCCTATAACAGGCACGAGTGGTTGGGTATTCAAGCCCCCAAGGCCTATTGAGGGCCTATAATAGGCCCTGGAGGCTATTGGTAAAAATTGGCTGAGTGTTATTGGTAACAATTGGCTTTCAATGACCACTGTCTCTCGACTATGATCGATTGGAAACCCACTTCACCACGAAACCCCTGGCCTCAAGCATGCCTCAAGACGTGATTTCCTTGCGTAGTGGTAAGCTCGAGCCTTGCCTCAACCCGATTTCTTATCCGGCCGTGATCTCGCCATCTCCATTGGACGGATATTTGTGAGCCTCCCTATATAAAAAATACCCCAAAGTATTTTTGTATTGTTGCATTAAATAAAAAAAACCGTTTGCCCCTTAATATATACGCAATATAATTCTTGGGTTTTGATGAATATTTAATACCGCAATATGAATGAACGTGATATTATATTGCCTTCTAGTGAAGCCCCCATGGCTGAAGAAGGAAATTGGATGATCAAGCCCTTCGTCATCTTTCTGTAGTAAGACTGCTGCCACTATATCATGGGAAGCAAAAGAGAAAATATAGAACACCTTGGTGTAATCTGGACTAATCAGTGTAGGAGATTCCATGATATCATGCTTGATGGCTTCAAAAGAGTGCCTCGCATTTCCTGTCCATTTGGTTTCGGATCCCTTTTTTAGCATGGAGGTTATGTGTTTTACCAACTCATAAAAATTTGGAATAAACCTCCTGACGAAATTTATCTTACCAAGGAAAGATTGGATGTCCTTCTTCGACCTTGGTAAAGATACCTTCTGAATCACTTCAACCCAAACTGGATCAATCCTTACGCCCTGCGGTGAGACTATGTGACCCAGGAGCTTTCCCTCCTCGAGAGCAAATTGAGACTTCTTAGGGTTCAAAGAGATTCCAAATTGTTTGCATTTCAGAAAGACCTCCCTCGGGTGATGCAAATGTTCTTTGTGACTGTTTGAGTATATTGTGATATCATCGAGGTATATGAGGACAAACATTTCCTTAATTCCCACAAACGCTATATCCATGGCCCTCTGAAAAGTGGCCCTGGCATTCATCAGCCCAAACACCATCTTGGCGTACAAGAAGTTACCCCAGGGAGTGGTGAAGGCTGTCTTCTCCTGATCATCAGGGTGTACAGAAATTTGATTATAGCTCGAGAAGCCATCTAGAAATGACATGACCCTAGCTCCTGACACTCTCTGTAGTAAATGCTCCATCTTAGGCAGCGGGTAGTTATCTTTTTAGGAGCCTTTGTTTAGGTCTTTGAAATTTACACATAACCTGACCTCACCATTCTTCTTCCTTACTATTACCGAATTCACGACCCATTTAGAATACCTTAGCGGGATTATGATCTTAGCATCAAGGAGCTTTTTTATTTCCCTCTCGATCATAGGTAATAGGAGAGGGTTGATAGGCCTTAGTGTCCGTTTAAAAGGGATGATGCCCTTTTCCAATGGAATTCTATGCTGAATGGTGTCTTCATCATAAGTTTTTATATCACCGTATTCCCAAGCCAACACATCTACGAAATCCTTTACCAGGCTGCAATAACCTGACCTGTGATCAACTGTCAATTCAGTAGACAGATTTATGAATTTAGGATGATCTTGGCTGCATATATTATGTACTTCATGGACAGCTGGGTCTTTTTCCTTATTCACAGGTTTAAAGGGGATGTCATTATGGTCAAACATCCTCTCAAGAGGTACCAAGCCCCTAGGTATATGGTTTCCTGGCAGTTGGACAATGTCATGTTGGCCTATTTTCCCCTTCAATTTAGATCTCTGAGATTCCTCTATATTTAGGTTTTCTTGGTCAATATGCATATCAGAAAATTCATCAACAACCTAGAGAAATATGCTAAGCTCATCATCATTCTCAAAAACTTTCCAAAATTTGAGATTATCTGGTAGGGATGGCTTGTACCTGACTTGGATATCATAGTTCAACTTGGGAGGCATGGGAGGAATGAACGTGCTGGAAAAGACAGCAAGGGAATCAACCAGGTGATTCATGGCTCGCGGGATATAAGAAATGTCAAAGAACATGAATGAATCTCTAAGTTTCCATACCTCATCTCTGTATGACTTCACTCTGACGTTCTTTGCCTGATAGTTTCCATTCACTTGTTGTATGATAAGCTCTGCATCTCCAAATATTTTCAGGCACATGATTGCCATCTCTTTAGTGGCCTTGACCCCCAACAACAAATCCTCGTACTCTGCTATATTATTAGTAGTTTTGAAATCCATCTTATAAGACAAATGAGTAACGTCCTTCAGAGGAGAGATCAAGACTACACTGCACCTGCTGAAGGCTGGGTACTGGCACCATCAAAAAATAGACTCCACACAGCAGTGGTTACTTCCTCAGATTGCTGACTAGTAGGTTTTGTGAGCTATAGAGGGGTCGGCTGATCTTCATCTATTTGCAGAATACATGCTCCAAATTCTGTATCCAATGCATGAATGGGATGATTTACCAAATTCTTTTCATTGCTAATGATATAGGCAAGCTGGTTTTCCCTATAGAGCCTTTTAGTTTCCCCTCCAAACATGGGAATGGTAGCATAAGTCAGATCCATCTGTAGGGTACCCCCTAGATGTTTGCTCCATGATCGGGACAAGAGGATGCCAAACTTCGGTGGGATGTCAAAGACCACTACATCCATTACCATGATTTTTTACGATAGCTGAGACAGTTTTATGAGGAGATCCTTTATGAGGCCCAGGCATCTAACTTTTCTGGAGTCAAAAGAGAAGAGATCATGGTAGGGTTTTGTGATGCTAAGCCCAAGTTCGTCCATCACTGCTGTAGGCATGAGGTTGTGGGAGGCTCCTAAGTCAAGTAAGCAATTGTGAAGAATTTTGTCATGGATGTTTAAGTATATATAGAAAGGTGGTCAGGACCCATCCTGTTCTTCAACCATGGGACCTAGGGTCACTGAGGTCTTATTGTCTTGTAAATTCACAAAGTCAGCATCTATGGGTGCTTTTGGTTGGAGGGATGTCAGTATAGATGACTTGAAGGAATCGTTTTTCATAATCTCAATCAGTGGAAAAGGGATTTTTAACTTCTGAATCTCAGTTTCGAGGTTGAAGGAGTAGAAAAACTTGTCAGAAATTCTTGCCTCTTCAGATGGAGCATTAAGCTGGACAGGATCGGGGACAGTTGGTTGTGATGGTATTTGTTGTTATTTTGCAAGGGAAATGACCTCCTTTACTGGAGCAATAAGTTGTTGTTTTGAAAGAGTGACAAACTATTTTGCAGGAGCAGCAGGATACTTCATGGGGGCAGGAGTCTTCTTCCCAGGAGCAAGGGTTAAAGGTTTCTTAGCAACAGTCCTGGACCTCAAATCATAACTTCTTTGATCGTCATCCTGATACAGTGATTCCTCAGTGATTTGTTCATTCATGAGGGCTTCCTCATAATCAGATTGTGTCAGGAAGGAGGGGTCAACCTTATCCTCCATGCAGTTGACATTATCTTCTTCTTCTGCACCTCCCTGAACAAGTTCCTATTCTTCTTCTAATACTGCATGCTGGAAAGGGGCGCTGATCCTTTGTTCTTCAACAGGATTTCTATCTCTCTTGAGGATTTGAGCCTGTGGGCCGTTTCTTCTGTAAGGGGGAGCATTAGTGTTCCTGGGAACAAATTCATTTGAACCTTTATTTCTTGCAGGTTGTTGGCCTTGCACTTTCAGCTTGGACATTTCAAAGGTCAAGTTGTCCAGTATTTTAGCCATTTTTCCCAGCTTGGTTTCTGACGAGGAGGAGGAATCTGGAATTTGCCTTTTTTTATTGATTTTCCCTTTGAGGATCTTAGATGCGGCCATATTAGAATCAACTTCGAAAGAAGCATCTTGCATGAGAAATAAAGAGGCAGATCTTCATTCTTGAAGATGAAGACAAAAATCAAGATCGAAAGCATTTGCATAAGTAATCCTGGCTGAGGTATCTATGGGTTTGATCTTCGCAGGGATTTTGCTAAAGATTTTATTAAACCTCTTACTAAAAGATAAAACAAACTCACCACTTTCTCTCTTTAAATTATCAAATCCTGTGAGGTAATACAGGTGATCTCTTCTTCCCCCCCAATGCTTCAAAAAAAATTCATCTAGGGCTTCGATATCATTTATTGACCCAGCAGGTAATTCTTTGAACCACTTTCTGGCCTGGCCATCTAGACTTATCACAAACACCCTAGTACATACATCTTCGTGCTCAAGATTTATGTTCTCAGCATAGCTATAGAACGCCTCTAAGTGTTCTTCAGCTGTAAAATCTCCCTCTCTAGTAAACTTAGGCATGTACTTTTGGTAATCTCCGGTAGGCATAACAGCAAGGGGATTAGGAAAATTTAGAGGGGCATACCTAGCAATGAGTATCTTTTCCATTTTGGTCAGAGGAACAACCATAGTGGATGTGGGTACTAAAAGGGTGGCAAGAGATATTTTTGGTGTGGACGGTAGCTGAGGAGGTATAGGTAATGATGAAGGTGGGGGTTCTGATTCAGTGGAGTCACCAAGATTTGGAGTGAAACAAACTGATGGCTGTTCTGGAAAATAGGCTTTCTTACCGGATTGTGCAAGTAACGAGGACAACCTTTATTCACGTTGGTCTAAAAGGTCCTGGAAAATGTTTTCAATGGCAAGTACATTGGTGTAAACAAAAGGGTACTTCTCTTCTGGTTCAGTCAGTAAGGGCTGCAGGTAGGAGGAACAACCTTCTTCTTTGATGGATTCTAGGATTTCTTTTCCTAGGTCAGCTTGGGTAGCAGATTTAGAACTAGGGTCTTGGGCATCAGAAACGGGTAAGGATACTTGAGCCCATAAGTCTTCTGATCTACTTATAGTTTCTTGTGAACCAGCTGCTTCAGGGAATGGAGATTCAAAAAGAGTTTCATTTGATGAGATAGAAGAAATACCTCTAGTAGTGCCTGATGCAGTTCACCTTCTGGATCTGGAAATATGTCTCTGTGTAGTCCTGCCTCTCCTTACAATCTGTTCAGGGTCTGAAACAGGTGTCACTGGTGGCCTTTGAGGATTTGCTCTAGTACTTGGTCTTCTCGAAGCCACTTCGTTCCAATGGAGTCTCCAAATAGATGATCACAACCGAAATAATGCCCAGGATTTGTCTATCATCAAAGCTGGAACTATGTCGTCTCCCAGGGAAGTTGTTGCTTCAATAATCTTCCCCAGCAACGATGCCAATTTGTTATCTCTCTAGGAGTCTTCCTAGGTTGCACTCAGAAGAGCCTGGTAACTTAAAATTATCTTGAAGGATGGAGTATATTTGGATCAAGTTGGATGACTGAGATCGAAACTCACATACTCAAAACATACATGGACACATTCAAGTAAACAAGGATTTTAGCCACTGATGTTCATAAAGTTGGTAAAAGATAGATAGAAGAATCCTTATCGTGTTAACAAACTCATACATATAGCATATATATATAAATGGCTAATCACAATAAGCAAAAGGCACTGAATATCCAGTTCTCAATACGAAGATAGGATTACAGCTATCTGGCATAGACAAATGTAAACTCACGAAATAGACATTTCACTGCAAACATGAAAAGATATAAGAAGGAAAACTGAACACACATATGGCAAAAGAAGCTTGTATAAATGATATGTAATGAGAAGTTTGATAATACAAGTTGAGAAAAGTCTCTCCAAAATCGGACCCTTTTCCTACATCAGTTCTGGGCTTTAAAACCATTACAAATCTTTTGAGATCCTAAAAAGATGGATCGAATCTACTAAAAATAACAACTAAGAACAATTTTATGAAAGATGTGACAGTGTATTATGATAAAATAACTGATATCTTGCTGATACACGTATACTCGACAGCTGAAACGAGCCTCTAGGGGTTGGAGGACGAGTTTGAAACCGCTGTCTGCAAAAAACCTGTAGGTGTCTTTTTCTAAAAATAGACAGGAATATTCCTCTATTTACCTTGCTGGTGCCCTCAGTCCGTAACCAAAGGTGATCATGATGCCTTGAATGTTTATCAATCCCCTGGAAAACGCCTTTGAGATGCTCGGACCAACAAAAAAAAGGGTTTTGATGCCCAAAGACAAACCTCTGTGTTTTCTGTGTTTTCATTAGCTAGCAAAACTAGGCTCGAAGGTGATAAGCTACGGAAAACCCCTCATTCGATGGTTAATGAATTAGTTTTAGCATTTCGCCTAAACCACCGAATCGCCCTCAGGTGTTTGAAACTTGCCTCTACTTCTGGTAACTAGGGGAGTCCTGCTTGTATATCGTGAACTGTCGAATCTGGGTTTCAGCAACTAATCAACAATTTCTATGTTTTCCTAAGCTGCTGAAAACAGTGCATGGCCCAACCTGCAAAATTTTTCGAAAACTATGCTTTCTGACCTTTGCTACTCCTCTCCCTGCTGCATGGTTTCCTCTTCCTCTTGGGCCAAAACTGGAGTGTCAGCAAAGATGATTGCAACTACTGCTAAGGTGTCGAGGTCTGAGTGTAGCTTGGGCTGGGGATTCTGAGTTTTTTTCTTACCTCCCAGAGACTCAACCTTCCCGCTCAGCCTGATATTTTCTTTGATTAGCCTAATGTTTCTTCCTCTCATCTTACCATGTTTCTTGGTCAACCCTTGAAAATAAATGTATAATTCATTATGTCTTTCAGTGAGCCTCTCATTTTTCTCCTTGATGACTCTCTAGAGTATCTCTAGTTCATACACTTGCTTGAGGAGTCAATTGATTTTCTGTGAGGCAGAACTCTTTTCCTTATGGATTAATTCTTGGGATACCTGCTGACCTTGTTCCTCCTCAGGTGTAGGGGAAGGTAATTTTGCGCATTCAATTTCCTGCTCTTCCACAGGTGTAGGAGAAGGCAAGTTAACATAAGTGGTTTCCTGTTCCATCACAGGTAGAGCTACTTCCTGGAGCTCTTGCTCTGTCGCCACCTCCTTATTCCTTGCTCTAAAATAGCTCCCTTGTCCTCAGTCTTACTTTTGAATTCTAATTTCCTTTTGACTTTCTTCACATTGGGGGCTAAGGAAAGGGGGTCGGTTGTAATTGGGGAGATATCCCTCCTCTTCCTTTTCCCACTTCTAGGGGTGGAAAACTTCTTTCCATCTTCCGGTTGCAATTCTGTTTCAAACTCACTCCAGAAAAGGAAGAAAGCCCAGTTCATGCTTTTCCTTCGCAACAACTCAAAGACTATGAGTTTGATCAAATCATGGTGGTACAACCTACCTATGATTTTGGTTGGCTAGGATTTGACTTGACGTGTCATTTTAGTTAGGCTCTTATGGAGGTAAAAAGGGAGATTTAAGGGGCTATTGCCAGTGAAGTGATCCATTAATTTAAAATGGTAAATCAACACCTTGTTATACCTGCCTTCACAGGTTATGTAAACCAGAATCGACTTCAATAGAAGCTTCCATTTGTGCTCTAGATATGACATAGGAATGTCTTTCTTCCATACCAGGTTCTTATGCTCAGGTTTCAGATAGGATTGGAATTCAAAATCCTTTGTGGGAGTGGTCTTAAACTAGTTTTCCCCGGTCGTTGGAACTTCTATCACCTGGGCTATAAGGGCCTCATCCACTTGGAATTCCTCCTTGCCTATTACCGCCCTATTGCCGTCAAACATGAGAGAAAATGCTTCGACTACCTGTTGATGAGAATCCTGTATTTTTTTGCAAAAATTATAGAAGCCAACATTTTTTAAGAATTGACATACCTCGAGGTGTGCCTCCAGGTAGAAGATGTCATTCAATTCCTTCCTTAGGACCACTCCTCCTCCTTTATTCATTTGCAACCTGCTTGCTGGCACCTAATGCTAAAATCGGGACTGAGGGAAAGACATGAAATCAGAGAGAAAATGAGTTCAATCGACTTGGTGAGGGTGAAAGAGGAAAGGCGGTGTGGATTTTCAAGAACTGAATTCGAGGGGTGTGATAAGGTGGTTAATCATGAGGGCATAATGATGGCTATTGCGGCATGATTATACTGGAGGAACGAAATTTTAGAACATTGGTATGCAGAGAGGAAATGAGGTCCATCTGGTCAGAGGTATGATGATGGCCTCCATCCTTACCTTGGGGCAGATCGTGTATTCGCTGAAGTGACCCTTTCGGTGGCTACGCCATGATGAATCCCCTTTAAATTACAACCAAACCCCTAATTTGACGTGTCGACCGATTGACACTGACTCAGTTTCGGTAGCTGGTAATCTGCTTTTAACACCGTATGTTGCCGAAAAATAATCTTCACCAATGCTTTTTTCTTTTGGTGGTTGTGGAAAATCGAGCCTTTGGATGGTAAGCTGCGAAAAAGTATCTGCCTTTTCGGTGGCTAATGAACACCATCGTGTTCGCCCAAGCCCCCGAAAATGGACCCATGGATCACGTAATGACTTTGCTTTCGGCAGCTATGGAAGGTTACATTCTTGAACTGCGAACTGCAGAAAATGTCTTCCCTTCGGTGGCTAATGAACACCATCGTATTCTCCAAAGCCACCGAAAACTTCCCCATGAATCACGCTGTAAGTTTTCCCTTTCGGTAGTTGGGGCGTTTCCTCTTTCACACAATAAGCTGCCGAAAATAGGGTTTTCGGTAGCTAATGAACCATTGCCAGGCCCACCTAAGATACCGAAACCTGAAAGTTTTGTTTTGGAGGAGAGCCATTTAAAATATTATTTCAAACTTCATTACCTATTTCAACTTATCAAACTGAAACTCAAATGCATGCAAAAAATGAAAAATTAAAAACCTCCTATCACCTAGATACCATGACTAGTCTATGTTTATTTGAGGAGATAACATGTTGTAAAAAGATACTTTTATTAAATTTTACAGGCCCTAGAGGTCTTAGTGGGATGTTTTAGCCATCCATATCTATATCTAAATTTACTGAGCTTTTGAGGATACATGAATGCATGAAATGAAAAAGGGTTTGGCATTAGAGCCCTATGTCTATGTATATGATGGCTGGGTGTTGGATGAGTCCTTCTATGTATAAAAAGATCCAAGGGTTTCGTACCCTAATATATTTCTGTGTTTCCAATGATTGATGTCTGTATTGGTTTCTATTTGTTTGTTTGGTTGGAACGAATCATTTATACTTCTATCCTGTAGGTAGTCGCTATTGTATTTTGAGTTGAACATTGAAATCATTGATGGCTGTGTAAATTTCTTTTGCACGGGCTAACCCTAATACTTGGGGTTTATGAGATTCGATTAATGGATGAAGAATTGTATTCTTAGCAAGGTTATCAAATATCTTAAAATGTACTTTGAAAACTATGTGTTAGTAAATGTCTGATTTCGCAGCCTTCGTTTGACTGTTTTGTTTATTCCTAGAGGGATTCGATCCCTATCTAAAATGCTTTTAGTTCGGAGAAAATATAGGCTGTGAGAATCATGTTTTTAAAAGAATAGAAAAACGTTTAAATGGCAAGTAGATAAATCTGTGTAAATGATACGTTAATCTGGTGGTTGTGTTTTGCTAAGTATTGTTTTGGCAATGGGGTTCAATCCAAGATTTAGCATTTGAATGATATCTTAATGATTTCGGGATTATACGATTTCTGAAAAGCAAATCATTGAGATTCTTTTTCATAGTTTAGGTTACAAGAATGAAACTATCTGTTACTAAGTTTATAAATCGTAATGTCTAGAAGATGCGTTTTAAATTTTTGAGTCGTGTAGATGAAATTTTCGATGCCTGGTCTAAATGATGTTGATCTCAGTAGATAGGATAATATTTTCTTTAAAGGAAGGTAATAATCATGCAAAGAAAATAAAAACCTGTACTACGAATTTAGAGCATGTGATTTAAAAAAAGGAACATCTATTTGTAAACAAAAGTTATGATAAACCTAACTTAGAAGATAAATCTAAGTTGTCTAGCAAAGGCTAGCTGGGCTAGATCTGCTAGAATCTCCATTGGATTCTGGGAAGAATCTCGATTTTAATAATATTGGTAATGAAAAATAATACTGTAATGTCTGAGCTGGTTTTCCTTAACAGCCTAAATAATCATAATTGAAATTTGAAATATTA
Organism: Larix kaempferi; assembly: GCA_027924585.1. Classification (NCBI taxonomy): domain Eukaryota; kingdom Viridiplantae; phylum Streptophyta; class Pinopsida; order Pinales; family Pinaceae; genus Larix; species Larix kaempferi. The sequence goes on along the minus strand of BSBM01000809.1, from coordinate 6,999,012 downwards.
AATATGCCATACCTGGTTGCTTGAATACTTGGTCCCTTACCTGAAGACCTAGCTGCTTGAGTCTTGAATCCTTCCTGTAGAGAACTACACACTCAGTAATAGTTATTGTAAAATATGTAGTCTCTAGCTAGCCTGTGAGGATGAATGCCCCTTGACTGGATCACTTTGGGGTTACCGTGTTCCTCCCAACCATGATCCTTGTAATGTCCCCATTTTGACCGCCTTTTTCATTAAATCGTAAATGATGTAAATATTGTTATTTACTCATGGTGAGGAGCTCAAGGCCAAGGCCCCACCATTGATTTAGCGTTTTATGTATAGGCAATTAAAAATAGATGCATGTGGTTCTTGTGCTAGATAGGCACAATGTAAATTAAGACAACATGTAAATACGAATTTTAATGAAAAAAAACCCACAACTAGCTATGCAATGCAACAAAGAGATGGGGGCATGATTCTACAAGGAATAGGGGGGGGGGGATTATTCAAACCCTTGAGCCAATGGTGATAAGCCAGATGTCAATGAATAAACCCTCAACTACCCATTCTGACTTATGCACCCAATCATTTAATTCTTCAAGAAATTGGTTGAGGTAGTTAATGCCTTGGGAATGAAGAGGCATGGCAGCCAATTTCGTGCATGGGCAAGCCATCAACATGGAAAAACACCCACAAAATGGTGCCCAAAGCCATTCTAAACCCATAGTCTTTCCTCTCTCACATAGTATGAGCTAGCTGGGCTTTCCCCATCATGTTTTTTACCAATTTCGTGCATTTTTCCATAGCTGGGAGCTTGTTTTTGTTGCACAGTGACTGGGAGAAAGGGAGTCACGTTTTGGGGGTTTATAGAGGTCATTTTTGCCCCTGAAATGCAGAAAAACGTTTTCTGAAAACGAATTTGCTCTCCCAAGGTTTACTGCCCATCTACCAGTTCGTTTTGGTTGCCCACATCTTTTAGCACTTGTGTTTTGTCGTAGGGTGCATCCCTGTGTTGGTTTGAAATTGTGAGCAAGAATTAGGAGTGCAAGTGGACCAGAATTGGCTTGATAAACCTAGTGAGGAGGTAACCTCCCAAGAGTATCAAAAGGGCTGGTTGCTCTTCTATGCACACCTTGAAGAACACTAGAATGGAAGGTATGGCCTGAGCGACTGTGTATTAGTGAAGGGAATACCTCCTTGTGCCAGGTGTGTAGGTATTGTGGGGACCAAGCTAGATAGATCTTGCAGAGGGTTCCCATATCTCTATGGATGATCCCACTAGCTTAGCAATTCTTCCTTTCATTGCCTAACAGCCTGATAAACCAAACTGTAGATTGGCTTGGCTGATTTGGTGTATCTTTGGGCTATGTGTGAGTCTATTGTTCCCTGATTCCTTGTAGAGATCATGCCCAGCTCGGGGGTGGCAGTGTGTTGAGATATTGATAATCACAACTGGCCTATGGTTGGGTGGAACGTTGCAGTTGCATAGTTAGTTGCTCAGGGCTACTTTGTTATAAGATAAGTACTCTCTTATGTTAACTTTGCAATTATTTATTTGATGAATATCATGAATATCTTGAATGTATGATGGATGTGTAATTGAAATTACTTCTGCTGTTTTATCTTATAATTATACATTTCCATATTTCTTTTTTTTATATATGTGAATGCTTATTTAATAAGTTCATGGGGCTAGATGCCCTGCCTTCAGTCTAACGTTCTCTCCATCGCACTGGTATGATGGGTGGGGACGTTACAAATCGTATTAGAGCCATAGGCTATAGCATTGGACCTCTATGGGCCAAATCTTATTACAGTTACATGGGAAGGTCCCCTTCCTGATCACCACAGATCTCACCATCGGGCCTAAACTGGCTAAGTTGGATAGTTAGAGAGGTAAGATCACCTCCTGCTGAGCAATAGTCATCACAGAAAGAAGGAAAGATTTCAAAATTTTCCTAAAGAGTTTTTGAAAATTTTCTAAGTGTTCGGCATCGAAAGGAAAGTTTCAGAAGGACTCAGCAAGTTGGTCCGCAACGGCGGAAGAACTCGTCGAGTTGGCCTAAAATGGTGAAAATTTTCTAAGTGTTTTCGGCGTCGAAAGGAAATTTTCGGAAGGACTCAGTGAGTTGGTCTGCAACAACAGAAGAACTCGTTGAGTTGGCCTGAAACGATGAAAATTTTCTATGTGTTTTCGACATCGAAAGGAAATTTTTGGAAGGACTCAACGAGTTGGTCCGCAATAGCGGAAGAACTCGCCGAGTTGGCCCGAAACGGCGAAAATTTTCTAAGTGTTTTTCGGCGTCGAAGGAAAATTTTCAGAAGAACTCAGCGAGTTGGTCTACAACGGCGGAAGAACTCGCCGAGTTTACCCGAAACAGCGAAAACTTTCTAAGTGTTCGGCGTTAAAGAGAAATTTCGGAAGAACTCCATGAGTTGGCCAGAAATTGCGGAAAAACTCAGCAAGTTGGCCCACAATGGCGGAAGGACTCGGCAAGTTGGTCCGAAAATCTCAAATTTTTCTAAGTGTTTTTGGTAGAAGAACTCAGTGAGTTGCTCCGCAACAGGTCGGAAGAACTCAGCGAGTTGCTCCGCAACAGGGCGGAAGAACTGGATGAGTTGCTCCGAAATAGGAAATTTCAGCTATTTTTCAAGTGCCAAAAATGAAAAAATTGCCATGGAATTTATGCACCAGATTGCGCGAAATGGAAAGATTTACAAAAAAAAAAAAAAAAATGAAGGCGTTGCCCTCGACCAGCAAGGGGGAAAGCCCCCTTGACCCCCGTTGTCCCCCTCATATGTCGTTGATTGTGAGAAAATTCTATGATTTGACAAATTGTCAATATAATATTTTCCCACGTGCATGAAGTAATTTATGAATTTATGAGAATATAATGTAGCTAACAATTTTGTGGATGAACACATTTTGCAGAATCACAGTTACATCAAGGCATCCTTCTAGATAGTGCAGTTGGAAGTTTTGAGTCTTAGTTGGGCCAGGAAAATGAACATCATGGATGATGCACAGGATCCCTATGAGCCTGAGACAGATGCCATGGGGGAGAACATACATATTGAAAATGCTGAAACAGAATCTAATGGGAGAAGAAATCAAGAGACTCCTCCAGGTATTGCAGCCACCATGAGAATCCTAAGGGTGGAGTTGCAGATTTGCAGAGAAGATAATGAAAGGATGATTAAAGCTCGGGAAGAACAAAATCAGTTGAATGCAGCCATGCTGCAGAGTTTAACAGACATCCAAAGGCAAATAAACTCTGGGCATCAGACATCAAATCTAGAAAGGGGTGGGAGTAGTTCTAGGAGGAATTCCCCCAAGAGGGCTAGTAGCCCAAGAAGAGTTTCTACAGACAGAGCATATACTCTAGAAAACTCGTCTAATGGATCATCTGACTCAAAGGAATCCATTGAGGGTTCCAGTTCTTCATCCCGCAGAAGTAAGAGGAAGAGGCACTACAAGAACAGTTCGCATGGGGAATTTAAGAAGGAAAAACCTCCTACATTTGATGGAGAGGTAAAGTCTGGTCAAGAAGCTGAATCTTGGCTTCTTGGGATGAGAAAGTATTTCCAATTCCAAGACTACTCGGGAAATATGAAGGCAAGGGTAGCCATATTCAACTTGAATGGAAGAGCATCTATATGGTGGGAACACATCAGGCAAGTGAAGAAGATCAATGAAAGGAAGATTGTGTGGAAGCAGTTCAAGAAATACTTCAGGCAGAAGTACCTCTCTGACAGGTACTATGATGATAAGATCAAAGAGTTCCATGAGCTGAGATTGGGACAATTGACCATGGAAGAATATGGAAACAAGTTCTTGGAACTGCTGAGGTATGTCAGGTGTATTCGAGATGATAAGGTGAAAATTCTGCATTTCCTAAGTGGGCTGCCCCAGTCGTATAAAGATAGAATTGAGTTTGATGAACCTCGAACTCTAGAGGAGGCCATAAGAAAGGCCAAGTATTGCTTTGATCAAAACAGAAGCAAACTAGAATTCCATAAGGCATGGAAGGATAAGAAAAATGAAAAGTTTGATCAAAGGAAGAAGGGGTTCAAGCCTCATCAATTCCGGAACCAACTAAGGAAACCATCATAGGTTGTGACTAAGCCAACTAGGATGATGGGAGACAAGCCAAGAGATCCAAAGGAGCCAAGAGAAGCACTTAAATGTTGGGGTTGTGGGGGAGACCACATGCTTAGGAACTGCCCACATCAGAATGGGAATCCAAATCAAGTTCACAACATCCAAGGAGCTGAAACTATGGGTCAAGTGGCGAGAACAATCCCTAGAATCTATGCAGCAGTAGAAGACTTCCAGGCAGATCATCAATCAACTGTGGTTGAAGTTGAAGGTAAGATTTCTAAGCAATCTGTTTCTATTTTGACTGATCCTGGATCTACTCACAGTTATGTCACTCCTAGAATTGTTGAGATTTGTGCTTTTAAGAAATTAAAGCATAGTAAATCATGGTTAGTTCAACTAGCCACTGAAACCAAGAGAAAAGTTAGTGAAATTGTAGAGAAATGTCCATTAGAGATGGATGGGCTATTCACTTACGCAAATATGAATATTTTACCACTGGGTTCCTATGATATTCTCATTGGAATGGATTGGTTAGAAGCACACAAGGTTAAACTTGACTACTACAATAAGACATTTGAATGCATGGACGAAGAAGGAAACCCGAGGGTTGTAAAAGGCATTCCAAAGGTGACTTTTGTTCGACAGGTTTCAGCCATGAAACTGAAGAAGTTCTGTAGGAAGGGATGTCAATTGTATGCAACCCACATTTTAGAGGCAGCAGAGAATGAAACTCTTAAATTGGAGGACTATCATGTATTGAAAGAATTCAAGGATGTTTTTCTTGATGAGATTCCAGGACTCCCTCCAAAGAGAGACATTGATTTTACAATTGAACTTGTGCCAGGAGTTGCACCAATGTCTAAGACACCCTACAGGATGAGTACACCGGAATTGCTAGAATTGAAAATGCAATTACAAGAGTTGCTAGAAAAGAAATATATTAGGCCAAGTGTGTCCCCGTGGGGAGCACCTGTTCTATTTGTGAAAAAGAAAGATGGAACACTCAGGTTATGTATTGACTACAGGTAGTTGAACAAAGTCACTGTGAAGAACAGATACCCATTTCCCCGAATTGATGACCTTTTTGACCAAATGAGAGGAGCAAAAGTATTTTCAAAGATTGACTTGAGGTCTGGTTACCATTAGGTAAGAATCAAAGAAGGAGATATTCATAAGACAGCCTTTAGAACGAGGTATGGACACTATGAGTTTGTAGTGGTACCATTCGGTCTCACAAATGCACCAGCTACATTCATGTGTCTCATGAATAATGTTTTTAGCAAGTATTTGGACAAGTTTCTTCTTGTATTCCTAAATGACATTCTCATCTATTCTAAGAATGAAGAAGAGTATGAAAAACATTTGAGAATGACAATGCAATTACTAAGGGAGCATAAGCTGTATGCAAAGTTGAGCAAATGTGACTTTTATAAAGATAGAATTCATTATTTGGGTCACATCATCTCCGACGAAGGAATATCTATAGACCCTGAGAAGATTGAAGCCATTATGAATTGGCCAACTCCAATGAATGTGACTGATGTGAGATATTTTATGGGCCTTGCTGGTTACTACAGGAGGTTTATTGAAGGATTCTCCAAGGTTGCAAACCCGATCACTTCTTTGCAAAAGAAGGGGATAAAGTTTGAATGGTCACCAATATGTGAGGAAAGTTTTCAACGGTTGAAGAATATTCTTACAAGTGCACCAATTTTGAAAATTGCAAACCCAGAAAAAGACTTTGTGGTATGTACCAATGCATGCAATCAAGGACTTGGAGGAGTTCTTATGCAAGACAGCCACGTGATATGCTATGAGTTAAGAAAGTTGAAGGAGCATGAGAAGAACTATGCTACTCATGATATAGAACTTGCAACCATAGTACATGCTTTAAAGATGTGGAGGAATTACTTAATGGGAAGAAAATTTGAATTAAGGATAGACCATTGTGGTCTGAAATACTTGTTTGATCAGCCAACTTTAAATGCTAGGCAAGCTAGATGGTTGGAATTTTTGTGTGAATTTGATTTTGAAATCAAACACATAAAAGGGAAAGAAAACAAGGTGGCTGATGCACTCAGCATGAAGGTACATGAAATGCATGTGGCAACACTTAGTACTTGCCAACCAGATTTGCGGCAACAAATTGTTAACCATATGGTTGAGGAGGAAGTGTATGAGCAGATAAGGGGCAAATTGCAGCTACAAAACCTTGAAAAGAAGTATGAAGGCTATCATTTGGAAGGAGGCAGACTTCTTACTTATAAGAATAGATTCTATATTCCAAATGCGGCATATTTAAGGAGGATCGTTATGGATGAAATCCATAAAGCCCCATACTCTGGTCACCCAGGATATCAGAAAACAATTTCTACAGCAAGAAAATATTATTTCTTGCCAGGAATGAAGAAGGACATTGTTGAATACATTTCTAAGTGTATGAAATGTTAGCAGGTGAAGGTTGAACACCGACACCCAGCTAGTTTATTGCATCCATTGCCAATCCCAGAATGGAAATGGGAAGTAATTTCCATGGATTTTATTACAGGATTTTCAATGACTGTGAAACAACATGATTCCATCATGGTTGTGATGGACAAGTTAACAAAGGCAACACATTTTATACCGGTTAAATTCACACATAAAGCTGATGCCATTGCAAATATTTTCATGAAGGAAATTTTAAAATTGCATAGATTTCCTAAGGAAATAATTTCTGATAGGGATACCAAGTTCACTGCCAATTTTTGGAAGGGTCTCTTTGTAGATTTGGGTACACAGTTGAGCTTTAGTACCGCATACCATCCTCAAACAGATGGGCAAACAGAAAGAGTAAATCGGGTGCTCGAGGACATGCTTCGCATGTATGTGATGGACAAACCATCCAAGTGGGAGGCTAATCTACACTTGGTGGAGTTTGCATATAACAATGGGCAGTAAGAATCATTGGGAATGAGTCCATATGAGGCTTTGTATGGAAGAAGGTGTAGGACACCAGTGACTTGGGACAATCTAGTGAACAGAATTGTACTTGGGCCAGAATTGCTTAAGGAAATGGAACAAAAAGTTACAAAGATCAAGAAGAATTTAAAAGCAGCCCAGGATAGACAGAAAAGCCATTCAGATAAGCATAGGGTGCTTAGGGAATTTAGTGTTGGGGATCATGTGTATCTTAGAGTGAAGTGTTCCTTGAATCTTGGGAGTTGTGCCAAGCTATCACCTAGATATTGTGGGCCATTTGAAGTGCTTGAAAGAATAGGGCCAGTTGCATATAGACTTGCATTGCCTGCTACCACTAAAGCTCATAATGTTTTTCATGTCTCCTTGCTTAACAAATATGTACATGATCCTAACCATGTGATTAATTGGGATGTGATCCAGGTGGAACCCGAGGGAGAGTTCCGAACCGATCCATTGTGCATCTTAGAGAAGAAGGTAACATTGCTCCGGAACCGAGCCATTGAACAGGTAAAGGTGCAATGGAAGCACTACAGTCCTGATAAGGCTACATGGGAGCTGGAGGATTCCATGAGGGTGGCATATCCATTTTTGTTCAATTTTGATGAGCACTGAGGATAGTGCTAATGTAAGGGGAGGGGAATGTAACGTCCCCATTTTGACCCCCTTTTTCATTAAATCGTAAATGATGTAAATATTGTTATTTACTCATGGTGAGGAGCTCAAGACCAAGGCCCCACCATTGATTTAGCGTTTTGTGTATCGGCAATTAAAAATAGATGCATGTGGTTCTTGTGCTAGATAGGCACAATGTAAATTAAGACAACATGTAAATACGAATTTTAATAAAAAAAAAACCCACAACTAGCTATGCAATGCAACAAAGAGATGGGGGCATGATTCTACAAGGAATAGGGGGGGGGAATTATTCAAACCCTTGAGCCAATGGTGATAAGCCAAATGTCAATGAATAAACCCTCAACTACCCATTCTGACTTATGCATCCAATCATTTAATTCTTCCAGAAATTGGTTGAGGTAGTTAATGCCTTAGGAATAAAGAGGCATGGTAGCCAATTTCGTGCATGGGCAAGCCATCAACCTGGAAAAACCTACTTTTGCTTCTGGGGCAAGAAAACACCCATGAAATGGTGCCCAAAACCATTCTGAACCCATAGTCTTTCCTCTCTCACGCAGTCTGAGCTAGCTGGGATTTCCCCATCACATTTTTTACCAATATCCTATATTTTTCCATAGCTGAGAGCTCATTTTTGTTGCACAGTGACTGGGAGAAAGGGAGTCAGGTTTTGGGGGTTTATAGAGGTCATTTTTGCCCCTGAAATGCAGAAAAATGTTTTCTGAAAACGAATTTGCTCTCCCAGGGTTTACTCCCCATCTACCAGTTCGTTTTGGTTGCCCACGTTTTTTAGCACTTGTGTTTTGTCGTAGGGTGCATCCCTGTGCTGGTTTGAAATTGTGAGCAAGAATTAGGAGTGGAAGTGGACCAGAATTGGCTTGATAAACCTAGTGAGGAGGTAACCTCTCAAGAGTATCAAAAGGGTTGGTTGCTCTTCTATGCACACCTTGAAGAACACTAGAATGGAAGGTATGGCCTAAGGGACTATGTATTAGTGAATGGAATACCTCCTTGTGCCAGGTGTGTAGGTATTTTGGGGACCAATCTAGATAGATCTTGCAGAGGGTGCCCATATTGGATGATCCCACTAGCTTAGCAATTCTTCCTTCCATTGCCTAACAGCTTGATAAACCCAATTGTAGATTGGCTTGGCTGATTTGGTGTATCTTTGGGCTATGTGTGAGTCTGTTGTTCCCTGATTCCTTGTAGAGATCATGCCCAACTCAGGGGCAGAAGTGTGTTAAGATATTGATAATCACAACTGGCCTATGGTTGGGTGGAACGTTGCAGTTGCATAGTCAGTTGCTCGGGGCTACTTTGTTATAAGATAAGTACTCTCTTGTGTTTACTTTGCAATTTTTTATTTGATGAATATCATGAATATCTTGAATGTATGATGGATGTGTAATTGAAATTACTTCCGCTGTGTTATCTTATAATTATACATTTCCATATTTCTTTTTTATATATATGTGAATGCTTATTTAATAAGTTCATGGGGCTAGATGCCCTGCCTTCAGTCTAACGTTCTCTCCATCACACTGGTATGATGGGTGGGGACATTACAATCCTACAACCATTCCTGGTTCTGTATGGATCCTCCGAGCTGGATTCCAACATGCAAAATAGATAGAGATCCTAGGGCTACAACTGGTTCAGATCTGGAATGTTTACGCAAGATTGCTTCAGTTTCTTGGAGCAGAAAAACTCTCTTTGATTACCATAAGAGAGTGATAATGAAAAAGATAGACCCCCCCTCAAACTTGGGATCTGCCCTCTTTAAGTAGGGAAGTCTTTAATTAGGATTGTTGGAACAACAGTTTCTTTAAAATAAATAATTAATATTCAATTATAAGAAACTAATTACTAACTAGTTCTCTTGAACTAGGACTCTTCCTTTGTTTTAGTTATGAGTGATTAATTAAACTTTTCATAATATTTATGATAACAATAATTATCATAATAATAATTATACTTCCACTTAATTGTTAATACATTATTTATTTTAATAATAAATAATGGTAGTAATAATCATAATTATCATAATAGTATTTTCTTTACCTAAGTATTAAGGTACTATTAATACTACTTGCCAAGGTGGCTACCCACTAAATAATAATACTTCATTACTATTTCAAAATAATTTGGCACTTCTTTAAGCACAATTATGTGCTTGTAAAAAGTCTTTTATAAATAATTAATCACATCACAATTTAATTAAATTCTTAATAACAATAATAATAATAATAAATCTTGTTTCTTCACAAGATACTTTTTGTTTAACAAATTAGGGATAGGGTCCACTTCTTTGGACGGTCTTTCGGTGGCTTGGATAGGCACCTCTAGTCTCTCTCTTGCATGTCGGATTCCCTCGTTTAACATGGTAGCTCCTATAGTAGGTGATGATAGATAAAAGATGAATCATTTAACTAGATTAAATAGATGTGATAAAAGTGCTCTTCAGAGTCTTTCTGACTCAACACTTTGAGATTCTGTAACCCCAAGTGCTCTTCAGAGATTTTTAACTCAACACTCTCACATGGGCGTTACTATAGTGCAATTCTAGAGCCTCTGCTCAACACTAGTGCTAGAATGTGGTTGTGAGGCACATCTAGAATATTTATGTTTCCTCAGATCCGGTATTCATTTATTAAGCTCAGAGTGCTACAGGGCTTATGCCCAACACTTAATGTACATCGGGGCTTACTCCCAGTACATAATATTTCCTCTAGGTACATAGGGGCTTTTTCCTAGTACGTAGGTCATTCATGTGCTCTTGAGTCCACGCTCAACACATCATATAAGTCAATCATGTCATTCACATAACTACACAGTATGTAATAAAAGATCATCTCAGTATATTAGGGTTTTGTACCCACATTATATGGTAAAAACATGAATAAAAAAATTGGGGATTCCTTGCCCAGTATATAATCAAATAATAAAATTCAGTCAGGGTCCATGCCCAATATGTCAGTCTACAAAAGAAAAAATCATATGCACTAGGGCTTATGCCCAATAATCAGAATAAATCATACGTGTTGGGGCCTTGGCCCAATATAACATCATAAAATAGTTAGTCCAAAATTTGGGATATTACATCCCTCCCCGCTTAGAACAACACCATCCTAGTGTTTCTAGGGACTAGGAATGAAGTCATGAAACAAGGCGGGGTATGCCTCTTTCATGGTGGCCTCATTCTCCGAAGTAGCCTCATTTGGTCCAAAGTGCCTCCATTGCACTTTCAACTCAGTAATGGTCCTCCTCCTAGGCTAGACCTATCTCTTGTATAGGATATGGAGGTGTTCTGGCGTGAACTCCCCTTTGGGCTCCACCTGTAATAAGGACCAATCAATAACATGTTTAGTATCGTATACATATTTCTTTAATAATGAAGCATGAAAAACATTATGAGCATTTATGTCAGCTGGTAGGGCTAACTCATAACCTATTGGCCCCTTCTTGGCCAGTATTTCGAAAGGTCCACAAAATCTTGGTGCTAGTTTCCCGCAACGTCCCAAGCTCAACGAGCTTCGTTTTTCTTTTATTTTTAGGAACACATGTTTGCCAACTTGATAGTCCTTGTCTTTTCTTTTCTTGTCCACATAACTCTTTTGGCGGTCTTGAGCTACATTTAAGTTCAGTTGCACCTTGGAGACTAGTTGTTCCAAGTCCTTTAACAAGTCGAGTCCCAACATAAGTCTGTTTACTGGGCTGTCCCAAGTCACAGGAGTCTAACATTTCTTGCCGTATAGTACTTCGAAAGGACTCATTTTGGCCGAGGTTTAATAACCGTTGTTGTATGGGAACTCCACTAGTTGCAAATAATCTTCCCACTTGGTGGGGTTATTAATGACATACATCCTCAACATGTCCTCGAGGATCTGGTTTACTCGTTCCGTTTGTTCGTCAGTTTGGGGGTGGTACGCGGAACTGAATTGTAACTGGGTTTCTAGACTGGAGAATAATTCTCTCCAGAAGTTGCTAGTGAACTTCGTGTCTCGATCGAAAATGATTGCTTTGGGTATCCCGTGCAATTGAAATATCTCTTTCAGGAATATTTCCGCTATGTGAACTGCTTTGTAGGTGGATTTTACTGGTATGAAATGGGCCGCTTTAGACAATTTGTCCACCACTACAAACATGGAATCGTTCAGTTTCTTACTCTTGGGTAAGCCCGTAATAAAGTCCATGCGTATCACCTCCCACTTCAATTCCAGAATGGGTAGCAGTTGTAGTAAACCGGAGGGGTGTTGGTGTTCTGCTTTGACCAATTGGCATCCCTAACATTTTGCGATGAACATGGCAGTGTCAGCCTTCAACTTAGGCCAAAAGTAATGTTTCTTTACGACCGATATCATCTTTTGATATCTGGGGTGCCCTGAATAGGGTTTCTAGTGAAATTCAGTGAGAATGTTCGATCTAATGTCTCCATTCTCTAGGACGTAAAGTCGGTCTTTAGACCACAATAGTCCCGATTGATCTACCTTATACTCCTTCTGTTGTTGAAAGAGTCTGTCTTCCTGAATCTTTGCAAGGATTTCTGTATAATAATGGTCACTCTTACATGCCGTTCGAATTCTGTGGTGTAAGTCTGAGTCGGTTTGGCTCACCGTAACCTTGTAAAGCATATGTGCTCAACGGCTCAAGGCATCCGCAATCTTGTTTTCCTTTCCTTTTATATGCTTTAGTTCGAAATGGTACTCACTAAGGAAGGCCAACCACCTAGCTTGCCTAGCATTTAGGTCATGTTGATCGAAAAGGTATTTCAAACTCATGTTATCAGTCATCAATAAGAATTTCTTTCCCATGAGATAATGTCGCCACATTTTCATAGCAGGGATGATGGCGGCTAGTTCTAGGTCATGGGTTGGGTAGTTCTGCTCATGTTCTTTTAGTTTCCTTGATTTGTGCCATATGGCACAATTGTCTTGCATAAGGACTCCCCCGAGTCCTTCCTTGCTCGCATTCGTGCAAACGACGAAGTCCCCATTGGGATCCGCAATATGCAAAATCGGTGCACTAATCAGTAGTTGTTTCAACTTTTGAAATCTCTCTTCGCACATATCCGTCCAGATGAACTTGTTTTCCATTTTCTGTAAGGCGGTCATGGGGCATGCGATCCTTGAAAAGTTCTCAATGAACTTTCGGTAGTAGTCGGCTAATCCTAAGAACAACCTTATGTCGAATACGCAAGTGGGTGTGGGCCATTCTTCGATAGCTTTTACCTTTTCAGGGTCGACGGTTATTCCCTTCTCGAAAATAATATGTCCTAGGTATTGAATCCGAGGTCTGTAGAAATCGAACTTACTAAACTGGGCATAAAGCTCGTGTCCCCTTAGTATCTGTAAAGAAATTCGGAGGTGCTCCTCAAGTTCTATCTCGTTCTTGGAGTAGATCAGAATGTTGTCAATAAAGACTAGAACGAATTTATCGAGGTATTTACTAAAGATACTGTTCATCATGCACATAAAGGTGGCCGGTGCATTCGTCAACCCAAAGGGCATTACTACGAACTCATAGTGGCTGTAACGGGTTCAAAATGCGGTCATGTTGATATCCTCATCACGGATCCTTACCTAATGGTATCCGGATCGTAAGTCGATCTTCGAGAAGATCTTCGCTCCTCCGACTTGGTCAAACAAGTTGTCGATTCTAGGGAGTGGATAGCGGTTCTTAATGGTCATCTTGTTGAGTTGGCAGTAATCGATGCACATCTGCATCGTGCCATCCTTCTTCTTGATGAAGAGTATCGGTGTGCCCCAAGGGGACACACTAGATCAGATGTACCCTTTGTCAATTAGTTCTTGTAACTGAAGTTTGACCTCCACCAATTCTGGAGTGCTCCTATGGTACATGGCTTTAGAAGCTAGTACTAACCCAAGTGTCAGTTCAATAGAAAATTCTAAGTCACGTTTGGGCGGTAATCCTAGTATTTCTTTGGGAAATACATCCTTGAATTCTACAAGGACTGGAAAGTCTTCGATCTTCTTTTCCCTATTAGTTTCTATGTTTTGGATGTTGACGGCAAAGAGTTTGCATCCCTTTCTAATACATTTCTTTGCTTGTAAGGAGGAGATCTATCTTACTGACACTTTCTTAGGGATACCCTGAATTGTCCTCTGAATCCCTTGGTCATCCCTACAAAGTAAGGATTTGTTTAAACAATCTAGGAGGACATGGTGCTCTTCCAACCAATCCATGGCGATGAGTACGTCGTATGACCCTAGGGGTAGAATTTTTAAATCTAACTAGTTTGAAATCCGTTTAAGTTTATCTCGCAAGTTTTAACTAACTCGGAGACCTTTCTTTTGGTACCATTGGCTAGTTGTGCCAGCCATAGTTTCTCGTGAGGTTCTTGGTTCAACTTGCAAGTGTCCACTATCTTAGGGGAGATATAACTTCGGCAAGCGCCGGGGTCTATTAAAATTGAAACTGTAGTGTCAGAGATCTTACCCTCTAATTCCACCATCGTGGCTTGGTGGTCTTCCTATCGACCATCGAGAGCGGCATAGTGTTATCGGACAATCCACTTAAGCAGATGCGAGCCGGATCTCCCTAGCTCAAAGTGAGTCTAGAACAGATAGAACAGAATACTAATACATTTTCTAGATCTACTTAAGGATCGAGTACTAGATTCCTTACCTTTCACTTCACAATCCTTTCTCCTGAATGTTGCTCCACATCTCATGGTCGTCAGTTCCAAGCTGCAAGACCTGTCAAGACAAGAAACAAGAGAAACCAGTAAAATACATCTATACAATAAGAAATCTAAGTAAACAGTTAAGCAGGTAAACTACTCAATATCATTGCACACATGAACAACATTGGTGGAAAGCATTTGTATTACTACAAATAGAGGAGTACATAATAAAGATATAGAACCACAACCAAGGCTTAACGTTGTAGCCCTTCTCCGACGAAGCCAATTGCCATATCCTTCCAAGGAAGTATGAGTTCTCCAATAGGTGAGTGGATATATTCTAAGAGTGATTTCACCAACATGTAGATACTATAGCCTTCCTCCCTTTGGGATGGGAGTGAGCTTCATTTATATAGGACTAAATGGATAGGGTATGGATAGGATAGGTTGAGAGATGGTAAGAGAGGCTTAAGGGATCTCTCCAAAGGTTTAGGAACTGAGTGCCAGCTCTTCCAAGAGGTTAGGGATAGGGTCCCAAGTCAGCAAGCTTCGAGATGAACCTCGAAGGAGCTATTTTTTTCATTTAACTGACTTCGTCACACCTTGTGATGGAGCAAGGTGCGACGTCGCATGTTGCTAGTGTGCAGCCTACGACGACCCTTCAAACTTAGCACAATTGGGTACAAATCCTCAAAGGATGATTACTTAGTCCAGGAATCTTCAGGCGTGTATACACTGAATCTTATGATGAGTAGATTTTGGGTGTAACAGAATGCCCCCCAAAGCATAAAGCTGTTGAATATAGACAGGTGAAGTGCTTTGATAGAAGTAATGGCAATAGAGTCGTCGGACGAAGGACATTGCTACAGTACAACTGACTCTGAACTGACAATCTCATATGAAGTACAACATGGCTGCCGACCAATACATTGCAGATCCATGGTAGTAATGCCTGATTGAACACAATCATGGCTACTAGACACAAGCGTAGATCCATTATGAGATGATACCACAGCCTTGACCAATACAAGAGTGGATCCATGTGACATAACTCAATACAAACTCCATTGCAGCCTGGGTGAAACATGACTCCCCAGGGTCTTCAAGCTGAACCCGCAATGATACGAATCTATCGATGTGATTACAAATGTCTTGTCATCGAACATTGTAGAAACCACTTGATTACTGGTCATTGATGTAAACCGCTAACAAGCACGAGGGAGATCACCATTGATGTCAATGATTCCCAAGGTATCACAGTACATATCATCAAGCGTGAATAAATGAGTTGAAGTCAAACGCAAGATGAAATATTTCAATCAAGAGTCAATGATGTAAACTCATTATGAAAGCGAGGTAACCTGCCATTGAGGCATGCAGGGCCAAGGTACTCGATTGGTTTCTAGATTCAATCCTCAGATGATGTGTTGAAGTCGACAATGATGAATCCATTGAAGGAGGGCCATGATGAATCCCCCATCAATCGACACGAAACATGACAAAGATGTGTAAGGTAGATCGGATGGTACAGTAACATGCAAGACTGACTCAAAGTAGACCGACGTAATGGCGGGTGTACTAACTACAAATGATAAATGATAGACATATTCTTGAACATGGGCATGGCATGACTTGGCAGTACTGACATGATGAGTGCGACACAAATTCTCAAAGCAACTGATGATGAATATTTTCTTTGAAAGACTCAAAGGAGTAACAAGACTCAGTAAATAAGTGGAACTCGAGGAAAAATGTATGATCCAAGTGCTGTATGCAAATGCAGATGAGTGCCATGTTCAAGAACAACTTCATACTGCCACTAATAAGGTATGTAACACAAACGCTTTCCTTTTTCCCCATCACGAATGATGAGTGCCTCATGTGTCTTTTATGAGCTTGATGAGGGTAACCAGATGCCCAGTATATCTCATCTCATAGATGAGTCCAATCCCAAATATTTTCCAAACCTAGGATAGGAGGGGTTCGTCCCATGGCAGGCCCTTCAATGTGAAAATTTTAACGAGTCCATAGAAGGTAAACTTGGTTGTCATTTCATGTTTAGAGAGTCTGAAAAGATATAAATAAGACTCCAATGGTCCTTTTTTGTAATGTTAGCCTCATCACCCGAAAAAGGGTAAAACAACGCAGGAGAGGACTCTTCCAGTCATAATTGGCTGGAGTATACCTTTTTTGTAATTAGTGCCTCCTGGTCCGAAAAAGGGGTAAACTATCACCAGGAAGACGACCATTCAAATACTTTAACAAGCATGAATGCAACAAGCTCGCTTGGAAGTCTTTTCATTTTTCAAGAGCCTGAAAAGAGCTTAATGGTAGACTCTGGGGGGTGTCCTTTTCCGTGGAAGTTTAACGAGCCCGGAAAAGTGATAAATCATAACTCGGTAATTGTTCTCATAGTTCCGTGAGTACGAGAACAAACAAAGAGTAAACTCATCATCACGCAATAATTACAGACTAACCGTTACAAAAATAACGACAAAACGTTCAAGGGAGTGTTCATAGCTGTGATGACTGTTGTGATACGATAACTTGCACAAAAGACCACTTACAACTCCTGCATGCTAGAAAATGTGTCAAATAGCCTCAAATATGACAAGAATGGTAAAAAACTATGATAAATGGTCGAAGAGCATCAAAATATTAGAAAAGGAATATTCCATTCTATTTATAAATAGAAAAATGGGCCAAAACAGATTTCATTGTTTCATTTGCCAATTTGGGAGGAGAAGTACCAATTTGGAGCCAAAAATTCCTTTGCCGATTCCGGGAGCTACAGTCCACCATTTCACCCACTATCAAGAGCAGGTAAGCCTAAACTTCATCCATCAACTTTCCAGTGGATTAGATTTTGTTTTTAGGTTCAATTTTTGGGTTTTTTTATGGATTCATAGAGGGCTAATGTGCTCTCAGCTCATCCCAGTTGGCCCTTTCAGGAACTACGATGAGACCAACTCAGCGCAAGTCCTGAATAGGTGAAGTGCGATGACATCACACTGTATGCAAAATTACAGTGTGACGGCATAGTTGCACTTTCCAAACATGAAATTTAATCCAAAAAATGAACTTGCAGAGGTTGAAGTAGGATCTAACAGTGTTTAAATTCCCTTCTTGGTAGGTTGCCTGCTAGCTAATATGAACCGTTACACCATGAAAACCCTGAGGTGTTAGTGAAGGCCGCCCACTAGGATCTTAACAACGGGAAAAATTGAGCCCCATGAAGCTCATCAAGAAGCTCATCAACAACAGGAATTGGAAACTTATCCTTGATGGTGAGGTGATTAAGTGCTCAGAAGTCAATGCAGAGTTTCCATGACCCATCTTTTTTGCAGACAAGAAGAACTGGAGAAGAAAAGGAACCAGTGCTTGGGCGAATACTACTTTGCTTCAATAAGTCCCGAACGAGCATTTCAATCTCCATTTTTTGGTGAAATGTGTAGCGATAGGGCCAGATGTTGGGAGGAACGCTACCAGGAAGGAGTTGAATATGATGTTCTTCTGGGATTGAAGGTGGCAATCCCACTGGTCCAGCAAAGACACCTGTATATCGATCCAGAATTTGTTGTAGATCCAAAGAAGTAGTGGAGACCGCTGATGGTTGCATATGAATGGAATGGATCTGAGTGATGACACCATGTGAATTCTTCTTGAGGAGGTTTTCCATGTGATGTGAACTGATGATGCTGAGAGACCCTGGTTGTAATCCTGTCAATGTGTGTTTTTGTCCATTGAGGGAAAACTGCATCCAAAGCTCGAAAAAATCCCATATGATAGGGCCAAGTGTGCGTAACCATTGAGTGCCCAAAACCACATCACATCCGCCTAAGGTCAAGGAAAACATGTCAGAGTGCAAGGTATAATCTCCCATAGAGATACGCACATTTCGACACTTCCCTTTGCAAGGTAAGGTGCCCCCATTGGAAAGCATGACTTCAAAGTTGGAGCAAGGATGGATAAAACAATCAGCTTGTTTGGCGATCCGAGGATCAATGAAATTATGAGTGCTACCAGAATCAATGAGTATTGTAAGAAGAAGCTTCTTGAAGTAAACCTTGACCCACATTGTTTGGGGGGTGGTGATTCCAGCTAAAGCATGGAGATATATCTCTGGCTGGTCATCCTGAAATGGAGGGTCAATTGGCAGTTCCTGAATGTCGACCTCAGCATCCATTGTATCTAGATCTTCGTCACCAATTTCAGAGGCAGGCGAAGAATCCACATCCAAGAGATAGAGCTTTTGCTGAACACATCTATGTCCCCAAGTGAATTTCTCATCACAATTATAGCAAAGCCCCTTTTCTCTGCGTGCTTGCATCTCTGTTTCAGACAAATGCTTGATAGGAGGTGGTCGAGGAGCCTACGGTATGGGTGGTCGTTGAGAACCCATATTTTGGAAGGGAACAAAAGTGGGCTTGGACCATTGTTGGGCTACAAGCTTGTCTTCTGCCAACTTAGCCAACCCAAGGCTTCCATCATTGTGTTGGGACTAAACATTTCGACCTTAGAGCGGATGGCATCCTTTAGACCACTAATAAAAGAACTCCGGTAAAAGTCATCAGACAATCCTTCAGTGTGGTTGGCTAGTTTCTCAAATTCAGTTCGATACTCTCTGACAGTGCCAATTTGGTGAAGTTTAGTGAGGGCTCCTATGAAGTCATCAAAAACACTGGGACCAAATCGTTGCAAAAGGAGCTGGCAAAAGTCTGGCCATTTTGGCTCTTCATGAGCCTTGATGTACCAACAGTACCATTGAAGAGCTTCCTGTTCCAAATGAAAGGATGCAAGCGAAACTTTGTTGACATCAAAAGTATTATGCAGACTGAAATACTGTTCTGCACGATAGATCCATCCAGTTGGATCAGTACCATTAAAGCAAGGAAAATCAAGCTTCGGACCACGAAAATTGCTTGAAGAAGAGAACCCATTGTATGATGAAGACTCGGACTACCGTTTGTTGTTCATGGCTGAATGTTCAAAATAGAGGCCGAGAAATTTTTCATCCAGATCCTGGAGTTTGGCTTGGATGGCTGCAAGTGCTTCTTCCATGGTTTTTGCTCATGCGCGGGTGACAACCATAACCGGGAGTTTTTTTTTTTTTTGTGGACTGGGTAGAAAAACAAAAACAAAAACTGTTTCAATAAAGGAAAATCTGGATTCGGGAAAAAATCTAAAGGGTAATTAGGGTTTGACTAGGATTTGGACACTATCGAATGGACAGGGAAGCAAAAAATGAGGATTTCATAAGCGGGGTGAAAGAATGGGAAAATTTGGCAGAGAGGGACAAAGAAGCAGAATTAGGAAAGGAACTCTCTAGTAAAATTTGAAACCCTAAAAATAGACAAATGTGGGATTTCGGGCTTTAGGAAGTGGAAGTGGGGATAGGGTCCTCAAGAATGAAATATGCATAATGGGATTACAGGGATCCCCGCGAAGTTTCAAGGGAAACAGAGTGAAAACAAGGGATATATGGAGAAAAAACTGAATGGAGCGGCTACGACTCAGAAGGGATCTGAAATAGATAGATCTACGACGGCCCGGAAGTGAGCAGAAATAGAGGGATCTTAAACGGCACCGAATGGATCGAAAACAGATGGATCTGAAAGACATCTGAAACTGTTGGATTTGGAATGGCTTGCAGAATGGATCTGAAATGGTGCAGTAGTGATTGACAACAGTTCAGCTGAAAATAGATATGGACCCTAGGCATGTGCGGCTTCCTAACAGTTCAGGGGTTTCACTCAGCCACCAATGTTGTCTGATGGATTGCATATTGGGGCCGTACCCATCACTCCACGGCTTAGGTAAAACTAATAACCTCTTTGCCACAAACGATAGCTCTTGGTTTACCTCACAGGTGGGAACTGGTAAATCAGGTAGGGGTCGTTGCCCTTTTCGCTGGCAAGTCCTCTCAATGGGCCAACTACTTCAGGGTTCCTGTGGTACTCCTCACAATGAGTTTTAGGGCTTATGCCCAAGTACTTCCCATAGTTAAGTGGATAGGGATTATTCCCAAATCCAAACCTGCAACAGATGCAAAAAAAAAATTTGGCAGAAATTTCACCCAGCGAGCCCAAGAAAGTGCTCTGATACTAGATGTGATGAACCTGCAATAATTAATTAATGCAACTACACAAGATATCAGAAATAACAGAACTCAGAATCACTTTTATATTGATCATAGGCCACTTTAAGGGGGCAACCTCCTTTGAGCAAGCTCAATACAATTAACTTCACGGTGCCTTCATAGGCCTCAACACACACTTATATACTAAGTCTAGGCGCCAATACTATGGGTCAAAACCATGGGCCACTACAAACTATGGATCAACAATACTATGGGTGACTTACAAAGCATATGCGCCAACAACAATAACACAAACTATGGATCAAAAAATAATACGGGACGACTTACAAAGCATATGCGTCCAACAACAATATACTAACAAAGTAAAGACATGGGTTCCTAACACTAGCAAACATTATTTTAGAGTGGCAGGAACGAGAACACGAAGTAGAAGATGAACAAGCTGCCAATGATCCACAATGTGTGGATTCCTTGAGGAACTATGGCTTGCTCATGTTCTTTGAGATTCAGGGGATGAGATCCCAAATCCCATTGCTATCACGCATGCTCCAGAGTTGGGATGCGGCCCAACATATTTCGTGATTGGTGAGCACATCCTCACAATAGATGTTGAGGACATCTATTTTCTCACAGGTCTGTCCCAGAGAGGGGAACCTGTACATCTTGCTGGAACATGGGCCAGTGACCGCACAGTTGATGACATGGTGTCATAGCATTGTACTGCTCTTTCTAGATCTTCTAGTGGGAAGATTCTTATCAGGGATGTGGTGAGCCTCCCATACCGTACCATATTGTTTACTTTTACTAGAGTGGCGGGTAGACAAGCCCCACACATGGCTACTTGGACTCAAATGCTTTATGCAGAGGACTGCATGTCCCCCATGGTTTTCAACTAGTGCGAGGGTCTCCTCGCAAACCTCCGAGCTCAGCTGACCAAGTGTCGATGGGGAGAGGTCAAGCAGTTTGGTTATGGGTCGATTGTGGTATTGTTCCTCTTGGAGTGGATCCCTCTCTTGCGTCCATAGGTGGTACTAGATGATAGGGAGCCTCGAGATCCCCACATGCTCAAATGGGCTGAGGTGATGACTCGTCATGGTGGAGGAACTATCATCAGTTTTGGTCCCGAGTTCTTCAGTTGGCTAGAAGGCCAGTTACTCATGGTTGAGGACTTCCCATACAGCGGTACGGATTTCATAGAGGATCCTGACTTGGTGCTTCCTGAGGATGCAGCATGGGGTGACATAGGTGAGAACAAAAACCCTTCTACTTTTAATTTTGTATATTTATCATTTTTTTTAATGTAGTGCTGACAAGTATACAACATGTGTGTGTAGATGTGGGGCCCATATGGCCGGTAGGAATTTCCTTCCTTGCGAGGAGAGACAGAGGTGGGGAGGCAGTTGTGCCCCTGGTTGCTCATGCTGCCATCAAGGAGATGGAGGAGGCATACAGGAACTTGTCCTAGTTGACAGTGGAGGTTCCTGAGCCAGTGATAGATGACCTACAGAGACCTATGCAGAGGTTTGGGGTTGGAACATCCATATGCTTCAATGCCCTACTCCGCAAGGTAGCAAGCACCGTGGACTACTTCCTCACTCAATGATAGTGGGTTTTCCATGCTAGGGGTGGTGTATGGGTCAGGCATCAGTCCTGATGATACTATTATACTTGTACTGAGAGCTTAGAGGCCTCAGATTTTGTACTACTGAAAGCTATGATGCTTCAAATTTTGTAGAGACTCACTGAAAGCCATCGTGCTTCAGATTTTGTACCAGCACTCCTTTTGAGCGATATATATATATATACAGACATTCTCAGCGATTTATACATTATGTGTTTTAAAATGATAAGTGATGTGATCTTGTTTACATGTTTGCTTTTATACATTGCATTATTTACATGTTGTGAATGCTTTTACATATTATGAATATTATGTGTGTGTGATGAACCAATCCAAAATGAAGTTGGCCATCGAGTTAGCAACTGTGTTTAACTCTCATGGAATGTGTAGGTACTGAATGGATTCAAATCACCTTTCCAGGAGATGTACTTGTTTGAAGAGACAGACTAAGGTGGGATCACGGATGGCGTAAACCCGGTTAAGATGGAAAACCACTAATTGAGAATCTATGTGGATGACAATGTGATTCATACCCAAGGAAATGGCATTAGCTAGGGTTCTGATTACTGCCTGATACTCTGCGGCATTGTTGGTCGCAAACCCTAGGAAACTTCCTCCTAAGCTAATGAGCTCACCTGTTGGGGAATATAGTACCCAGGTTGCCGAAGCAAGGTTACGGGTATGCCGGCTGGCGCTGTCTGCAAATCCATAGCACGTTTCCATCTGCACATGCAGACAGAACATGGTATAAGGAGCGGAAACAAGATCTAGAGACACTCGAAAACAAAAGCGTCATAGCACACAAAAACACAAAAAATGTGCCATGTACAGTATATACAAGAAAGTCTAAGCGTTATGAGTTTAAGCGTAGTATCTCTTTAGGTAAATCCCATTGCGGGGTTCACCCAAAGAGATTCTGTCATGTCTTCAAGCTCGTAAGCTCCCTTCTCCAAAACACATCTGACAATGTAAGGTCCATGCCACATGGATTCGAACTTTCCTACTCCTAGTTTGTCGTGCTTCTAGTCATAAGTGAGGACCAGGTCACCCTCGTTAAAGATACGAGGTTCAATTGACTTGTCATATTGGGCTTTGATGCGTTTCTTGTGCGCTTCATTAGCAAGAGCGACATCTCAGCAGGACTCGTCAAGTTTTTCTAAGTGCAGGAGATGTTCTTCCTTGGTAGTAGTGTTAGGAATAAGTTCGACAGCGAGTTGTAGAGACGGAATTTCACACTCTATAGGTAGGATAGCCTCCAATCCATAAACTAGTTGAAAAGGAGTGAAACCTGTGGCAGTTTTAACGGAGGTTCTGTAGGCCCATAATGCTGAAAAGAGCATGTTATGCCAATTAGATTTCTGCGTACCTACCATCCTTTAGACCATAGTTTTCAAGACTTTGTTAATGGCCTCGACCTATCCATTGGATTGTGGGTAGTAGGGTGTTGAATTTTCATGGCGAAAACCCAACCTATCGCTCAGTTCATCAACCGTATGGGTCTGAAAATTGGAACCATGATCGGTAACAATTGCCTGAGGAAGTCCGAACCGTCCTATTACATGATTGAACATGAAGATTGCGACAGTTTTGCCATCGCTCTGGTATGTAGGCATAGCTTCGGCCCACTTTGTAATGTAATCCATAGCTACAATGATGTAACTATGCCCCCCGGCCGAGGTAGGCTTACAATGCATAAAGTCAATGCCCCATTTTGCGAAGGGGCCCACGGCAATAACCAGATGTAACGGGGCGGGATGGGTGCACTTCTTCGTATGGAAGTGTTGTCAAGGAGGACATTTTTTTACGGCCTCAATACAATCTTTGAAGATAGTAAGCCAAAAATATCCTGCACGCAAAATATTTTGGGATGTAGCCATCCCAAAGAGGTGGCCGCCACATGCCCCACCGTGACAGTCATTGAGAATGTGTTCAGCCTCATCGTGAGTGAGACAACGTCGAAGAATTGAATCAATTCCATGGCGATACAAAGTATCATTGATGATTAAATAATACTTCACATGGTGACGTATCTTACAATCGTCGTCACGAGACAATTGAAGTTTGATGTATTGGGTTTGAAGATATAACGAGATATCTCCATACCATGGATCAGTTGTACTGATGAGAAACAATAATTCATTCGAAAAAGAGTCATTGTGCTCAACTTCTGCATCAGGATGGGGAAGGTCACAGATCAGCTCGAAAAACACCAAATAATTTTTCGACTTGGCTTTCTCGAAAAGAAGATCAAATTATTGCAGTATTACGATCCAACGTGAATACTTGCCCCCAAGCACTTGACGCGTCAGGACTTGGTACATGGGGTTCGAGTCTGCGATGATGGTGGTGGTGCGGAGAAAGATATAGTGCCAGAACTTCTGGACGGTGATGACTGCTGTGAATGTGTGTTTTTCAACATGTGAATATCTGGTTTTAGCGTCAGCAAGACCCTTACTTGCATAGTATATTACATGTTCCTGGGTGTTTTGATCCTCCTGTACAAAAACCATGGTGATAGTGGTAGCAAAAGCGGTGATATATAAGATATAATCTCGATCATAATTGGGCAGTTGGAGCACGGGGGCATGCATGATGGCATGTTTGATACTGTCGAAGGACTTTTGAGCTTGGTCGTCCCATTACTTCTTGAGAAATTGCATGTACCCCGGAGTCTTCTCCCCAAAATTGCAAACAAAATGTCTTAAATAAGTTGCCTTCCCTTGGAGACTTTGAATTTCCATCACATCAGTCAGGGGTGGTAGGTTGATGATGGCCTCCACCTTTAAGGGATCAATGCAGATCCCATCCTTCGAAACGATAAATCCTAAGAGGCATCCGGACTAAATGCAAAAGATACACTTATGAGTATTCAGACAGATATTGTACTGTCTGCATCTGAGAAAAATAGCCGTCAGATGATCAATGTGGAACTCATGCTGCTTTGAATGAGCAGGGAGATTGTCCAGATAAGGTTCCACAAAGTCCTTAATGTCATGGAAGGCATATGACATAGCCCGCTGAAATGTGGTGCCAGCATTTTTAAGGCCAAACGGGAGTTTGCGGTATGCAAATGTTCCCCATGGGCAGATGAAAGTCGTCTTCTGTTGATCTCAATCTGGTTGTAACTAGAAAATCCATCCATAAATGAGAAGATGACGCTTTCGGCACAATTGTCGATAATCTGGTCGATGAAGGGGGTCCGGTAGTTGTCTTTTGTACAAGACCAGTTAAGGTCCCTGTTTGTGCCAGAAATTGTTTCCAAGGCCAGAGAAACAAGCCAACACAATCTCAAACAAAATTCAATAAAGAAAACAAAACTTAAAGGTTTCTGTAATGTGTTTTTGGTTGTGAACTTTGGGAACACACAGGGAATGTATTCATGAGCAAAATAACAACTGAATTATAAGCAAAAGACGATAAAGATGCATGATATATCTAACACGATCCAACTGAAATAGTATTGAGGTTCATACATAAATGACAAGCATTACCAGCATATAAACATAAACTAGTAAATGAATATATCAATTAAGCAACTAGACAAGCTGAAAAATGAAGCCAACATAGAAAACTGAAGGGTAAAGGTCACATATATCTCATAATTTCATCATCAACTGCATACAAGAGTTTTGTACTTAACTCATGAACAAGTCTGAAAACCAACTGAGTTTGAAGACCTCCTGAAAGCTCCCAAAAATCGAACCCTCTCCATGACTTTCTAACGTCTCTAAATACTAATCTTTACAAAATCAGCTAGGGATCTAACCCTAACTGCCTTCCATCTATTCAATGAGGTAAAGTAAAATGTACAATATTACAAAATTACAAAATATGCTAAAAATAGTAAATCACTAACATATGTGTTTATCAACTAGTGACAACTAACTAAATGAACAACTGACTTATAGATATTTTGCTGCTTCAGCCAGTAGAGCGATGCCATCTGATGCTTGATCTTTCCTCTTAGCTTTCTTATGCTCCTGCTCTATGTCATTTATCTTCTTGATTAGCTCCTTGTTTCTCTGCTGCAGGTCCTGGACTATTTTCTCCAACTTTGTGCAATGCATGTCAGTAGCTCTTTTTCTCTTTAGTGCTTCCTTTGCTTCTACTATCAACTCCTGAAAATGGTCTTTTACATCCTGTAGGTCTTCTCTCAACCTTCTGTTAGCCATCATTAATCCATCATTGACCTCTTGCATGTAACTCATCTAATGTTTGTACTGCTTAACAGTTTTCTGCAAATTCTCTCTGTCAGAGTCAAATAGTTTGTCTATTGTAGGATCTTGTTCCTCATCAGGTCTCCAAGGTATATCAAGTTTTTTGAAGATTTCAGCCTCTTCAATTAACAGGTCTGTAGGAGTGTCTTCAATGCCAGGATTTTCCTCACCTGTTGCTTCAACTAAAGGAGCTTCTTCTTTTAATTGTGGCTACTTTAAATGATCACTTCTTATTTCAGAATAGATTTCAGATATTTTAGGTATAGGCTGGCTTGAATCTTCTAATGATTTTAATGAACTCTGGGCTTTTGCAGGATGCATAACTTTGTCTATTACTGGTTTATCATTCATGGAAACCTCATCTAGGACAGTAACTTCATTTGTATTTAATCTGGGATTGAGCAATTTCTTCATGTTCAGTCTTAGCTTGTTTTGTGACCTAGTTTTAGGTCTCCAATATGATGCTGCTTCTCCCATCATTTTCAGCTCCTTTCCTTGATGCTGGATAGCAGCCAACTCTACTACTTCAAGTTTATTCCTCTTTCTGTTAGGTTTTATTGCTTTGCCATCTGAAGTAGGGATTTCTTTGCCTGTTTCAACCTTGACTTATGTTGTAGAGATGGGCTGCTCTTCCTCCAATAAATATCCCTCATCATCTGAGAGAATGGTGATAGGGCTTCCCTGTTGAGTTTGAATTTTATCCTTAGGTACAACAACCTCTCTTATATCAACAGCTTTCACTTCATGAGAATCCTCTGCAAGTGCCAAGTACTGTTCAGGTTCCTCTTTCTCATCTACAAATAGTGAGTACTTGCCTTTAAGACTGGCTGAAAATAGTTTAGGTTTACTATCCTCCTCCACATGCTTTGATGCTTCCTCAACTTTCACCTCTTCCTTATCTTCAAGTTTAGGCTTCTGACCTAATTTTCTCATCAAGACCTTACCCTTGTCTGCTTGCCTCTTAGGTTTCTGATCTTCAAAGCCAGACCAAAAGATGAAAAAGTCCCAGGTCTTCCCTTCATGTTGCAAAACAGTGCTAATAATCAACTTAATTAGCCCATCGTGAAGGATGGACTGAGAAGAATGGTCTATCTGCCCTTTCACCCTGTTGGACATCTTCTGCAAGCTTTTCAAAAAAAAGAATGGCAGGTTCATCTTGGACACCCCCACCATGTGCTGAAGGAATATTAAGTGGTACTTGTAGACATAAGCATACCTGCCCTCGCAAGTACATAGCTTTGCAGTATTCTAATTAGCTCAACCAATTCCTTTATGAAATTTTGAATAAGGATGCCTTTATTCCAATCAGGGGTGACATTTGGTAAAATATATCTTTGTGAATCAAAGTCAAAAGGCAGTTTCTTAAACCATGGTTCACCCTCATTCTTAATCCCTGTAGCTTCTGAAATCAACTTCACTGTCAGCCTAAATTTAAGAGTATCAAAGGTCACCATGTCATTTTTAAAGCCTTGAGCAAACTTACAGGACACTTCTGCATCATACCCATCTATCTTCTTGAAAAAGTCCATCCAACCAGCTTGTTGAAACAACTCAACACACCTAGGGAGTTTTTCAATCCATCCTACCTCAGTAGGTTCGGCTCTGTTTATCTTACCACTCCTGCCCATTCTTCTTCAATTACTGAAAAA
Source organism: Larix kaempferi (assembly GCA_027924585.1). Taxonomy (NCBI): domain Eukaryota; kingdom Viridiplantae; phylum Streptophyta; class Pinopsida; order Pinales; family Pinaceae; genus Larix; species Larix kaempferi. Next base: position 6,971,107 of record BSBM01000809.1, on the reverse strand, counting down.
TGAACCCTCGCTCATCCTGGCGTCTCAAAGCATCAGAAATAGCTATTTCTCTGGCTGAATTGCATTTAAAAGCACAACTTAACCTTTCCTTTGATCAATTTTGACAGAGTAATCCCCAGCGAAAAAACCCCAAATTTGCAGTTATTTTGGATTTTCAGGAAATACCTTTAAATTGCTCAACTGCAGTTATTTAAAATCACGACTTGAGTTGTCAAATGAATCACCTTGGATGTACATACGTCCTCCAACGTTCAATTTAACTGCTAGCAACGAAATTAGGAAGCCCTAACTTCCTGTGAAGCCATCAAAACCTCTCCTTTGTTCAGCAGCGACAATGTCCGGTTTTTTAGTGGTTATGGCTACTCCACTAAGTCCTTCGTCTTTGAATGTGCCTGTAAATGACAAACTCATCTCACATTTACCTCAAACCATGCTGCTACCTATCAAAAGGAATTACATTTGGGCTCACGATGAGCACGATTTCCTCACAATGTGTAACCACTTGGAATCATGATGTTCCCTGCATCAGCACGTGACAAATTCTCCAAAACATGTAATTAGTCATTCATCATTCCAAAACGTGCCAAGATTTGCTAAAAAATCGACGGAATTTTGGAGTCGTGATATTCTTGTAGCGCGCCTTTGGTGATTTTGAGCTCCAGCGCTACAAGAATAATTTTAACACCGTTTTGGTGCTTTTTTACCACTTTTTGCCATTTTGCATGGAGTTTTAAAGCTGTTAGAGTAATGATTATGCATGACTATACTTAGAGTATGGTCTATGAACCCATTGTTTTATATAGTGACTTTTAAAACCCTTTAACAAAAAACAAACCTAAAGTTTAAAACTTGAAAATTTCAAAAGCAAGCCCAAAATTTCATATAAAAACTAAAAAAAAATTCCTAAAAGAGGGAAAAATCAAATTAAAGCAAATGAATAACTTGAAATAAAATGCAAATCAAACAAAATTTGAAGGAACAAATTACTGACTTAACATCTGGCTCCAGCTGCAGGATGAAGACCTCCCTGCGAGGCTTCAAGAACCTGTAGACCAGTGCCTTCTGTCTGCTATCTTATCTACCTGTCTGCAAAAATTCCATTGGGCTATGGAGTCCTATTATGATTCACTCACCGGTATGTACAATGATCAGTGAAAATGCTCCTATAAACTGTAAAAATGCTTGAGGAATCGCCCATTAACAGGGCTGGACAACTCCTCACCTTCCAAGGACTGCAAGATAAAAGTATTGTTCTCTAAAACTTTTGATACCAGAAAAGGGCCAAACCAAAGATTTCCAAACTTACCATGCTTACCCTTTTGCTCCTTTCTTGCATCCCATCTTAGAACCATCTCACCTTCTATAAAAGTATTTTCTTTAATGTTCCTGTCAAAACTGTTTTTAATCTTAGCTCTGTACAGCTGTGCTTTTTCATCCACCTTCTCTCTACTTTGCTGTAACCCTATCATTTCAAAGACTCTCCTTTGCATATCATCCGGTTCCTCTTGAGAGTTATGGAGGAATTTCATCACTGGAATCCCCAATTGAACAGGGAACACTGCCTCTGTACCATAAACTAGCTGAAATGGAGAAGTCCCAATTGCATGTTTCACTGTAATCCTATCTGCCCACAATGCATACTTCAACATTGAATCCCAAGACCTTTTGTTATGCTTCAACAATTTCTTGATGCTCTGAATGATGTTCTTATTGGAAGATTCAGCTTGACCATTGCCCTGAGGATAATAGGGAGTTGAGTGCTTCAGAATGATGCCATTTCTTTCACAAAAGGCCACCATTGCATTGGATTTGAATGCCTTTGCATTATTTGTTATTAATCTCTGTGGATAGCCAAACCGGCTCAAAATATTTTCTTCAATGAATTCCATGATTACCTTGTCTGTAGCATTCTTTGTGGGAATGGATTCCACCCATTTTGTGAAAAAATCTGTTGCAGTCAGAATCTAGTGATGCTGTCCTGAAGATGCTGGATTTATTTCTCCAATAAAGTCTAGACCCCACTGCTGGTAAACATCTGTGAACAAGGATGGCCAATAATATCCAGCTCATAAAATTTTGTAAGATGTTGCTTCCCAATACTTGTGTCCTCCACAGGCACCTTCATGAGATTCTGAAATCACCTCTCCTATTTCAGATTGGTCCAAACATCTGAGCAAAATACCCCCTGGGTCCTTCCAGATCTGGCAGCCTTCCTATCCAAATGTTCAGGACATTGCAGAAATAACAGAAAATGAACAATGTCTGCATACCAGGCTGATGATGAATAAAAATCCATGATCTTTTCTTTTTCCAGAAGTGCTTGATATTCTTCAGGAACCAATTCTTCAGCGATGACATGCAGTCCCAGAGCCTGACAATTTGATTCAGCCAACAGCTTGGCTAAACCTTGTCCCTTGACAAGCTTAGTAGGCATGATCTCTACATCATATTCCATAATCTTCGCAATCCACCTACCTCTCTTTCCTTCACTATCAGGTTGAGTTAACACATCTTTCACAGCAGAATTAGGTACAAAAGAAATTAATTTTGAATCCAGGACATAAATTCTGAAAAATTTCAAAGCCTTTACCACAGCATAAGCTTGCTTCTCCAATATACTGTACTTCAGCTCAAAATCTCTAAGAGTTTTGTTGAAGAAAGCAATATGTTGTTCCAATCCTTCTTTATTCTTCTGAAGTAAAACAACTGCAATTGTGTCTTCTGATGCAAATGAAAAAGTAAGGAATTCTTTGGTAAAACCAGGACTTACCAATACAGGTGCTTCAGTAAGAGCTACCTTGATTTTCTCAAATGCTGCCTTTGCCTCAGCAGTCCACTTTACTTCCTGATCTTTCTTCAACATGGCTGTGATTTGTTTAATGGTTTCAGCAAAGTTCGGAATAAACCACCGCAGAAAATTTATCTTGCCAATGAATGATTGAACATCTTTTTTACTCCTAGGTAAACTATTCTTCAGTATTGCTTTCACTCTTTCAGGATCTATTCTGATGCCATCAGCAGACACCAAGTGACCAAGTAGATTACCTTCTTGCACAGCAAAATGTGACTTTTTGGGGTTCAGGGACAGGCCAAATTTTCTACATTTTAGGAAGGTTTGCTTCAAGTGCTTCAAGTGTTCATCGTCATATTTTGAGAATACAGTAATATCGTCCAGATAGATAACCACAAACTTATCTTTTTCTCCTACAAATGCAATGTCCATGGCTCTCTGAAAGGTTTCTCCAGCATTCATCAAGCCAAAAGGCATCTTGTCATACATGAATGTCCCCCAGGGGGTTGTAAAGGCTGTCTTTTCCTTGTCATCAGGGTGCATGGCAATCTGATTGTACCCTGAGAAACCATCCAGCATAGAGATCCTCTGAGCTCCACCTACTTGCTGCAAAACCTGTTCAATCTTGGGAAGAGGATAGTTGTCTTTTAATGATGATCTATTCAGATTTCTGAAGTCAATACATAATCTAATTTCCCCATTCTTTTTTCTGATAGGAACCAAATTAGCAACCCAGGAAGAGTACCTGAGAGGCACTGTTATCTTTGCATCCAGCAACTTCTTTATTTCTTTTTCAATTACAAGGAACAAAGCTGGATTGATCCTTCTTAGTTTATGTCAGAAAGGCTTAACATTAGGCTTCAAAGGGACCTTCTGCTGAATAATTGCTGTATCATAAGTTCTTAGTTCCTGATAAGACCAGGAAAATACATCTACATGTTCTTTCAAAAACTTGATATATCTATTTCTTTGTTTAGCCGTCAGAGATTTAGAAATTTTTACCATCTTTGGATGCTCTGCTGAACCAATATTGCAGTCCACTACATTGTCTTCTGAAGATTGAAACCACTGGCTTTGAAGGTGTATCATCCTTTGTAAATATTCTTTCTAAAGGTACTAGACGTTTTGGAATGAAGTTGCTCTTCAACTCAATGATTTTATGACCTGCTATCTCTTCTGCAGCAAACTCATTTAACTGTTCATCCCCCTCATCCTCTTCTTGATCAATTTGATCATTTGAAAACTCATCTGTAAGCTCAAGAAATTTTTTGATTTCAATGTCATCTTCAAAAACCCTCCAGTGCTTCACATTATCAGGCACACATGGTCTATACCTCACCTCTATGGGATACCTTAGTTGAGTGGTCTTAGGGATTCTGAAATGTGTGGCAGCCAAAGCTAATGAGTATGCAGTCTCATTATGATTCCTTGGAATATGAGTGATATTAAATGCTATAAAATAGTTTTCAAGCATATCCCATACCTCATTCCGATATACTTTCAGCAAACCCTGCTTTACTTGATAGTTGTTCTTCACCTGCTGAACAACTAGTTCGCAGTCGCCAAATGCAGCAATCTGCTGAAGTCCTAAATCTTTAGCAGCCTTCAATCCCAGTAGCAGAGCTTCATACTCAGCAGTGTTGTTAGTGGTAACAAACTCCAACTTATACATGAGTTTCACTGTTTGACCCCCAGGGGAAATGAGTAAAACTCCAGCTCCAACACCCTCTTTGCATGAGGATCCATCAAAGTACAACTGCCACAGTGCATCTTCTTCCTCTCTGCTGTGTTTTATTTGCTGTTCTTTTTCCACTTGTAACAGACCAGTAGAATTATCCTCCTCACTGAAATGTAATATGCATGTACCAAGATCTTTATCAACAAAGTACAATGGGTGATTGGTGGGGTTTTTATCATCTGTTACTATGTAAGCAAGCTGCAACTCTCTGTAAAGTCTTCTATTTTCTTCACCAAAAACAGGAATGGTGTCATAAGAGAGGTCCATCTCTAAGGTTCCCCCAACCTTCTTAGCCCATGACCTAGAAAGAAGCAAGCCAAACTTTGGTGTGATGTCAGCTACCAGAACAGCCATTATCACACTTTTCATGGGCAACTGAGCAAGGCTGACAACCATGTCTTTTATTACTCCTAGACACTTCACAGCTCGAGAGTCAAAGGCATATAAATCATGCTAAGGTTTGGTGATACTGAGGCCCAAGGCTTCCATTACAGCTTTTGGCATCAAGTTATGGGATGCTCCTGAATCTAACAAGCAATTGTGAATCATTTGCTCGTGGACAGTCAAGGTTACATAGAAAGGAGGAGAAGCATTAGCCTCATTCTCAGTCTTCTCAGCCAGAGCTGATCCAATGAAGATTCTAGGGTTTTCTTCCTGCAAGTTAACTGTATTTGAAACAGGCTGATTACTGGGTACATTCATTACTTTCAAAACTGTTTCTTTATATGATGGATTCTTTATTAACTCAATCAAAGGTACAGGAATCTTTAACTTCCCTAGTTCATTCTCCAAACTAAAATTCTGGACAGATTTATTTACCTCTTCAACTTCAGCATTCTTCTTTGATTTTTCTGTAGATTGCTTTTTCTCTATGACAGGATCAGTTATTTGTTTAGCAGGAACAGGTGCAGCAGGAACAAGGGCTTTCTTCTTCGGGGATTGGACCACTTGTTTTGGGCTTGATCTGAGATTTATGGTCTTCTTAGGTCCATTCTGATGAACAACAGCAGTTACAGCAGTATTTTCCAAGCCTAAATCATCTTCAGTTTCAAACATGTCAGCATCGTAGTATTCTGAATTCAGAAAATATTCTTCAGTAACAAAACCTGTAGACAATCCATCTCCAAAGTGGTTCATATCCTGATCAGTCTCAGTCTCTTCAAAGAGTAGTTGTTCATCAACTTCTTCTTCATCAGCTACATTATTTTGAAAAGGTGGGGGCACTCTTTGATCCTCATTCTCTCTCCTTTCTCGCTGGATATCATTGTTCCTGCGCTCTCTTGGTATAAATCTAGGAGCAAATTGCCTTCTGAACTGATTCTGGTTATTTGGATTTCGTTCAGCTTCTGGAGCAGGTTTTCTAGAATTCTTCTCAATCTCTAATTTATTCAATTTTGCAGTAAGAATCTTCACCAGCTTATCCATCTCATCTATCTTGGCTTCAACAGACTGAGGAGCAGCACTTGCTGAAACAACTTCCTTCTTTTCTTTTCTTTCATAAAGCTGCTGGGTTGTTTTTTTCTTAAGTCTGTTTGAAGCCAGCAAATCGGATTCTATCTCCAATGCTGCATCTTGCATGTTCAGCAGGGTAATAGGTCTTCTTTCTCTCAGTAATAAAGAAAATTCGTGATCAAAGGCATTTGCATAAGTAAGTTTAGCTGATGTTTCAGTAGGATTAATTTATGCTGGAATCTTGCTATACATTTTGTTAAACCTTTTGGAAAAATCTGCAACAGTCTCATCTTTCTTTCTTATGAGAGCTCCAAACTCAGTTATATAGTAGGTGTGGTCCTTTGTGTCTCCCCATTGCCTCATGAAAAGATCACGGAGATCTTCAATTATAGTGATTGAGTTGGCAGGCAATTCTCTGAACCACTTCCTTACATCCCCATCAAGGCTCTGAACAAATACCCTCATCCACACATCTTTGATCTCAATTTTTTGATTGTCAGCATAACTTAGGAAAGCCTCCCAATGTTCCTCAGTAGTGGTTTCCCCCTGTCCATTGAACCTAGGCATATACTTCTGGTAATCACCTCCAGGCAATGCATGTAAAGGCTGAGGTAAGACTAATGGTGCATACCTAGCTGCAACCATCCGGTCCATCATATCCATGGGTGGGTTTTGGCCTGCCATTTTTATACTGACTGGCCTAAAAGATGTAGAAGCTTGGATGAAACTTGTTTGAAAAGGATTCTTTCCTACTTTCAGCTGAAAGAGACGTATTTTAGCAGGAGAAGCAGTCTTGGCTTTCAAACAGGTTTGAGGGTTAGTAAAAACTTGAAGAGTGCTCTCAGGGATGGTAGGTTTTATCCAAGGTGAGGTTTCAGCTGAATGTAATGAAACACCCAACTGGTCAGGATCACAGGAGGCTGCTAAAGATTGAGACCTTCAGAGTTTTCTTGTTGTTTTTAAGATCTGTTCAGGGTCTGTCACACCCAATTGCAATGGAGAAGTAGGTTTGTTCCTGGTTCCAATTCCTTTAGAAGCCACTGTGACAACTTTTTTGGTGAAAATAGCCTTAAAAAGAGCTGATTTAAGTCCACCTCTTAAACCAGTAAAACTGATAAGTAACCCAGGGAAGATATGCTTCAGCTTCGTCCCCGGCAATGGCGCCAAAGATGTTTGTGCCATAAATTGTTTCCAAGGCCAGAGAAACAAGCCAACACAATCTCAAACAAAAGTCAATAAAGAAAACAAAACTTAAAGGTTTCTGTAATGTGTTTTTGGTTGTGAACTTTGGGAACACATAGGGAATGCATTCATGAGCAAAATAACAACTGAATTATAAGCAAAAGAAGATAAAGATACATGATATATCTAACAAGATCCAACAGAAACAGTATTGAGGTTCATACATAAATGACAAGCATTATCAGCATATAAACATAAACTAGTAAATGAATATATCAATTAAGCAACTAGACAAGCTGAAAAATGAAGCCAACACAAAAAACTGAAGGGTAAAGGTCACATATATCTCATAATTTCATCATCAACTGCATACAAGAGTTTTGTACTTAACTCATGAACAAGTCTGAAAACCAATTGAGTTTGAAGACCTCCTTAAAGCTCCCAAAAATTGAACCCTCTCCATGACTTTCTAACCTCTCTAAATACTAATCTTTACAAAATCAGTTAGGGATCTAACCCTAACTGCCTTCCATCTATTCGATGAGGTAAAGTAAAATGTACAATATTAAAAAATTACAAAATATGCTAAAAATAGTAAATCACTAACATATGTGTTTATCAACTAGTGACAACTAACTAAATGAACAACTGACTTATAGATCTTTTGCTTCTTCAGCCAGCAGAGTGATGCCATCTGATGCTTGATCTTTCCTCTTAGCTTTCTTCTGCTCCTGCTCTATGTCATTTATCTTCTTGATGAGCTCCTTGTTTCGCTGCTACAGGTCCTGGACTGTTTTTTCCAACTCTATGCAATGCATGTCAGTAGCTCTTTTTCTCTTTACTGCTACCTTTGCTTCTGCTATCAACTCCTGAAAATGGTCTTTTACATCCTGTAGGTCTTCTCTCAACCTTCTGTTAGCCATCATTAATCCATCATTGACCTCTTGCATGTAACTCATCTGATGTTTGTACTGCTTAATAGTTTTCTACAAATTCTCTCTGTCAGAGTCAAATAGTTTGTCTATTGTAGGATCTTGTTCCTCATCAGGTCTCCAAGGTATATCAAGTTTTTTAAAGATTTCAGCCTCTTCAATTAACAGGTCTGTAGGAGTGTCTTCAATGCCAGGATTTTCCTCACCTGTTGCTTCAACTAAAGGAGCTCCTTCTTTTAATTGTGGCTGCTTTAAAAGATCACTTCTTATTTCAGAATAGATTTCAGAGATTTTAGGTATAGGCTGTCTTGAATCTTCTAATGATTTTAATGAACTCTGGGATTTTACAAGATGCATAACTTTGTCTATTACTAGTTTATCATTCATGGAAACCTCATCTAGGACAGTAACTTCATTTGTATTTAATCTGGGATTGAGCAATTTCTTCATGTTCAGTCTTAGTTTGTTTTGTGACCTAGTTTTAGGTCTCCAATATGATGTTGCTTCTCCCATCATTTTCATCTCCTTTCCTTGATGCTGGATAGCAGCCAACTCTACTACTTCAAGTTTATTCCTCTTTCTGTTAGGTTTTATTGCTTTGCCATCTGAAGTAGGGATTTCTTTTCCTGTTTCAACCTTGACTTCTGTTTTAGAGATGGGCTGCTCTTCCTCCAATAAATATGCCTCATCATCTGAGAGAATGGTGATAGGGTTTCCTTTTTGAGTTTGAATTTTCTCCTTAGGTACAGCAACCTCTCTTAGATCAGCAGCTTTCACTTCATGAGAATCCTCTGCAGGTGACAAGTACTGTTCAGGTTGCTCTTTCTCATCTACAAACAGTGAGTACTTTCCTTTAAGACTGGCTGAAAACAGTTTAGGTTTACTATCCTCCTCCACATGCTCTGATGCTTCCTCAACTTGGACCTCTTCCTTATCTTCAAGTTTAGGCTTCTGACCTAATTTTCTCATCAAGACCTTACCCTTGTCTGCTTGCCTCTTAGGTTTTTGATCTTCAAAGCCAGACCAAAAGATGAAAAAGTCCCAGGTATTCCCTTCATGATGCAAAACAGTGCTAATAATCAACTTAATTAGCCCATGGTGAAAGATGGACTGAGAAGAATGGTCTATCTGCCCTTTCACCCTGTTGGACATCTTCTGCAAGGTTTTCAAAAAACAGAATGGCAGGTTCATCTTGGACACCCCCACCATGTGCTGAAGGAATCTGAAGTGGTACTTGTATACATAAGCATACCTTCCCTCGCAAGTAACATAGCTCTGTAGTATCCTGATTGGCTCAACCCATTCCTTTCTGAAATTTTGAATAAGGATGCCTTTATTCCAATCAGGGGTGACATTTGGTAAAAGATATCTTTGTGGATCAAAGTCAAAAGGCAGTTTCTTAAACCATGGTTCACCCTCATTATTAATCCCTGTAGCTTCTGAAATCAGCTTGACTGTCAGCTTGAATTTAAGAGTATCAAAGGTCACCATGTCATTTTTAAAGCCTTGAGCAAACTTACAGGACACTTCTGCATTATACCCATCTATCTTCTTGAAAAAGTCCAACCAACTAGCTTGTTGAAACAGCTCAACACACCCAGGGAGTTTTTCAATCCATCCTACATCAGTAGTTTCGGCTCTGTTTATCTTACCACTACGGCCCATTCTTCTTCAATTACTGAAAACTGAACCCTCGCTCAGCCTGGCGTCTCAGAGCATCAGAAATAGCTATTTCTCTGGCCGAAATTGCATTTAAAAGCACAATTTAACCTTTCCTTTGATCAATTTTTACAGAGTAATCCCCAGCGAAAAAACCCCAAATTTGCAGTTATATTGGCTTTTCAGGAAATACCTTTAAATTGCTCAACTGCAGCTATTTAAAATCATGACTTGAGTTGTCAAATGAATCACATTGGATGTACAGACATCCTCCAACGTTCAATTTAACTGCTAGCAACGAAATTAGGAAGCCCTAACTTCCCGTGAAGCCATCAAAACCTCTCCTTTGTTCAGCAGCGACAATGTCCGATTTTTTAGTGGTTATGGCTACTCCACTAAGTCCTTCGTCTTTGAATGTGCCTGTAAATGAAAAAATCATCTCACATTTACCTCAAACCATGCTGCTACCTGTCAAAAGGAATTACATTTGGGCTCACGATGAGCACGATTTCCTCACAATGTGTAACCACTTGGAATCATGATGTTCCCTGCATCAGCACATAACAAATTCTCCAAAACATGTAATTAGTCATTCATCGTTCCAAAACGTGCCAAGATTTGCTAAAAAATCAGAGGAATTTTGGAGTCGCGATATTCTTGTAGCGCGCCTTTGGTGATTTTGAGCTCCAGCGCTACAAGAATAATTTTAACACTGTTTTGGCGCTTTTTTACCACTTTTTGTCATTTTGCATGGAGTTTTAAAGATGTTAGAGTAATGATTATGCTTGACTATACTTAGAGTATGGTCTACGAACCCATTGTTTGATATAGTGACTTTTAAAACCCTTTAACAAAAAACAAACCTAAAGTTTAAAACTTGAAAATTTCAAAAGCAAGCCCAAAATTTCATATAAAAACTAAAAAAAATTTCCTGAAAGAGGGAAAAATCAAATTAAAGCAAAAGAATAACTTGAAATAAAATGGAAATCAAACAAAATTTGAAGGAACAAATTACTGACTTAACAGTCCCAATAATCAACACAGATGCGAATGGTTTCCTGCTTTTTGTTCACAGGGACGACGTTTGAGACCCAATCAGTCAACTGGACAGGATAAATAAAACCAGCCTTTAAGAGCTTTTCAATCTCTACCTTGATTGCTACCGTCTTCCGGGGGTGTACAAGTCGCAACTTTTGGCATACAGGTTTGATGTTGGGATAGGTTTTTATTTCATGAGAAACAATAGTAGGGTCTATCCTAGGCATCTCCTCATAGGACCAAGCAAATACGTCTCGAAATTGCTTGAATAAAGTCAGGCCAACAGCTATTTCTTCTGGGGAACACTTATGGCCTATGCGAATGTGTTCCACTACACCAGGTTTTACCGAGATGTCTGCCGAGGTGGTTGGCTAAATGTTGGCCAAGTTACCCTCTGTGTCCGTAAGACATGTAAGAATGGGGGAATGAAGGAATGGGTAGATGTCTGGTGAAAAGAGGGTGTGGATGTTGTCCTCTATGTACTGCAAAGGAAGAATAAAAGATTACCTATGATGGACATCATCCCACGGGCCGTCGTCAACATTCATAACATCCATGATGGACTCGTCTGAATGAAAGTCCAAAGTAAGAGATCAGGTAGGGATGACATCCATCATAGAGAATAGGATGGGGAGGCCACGGTTAAATGGTCCTCCAGTGCTGATTGGATAGCCTCGTCAGCGGGTGAAAGAGGCATTCTATCTCCAAGCAGGTGTGTTGTGGCTTCATCGGATACAAGCCAAGCATCAGTAGAGTGAGATAAAATCTCTATGGAGATCATGTTCACCGTAGTGACATGATTAGGGGGGTCCATCGTCGGAAAAATGCCCATGAGAGATGAATCTTTCAAAAGGCCAACCCCTATACTCTCATATTGTTTTGACATTTTTCCAATGGAAGGAACATGGTCACCAGGATGAGTAGTAGCATCTGGTGTGCAAAAATCTAATTGGTTGATAGTAACAATTCGTCCTTGGTGGGGGAATTGTACTATGTAGAAGACTTAAGAGGCTACTGCCTACATGGTGTAAAACCAGTTGCAACCAAGCAAGAGATTATAATCTATTGGGGCTGAGACCACTTCCATGTTAACGGTTACGGTCTTTCCACCCAACTCAACTGCAAGAGCTTGAAAGATCCCATGAGATTGAAAGCCACGCCCGTCGAATGCTTTCAACGTGGTAGGAGAACGATTCAATTCGGGGGAGGCAATGGCTCTCCAACAGGAGATCGACATGACAGAAGTGGAGGCGCCTTCGTCTAAAAGGGTACAATGGACAATCTTTCCAGCAATGTTCACAGAAACTTGGAATGCGAGCTGGTGGGAGAGCCTCGGCTTGAAGTGGTCAAGTCGTAACATGATGGTATTCGAGGAATCAGGGTCGAGTCCACCGATGGATGCAAGGAGAGTTTTGCGTTGATTAGGACAATTCTGCAAAACCTCCAAGGTAGACATGGCGCAGGGAGCTTGTGCCAAGTCTTGTACGATATTGTAATTTTGTGCCGCCCAAGCATTGGGATTGAAAACATCTTTTTGACTCGTACTCTTGGGTGGTCGCAATATTGAGTCTAAGGATGGATTCTCAATGGTGAGAGAAATTGATGGTACACTGACATCAGTTAAGGAGTCAGAAGCTTTTTGAACATTATGTCCAGTTCGTAAGATTGCGAGCAAGTGTTCAAATTGATCGTCTCATTACGCACCATGAGAACATGCACTGTATTGGATGGTTCCCCCTGGGCTAGGGGGGTTGAGCAATCATCTACTGGTTCTGAGTAGGAAACAGATCATTGAGGATTGCAGAAGTTGGTTTACCCCTAAGAAACTTTTGTACTTCGTCTCTATGGGGAGATTCTTTGGAGAAATGGTCATCTCCACACAGTAAACAAGGATACTTTAGTTTCCAATTCTGCTTGATATCGTCAGGAGTGCTCTTTTGTTCCTGCTGGGCGAAAGGATTTTTGGGTTTCCCCTTGTTCTTCTTTTTACCACCAGACTTCTGAGATGAATCTGATTGGATAGAATTCACCTCTTCAGTTTGAGTAGGAGTGGTGGGTTTGGTGGTGCTATGGCCAGTCGGAGTCGGTAATGGGGAGGAACCATGAAGGTTGGATGATCCAACAGTGCTAGAAGCAGGCTGGGTGTTAAGCGAACCAATGATTCCATCAACTTGGAGTCCCTTATGTTGTTTCATAGGATCATTAACGTCGCGGGGTGCGTCAGGTAGAATATCAAACAAAGTGCTACCTTGATTTTCTCAAATGCTGCCTTTGCCTCAGCAGTCCACTTTACTTCCTGATCTTTCTTCAACACGGCTGTGATTTGTTTAATGGTTTCAGCAAAGTTGGGAATAAACCACCGCAGAAAATTGATCTTGCCAATGAATGATTGAACATCTTTTTTACTCCTAGGTAAACTATTCTTCAGTATTGCTTTCACTCTTTCAGGATCTATTCTGATGCCATCAGCAGACACCAAGTGACCAAGTAGATTACCTTCTTGCACAGCAAAATGTGACTTTTTGGGGTTCAGGGACAGGCCAAATTTTATGCATTTTAGGAAGGTTTGCTTCAAGTGCTTCAAGTGTTCATCGTCATATTTTGAGAATACAGTAATATCGTTCAGATAGATAACCACAAACTTATCTTTTTCTCCTACAAATGCAATGTCCATGGCTCTCTGAAAGGTTTCTCCAGCATTCATCAAGCCAAAAGGCATCTTGTCATACATGAATGTCCCCCAGGGGGTTGTAAAGGCTGTCTTTTCCTTGTCATCAGGGTGCATGGCAATCTGATTGTACCCTGAGAAACCATCCAGCATAGAGATCCTCTGAGCTCCAACTACTTGCTGCAAAACCTGTTCAATCTTGGGAAGAGGATAGTTGTCTTTTAATGATGATCTATTCAGATTTCTGAAGACAATACATAATCTAATTTCCCCATTCTTTTTTCTGATAGGAACCAAATTAGCAACCCAGGAAGAGTACCTGAGAGGCACTATTATCTTTGCATCCAGCAGCTTCTTTATTTCTTTTTCAATTACAAGGAACAAAGCTGGATTGATCCTTCTTAGTTTCTGTCAGAAAGGCTTAACATTAGGCTTCAAAGGGACCTTGTGCTGAATAATTGTTGTATCATAAGTTCTTAGTTCCTGATAAGACCAGGCAAATACATCTACATGTTCTTTCAAAAGCTTGATATATCTATTTCTTTGTTCAGCTGTCAGAGATTTAGAAATTTTTACCATCTTTGGATGCTCTGCTGAACCAATATTGCAGTCCACTACATTGTCTTATGAAGATTGAACCACTGGCTTTGAAGGTGTATCATCCTTTGTAAATATTCTTTCTAAAGGTACTAGACGTTTTGGAATGAAGTTGCTCTTCAACTCAATGATTTTATGACCTGCTATCTCTTCTGCAGCAAACTCATTTAACTGTTCATCCCCCTCATCCTCTTTCTGATCAATTTGATCATTTGAAAACTCATCTGTAAGCTCAAGAAATTTTTTGATTTCAATGTCATCTTCAAAAACCCTCCAGTGCTTCACATTATCAGGCACACATGGTCTATACCTCACCTCTATGGGATACCTTAGTTGAGTGGTCTTAGGGATTCTGAAATGTGTGGCAGCCAAAGCTAATGAGTATGCAGTCTCATTATGATTCCTTGGAATATGAGTGATATTAAATGCTATAAAATAGTTTTCAAGCATATCCCATACCTCATTCCGATATACTTTCAGCAAACCCTGCTTTACTTGATAGTTGTTCTTCACCTGCTGAACAACTAGTTCGAAGTCGCCAAATGCAGCAATCTGCTGAATTCCTAAATCTTTAGCAGCCTTCAATCCCAATAGCAGAGCTTCATACTCAGCAGTGTTGTTAGTGGTAACAAACTCCAACTTATACATGAGTTTCACTGTTTGACCCCCAGGGGAAATGAGTAAAACTCCAGCTCCAACACCCTTTTTGCATGAGGATCCATCAAAGTACAATTGCCACAGTGCATCTTCTTCCTCTCTGCTGTGTTTTATTTGCTGTTCTTTTTCCACTTGTAACAGACCAGCAGAATTATCCTCCTCACTGAAATGTAATATGCATGTACCAAGATCTTTATCAGTAGAGTACAATGGGTGATTGGTGGGGTTTTTATCATCTGTTACTATGTAATCAAGCTGCAGCTCTCTGTAAAGTCTTCTATTTTCTTCACCAAAAACAGGAATGGTGGCATAAGAGAGGTCCATCTGTAAGGTTCCCCCAACCTTCTTAGCCCATGACCTAGAAAGAAGCAAGCCAAACTTTGGTGTGATGTCAGCTACCAGAACAGCCATTATCACACTTTTCATGGGCAACTGAGCAAGGCTGACAACCATGTCTTTTATTACTCCTAGACACTTCACAGCTCGAGAGTCAAAGGCATATAAATCATGCTAAGGTTTGGTGATACTGAGGCCCAAGGCTTCCATTACAGCTTTTGGCATCAAGTTATGGGATGCTCCTGAATCTAACAAGCAATTGTGAATCATTTGCTCGTGGACAATCAAGGTTACATAGAAAGGAGGAGAAGCATTAGCCTCATTCTCAGTCTTCTCAGCCAGAGCTGATCCAATGAAGATTCTAGGGTTTTCTTCCTGCAAGTTAACTGTATCTGAAACAGGCTGATTACTGGGTACATTCATTACTTTCAGAACTGTTTCTTTATATGATGGATTCTTTATTAACTCAATCAAAGGTACAGGAATCTTTAACTTCCCTAGTTCATTCTCCAAACTAAAATTCTGGACAGATTTATTTACCTATTCAATTTCAGCATTCTTCTTTGATTTTTCTGTAGATTGCTTTTTCTCTATGACAGTATCAGTTATTTGTTTAGCAGGAACAGGTGCAGCAGGAACAACTGCTTTCTTCTTCGGGGCTTCGACCACTTGTTTTGGGCCTGATCTGAGATTTATGGTCTTCTTAGGTCCATTCTGATGAACAGCAGCAGTTACAGCAGTATTTTCCAAGCCTAAATCATCTTCAGTTTCAAACATGTCAGCATCGTAGTATTCTGAATTCAGAAAATCTTCTTCAGTAACAAAACCTGTAGACAATCCATCTCGAAAGTGGTTCATATCCTGATCAGTCTCAGTCTCTTCAAAGAGTAGTTGTTCATCAACTTCTTCTTCATCAGCTACATTATTTTGAAAAGGTGGGGGCACTCTTTGATCCTCATTCTCTCTCCTTTCTCGCTGGATATCATTGTTCCTGCGCTCTCTTGGTATAAATCTAGGAGCAAATTGCCTTCTGAACTGATTCTGGTTATTTGGATTTCGTTCAGCTTCTGGAGCAGGTTTGCTAGAATTCTTCTCAATCTCTAATTTATTCAATTTTGCAGTAAGAATCTTCACCATCTTAGCCATCTCATCTATCTTTGCTTCAGCAGACTGAGGAGCAACACTTGCTAAAACAGCTTCCTTCTTTTCTTTTCTTTCATAAAGCTGCTGGGTTGTTTCTTTTTTAAGTCTGTTTGAAGCCAGCAAATTGGATTCTATCTCCAATGCTGCATCTTGCATGTTCAGCAGGGTAATAGGTCTTCTTTCTCTTAGTAATAAAGAAAATTCGTGATCAAAGGAATTTGCATAAGTAAGTTTAGCTGATGTTTCAGTAGGATTAATTTCTGCTGGAATCTTCCTATACATTTTGTTAAACCTTTTGGAAAAATCTGCAACAGTCTCATCTTTCTTTCTTATGAGAGCTCCAAACTCAGTTATATAGTAGGTGTGGTCCTTTGTGTCTCCCCATTGCCTCATGAAAAGATCATGGAGATATTCAATTATAGTGATTGAGTTGGCAGGCAATTCTCTGAACCACTTCCTTACATACCCATCAAGGCTCTGAACAAATACCCTCATCCACACATCTTTGATCTCAATGTTTTGATTGTCAGCATAACTTAGGAAAGCCTCCCAATGTTCCTCAGTAGTGGTTTCCCCCTATCCATTGAACCTAGGCATATACTTCTGGTAATCACCTCCAGGCAATGCATGTAAAGGCTGAGGTAAGACTAATGGTGCATACCTAGCTGCAACCATCCGGTCCATCATATCCATGGGTGGGTTTTGGCCTGCCATTTTTGTACTGACTGGCCTGAAAGATGTAGAAGCTTGGATGGAACTTGTTTGAAAAGGATTCTTTCCTACTTTCAGCTGAAAGAGAGGTATTTTAGCAGGAGAAGCAGTCTTGGCTTTCAAACAGGTTTGAGGGTTAGTAAAAACTTGAAGAGTGCTCTCAGGGATGGTAGGTTTTATCCAAGGTGAGGTTTCAGCTGAATGTAATGAAACACCCAACTGGTCAGGATCACAGGAGGCTGCTAAAGATTGAGACCTTCAGAGTTTTCTTGTTGTTTTTAAGATCTGTTCAGGGTCTGTCACACCCAATTGCAATGGAGAAGTAGGTTTGTTCCTGGTTCCAATTCCTTTAGAAGCCACTGTGACAACTTTTTTGGTGAAAATAGCCTTAAAAAGAGCTGATTTAAGTCCACCTCTTAAACCAGTAAAACTGATAAGTATCCCAGGGAAGATATGCTTCAGCTTCATCCCCGGCAATGGCGCCAAAGATGTTTGTGCCAGAAATTGTTTCCAAGGCCAGAGAAACAAGCCAACACAATCTCAAACAAAATTCAATAAAGAAAACAAAACTTAAAGGTTTCTGTAATGTGTTTTTGGTTGTGAACTTTGGGAACACACAGGGAATGCATTCATGAGAAAAATAACAACTGAATTATAAGCAAAAGAAGATAAAGATGCATGATATATCTAACAAGATCCAACAGTAACAGTATTGAGGTTCATACATAAATGACAAGCATTATCAGCATATAAACATAAACTAGTAAATGAATATATCAATTAAGCAACTAGACAAGCTGAAAAATGAAGCCAACACAAAAAAATGAAGGGTAAAGGTCACATATATCTCATAATTTCATCATCAACTGCATACAAGAGTTTTGTACTTAACTCATGAACAAGTCTGAAAACCAATTGAGTTTGAAGACCTCCTGAAAGCTCCCAAAAATCAAACCCTCTCCATGACTTTCTAACCTCTCTAAATACTAATCTTTACAAAATCAGTTAGGGATCTAACCCTAACTGCCTTCCATCTATTCGATGAGGTAAAGTAAAATGTACAATATTACAAAATTACAAAATATGCTAAAAATAGTAAATCACTAACATATGTGTTTATCAACTAGTGACAACTAACTAAATGAACAACTGACTTATAGATCTTTTGCTGCTTCATCCAGCAGAGCGATGCCATCTGATGCTTGATCTTTCCTCTTAGCTTTCTTCTGCTCCTGCTCTATGTCATTTATCTTCTTGATGAGCTCCTTGTTTCGCTGCTACAGGTCCTGGACTGTTTTCTCCAACTCTATGCAATGCATGTCAGTAGCTCTTTTTCTCTTTACTGCTACCTTTGCTTCTGCTATCAACTCTTGAAAATGGTCTTTTACATCCTGTAGGTCTTCTCTCAACCTTCTGTTAGCCATCATTAATCCATCATTGACCTCTTGCATGTAACTCATCTGATGTTTGTACTGCTTAATAGTTTTCTGCAAATTCTCTCTGTCAGAGTCAAATAGTTTGTCTATTGTAGGATCTTGTTCCTCATCAGGTCTCCAAGGTATATCAAGTTTTTTAAAGATTTCAGCCTCTTCAATTAACAGGTCTGTAGGAGTGTCTTCAATGCCAGGATTTTCCTCACCTGTTGCTTCAACTAAAGGAGCTTCTTCTTTTAATTGTGGCTGCTTTAAAAGATCACTTCTTATTTCAGAATAGATTTCAGATATTTTAGGTATAGGCTGTCTTGAATCTTCTAATGATTTTAATGAACTCTGGGATTTTGCAGGATGCATAACTTTGTCTATTACTAGTTTATCATTCATGGAAATCTCATCTAGGATAGTAACTTCATTTGTATTTAATCTGGGATTGAGCAATTTCTTCATGTTCAGTCTTAGTTTGTTTTGTGACCTAGTTTTAGGTCTCCAATATGATGTTGCTTCTCCCATCATTTTCATCTCCTTTCCTTGATGCCGGATAGCAGCTAACTCTACTACTTCAAGTTTATTCCTCTTTCTGTTAGGTTTTATTGCTTTGCCATCTGAAGTAGGGATTTCTTTGCCTGTTTCAACCTTGACTTCTGTTTTAGAGATGGGCTGCTCTTCCTCCAATAAATATGCCTCATCATCTGAGAGAATGGTGATAGGGCTTCCTTTTTGAGTTTGAATTTTCTTCTTAGGTACAGCAACCTCTCTTATATCAGCAGCTTTCACTTCATGAGAATCCTCTGCAGGTGCCAAGTACTGTTCAGGTTGCTCTTTCTCATCTACAAACAGTGAGTACTTGCCTTTAAGACTGGCTGAAAACAGTTTAGGTTTTCTATCCTCCTCCACATGCTCTGATGCTTCCTCAACTTGGACCTCTTCCTTATCTTCAAGTTTAGGCTTCTGACCTAATTTTTTCATCAAGACCTTACCCTTGTCTGCTTGCCTCTTAGGTTTTTGATCTTCAAAGCCAGACCAAAAGATGAAAAAGTCCCAGGTCTTCCCTTCATGCTGCAAAACAGTGCTAATAATCAACTTAATTAGCCCATGGTGAAAGATGGACTGAGAAGAATGGTCTATCTACCCTTTCACCCTGTTGGACATCTTCTACAAGCTTTTCTAAAAAAAGAATGGCATGTTCATCTTGGACACCCCCACCATGTGCTGAAGGAATCTCAAGTGGTACTTGTATACATAAGCATACCTTCCCTCGCAAGTAGCATAGCTCTGTAGTATCCTGATTGGCTCAAACCATTCCTTTCTGAAATTTTGAATAAGGATGCCTTTATTCCAATCAGGGGTGACATTTGGTAAAAGATATCTTTGTGGATCAAAGTCAAAAGGCAGTTTCTTAAACCATGGTTCACCCTCATTCTTAATCCCTGTAGCTTCTGAAATCAGCTTGACTGTCAGCTTGAATTTAAGAGTATCAAAGGTCACCATGTCATTTTTAAAGCCTTGAGCAAACTTACAGGACACTTCTGCATTATGCCCATCTATCTTCTTGAAAAAGTCCATCCAACCAGCTTGTTGAAGCAGCTCAACACACCCAGGGAGTTTTTCAATCCATCCTACATCAGTAGGTTCGGCTCTGTTTATCTTACCACTCCGGCCCATT
Source organism: Larix kaempferi (assembly GCA_027924585.1). Classification (NCBI taxonomy): domain Eukaryota; kingdom Viridiplantae; phylum Streptophyta; class Pinopsida; order Pinales; family Pinaceae; genus Larix; species Larix kaempferi. The sequence continues at coordinate 6,951,104 of BSBM01000809.1, read as the reverse complement.
CTTCTTCAATTACTGAAAACTGAACCCTCGCTCAGCCTGGCGTCTCAGAGCATCAGAAATAGCTATTTCTCTGGCCGAAATTGCATTTAAAAGCACAATTTAACCTTTTCTTTGATCAATTTTTACAGAGTAATCCCTAGCGAAAAAACCCCAAATTTGCAGTTATATTGGCTTTTCAGGAAATACCTTTAAATTGCTCAACTGCAGCTATTTAAAATCATGACTTGAGTTGTCAAATGAATCACCTTGGATGTACAGACATCCTCCAACGTTCAATTTAACTGCTAGCAACGAAATTAGGAAGCCCTAACTTCCCGTGAAGCCATCAAAACCTCTCCTTTGTTCAGCAGCGACAATGTCCGATTTTTTAGTGGTTATGGCTACTCCACTAAGTCCTTCGTCTTTGAATGTGCCTGTAAATGAAAAACTCATCTCACATTTACCTCAAACCATGCTGCTACCTGTCAAAAGGAATTACATTTGGGCTCACGATGAGCACGATTTCCTCACAATGTGTAACCACTTGGAATCATGATGTTCCCTGCATCAGCACATAACAAATTCTCCAAAACATGTAATTAGTCATTCATCATTCCAAAACGTGCCAAGATTTGCTAAAAAATTGGAGGAATTTTGGAGTCGCGATATTCTTGTAGCCCGCCTTTGGTGATTTTGAGCTCCAGCGCTACAAGAATAATTTTAACACTGTTTTGGTGCTTTTTTACCACTTTTTGTCATTTTGCATGGAGTTTTAAAGATGTTAGAGTAATGATTATGCATGACTATACTTAGAGTATGGTCTATGAACCCATTGTTTGATATAGTGACTTTTAAAACCCTTTAACAAAAAACAAACCTAAAGTTTAAAACTTGAAAATTTCAAAAGCAAGCCCAAAATTTCATATAAAAACTAAAAAAATTTCCTAAAAGAGGGAAAAATCAAATTAAAGCAAATGAATAACTTGAAATAAAATGGAAATCAAACAAAATTTGAAGGAACAAATTACTTACTTAACAGTCCCAATAATCAACACAGATGCGAATGGTTCCCTGTTTTTTGTTCACAGGGACGATGTTTGAGACCCAATCAGTCAACTGCACAGGATAAATAAAACCAGCCTTTAAGAGCTTTTCAATCTCTACCTTGATTGCTACCGTCTTCCGGGGGTGTACCAGTCACAACTTTTGGCATACAGGTTTGATGTTGGGATAGGTTTTTATTTCATAAGAAACAATAGTAGGGTCTATCCTAGGCATCTCCTCATAGGACCAAGCAAACACGTCTCGAAATTGCTTGAATAAAGTTGGGCCAACGGCTATTTCTTCAGGGGAACACTTCTGGCCTATGCGAATGTGTTCCACTATACCAGGTTTTACCGAGATGTCTACCGAGGTGGTTGGCTAAATGTTGGCCAAGTTACCCTCTGTGTCCGTAAGACATGTAAGAATGGGGGAATGAAGGAATGGGTAGATGTCTGGTGAAAAGAGGGTGTGGATGTTGTCCTCTATGTACTGCAAAGGAAGAAGAAAAGATGACCTATGATGGACATCATCCCACGGGCCGTCGTCAACATTCATAACATCCATGATGGACTCGTATGAATGAAAGTCCGAAGTAAGAGATCAGGTAGGGATGACATCCATCATAGAGAATAGGATGGGGAGGCCACGGTTAAATGGTCCTCCAGTGCTGAATGGATAGCCTCGTAAATACGTTCAGCGGGTGAAAGAGGCATTCTATCTCCAAGCAGGTGTGTTGTGGCTTCATCCGGTACAAGCCAAGCATCAGTAGAGTGAGATAAAATCTCTGTGGAGATCATGTTCACCGTAGTGACATGATTAGGGGGGTCCATCGTCGGAAAAATGCCCATGAGAGATGAATCTTTCAAAAGGCCAACCCCTATACTCTCATATTGTTTTGACATTTTTCCAATGGAAGGAACATGGTCACCAGGATGAGTAGTAGCATCTGGTGTGCAAAAATCTAATTGGTTGATAGTAACAATTCGTCCTTGGTGGGGGAATTGTACTATGCAGAAGACTTAAGAGGCTACTGCCTACATGGTGTAAAACCAGTTGCAACCAAGCAAGAGATTATAATCTATTGGGGCTGAGACCACTTCCATGTTAACGGTTACGGTCTTTCCACCCAAATCAACTGCGAGAGCTTGTAAGATCCCATGAGATTGAAAGCCATGCCCGTCGAATGCTTTCAACGTGGTAGGAGAACGATTCAATTCGGGGGAGGCAATGGCTCTCCAACAGGCGATCGACATGACAGAAGTGGAGGTGCCTTCGTCTAAAAGGGTACAATGGACAATCTTTCCAGCAATGTTCACAGAAACTTGGAATGCGAGCTGGTGGGAGAGCCTCGGCTTGAAGTGGTCAAGTCGTAACATGATGGTATTCGAGGAATCAGGGTCGAGTGCACCGATGGCTGCAAGGAGAGTTTTGCGTTGATTAGGACAATTCTGCAAAACCTCCAAGGTAGACATGGCGTAGGGAGCTTGTTCCAAGTCTTGTATGATATTGTAATTTTGTGCCGCCCGAGCATTGGGATTGAAAACATCTTTTTGAATCGTACTCTTGGGTGGTCGCAATATTGAGTCTAAGGATGGATTCTCAATGGTGAGAGAAATTGATGGTACACTGACATCAGTTAAGGAGTCAGAAGCTTTTTCAACATTACGTCCAGTTCGTAAGATTGCGAGCAAGTGTTCAAATTGATCGTCTCATTACGCACCATGAGAACATGCGCTGTATTGGATGGTTCCCCCTGGGCTAGTGGGGGTTGAGCAATCATCTACTGGTTCTGAGTAGGAAACGGATCATTGAGGATTGCAGAAGTTGGTTTACACCTAAGAAACTTTTGTACTTCGTCTCTATGGGGAGATTCTTTGGAGAAATGGTCATCTCCACACAGTAAACAAGGATACTTTAGTTTCCAATTCTGCTTGGTATCATCAGGAGTGCTCTTTTGTTCCTGCTGGGCGAAAGGATTTTTGGGTTTCCCCTTGTTCTTCTTTTTACCACCAGACTTCTGAGATGAATCTGATTGGATAGAATTCACCTCTTCAGTTTGAGTAGGAGTGGTGGGTTTGGTGGTGCTATGGCCAGTCGGAGTCGATAATGGGGAGGAACCATGAAGGTTGGATGATCCAACAGTGCTAGAAGTAGGCTGGGTGTTAAGCGAACCAATGATTCCATCAACTTGGAGTCCCTTATGTTGTTTCATAGGATCATTAACGTCGCGGGGTGCGTCAGGTAGAATATCAAACAAAGTGTCGGATTTAGTGTAGACTAGGTCTAGTACATGGGTACTTGCGATGGCTTGTTCTTTGGTTACATCACCTCGCATGGGAACATCTCTTTCTATGGTAAGGATGAGGGTTTTTGTGAACCATTCTGCTAGGAGCTGATATAGAATAGGAGCTTTAATGAGACATCGTCTCCTTCACTATTCATAGATATGATCCGAAATATAAGTGGCGGTATTATGATGGAGCGAGGTTAGAAGCTCGGTACCAGTTTCAAACCTTATGGGAAGCTTGTGAAGAACCTGCAACAATTAATTAATAAGAATATGCCAAATAGCAGAAATGACAGAACTCATAATCACTTTTATATTGATCGCAGGCCACTTCAAGGGGGCAACCTCCTTTCAGTAAGCTCAATACAAATAACTTCACGGTGCCTTCATAGGCCTCAACACACACTTATATACTAAGTCTAGGCTCCAATACTATGGGTCAAAACCATGGGCCAATACAAACTATGGATCAACAATACTATGGGTGACTTACAAAGCATATGCGCCAAACAACAATAACACAACTATGGATCAAGAAAATTTTGGGATGACTTACAAAGCATATGCGTCCAACAACAATATACTAACAAAGTAAATAGAAGGGTTGACATGGGTTCATAACATCCCCTCTCCCTTAGAAAAAGCTTTGTCCTTAAGGCTTTAGATGTGGAAATTGATGTAGAATTGGATGGAGTGGTTCCCCTGTAGCATCTTCAGGTTGCATTCCGGGCCACTGACGCCTTTTGAATTTCAGGAGGATTGCTTAGAGTGTTGAAGAAGAACCATACCAGCTGCGTGAAAAATGCACTCTGAACGGTGCTGAGCGGCTTGTTGTTTCAGTCGAATTCTTTCCATGTGAAGATTGTCCTCCAAAATGAGAAGAATCTGATCGCGGTTTCGAAGAACCGAGTCAATTTCCTGAACTGGGGAGCTGCTGAGGGTGTATGGAAGAAGAATTGGCGGTGTGTTTCCATAGACTGCTTCATATGGTGTCCTTATAGATGTGGTATTGTACCACTAGAGCGCTTCTAGGAAATCCATAGAGATAGTTTTCCAAGCCTATGTAGGGATGGGAAAGGGTTTGAGCAGTCCTGAAAGGAGTGTCGTTTCACCCTTGTTGACCTAGCAAGTATCATAGTCAACCACCATTTGTTGAATTGCCATTTTCAGTCCCTGCCAAAAGATGTTACATTGTTCCCAGTCATACTTTTGGACGAACCTAGAGTGCCCTGCCGATGAAGAAGCATGGAGTTCATAGAAGAGATAGCCCTGTTGAACATATTGCAACCAGTTTGGAACCAGCAGAGAAATAACTGTAAGAGAAACTGGGTCATCAAATGTGCGAGAAGGAGCATTTGCCACCATATTGTCCTTACCCTTCTTGTAAGTGATTGCATAGTCATAACCCATGAGGTGGATAACCCATTTTAGGCGTGCTGGGGAGGAGTCCCGTTGTTCTAGGAAATTTTTCAGACTCTGGAGATCAGTCTTGATGCATAAATAATTCCCTAATAGGGATGGTTGCCACGTCGATACTACATGAAAAATAGCCATCATTTCTTGCTGAGATGTAGACGCAGCTAAATGCTTACCGGAAAGGTATCTTGAAGGTGGAAATCCCACTGGTGTAGCAAAGAAACCTACATATCTATCCAAGGAAATAGTGGAGACCGTTGATGGGTGCATCTAAATGGAATGGATCTGAGCAATGACACCATGTGAATTCTTCTTAAGGATCTTTTCTAGGTGATGTGAACTGATGATGTGGAGAGACCCTGGTTGTAAGCCTGTAAATTTGTGTTGTGTCCCATTGACTGAAAACTGCATCCAAAGTTCAGCAAAATCCCATAAGATGGGGCCAAGTGTGCGTAACCATTGAACGCCCAAAACCACATCACATCCGCATAAGGAAAAGGCAAACATGTCAGAGCGCAGGTTATAATCTTCCAGAGAGATACGCACATTATGACACTTTCCCTTGCAAGGTAAGGTGCCTCCATTAGCAACCATGACTTCAAAGTTGGAGCAAGGATGGACAAAACAATCAGCCTATTTGGCAATCCGGGGGTCAATGAAGTTATGAGTGCTACCAGAATCAATGAGTATTGTAAGAGGAAGCTTCTTGAAATAACCCCTGACCCGCATTGTTGGGGGGGCGGTGACACCGATAAAGCATGGAGAGATATCTCTAGTTGTTCATCCTTAGATAGGGGGTCAATAGGAGGCTCACGAATGTCAACTTGAGCATCCATTTATCTGGAGTTTCTTCACCAATTTTAGAGGCAGGCGGAGAATCCATATCCAAGAGATAGAGCTTTGGTTGAACACATCTAAGTCCCCGAGTGAATTTCTCATCACAATTATAACAAAGTCCTTTTTCTCTGCGTGCCTGCATCTCTGTTTCAGACAAATGCTTGATAGGAGTTGGTCGAGTTGTTGGCGGAATTGGAGGTCATTGAGAACCCATATTTTGGAAGGGAACAAAAGTGGGTTTGGACCGCTGTTGGGCTACAATCTTTTCTTCTGCCAACTTAGCTAACCCTAGGACTTCCATCATTGTGTTGGGACAGAACATTTTAACCTCTGACCATATTTCATCCTTAAGACTACTGATAAAACAACTCCGGTAGAATTCATCAGACAATCCTTCTGTGTGATTGGCTAGTTTCTCAAATTTTGTCTGATACTCTCTCACTGTGCCAGTTTGGTGAAGTTTAGTGAGTGTGCCTATGAAGTCCTCAAAAGCACTAGGACCAAATTGTGGCAAAAGGAGTTGGCAAAAATCTGTCCAATTTGGCTCGGGATGAGCTTTGATGTACCAACGGTACCATTGAAGGGCTTCCTGTTCCAAATGAAAGGATGCAAGTGGAACTTTCTGGACATCAAAAGTATTATGCAGAATGAAATATTGTTATGCTCGGTATATCCATCTAGTCGGATCAGTACCATTGAAGCGAGGAAAATCAAGCTTCGGCCAACGAAAATTGTTGGAAGAAGAGAACCCAGTGGCTGCAAAAGATTCTGGCTGTCGGTTATTGTTCATGGCTGAATGCTAAAAATGGAGGCTGAGAAATTTTTCATCCATATCTTGGACTTTGGTTTGGATGGCTGCAAGTGCTTCCTCCATGGTTGTTGCTCCTGCGCGGGTGACAACCACAACTAGGAGTTTTTTTTTGGGGGGTGGGGGGAATGGATAGAAAAACACAAACAAAAGCTTATTTAGTAAAGGAAAATTTGGATTTGGGAAAAAATCGGATGGGTGATTGGGGCTTGACTAGGTTTTGGACACTTTCTGATGGACAGGGAAGCAAAAAATGAGGATTTCAGAAGCGGGGTGCAAGAATGAGAAAATTTGGTAGAGAGGGACAAAGAAGCAGAATTAGGAAAGGAACACGGTGGCAAAATTTGAAGGCGTGTGGGAGAAAATTGAAGGAGTTATGGCAAACCCTAAAAATAGACAAATGTGGGATTTCTGGTCTTGGGAAGTGGAATTGGTGATAGGGTCTTGAGGAATGAAATATGCAGAATGGGATTGCAGGGGTGTCAGTGAAGTTTCAGGGAAAACAGAGTTGAAACAAGGGAGATATGGTCAAAAAACAAAATTTATTTTTTTTATTTTTTTTCAAGATCGGCAACAGCACGGAAGGGATCCACAACAGATGGATCTGCAATGTCGTGGAAGGGATCCGTAACAGATGGATCAACAACGGCGTGAAATGGATCGAAAATGACTGGATCTGAAATAGGTGCTGGATCTGGAATGACTTTCAGAATAGATCTAAAACGGCTGGATCTAGAGTGGAAGTGATCGGTGTTAGAACAGTAATCCACACTTAGTACCATAATCCATAAATTTTTATTGCCCATGTGCTTAATTAAACCATGTTTTGGATTAAGTGACTATAGTTGGTCAAATACCCACCTTTGAGAGTGTTCACACCCACTTCCAAGAAAACCAGTTCACCCAGCCTCCAGTTTTGTCCACAAGTGCACCCTCATCAATTGCTGGAGCGCTCTCTCTCCTTGTTTTGGGGAATTTTAGTTGACCAAGGGCGCTAGGGTGGATTTTTGCCCATTTTTGGCTAGATTTGGAGCATTTAATGCTCCCTTGGCCCCCCAAACCTCCTCTACTTGCTCACCCACGCCTGCCTTGAGCTAATTAATGACCCAGCATGCTTCAGCCACCTCCACACCAGAATTCGTGGTTGTTTGGGGTGATTGGGATTGAGTTGGACCCACCTAGGGGGGATTGAGGCCAATTTGGCATTGATGACTTGTACACTCAGCTTGAGCCACCTAATGCTCTCGATTTTCTCATGGATGTAATAAAAACCTGTTACTAACATTTTCACATGTTAGACAGTCAGTTAATCAAAGATTTGAGCATACATTGTGTGTAAAATTATCATCTTTTTCAAGTTTTTCCACTGTTTTTGCAAATTAATTCGATTTTGTGAGGTTCTCCATAGATCCTAGATCTTCTGTGATCAAAATACTCACATGGTATCAGAGCCATCGTGGAGTTAGTGAGTTGCAGGCCAATATTGAGCGTTGAACTGCATTCTAGAGAGGATTTCCAGACAAAAATTGAGTGTTTTTTGCAGGTGTTTCAGTAGTTTTCTCACCATTAACGCAGCAGTCATGGAAGCAAACCAAATGTTGCTCACACCCTTCAATTTTTTCGATTGGAAGGCTGAGATGGTTATCAAGCTGAGATCTAAGGGTCTCTATAGAGTAACCATGGGCACAGAAGTGGAGCCAAATTCTGCTGTGGAGAAAGCAAAGTACTACAATCGACTTGATGAAGCTTATGGATTGCTATGCCTGAGCATTTCAAGGGAACTCTTGTTTCATACAGACAGTTTGACAACTCCCAATGAAGTATGGGTGAAGCTAGAATCACTCTTTGGGAAAACTGATGAACTAAGAGGCCACCAGCTTGAAAACGAGCTCATTAGCTTGAGCCTAGCGCATTTTGAAACCATCCAGGAGTTCTTCACGAAATTCAAGTCACTGGTGCTTCAACTGCAACAATGTGGAATTGTTAAGAAGGAGGAACAACTGATTCTGTCCATCCTTTCGAAGCTAGGCCCAGAGTTTTTAGTATTTGTTAGCACATTTCACTCAGCCAAAATGACCCTTCGAAATTGGAAAATGCCATCACTAGCTACCTTCATGGAGTGTCTCACTCAGGAGCAGGATAAACTAGTTCAGATGGGCACCATAAAATCAAAGGACCAAGATTGGCAATGGGTGTTTCAAATGCAAGCAAAGGAAAGGAAAGCCAAGAATTCGAAGCAACAAGAGAAGAGGAAGTTTGACAAGACCAAGTCTGCAGATGGGAGTTCAAATCTGTGAAAGGAGAAGGACAAGAAGGGAAAGGAAAAGACCAAATGCACCTATTGTCATAGGGGATGGCATCCAGAGAGCTCATGTATGAAGAAAACCATTGACTCAATGGCGCAGCTGCTGGAGAAGAACAACATCCTAGTCCCTGAGGGCGTAAGGAAGAAAGAGAGCACCTCAAATCCTGACAATAAAGAGAAGTGTCATGCTTTGGTAGCAGGTACTTCGAATCCCTCATCCTTTATCATTGATTCAGGAGCTTCCAGACATATGGTTTCATCCAGAGAGCTCTTCTCCTCTATGCATTCGAATGGTGGCCCAACAGTTCGAATGGGAGATGATTCAGAAATCCAGACCAAAGGGATTGGTAGGATTGACATGGAGCATGGCTATTTCAGTGATGTGCTCTATGTACCTTCATTGGCTGCAAATTTGCTATCAGTCTATCAAATGACCCATACAGGAGAAGCCAAGAGAGTGACATTTACTCCAGATTTGGTAGAAATCTCAGAAATCTCCTCAAATCAAGTTGTGGCTGTAGGGTATGCAGATCATGATGAGAGAATGTACAAGTTCTCCAATTTCATTCCAAATTCTAGTGACCATGCTCTTGTCTCTCATGCCAACGAGACCTCCAAGTTGTGGCATGAAAGATTTGGCCACATGAACTACAAATATCTCCAGCATTTGCACAAGGACGAGATGGTGGAAGGGCTTCCAGAAATCAAATCATCAAATGGTGCATGCATTGGGTGTGTAGTTGGAAAGCATCCTGAGCGCAGCTATGAGAAGGGAATGGCAAGGAGAGCCACTCAACCACTTGGATTGGTACATTCAGACCTCATTGGTCCTCTTCCCACTCCATCATATGGTGGATCAAGGTATGTACTTACATTCATAGATGACTACTCTCGATTCTGTTGGGTTTACTTCCTTAAATTGAAGTCAGAAGTGTTTGAGAAATTGAAGATTTGGAAAGCCCTAGTGGAGAACCATAGTGGTCATAAGATAAAGATCCTTAGGACTGATAATGGAAAGGAATATGTGAATAATAACATTCAGCACCTTTGTGAGGAATGTGGCATCCAAATGCAACATTCAATCCCCTACACACCTCAGCAAAATGGTGTGGCAGAGAGGAAAAATAGATCTCTCAAGGAGATGGCTACTTGCATGATTGAAGCTAGGGATCTAAGCCCTAAGCTATGGGCTGAAGCCATCAATTGTGCTGCTCATATTCAGAACAGAGCCTTTCACAAATCAGTCAAAGGAAAAACCCCCTATGAGGCATGGTTTGGCCACAAACCAAATGTGTCAAATTTCAGGATTTTTGGGTCTAGAGCATGGGCTCGAATTCGATCAGAAAAAAGGAAGGCTTTGGAGCCACAGAGCAGGGAATGTATCATGGTCGGATATGGTGAGGACACAAAGGGCTACAATCTCTTTGACACATCCACACTTAAAACTTTCATTGAGAGAAGTGTGCAATTCGAAGATGAACCAATTCCAGATTTTGAGCTTGCACCGGGGGAAAGCTCCTCTCCTCCACACCTTAATGAGATTAGTGATGATTCCTCCTCTGATTTTTATGATATTGCTGAAGATGACATGGCTGAAGATGACATTGCTGTACATGAGTCACCATCAAGGCCCAAGTGGGCTGAAAAAATCATAGAAGCTGCAGGTGAATTGGCAAGCAATCCCTAAGAGCCTATGAAGACTAGATCTCAAACAATCAATGCTTCCTTTGCAAATGAGAGTGAACTTGCTGATCACTGTTATATGATGATTGGATCTGATCCAACATCATATCAGGAAGCTAATCATGATCCAAGGTGGAGGGCAGCAATGCAAGAAGAATTCCAATCTCTCCAAGAGAACAAAACATGGGATTTGGTGCCTCTTCCTCCCAAGAGGAAACTTGTGCAATGTAAGTGGATTTTTCGAACCAAACCTGTTGCTGATGGTTCTGATCTGAAGTATAAGGCTAGGTTAGTGGCTAAGGGCTACTCACAAATCCATGGTGTGGATTATACAGATACCTTTGCACCGGTTGCAAAGATGGACTCAATTAGACTAGCTCTAGCCATGGCAGCTAGTAAAGGTTGGGAAGTTCACCACATGGATGTCAAAAGTGCATTCTTGTATGGTGATCTACAGGAAGAGATATATATGCAGCAACTTGAAGGATTCCAAGAGGATCCCACACTTGTATGCAGGTTGAAGAAGTCACTCTATGGACTCAAGCAAGCCCCCAGGGCTTGGTATGCCAAAATGGATGCTTTTTTGCTCTCAATTGGTTTCTGTCGATGCAAGTCTGATCCAAATGTTTATTTGCAGCATTGTGATGATAATTTGCAGGTCATTGTACTGTATGTTGATGATCTCTTAATTACAGGGAGCTGCACCAAACAAATTGGCTCAATTAAAGCTTCTTTGCACAGTGAATTTGCCATGAGCGACCTAGGATTGCTAAGGCAATTTTTGGGTTTGGAAATTGAGCAATATGAGAGAGGTATATTGCTGAGTCAACCTAAGTATGCTTCATACCTGTTATTCAAGTTTAAAATGGCTGAATGTAAGGCAACCAAGTGCCCATTCCTTTCAGGCATAAAACTAGGTGAATTTGAAGACTCTCCATTGGTGGATTGCACACTCTACAGGCAGCTAGTTGGAAGTTTGCTGTACCTTACACATACAAGACCTGATTTGTCTTATGCTGTAAGTGCTGTAGAAAGGTATATGCAGCAGCCACATGAGATCCATTGGAAGGCAGCCAAAAGGATCCTTCATTATGTCCAAGGAACAAAGAGCTTTGGGGTACACTATGCAGCTGGTTCTTCACTTCAACTAGCTAGATTTTCTGATTCCGATTGGGCGGGAGATCCCATCGATAGAAAGTCCACTTCAGGTTTTGTGTTTATGTTTGCTGAAGGTCCCATTTGCTGGTCAAGCAAGAAACAGCATACAATTTCTCTTTCATCAGCAGAGGCCGAGTACAGGGCAGCAGTGAATGCAGCCACACAGTGTGTTTGGTTGCAAGGCATTCTTCGGGAGTTTGGTGTTGCTATTGATTCTCCAACCAATATTTGGGTGGATAATCAAAGTGCCATCAAGATATATACTGATCCAGTATAGAGGCAAAGAACAAAGCACATTGAGATCCACATGCATTACATTCGGGGCTTGGTGCATGACAGGGTGATTTCACTGCAGTATTGCCCATCCACCGAGCAAACTGCAGATATTTTCACCAAGTGCTTTACTGAGAAGACCTTCACTCACTTGAGAGCTTTGCTTGGAGTGAGTGATGGATGGTGATTGCTGCAATTTAATTGCAGGTTCATCCCCATGTCCATTTTTGAGGGAAGTTTTTTATCCCATGAGGTTTTACTTCTTTTCCTCGGTTCATATGGACAAATAAAATTTATGTTTGTATTGAGGTGACTTGAGCCTTTGTTGCCAAGGCCTCCCACTTATCTTTCATGAGATGTACTAAGTTATGGTTAAGGGGGGGTGTTAGAACAGTAATCCACACTTAGTACCATAATCCATAAATTTTTATTGCCCATGTGCTTAATTAAACCATGTTTTGGATTAAGTGACTATAGTTGGTCAAATACCCACCTTTGAGAGTGTTCACACCCACTTCCAAGCAAACCAGTTCACCCAGCCTCCAGTTTTGTCCACAAGTGCGCCCTCATTAATTGCTGGAGCGCCCTCTCTCCTTGTTTTGGGGAATTTTAGTTGACCAAGGGCGCTAGGGTGGATTTTTGCCCATTTTTGGCTAGATTTGGAGCATTTAATGCTCCCTTGGGCCCCCAAACCTCCTCTACTTGCTCACCCACACCTGCCTTGAGCTAATTAATGACCCAGCATGCTTCAGCCACCTCCACACCAGAATTCGTGGCTGTTTGGGGTGATTGGGATTGAGTTGGACCCACCTAGGGGGGATTGAGGCCAATTTGGCATTGATGACTTGTACACTCAGCTTGAGCCACCTAATGCTCTCGATTTTCTCATGGATGTAATAAAAACCTGTTACTAACATTTTCACATGTTAGACAGTCAGTTAATCAAATATTTGAGCATACATTGTGTGTAAAATTATCATCTTTTTCAAGTTTTTCCACTGTTTTTGCAAATTAATTCGATTTTGTGAGGTTCTCCATAGCTCCTAGATATTCTGTGATCAAAATACTCACAATCGGCAATAGTTCAGCTAAAAATAGATATGGACACCAGGTATGCGCGGCTTCCTATTGGTTCAGGGGATTCACTCGGCCACCAATGATGTCTGATGGCTAGCGTATTGGGGCAGTACCCCTCACTCCATGGCTCAGGTAAAACTAATAACCACTTTGCCACAAACGATAACTCTTGGTTTACCTCACGAGTGGGAACTAGTCAATCAGGTAGGGGTCATTGCCCTTTTCACTGGCAGGTCCATTCAATGGGCCAGCTACTTTGGGGTTCATGTGGTACTCCTCACAATGAGTTTTAGGGCTTATGCCCAAGTACTTCCCACAGTTAAGCAAATAGGGATTTTTCCCAGAGCCGAAGCTGCAACAGATGCGAAAAAAAATTTTGGCAGAAATTTCACCCAGCGAGCCCAAGAAAGTGCTCTGATACCAGATGTGAAGAACCTGCAACAATTAATTAATAAGAATATGCGAAATAGCAGAAATGACAGAACTCAGAATCATTTTTATATTGATTGCAGGCCACTTCGAGGGGGCAACCTCCTTTTAGCAAGCTCAATACAAATAACTTCACGGTGCCTTTAGAGGCCTCAACACACACTTATATACTAAGTCTAGGCGCCAATACTATGGGTCAAAACCATGGGACAATACAAACTATGGATCAACAATACTATGGGCAACTTACAAAGCATATGCCCCAAACAACAATAACAAAACTATGGATCAACAAATAATACGGGACGACTTACAAAGCATATGCGTCCAACAACAATATACTAACAAAGTAAATAGAAGGGTTCACATGGGTTCCTAACACAGCTGGAAATGTGTCAAAACGTTCATGGCAAGACAACCATAGTCAGGAAAAGAGTGAGGTGGCATCTCAATGTACTACTTGGCAGCCGAGCCGGTGAGAGTCCCTTGAAACAATCTAAGACGAATTGAATCATCCATTAAGGAATTAGATGAACACCATAAGTGGTATGTCATCACGTAGTTTTTAGGTTCTTCACCCAGCTTGCCGTCAAATTTGGGGATATCAGAATTGGTGGCCAGTTAGATCTATGGTAAATAGGATCGTTGGTTAAACAGGATAGGTCAGGAAGGTCCAAAGTAGCCAAGAAGGGCAGTTGTGGGTTAGGTTACGCGTATTGATAATACGGATAAGGCGTGTAAGGACCAAACTAACCATAAGGTGTACCAGGAGGAAACTGGCTGTAGGGGGGTGTGCCACCTGGACCGTAAGGGGGTCCGCCACCATAAGGTGGTCCATTCTAATAAGGTGGGGGTCCACCTCCACCACCAGGAGGGGGTGGAGGTCTGCCGCCACCAATGGGAGGAGGTGGGGGACCATAACCATAATAAGGCGTCCCACCACCACCTCTGCCTGGAGGGGGTGGTGGACCACTTCCACCGCCAGAAGGAGGGAGGCCCCCACCACCTCCGCCGTCGGAAGGATGAGGGTCTCCACCACCACCACCAGCACCATAGTAATTAGGTCCCCCACCACCTCCTCCTCCCAAAGGGAAATGTCCTCCTCCACCATGATAGGGTGGTCCCCGCTGCCTCCGCCGGGAGGGTGTGGTGGACCATTCCCGCCACCGCCAAAAGGGTGAGGGATATTTTTGGTAAAATGAGGTGGACCTCAACCAAGGTTAGGTGGGGGCCCGCTGCATCCAGTAGGAGGTGGGGGAGGACCGATTGGGGGTGGTGGGGCTTGAGGGATAGTCGGTTGGGGTCCGTGTTGCAACACAGGTTGTTTCCCCCATAGAGTGTAAGGATTCCCGGGATAAAGTATCCTGTATGGTGCATTTCCGGGATTAGGTTGGCCCAACATAGGGTTAACAGAACCTGGATACGCTTGACTCCATGAGCGTTGAGTTACATTGGACGGCCCCCCAATATGATATAATCCCGTGGTGGATGGTCTAGCGGTTTGGGAAGGTTCGTTGGGGATTCCACCGCCTGCGTTATGGTTAGGAAATGGGGGTTTCCCCCCAGCCACAACAGGTTGACCACTATTCAAAGGTTGAACCAACGTAGGTTGTTGACTAGCTACCGTAGTAATAACATTACCGATAAGATAATCTGGGGGAATGGAATACCCTCCTCTCAAATTTTGAGGTGGGGGAGGAACTGGTAAAGTAACTGTGGTAGTAATAGGTGTGTTGAACTGTTGTCCTTCCACCGGTTGGTTCACTTCAGGTGCAGGACTGGACTCTTGTGAGGGTTGACCAGTCTTATTCGTGGTCTCGTGGTGGGAAGGTTGCTCTGCTGATCCAACAGATATCAGACGAACCGAGATGGGTCAGTAAGGGGGTAACGATGGGTCTTAAACCCGTCGTTGGAGACTTGACTGTCGAAACTCTTCAGCCATGGAACGAAAGTGAGCTAATTGACCACGGAAGTAGGCTAAAGTGTCTCCCAGGGTAGTCTCCTCAGGTGGGGATGAGATGGAAAAATGAGCCACTGGGTGGTCTGTAGAAGATGTCTGGTAAGATGCTGAAGGTCCAACAATTGCTATAGGGTCATCCTGGGGTTGGTTTATCCATTCCAATAATCCAGGTTCTCCCAAGATGATGGGAGAAAGGTCTTGTGAAGCAGGGGTTTGTGCTCCTTCATCCTGCGGGGGATGAGAGGCAGGTGAATCCGGAGGAGTTTGTGGAAACAAAAGTCCTCCAACATTCAGAGTGGGGTTTTCCACTTCAGTAACTATGACCCTGTTACACTGATCCATTCTTACCCTCAAAATAACCTCCGGATTAAGGGGATATTCGGGTGATAAGTTTAAGATCCTATGGGATCTTCTTCAGGGAAAATCCACCAAAGTGTCAGGATGATCAGCTAGGATGGATGAAATAAGGTTTCTCCTAAGGGTATGCTAAAAGAAAAGTAGTCCAAAAAAACCTACTCAAACTAAGGCAATAAGAAAACTTATGTGACAGAGTGGATTCAAAAGTATGGAACCTCACGGGATTATCAAGGCATCGCAAACTACGATATACTGCAGGGTCCAACAATATGACGCGACAAGGAGGATTGGGACCATACCCTTGCCTGCATACCCGATTACCTTGACAATACATGCGTGCTAATCTCCCTGAGTGTTGTTCTCAGTGTATTGCTTTGCAAAGATGGCCAAATGGTTAACTCAGTTGGTTTCAGGAATCCTAGTGGTGTCTCCCAATATATGCAAGGTACATGGGAGCTCAAATCCATAGTGGTGCTGTCTAATGGACAACCGTTCAACAAGAGACCTTCCGATATACTACCGAGTACGTGATACACCCTTTGATATATGCCAAGTACCGATTATGGTACTTGGTGGGTACGTGAAGGAGCTCGATATACCAATAAGTACGTGGAAGACTACAATACCCCCGGGATACAGTGCTGGAAAATAACGACAGCTGCCACTCTTAACGACACTGGAACACGTCTCTAACTTACACACAAGTTGCTAAAAATTTTTCCTAGCTCTACTGTTAATTTTATCTTGGACGGTTAGGTGAATGCATGAGGTGAGTACATAATCGGAAGCATAATGCAAGCCCTGGCTACATGCATGAAATAGTCTTTTCTTTCAATGAATTCTAGCTATGGGAAGGAGAAAATTTTTTCCAATAGTATTGCCAAAACAAACTCAATGCAACACAATCCCAATTCAAACAAAACTTGACTGTGAAAGTATTATTTTCCTTATCTCAACGAAACACAAAAATCACAACACTACTATCCAAATCACAACATTTTTTCTTTTCTTTTCTTTTTCTTTTCAAATCAAAATGACACTAGGTAATGAAAAGAGATGATTTTGAAATGAAATATGCAAGTTTTTCAATTTCACTTTCCATGGTCTAAGAGCAACAAAAATTAAAAATGCATCTATCTTTCTTTAGCATGGAATCAATTTTGCAAAAAATCAAAGTGTTCTTTGAGTCTTTCAAGAAAATGAGTGATTCATAATTCGAGAAAAACACAATAGATCATACATTTATTCAACTTTTCCACAACATAAATGAAAACGTTCCAATGCACAACATTTTCTTCAATAATGATCAAGAAATGATGGGAAAGAAGCACTTTTTAACTTTTTCAATGTATGCACCAAATCATAAACTTGATAGCAATTGAACTTTCAGATCTAAATGACTGAAAAGAAAACACTACTTGCAGCATTCGTACATTCAAAAAACTCGAGAAAATACAAGCACTCGATCAAACTGAAAGACACACTTAGCTCAAAATCAAGCAGTAGCAAGCAAACCAAGCAAGCAAAGCTCAAACAAAATGAAAACGAGGTCTGGAAGCTGATCTAATGCAATAACCAGATCAGGAATGGAAAGAAGGGAATGCAAGGGTGAGCAGATGAAGGTGGAGGAGATAAGAGTATCCACCACTACCGGTCTTCAAGCTTGTCCAAAACGGAACCCAAAATCAATCCAAACAAATCCAAACACTCAAAACATAAATCATAGGTGGGATCCCTGGCTGGATCTTGCAGCACAGAGAGAGTTCATACAACAAACCAAAGTCTAGACTGTCAAATGGAAAGGAGATGCCTGCATGCCAAATCTTGACAAATCGGCACACTCTATTCTTGTACACAATGTGACGTCGCAGTTTGCTTACACGGGAAGTGCGACAATGTCACAGTTTTCCAATGCAAGGGATGCAATGAGTAACTAATAGGTCAAGAACAGAGACCCAGAATGACACAGTGTCGCTCTGTTCCCACTACCCAGGTGCGACAGGTGAAGTCTAGATTCAAAAATGAATCAGATCTCTTAGTAGTGAACCATGGAATGGTTTGGGAATGAGTTGTATAAACTCAGAGGAAGTAGATCAGAGTCTTCAATGTGAAGATCTAATAGTGAAATCAAATCCAAGAAGTAAATGGAAAAAAAAAAGGCTTGTGTCAAGCAATCGACTGAAAATGACTCTCAGATTGACAACTACTGACTAAATTCTATACTCCCCAGTATGGTCTCTAGATTTGTTATCGGACAATCCACTCGAGCGGACGCGAGCCGGATCTCCCTAGATCAAAGTGAGTCTAGAACAAATAGAACAAACTACTAATACATTTCCTAGATATACTTAAGGATTGAGTACTAGATGCATTACCATTCACTTTGCAATCCTTTCTCTTGAATGTTGCTCCACGTCTCACGGTCGTTAGATCCAAGCTGCAAAACCTGTCAAGACAAGAAACAAGAGAAACCAGTAAAAGACATCTATATAATAAGAGATCTAAGTGAATAGTTAAGCAGGTAAACTACTCAATATCATTGCACACATGAACAACATTGGTGGAAAGCATTTGTATTACTACAAATAGAGGAGTACATAATAGAGATATAGAACCACAACCAAGGCTTAACGCTGTAGCCCTTCTCTGACGAATCCAATTGCCATATCCTTCCAAGGAAGTATGAGTTCTCCAATAGGTGAGGGGAGATATTCTAAGAGTGATTTCATGAACATGTAGATACTATATCCTTCCTCCCTTTCAGATGGGAGTGAGCTTCATTTATATAGGACTAAATGGATAGGGTATGGATAGGATAGGTTGAGAGATGGTAAGAGAGGCTTAAGGGGTCTCTCCAAAGGTTTAGGAACCGAGTACCAGCTCTTCCAAGAGGTCAGGGATAGGGTCCCATGTCAGCAAGCTTCGAGATGGACCTTGAAGGAGCTATTTTTTCCATATAACTGACTTCGTCACACTCTTTAATGGAGCAAGGTGCGACATCACATGTTTCTAGTGTGCAGCCTATGACGACCCTTCAAAACTTAGCACAATTGGGTACAAATATTCCCAGGATAATTACTTAGTCCAGGAATCTTCACGGGTGTATACACTGAATCTTATGATGAGTAGATTTTGAATGTAACACATAGATCCTTGGTGTTTTTGCCATGTCTCCTACGGTAGTCTCTGTTTGGATGTTGTGTAAAACTCCATCTGTTTTGCTAGGGTAGTCTCTATATTAGTGGGGCCCTTGGCATTTCCAATAAGAAATGGTTGTTGGGATAGTTTTGGTCCCTTTGTTGAATGTTGGCCTGTTGGCAGGTGGTGGGGGTGCACTTGGCCATGCTTGAGGTCAGTTGAAGCCTCCGTTAGGTGGAAAACTGTTGTTGTGTTTTCGGAAGGGTGGAGGTATGAAACCTAGTTTGCAGTTGTCTGAGAAGGTTCTGAACCTATCTCTGTTTCGGTTGATGTTGTCATTCCTTGGTTGCCTGTGCTCGTAGCACAACCTTGCTTTATGTAGGGTTACATCAAAGGTTTTCGGCATGTCAAAATCTATCTTTTCTCTAAAGTTTGGTGGCAGCCCTCCCAAGAACTGCTGTATTTTGACCTTTTCATCTTTGATGTAAGGAACATAGTGTAGCAAGTCTAAGAATCAATTTATGAAAGCTTCCATAGTTAGGGAGCCCATCTTTAACTCATGGAATTCTTTTATTTTCTTGTCGAAGAATCTTTCAGACATATACTTGTCCTGGAATATTCTGCTGAAAGTATCCAAGGTTATGTCCCTTAATTCTTGTCCTTTAGTGTGTTTCAAGTCCCGCCACCATCTGGCCGCTTTACCATCTAGGTTGTATATGGCGAGTCGGGCTTGCATTTTGCTGGAGTAATTATGAACTTTGAAGTATTTGTTCATCCCTAGCAGTCATTCTTCAGCGTTCTCCCCAGAGTTGATTTCTCTGCCATAAGTTGGGGCTCTTATCTTCCTAAAATCTCCTTGCAGACTGTCGTCACTCTTACTCCTTTTATTGCAAGGAGGTGGTGAACCCTCATCATTGGAAGAGCTCTTACAATCTCTTTCCATTGATTTAGGTATGTGTTCTCCCTGCTCTTCTCCCTTAGGGATGGCAGTCCTTTTTGTGTGAATGTCCCCTTTTTTGGAGGTGCTGACTTAGAGTGTGGGATGTCCGAGAGGGTTAGCCTTTGTTAAGTTCTGAAGTAGTGCCTCATTTATGGCCCGCTGTTCTCTTATTTCCTCCATATTTTCATCTCGGAAGCTTTGGAACTCTGCCTATAGGTTTTGCATAGATCGTCTCCAATATGAGTTTAGCTTGACCACCACCTCTTGCTCTCGGGGTGGTGAGTCCAAATTTCCATGAATGTTGCTGCCCTGTTCTGCATTCATTTTTCTAGACAGTGTTTGTACCTCAAATGCTATATAAGCATAGAGAACATAAAATTATGTTAGTTTATTCATAAAACAAAATAGAATGTAAATGTATGTTTCTTCCTGTTGTGTATCTGCAACGGATGTTTGTAATGAGCCCAATAGGTCACTTAGTTTTTGTAACTGGGCTCTGATACCACTTGTAATGTCCCCAAAATCATAAAAATTTAAAATTTTCTGCTAATGTAGCTATTTTCAGAGTCAATGATTTAAAATTTACTTCAACACTGCTAAATTAATAAGAAATGTACCGGTACCTGTTTGCAGAAAATAAGAGTCTCACTTCCTTTTCCTAAGTATCCATATTTTCTGAATTCAGATTCTACTGCTTTGCGAAAGTATTTTATAAGAATGAGATGTATGAACTGACACTTGTGGATGTATGTGTTGAATGTAACAAATGTAAATCTTCTCCTATTTCATCACCTATTTTGGTGCCTCAATTCCCTAAATATCATGGCTTTATCGGTTGTGAAAATCTACAACTTTGCGGAAGTACTGGTAGAAATAACTCTATGATAAGGATACAACTTAATTATGTGGATAATATTGCAATCCATTTATTTATAGACTTAAAAGTTTCCTATGTATGTTTATTAAAGTCTCACTTATAAATTCAGGAATGATGGACTTTTATAAGTGGCAGTTGATGCCATGGTGTGATGCTGGGTCCCATTTCAAAGGCAAGATATCTCGGTAGGGTTGCAGAGAGGTAGGGGTAATATAAATGAGACTCTTGACTTACTTAGCGATTTTGCTAATGTATCTTCTTCTTTTCTTGGTTTGCAGGTCCACTTATGTAGGTGCCTACCTATGATGTTAATATCATGAGTCTCATACCAAGGGGATACTAGTGTTTATGAACATTTGGAGGATTATAGCTTAAAAATACTTTGTGGGAAGCTTAAAGTCCTTGTTAAGCCTTCACAACCTATTTCATTACCATTAAAGTATTGGCTCAATACATTACCTTTGGTCCTTGTATCATACTTTGCATCTTCATTACATGTTGGTTGTGAATGCTCTCACCACTATAGATATTTTGACTAATATCAAAGCTTGGGGTTGGTGGTGGCAATTAATGAAATTTATCAAAAGCATGTGGCCTACATTGCCAGCTAAGTCCTGGGTTTTAAATTTGGTCTCTACCTCATTGTAGGTTTTATTGTTACTGCTCGTTTTCCTTAGTGTGCAAGTTGGAAGCATATGAGGGTTTCTGTGTACTGATCCAAGCTTGGCTCATGGTCAGTCCACCAAGAGGGTTTCGCATGCAGCCATGGAGAAAGTGAAGGTAATACTATCCTAAATTCTCTCCCTAACTTAATTCAAATAGATATGATAATGAACTGGATTTTTGACAGGTGTCTTGATTTGTTTGACAGGTAGGTGTCGAGCCTTCACTCCTGCGTGGTTTCCGCTTCATACTCCATTCTTAGACTTGGATGCATATGAAAAGGGTAAGTTCAAAGTCCACATTCACTTACCTCTTCCTCTCGCCTATGTGGGGTGTTTTGCGTTTTCCAAGGGGAAACCTTATGAGCTTGATTAGTTTTGATGTGTCATGTTTTGAGTTCTGGAAGTCACCATTTGGCTGGACTGTTGTAAAAAGATACTTCTATTAAATTTTACAGTTCCTAGAGGTCTTAGTGGGATGTTTTAGCCATCCAGCTCTATATCTAATTTTATTGAGCTTTTGAGGATACATGAATACTCGAAATGCAAATGGGTTTGGCATTAGAGCCCTATGTCTGTGTATATGATGGCTGGGTGCTGAACAAGTCCTTCTATGTATAAAAAGATCCAAGGGTTTGGTACCCTAATATATTTATGCGTTTCCAATGATTGATGTCTGTATTGGTTGCTATTTGATTGTTTGGTTGGAACGAATAATTTATACTTCTATCTTGTAGCTAGTCGCTATTGTATTTTGAGTTGAACACTAAAATCATTGATGGCTGTGTAAATTTCTTCTATGCGGACTGACCCTAATACTTGGGGTTTATGAGATTCGATTAATGGATGAAGAATTGTATTCTTAGCAGGTTTATCAAATATTTTAAAATGTACTTTGTGTTAACACCTAAAAAGTGCTCACTACCTCATCTCCCTCATTACATGACTCATTTGTCTATATTTCCTACCATATTTGCCTCCAAAACCCTAAAAAACCATTAAAAAGCCACCAAAAAGGCCAAAAAACCATTTTTTTCTGCAAAATAACTTAAATTTCCTCCAAAAATAGCAAAAACCCTCTAAAAGGGCCCTAAATTCCCAAAAATCAAATAAAAGGGAATAAAAAATGCAAAAAAGAGGAAAAATAGGGAAAAAAGGAAGCAAAAACCCTATACAATTGACCTAAACCATATGGTGCCAAAAACCATGGGTCAACACTCCACCACTAAAAACCTATAAATAGGTGATGGAGGCTCCCCATTTCATATCCATAATCTTCCCTATCCTCAATTTGCCAAAATCACTCTTGAAACCCTAGCTTACCATTTGAGCTAGTTTTTCCCATTTGAGTGCCCCTTTTGGCCCATTATTCAAACACCTTGGAGAAGGAGAAGGAACCCATTGGAGCATAGAAGCAGCCCTCCTGGACTACTGCAAGAGATCCACCAACCTCAACATTTGAGGTAAATTTAATACAAAAGAAAATCTTTATCATCTTGTCATTGTTTTTTATTTCTGTTAATGCTCATGCTAGGTTAAATTTCATACTGTTTTACTGCTTTAATTTGCTGTTTATTTTACTGCTACTAAGGAGGCCCTTCTCCTTAGTAGGTGCTCATTTGCACAAGCTAGGGTGAAAACCCTAGCTACAATTTGAAAACTACGTGTTAGTAAATGTTTGATGTTGCAGCTTTCGTTTGACTGTTTTGTTTATTCCTAGAGGGATTCGATCCCTATCAAAAATGTTTTCAATTCGGAGAAAATATAGGCTGTGAGAATCATGTTTTTAAAAGAATAAAAAAACATTTAAATGGCAAGTAGATAAATGTGTGTAAATGATACATTTATCTGGTGGTTGTGTTTTGCTAAGTATTGTTTTGGGGATGGGGTTCGATCCAAGATTTAGCGTTTGAATGATATGTTAACGATTTGGGGATTATATGATTTCTGAAAAGCAAATCGTTGAGATTCTTTTTCATAGTTTAGGTTACAAGAATGAAACTGTCTGTTACTAAGTTTATAAATCATAATGTCTGGAAGATGTGTTTTAAAGTTTTGAGTCATGTAGATGAAAGTTTCGATGCCTGGTCTAAATGATGTTGATCTCAGTAGATAGGATAATATTTTCTTTAAAGGAAGGTAATAATCATGGAAAGAAAATAAAAACCCTGTACTACTAATTTAGAGCATGTGATTTAAAAACAGAAACATCTATTTGTAAACAAAAGTTATGATAAACCTAACTTAGAAGATAAATCTAAGTTGTCTAGCAAAGGCAAGCTAGGCTAGACCTGCTAGACTCTCCACTAGATTCTGGGTAGAATCTCGATTTTAATAATATTGGTAATGAAAAATAATACTGTAATGTCTAAGCTGATTTTCCTTAACAACCTAACTAATTATAATTGAAATTTGAAATATTAAATATGCCATGCCTGGTTGCTTGGATACTTGGTCCCTTGCCATGAAGACCTAGCTACTTGACTCCTGAATCCTTCCTATAGAGACCTACACACTCAATAATAGTTATTGTAAAATCTGTAGTCTGTAGCTAACCTGTGAGGATGAATGCCCTTGACTGGATGACTTTGGGGTTACCGTGTTCCTCCCAACCATGATCCTACAACCATTCCTGGTTCTGTATGGATCCCCCTGAGCTGGATTCCAACATGCAAAAGAGATATAGATCCTAGGGCTACAGCTGGTTCAGATCTGGAATGTTTAGGCAAGATTGCTTCAGCTTCTTGGAGCAAAAAAACTCTCTCTAATTACCATAAGAGAATGATAATGAAAAAGATAGATCCCCCCTCAAACTTGGGATCTTCCCTCTTTAAGTAGGGGAGTCTTGAATTAGGACTGTTGGAACAACAGTTTCTTTAAAATAAATAATTAATATTCAATTAGAAAAAACTAATTACGAACTAGTTCTCTTGAACTAGGACTCTTCCTTTGTTTTAGTTATGAGTGATTAATTAAAAATTTCATAATATTTATGATAACAATAATTATCATAATAATAATTATACTTCCACTTAATTGTTAATACATTATTTATTTTAATAATAAATAATGGTAGTAATAATCATAATTATCATAATAGTATTTTATTTACCTAAGTATTAAGGTACTATTAATACTACTTGCCAAGGTGGCTGCCCACTAAATAATAATACTTCATTACTATTTCAAAATAATTTGGCACTTCATTAAGCACAACTATGTGCTTGTAAAAAGTATTTTATAAATAATTAATCACATCACAATTTAATTAAATTCTTAATAATAATAATAATAATAAATCTTGTTTCTTCACAAGATACTTATTGTTTAACAAATTAGGGATAGGGTCCACTTCTTTGGACGATATTTCAGTCGCTTGGATAGCCACCTCTAGTCTCTCTCTTGCATGTCGGATTCCCTCGTTTAACATGGTACCTCGCGCAGTAGGTGATGATAGATAAAAGATGAATCATTTAACCAAATTAAATAGATGTGATAAAAGTTCTCTTCAGAGTCTTTCCGACTCAACACTTTGAGATTCTGTAACCTCAATTGCTCTTCAGACCTTTTTAACTCAACACTCTCACATGGGCATTACTCTAGTGCAATTCCAGATCCTCTGCTCAACGCTAGTGCTAGAATGTGGTTGTGAGGCACATCTAGAATATTTACATTTCGTTGGATCCAGTATTCATTTATCAAGCTTGGAGTGCTCTAGGGCTTATGCCCAACACTCAATGTACATCGAGGCTTACTCCCAATACATAATATTTTCTCTAGTTACATCGGGGATTTTTCCCAGTACGTAGGTCATCCGTGTGTTCCTGAGTCCATGTTCAACACATCATATAAGTCAATCATGTTATTCAATCACTGCATAGTATGTAATGAAAGATCATCTCAGTATATTAGGGTTTTGTACCCACATTATATGGTAAAAAAATGAATCAAAACATTGGGGCTTCCTTGCCCAATATATAATCAAATAATGAAATTCAGTCAGGGTCCATGCCCAATATGTCAGTCTACAAAAGAATAAATCATATGCACTAGGGCTTATGCCCAATAATCAGAATAAATCATAGGTGTTGGGGTTGTGGCCCAATATAACATCATAAAACGGTCAGTCCAAAATTCGGGATACTACACTATTGGTATATTATTATTATTTTGATTGTTGACATAGTTCTGTCGATAGGGGTTCACTTGCACTGTTGTCAACAAACATCAACCAAACGCCCTTAAGCATCAGCCCAGAAATGTTTTACCCTTTCTAGCAACACTCGCGGAGCGAGTGAAGTCTCACCCAAGATGATTAAGGGGGATGCAAGAACCAATTTTTTGTAGTTAGGGCAGGACATGTATCTACTATCACTCAATTGCTATAGAAGCAAGAGATTTATCTTCACATCATGCTTAACAGTTCAAATATATATTCGACATCTGCGTCAACAAGATATAATCAACATTCGCACCAACATTATATTATTGTCATTCCCATCAACTAGCATTATCGATAGAGTAACAAAACCTTAAACACATCACATCATTGAGATAACATTCATCATTGAACATAAATAGAAACCCAGAAAAGAGACATAACCAAACATCTTCATGCAGTAACTCATCCCAAAATCTACGGTACAACCCTCTCATGAATAGTTCCAAGCGACTTATCGCAAATCCATACAAACAGAACAAAACTTGCCGAAGGCAGAGCAAAACATAGTTGCAAGATATCATGGTCTACATTCGATGCCCTTAGGATTACAATCATGGTTCTATTTATAGACAACTAAGGTTGTTACAAATCGGTCCAAATGACCCATTCTAACTAACTAAACCATAACTTGCGCTTTTGTCGGCTCCTTGTTCTTCGCGAATGGTCCTTTCTTCCTCGAATGCTCCTTTCTGTCGTTGTCGGGTTTCATACTTTGTGCGCTCTAACCCCGTGCCCACAGCCCCCCAACACAAACCTGTGGCTCGCCCTCGAGCCACCTCAGCTGGACACTTCTGACACATTCACTTGTTGCCTAAAGTCATCGTACGCATCTTTGATATCATTAAACACTTCCTTAGCTGATAATTCGAGTTGTGTACATTCTTCTACCTGTTGTTCTGTAGGGTGTTCTTCTATGTTGTGCTTCCTCCACTTGTTGCTTGACCTGTGTCATTGCGGTGATTGCTTTTTCTACCAGTAGTTATGCCTATGTTTGTAACTCGTCGAGGTGTGTAGTCCTTCGTTGCTTCCTTTCACGCACCTTAGTTACCCGATGTTGCATTTATTTCAGTTCCGTAGCCTTCGTCATTTGTATGAGTGAGGGAATCGCTTTAAGCAATCCCTTCAAGGATTCCAACTGTGTCTCCTCCTTGCTAAGTTGCGTATTTAGTTCGCTCAACTGTTCATCTTGGACTAGGCTTCCCGAAAACTCTGTGACACTCTCTGCAATTGTATGGGTTGTCTTTTCCATCTCCGTGATCTCTATCACAACTTCTTTGATCACATTTTGTCTATCCTGAATTTGCTCTAGTGGTGTGATGGGTACCACCTTTTCCTACAGGGATTCATTTTCCTTCCGCAGGTCCGTGATAACTACTCCAAGCTGTATCGCCTTTGCTTCGGATAAATTATCTTTATCTACTTCTAGTGCTTCTTTGCATGAGATGGAAATCACATGCTCCAACCTTATCCTATCTTCTATGGCCTTTGCGGTTTCTTTCAAGCTTACTTCTTTTTCTTCTTGTAGGTGTTGAATTTTCTCCTCGATGTTCTGCACCTATCATTTATACTAGGTCATTCGATTATGCGTTGTCACTTCGCATTCCAAAATTTCTTCACTTGCTACTATCTGAATTTGTTGTAGTGACAGTAGTGGAAAAATGTTTAAATCTACCATGATCTGGTCATGTTTTCTTAACTCCCCGTCCAATTATTCTACTCCTGTTGTTATAGCCTGTAGTAGGATGTGCACTAACCTTAGTTTCGTGCCAATATCCACCTCGGTTCTTTATACTGAGGTACTTGGTCACACCTTATCTTGTTGGAGCCTTGTCTCGGTCAGGTCTGTTGTCACTACCAATAGTTGTGACACATGGTTGAAGAATTTGGTTGCATGCTTAGTGACTTTCTCTCGGTTGTCTTCCACTACTGTTGTTATCTTCTACATGAGTGTGTCCATCTGGTCTTGAGGGATTCCTATAGGTGCGCTCCCCTTTCCATTTTCAAACCGAAACTTCGTTCTTCCCTCCTGATCACGTTGTGCCTCAACGTCAGAGTCTGTTCATGTCACGGTCGATGCTCCATCATGACTCGTGGTGTGAGAGTGTTGGTCTTCTTCTGCATTGTTGCCTTCTCTTGTATCTTCATGTGCACTGTCTGAGTGTTTCTCTTCTTCTACTAGTTTTGATCCGGTTGTTGGCTTCCCTTATTCCGGATCCGACAGTTCCTCCTCTGCTACTGGAATTTTCCATTCTTGATGCCATTCCTCTATTATCGCATCTAACTCCTCATTCATCAACTTATACTGTTGCACCAGCAACTGTTTCCCTCGGTCGACGCTGTCATATCCCCAATTTTTTCTATGGTCAAAGGGGGATGATTTTAGCCTAAGTCATCTAGGCATTAACTAATTAATTAATGGATGGATGTGGAAATTGACTTATGGACTATACCTAAGGGTGAATTTGCGGAATTAAATGGATAAGGTGGGTCCCCCATGAAGATATTAATCCACGAACTGAGTGCTAAGGTTAATTATTTAATTAATTGGGAAATTTTGAGCTAGGCCTCTAATTTAATTAAATAATTAAGGATTTTGGTTTTGGATTTTGGAGTGAGGAATTAATTTATTTTATTAATTATCTTCATTTATTAATATTTGGCAAGTGTTTGATGTGTGCAAGTGGGCCAAGAGGGAATCCTCTTGAGGACAATGTTGCTAAATCAGAACTGGAGGTCAGAAAATAGCAAGGGATGAAAAGTAGGAAGGTGTAAGATGTTACCAAAATGAAAGAAATGGAAAAAAACCATAAAAATCTAATGGAGGACGAAATTTCCAAAAGAGAACTCAAATTACAAAGAAGGAAATTTTTACAAGGAAGGAAACATCTTGAGACAAAAGGGGCACCGTTTCTAAAGGGGAGAAAAGGTGTAAGAAGAAAAGTAAGCAAGTATATCCACTCATGGGTGACTCATTCTCATAGGTCACCAAGACAATTAACTTGCTCAAAAGGTCAATAGGAATTCTATAAAAGAATGCTTCCAACTCCCATTAATAACTTTTGTCCATTTGAAGTTTCTCTTGAGAGCTATGAGCCTCTCTTGGTTGAGTGATGTGCCTCAACAATTCTTCTTGGGATATGTGCCCTAAGGTCCTTTAGTTTTCCGTTAAGCAGTATTTGGGTCCAGAAGATTTTATTGCAGCAAATAACATCCATATCAGTCCATCAATGAAGATCTACAGTTATCTTGAAGAGTAGATCACTTCTATAATGGATTTGCAGCTAGATTTGGAGGAGAATCACTACAAGAAGGAGATAGTAATCAGTAAATGCGCCTAGGAACTTCAGAGAGCCCAGTGCATCATTATTTTCAGATATTAGAAGCTTCCCATGTCCATATATCATCTTCAGATCTGATATTTACCTTCTTCTCCCACTAAGTTACGTCTTTCTCAGCTAGATTTGGAGGAATTTTCCGTGGAGGAGGGAGCTAGTTTGGTAAATGCACCCTAGTGAAGATCAACAGCTCAGTGTGCAACAATATCAAACATCTGACCTGTAAATGGTCTGATAGAAACTTCAGAACAGAGTCACAGTAAACTTCCTACTTCTTCCCTTCATTCTCCATCAAATGTAATGAATTTCTAGCCTGTGAGGCATTGTAAGTTTGGAAGGCAGTTAAATCAATAAAATAAGAGTTATGATATATGATTTTCAACGTATAGCTGTTCATTATGTTATATCTAATCATTTAAATAATTCAGAACAGATTTTATGAATTATGGAAGCAGTTTGATGAATAAAATTGCAAGACTAGCTCATTGGGTGTTTATTCTAGACTAGTTTTGCAATTATGACTGCTAATTCAATTCTAAGCATTAGTTTGAATCCCTGTTAGTTGTAGGAGGTTAATAACTAAGTATACATTCCATATCAGTCCATGTATTAATCATTTGGATGACTTTAACTTCATTTGGAAAATCCTGGAATTTAGTTAGTTCACTAATCCCCACTGTGCACTTGATTTCCAAATCACTCCAAACCTTTCAAAATCCATTTGAATAATTTCCAGTGCATCCGATAAGCTCAATTGACTATTATATCTCATCCATTAACTCTTAGGAACCCCACCCAATCTCGTATGCATGTGCCAGATTCCCAGGAAGCCTCGAAGAAGGAAACCATACACATTATTGTTGAAAAGTGAATGGCTCTGGTACATTGTGCATAGAAATCACTGCCAGATCAGTTTCGACCTGCTGCTGCACCTTAGTCCATATAAATTCTAGAACTGAAATTCAATCCCACTGTTGTCATTCATTACTTCAGTCCCCATCACTTACATCCTGCTCAGTTTAAGAAATTGCCCAAAGTTTGACTAGTTAAATTTTGACAAAGTTTGAGTTTGGAGATAATATTTTGGCCAAATATTGGCTGGAATATTACAGGTGCACGCTTGTATTTTGATTACTTACGGTTCAAATGATAGTCTTGCAATTCGTCGATGCTTTTGCATTGCTTCCTCTGTTATTCGCGGGATCTCCTCCGCACCATTCTTCAGCATTTTTAAGTATATATAAAAAATGATGTTATTATTCTTTATCCATCCTTGCCAGTTAACGCCCATAAATTTTGGTATCGTGCTCCTCGGAACACCTATTCTACTGGTATGGTCATCCCCTGGTAGTCTCTTGGTTTCTTCCAATCAACCATCGCAATTAGAATCAGCAACCAGGAATATGTAAATTCTTTTCCCTGTTCCTGCGCAAGCATCACGTCCTCTGCCAGCTCATTCACTAGGAACATCAACCAGTTCATCTTGATCCCTGCAACACATTTTTCTATGGAGGAAATCACCCCTGATGCACATTGGTTCAGGTGATTCTTTCGGACCGTCTTTCTAGCTAACATTTTTTCTACGATCCTTACTTCCTGGTTGTTGATGGTGTCTATTTTGTATCTGCGGGTGTCATTTTCCACCCCGTACTTTTCCTTCAGTTTTTCCGCTAAGCGCTTTTCATTGTCTTTTCCCTTGAAGTACTGTGAAGGGTCTTCGCCGTTTTTGGGTAAACCTGTTATCTGCACAATCAACTTGACCGTTACTGGTACCTTTTCTCCTAGCCATAAGTAACCATCATGCAAACAAGCGAGAAGTTGCTTGACACATGCATTCACTTCGGCCCCCCTTCCAAAATGTGACATTTGGGTCAGATTTAGCAGACCTGACTTATTTACTCCTAGCTCCCATTGTGCAGTCTCCCACGTAATTGGACCATTTTTGCCATGCTTTACATGCTCATATGTCACATTTATGCATTATGGGTGTGGTAGTAAATTGTGGTCACTATAGTGTAGTTTCCGCAGCTGCGGAATGATGTTTCCTATTCTACGGACCGTATTTGGGACCGCGGGTTCCTTAATGGTATATTTTGCATTCTTCCCAATCCGGACAGCTTTTGCTCCCACTCACCGTTGGGGAACATACCCTGGAATATCTGCTATGGTCGGTCATGTTGGTCTTCCACCCGCTATTGTTTCTTCCTCTGTGGCGATCGATGTGCCCGCCCCTCCTTCTACCACTATGCTCCAACGTCCCACCTTCAGTCTATGTTGTGAGCCTCCCGGATGACTAGCACTCCTTTTCTGCCTTACTACCTTCGCAGGGACATATGCAATCTCCGTCTGTTCATAGATTATGTCGGCCTTTTCCATTGGTGCCTCTAGCATACTTACACTAGAAATTACTTGTGCCATTGGAATCTACTTACTATTTCTACTTATCTTCTAAATTCTCTCCTATACCGAATTCTCAATGAGCCAAATAGTTAGCTGCACCTTGCTTTTATAGCTTGTCGTCTTGTCTTCCATGGTAATCAAATCGATTATGGGAAATAACGACCAAATATTCCACTAACTCACTAAATATCTAGTTGATTTACCCTATGGTGTGCATTCATTGGTCGTTTATTCCGACGTGACCGGTTATTAATTATGGTTTAATCTCCTCATGCCATCTTAATTACAGTATTTATTGCTTGAATTGACATGCTCATACTCTTCCTGGCATCGACAAGTCGTTACTTGTTCGAACCTTGTCACGATCTTGTCCTTATCACTATACTATCACTTCCTTGTCGCTATCCCATCGACACACTTCTTAATTCACAATTTTTTTTATTTTTATTTTTTTAACTTTGTCCCACTATTCTTAGAGGTTGTTAGTTGCCTCCTCTTCACTGACCCTTGGTTCCTCTCCTGATTCTATCCGTGACAGATGATCTGGTTTTGCATTCAGTCACCCAGGCTTCACAATTATCTCAAAGTCGAATTCTTGGAAGAGTAATAGCCATCGACAGATTCCCCCCCCCACAACATAGGCTTATTCACTAGGTATTTAAGTGTCGAATGATCAATGAAAATTTTGGAATGACCTCCTAATAGATAATGCCAAAAAATTTGTAAGGCGTAGACCATCACCAAACATTCCCTTTCCATCATTGTATAGTTATTCTCCGCAGTGAACAACTTCCTACTTGTGAATGCGATTGGATGGTTGATCAATCCTTCTCCTGGATGGGACAATATTACTCGTAGTGCAACTGATGATGCATCGACAAGAACATGGAATTCTTTTTTCCAATCAGCAAACACTAGTATTGATGCTGCGACCATCTTTGCTTTTAGTATATCGAGGCTTTTCTAGAAGTATTCATTCCATTCGAACTTAGCATCCTTTTTCAACAATTTTTCCATTGGCATTATGATCGCTGCATATTGGTTGTGGTAAGTTGATGGCTATTGCTATCTTTGCAGGATCCCCCAGCATCCCTTCCCTACATACAATGTGTCCCAACAAAATCCCAAATGGAGCACAAAAGATGCATTTCTTCAAGTTTAGCGAAATTTGGTGTTGTCGACATCTCTCCAGCATCAACCTTAGATTCACAATGTGATCCTTAACCAATCCATATACTATCAAATCATCCATGTACATTGCGAGGAATTTATGAATGAAATCCTTGAATGCAATGACAACAAGTCTTGAAAACATCGCTGGAGTCTTTTTCAGGCCTGACGACATTACTATATTGATCTGGATTTGTGTGGGAACAAAACAAAAGATAAAATATACAAAATCATATATAGAGATATATATTCAAATACACAGATATATGGCAAGAAACACATCGATACAGTAAACACATATTCTATTAAATATCGGAAATAGAACAGACCGTAAATGCAATAGCTATAATGGTAGTAGCTATCTCTGAGAAGAGATGTGGCCATTATGCTCATTCGTTCCAAGATGAAGACAAAGAAAGGCCAAAAGGGCCTATTTATCATAAGCATGAGGGAGAGAATCCCAAACATCCAAAAACCTAACCCTAGAAGATGAACCGTCATAAAGTTTGCGGCCCCAAGGTGGTTAGTTGAATAGTCAACTTCCCGAGGTCATAACATTTGCATACGATCTCCGTTTGGGGCACTCAGTAGCCCGTTGGAAATATCTATCCGAGGACTACGTCGAAGACCATAATATAAACAAGCTTTATTGGACCAATATTTTCCAAAAAACGTCGTTTAGGGCCTCAAAATGGCCCCAGAAGTTTGGGACTTGAAAAACTGTAGAACAATTACTAAAAAATTGGAAAAATGGGAAACTATTTTGAGACAGTAGAATAGGTGGGTGGCCATAGATATCCATCTAGATCATGTATATTGAAAGCAACCGCATTCTGTTACGAATGTTGTCTTGTGTCGATCCTCCTTCACAATTTTTATCTGGTGGTACCCTTAGAATCCATCTGTGAATGAATATATCTCTTGACCTTGTAATGTCCCTTGTTAGGAATTTTATTAAAATGGCAATTTTTCACTTTTTTCCCTAGTCAGACCTTTGACTAGTTTTGATCTCTAGGTCCCAAATTTGCCCCAAATGACCCCAAATATTCTGAGAAGGTATATGAATGATATTAGAACATAAATATGTGTTTTAGGGATGCCTTTGGACCTTTAAAATACTTCTGCAAATCCTCTTTCAATTCTGATCAATGTAGGTAACTTTACTAGTGATTTTCCTTTGACTAGTATTGGTCTCTAGGTCTCAAATTGACTCCAAATGCCTTCAAATATTCAAGGAAGGTGTATGAATGATATTATAACTTGAATATTATTTTTATTGATGAAATCTGTCCACCAAAAGACCTCTTCAAACTCTCTTAAGATTCTGAACCAATTAAGCAATTTTACTAGTAATTTGGGGTTCAAATCCCCCTGGGGTAAGTACTGAAAATGGCTTCCCAAATGCCTCCAAACCCACTCAAATTTATGAAAAGAGGTATGTAATGTGTTAATTATTTTATTAAAGTATCATATGCACCATTAATGGATTATTGCAACTGTTCTCACCCTCTCCCATTCAACTGCAAAAATCCCCAATTCGACCCTTGGGGAAATGGCACTATTTCACCTCCCAATACAACTAAACTGAGTAAAAATGCTTCAAATGATCAAGTACAGTACATTAAACTTGTATAATACATCCATGGCAGTATATTGATCACAAATATATCATAGAATCATCCATTCATTCGAAATCATCATCAATACATTGGCTCACAACAAGGTAGTGGGGAAATGGCATTGTTCTTCCATTAAAAATGAGATTTATACATTTCTACTTGGAATATCGACCTGAAACTTTTTGGCGATGAATAAAATAGTATTTAATTCATATTGCAAAATAAATTGGGCATTAAAAGCTTCCCCAAAGAGTACAATAGCTCACCAAAAACGCCCTCCCTCAAGGATCAAGAATATGCCATCAAAACTAGAAATGGTTGAAGGAGTGAGCTGCAATAGAAGAAACCATGACCTGCCCTATAGCTTACACCTACAAATAAATAATCCATTAAAGCTCCAAATGAAAGGTCTGAATGGCCTTTCCAATTACCAACTTGGATGGGAATCTTTCACGCTCGAAATTGGCTAAGGCAAGAAACTAGTCATCCACTAGCTCTCCCTCTTCACAAATGCAATTGCAAATTCTACAAATGATCAAAATCTATTCTCATACTTCATTTCTACATTTTATAACCAACATTATCCTTCTAAGGGTCGAAATCCTCTCAATAGATTCAATATATTTCCATTTAGGAAATATTCCACATTTGCCACTTGTCTCCTAGTTCCAACCTTCCATCTTCTCCAAAATTCGATTTTGAGTCTCTTTGGTTTCTCCAACTCCCAAATTCGCCTTCTTTGAGCCTATTTTTGGGGCTGACATGTCATAGTGTTCATATGTCAGAGGTCAGGTCTGCAATTTCTCATAGTTGTCATAGATGCTCCATCATTGGTGTCATAGGGGCTAGGGAATCTAGCCCAAGTGTCCACAAACTTCCACTTTGACTCTTTATCTTCCATGGAGGTTACCAATCCTTCCCAATTAGACCTAAGATTCTCAATGACATGTTTTATGACTTACCAACTCACCCAAGAGTGTTCACATTCCCATTAATTCGAATTTGCAAAAGAGAGATACCATGTATTATGAAAAATCAAGCTAGTGTGGGTCCCACATCCTCCATATGTCTCCAAAACCATTTGTCACCTAGGATTTCTCTTGAATTTATTTATTCACTCTATTTATTAAATACTTTAATCCTTCTAATGTCTAAACATCATTTATTATCCCCCCTATTCCAAATCCCAAAGCTTCCACCCCAAACCTAGGAAACTAGTAATTTTCCTCCTTGGCAATTATTTGACCCTTAACATCAATTTTACAAACTCTAATGAATATGGCTAATGTGATTAGGCCATTGTGACCCAATTCCAAATTTGGGACATGAAAAATCCTCCCTTCCCAATATTGCTTGTCCTCAAGCAATTTCAAACATGGGTGTTGAAGAACCTGCTTTCTGTATAATTCTTTGAAGTTGCCATTGAATTGCCAAACCTTGAGTCTTTGAGTTTCCATGAAGATTTTAGAGAGGAACCACCATGCTTGCTGCCACACTACTCTGATAAAAATCACTTTATTAAGTGGGAAATCCATCTCCCATACTTCTTGTTTCCCCCCAAAAATTGAAACCAATAAGATAAAAATTATTCCAGGGTCCCATTGCTTGTATTGCACCCCAACAATGAAGAGTGCTCTCCAACCCATACCATCAGATAAGATGATTCCTAGATCCCATTTTCTTGTATGCATTCTTCCAAACATCATGAGTACAAAATATATATCATCAAAGTACATAACTGCATAATGAAAATGTACACCAAGGAGGTGCTTCATCAAAGAATCATGAAAGTGCTTGTACCTCCAAGCAAGTAGACCACGATTTTCCAAGTGCATACAAGCTTCAAGTGACCAATAAAATCTTCTCCAATGACATAGGTGAGGATCCCATGTCCTATAATGCTGCTCCAAAAGGATGTGATATGCATCAAAATATTCAACCATGTATTCTTTCATCCAAGAAGTGAATGAAGAATCTCCACTAAAATCTGAACCAAATAATGAGCAGAAAAAACAAGGAGACTTCAAATGACTCAAAGAAGTCTCACCCATACATCCATGAATGTGAGAATCATAAAGATGTAACAAAGTATGTGGCTGCCAACAAAAATGTTCTCCCATCATAAATCTATTCACCCAAGTGTTGGATGAAGTTCCTCTAACATCAAATGAACCCAGTGTTGAGCAAGAAAAACCATGAGTCTTCAAGTGACTCAAATCCATATCATAGGTGCATCCATGTAGATGTGAATCATCATAAAGTGACAAATTATGTTTCTTCAAATGTGAATAAGAATGTGCTCCAACCATGTCATCATAAAAGGTAAATCTAGGAGTTCCATACTCCTCATGTGGTACCATCAAAAAGAACCCTTTCACCCATACTTCATTGAGACTAATACTGCAAAACATGGAATTGTAGGATGTAGGAGAATGAACTAACTCACCCAAATGATCAAAAAGTGCAGAAGTTTCATCATGGGAAGGATCCATGTGGGTAGTATCATGCAGCTCCTTCAAAAGTGGGAAACCTTTGTCATAGATTGGTTCTAATGTAGAGGAATCATGCTCTTCTTTAAAAATTGCATAACCTTCATCAAGAGACAATTCAAGTTCCTCTTCCACCACATCAAGTGTTTGGATCTCTTCAAGTTCATCTCCAAACACATTAAGCACATTCAAATTCCCACATTTCTCATGATCCACCATGTCATGAGAATCCTCCAAACAATCTACCATTTGACAATCTGAAACATAGGAGGAAAAACAAGTATCTTGCAACTTTTCAAGAAGTTGCTCATTTTGAATTGTGAGCTTATGAATATCCTCATTATTCTTCAAGTATGCATCATGTAATAATTCATTAAGCTCAAACAAATGGTTTCTATCAAAAAGAAAAGACATGAAATTACCTTTGATGTTGCACATTGCTCTTTGAATCTTTTCCATGTCTTCAATGAAGGATGTTTCCTCCAATGAAGTAGCTCTCCAACAAGAATTTGACACCAATGCTTGAGTGTCATGGAGAATGCTGAGGGAATCTTGGATCTTCTTTTCATTCGTCTTTAAGGACCCTTTAAGAAAATGAGGCTCTTGCAAATGAACCTCCTCATCTTCTTCATTTTTTCTTGGACCAACTTCATGAAGCTCAAGTGGTGATGGGGAAGTTGATCTTGGTTCTTCTTCAACTGCTACAAGGTCTTCATTATCATGCTTAATGGAACTTGGGCTTGCAGAAACACTTTCAAAAGTGATCTCTATGTCACCAACATAGAGGTGTGAGCACCCATTAGTAGGTACTCCATAGTTTAAGCATACATCAATAGATGCTCTTTGGTTCATGTCTAAGCTAGAAGGTGTCTCGAAATGATCTTCCATATTTTCAATAGAATCTTGTTCATGCTCTTGTGATGTCTCTTCATGATCTTCCATATTTTTATCCTTCAAGCAAGATGATGCATTTTGCCCCTTGTTTTCCTTATGATCAATATCTTTGGAATCTCGTTTTGAAGAATTCCCAAAATCTCTTCTCAAGTGGGACATAATTTCATGCACACATGTATGATACTCACTCCAAGGTTCTTTACAAGAAGGGCATAAACCTTTCTTTACTAACTCCACATCTTCATTTTTGGGCCTATTTTCAAAAACATGTTCAGCAAAGTACTCAAAAGACATGGCATTTTGTGTATTTTTGCTAAAAGCAAGATATTCTTGATATTTTTGATATTGTTGAGGCAAGGTTTTATATTTTGCCCTCCATCTTTGGAACTCACTCATAGAATTATCCTTGGTTGGTGTGACACACTCATATTCATCAGAATTAAATTCATAAGAATAATATTCATTTCTCTTGAAATTGTAAGAAGTGTTGCATGATGGCACCTCTTCCTCGTACCCTTCACATATTGTAAGAAGTGTTGCATGATGGCACCTCTTCCTCGTACCCTTCACATTCTACTTCATATTGCTCATAAGCATCTGCATATTCCTCATAAGAATTGTACTCATAGGATTCATCATAATAGTAAGACATGGTTACCTATTATTCTTGAATGTATGTACCTAATACACAGGTGCAAGGACCATGCTTTGATACCACTGTAATGTCCCTTGTTAGGAATTTTATTAAAATGGAAATTTTTCACTTTTTTCCCTAGTTAGACCTTTGACTAGTTTTGATCTCTAGGTCCCAAATTTGCCCCAAATGATCCCAAATATTCTGAGAAGGTATATGAATGATATTAGAACATAAATATGTGTTTCAAGGATGCCTTTGGACCTTTAAAATACTTCTGCAAATCCTCTTTCAATTCTGATCAATGTAGGTAACTTTACTAGTGATTTTCCTTTGACTAGTATTGGTCTCTAGGTCTCAAATTGACTCCAAATGCCTTCAAATCTTCAAGGAAGGTGTATGAATGATATTATAAATTGAATATGATGTTTATGGATGAAATATGTCCACCAAAAGACCTCTACAAACTCTCTTAAGATTCTGAACCAATTAAGCAATTTTACTAGTAATTTGGGGTTCAAATCCCCCTGGGTAAGTACTGAAAATGGCTTCCCATATGCCTCCAAACCCACTCAAATTTATTAAAAGAGGTATGTAATGTGTTAATTATTTTATTAAAGTCTCATATGCACCATTAATGGATTATTACAACTGTTCTCACCCTCTCCCATTCAACTGCAAAAATCCCCAATTCGACCCTTGGGGAAATGGCACTATTTCACCTCCCAATACAACTAAACTGAGTAAAAATGATTCAAATGCTCAAGTACAGTACATGAAACTTGTAGAAGAAATCCATGGAAATATATTGATCACAAATATATCAGAGAATCCTCCATTCATTCGAAATCATCATCAATACATTGGCTCACAACAAGGTAGTGGGGAAATGGCATTGTTCTTCCATTAAAAATGAGATTTATACATTTCTACTTGGAATTTCGACCTGAAACTTTTTGGAGATGAATAAAAGAGTATTTAATTCATATTTAAAAATAAATTGGGCATTAAAATATTCCCCAAAGAGTATAATAGCTTACCAAAAACTCCCTCCCTCAAGGATCAAGAATATGCCATCAAAACTGGAAATGGTTGAAGGAGTGAGCTGCCCTACAATAGAAGAAACCATGAGCTGCACTGTAGCTTACACCTGCAAATAAAGACTCCATTAATGCTCCAAATGAAAGGTCTGAATGGCCTTTCCAATTACCAACTTGGATGGGAATCTTTCACCCTCGAAATTGGCTAAGGAAAGAAACTAGTCATCCACTAGCTCTCCCTCTTCACAAATGCAATTGCAAATTCTACAAATGATCAAAAGATATTCTCATACTTCATTTCTACATTTTATAGCCAACATTATCCTTCTAAGGGTCGAAATCCTCTCAATAGATTCAATAGATTTCCATTTAGGAAATATTCCACATTTGCCACTTGTCTCCTAGTTCCAACCTTCCATCTTCTCCAAAATTCGATTTTGAGTCTCTTTGGATTCTCCAACTCCCAAATTCGCCTTCTTTGAGCCTATTTTTGGGGCTGACATGTCATAGTGTTCATATGTCAGAGTTCAGGTCTGCAATTTGTCATAGTTGTCATAGATGCTCCATCATTGGTGTCATAAGGGCTAGGGAATCTAGCCCAACTTTCCACAAACTTCCACTTTGACTCTTTATCTTCCATGGAGGTTACCAATCCTTCCCAATTCGACCTAAGATGCTCAATGACATGTGTTATGACTTACCAACTCACCCAAGAGTGTTCACATTCCCATTAATTCGAATTTGCAAAAGAGAGATACCATGTATTATGAAAAATCAAGCTAGTGTGGGTCCCACATCCTCCATATGTCTCCAAAACCATTTGTCACCTAGGATTTCTCTTGAATTTATTTATTCAATCTATTTATAAAATAATTTAATCCTTCTAATTTCTAAACATCATTTATTATCCCCCTTATTCCAAATCCCAAAGCTTCCACCCCAAACCTAGGAAACTAGTAATTTTCCTCCTTGGCAATTATTTGACCCTTAACATCAATTTTACAAACTCTAATGAATATGGCTAATGTGATTAGGCCATTGTGACCCAATTCCAAATTTGGGAAATGAAAGACCTCCAACACCTTCTATTACTTCATCAGTGAATGGTGTAGAGAATGGATCATGAGGACATGCGTCATTCAGTTTCCTTAAGTCGACGCAAATCCTGATTTCGCCCATTTTTTTTTATCTTGGATCACCATAGGGCTGATCCATTCAGATTCTTCTACATGTTCTATGATACCTGCACCCAACATTCATTCTATTTAGGATTTCACGCGCTCCTTATACCTGGGATTCAATCTGTAAGGTCGCTGCTTTACTGGCTTCGCATCAGGCTTCAATGGAATCTTCATCTCCCCCAGTTCCTCGAAAAATGCCTTTCATTTCCGAAAATTCTGTTGGGAATAGATCCTAGAATTCGTGTAGTAGATTCGTGACTTTTGTGATTGTCGCATCATCCCAATAATATACGATGCTTGCGAACTTGGGATTTTCCTCCAACACAATATTCACTTTCTTGATTCGCAACGGCTGTTGAAATTTGTCAAAGGGCATATCTAACGCTTCGAAATCAAAACTCATTATAAACTAGATCACACCTTCTTGAAAATAAATCAAACTCAAAACCTAATCATAAATCCACACTATAAATCTAATCACACTTCAAACAAAATCAACTCTTATGAAGCAAGATCTAATTGCATAAATCTGAAAGAAATGATATGTTGGCCAACGATCTATCAAAACGAATTAACATGAAAACAATGATAAATCTAATGAATGAAAGAAAGAACTAA
Source organism: Larix kaempferi (assembly GCA_027924585.1). Lineage (NCBI taxonomy): Eukaryota > Viridiplantae > Streptophyta > Pinopsida > Pinales > Pinaceae > Larix > Larix kaempferi. Next base: position 6,910,272 of record BSBM01000809.1, on the reverse strand, counting down.
ATGATAAACAAATTCACATGTACTTACAATCAAAACTGCCAGCATGTATTATCATAATGAAATTATTACAATAGAGTATGGCTCAAATTCTACAAGATAACATTGCTTGCTATCCTCCTCCCATACATGATAATGATTACATATTTATACATAAAAATTTCTCATGAGAATGAGAAACCAAATTCCCAACTTGGAATCTTTTTCAAAAACATTTCTAATTTGAAAATCGGTCGTAACTGCAGATCTGCGAATTACATGTTTAGAGAACCAACTGTATATCTCAAACCGTCGCTTTGTTTGTCAATTTCCGCCTGTAACAGGAAATGGAGGCCGTTACGCACAAAACCCATGCCCTAGATTTTTTATATTCTTCTTCATCTGCCAGAACATTGTGCCACAAAGCAATGTGTTATTATCTGGCACACGTTTTTGGTTGGAACCGTTCGATCATAAGCTGGAGGCTTCCATGTTGGACTTGGGAACAAATTGAAATCACAAATCCACATAATTAATCCTAGAAATGAAACCATGCTGTGAATATCCATGTGGACTTGTGCTAGCATGCCAAATTTGGAAGATTGAACCATGAATGCTACTGCAGTTAATCTGAAAAATCACTCCACAAACCTTCATCAGTAAAATTACACATAATAGTCTTCAATTCATCAAAAATAAAGGAAAATAATCATGATTAACCACTAAAGCATCAATGAGACTAATATGGCATTTCTCGACCAGTTACAACAAATGGATGGAAAATGGAATGATAAATGAGTGATAATAGGAAGAAGATGGATGCAATAGGTGTCAGTAAGTAATGAAAATAGGGACAAATCCGTGACCATACATCTCCCCCAAACTGACATTGCTACATGTCCTCATGCAACCCAATACCTGTGTAGCATCCAAACTAGAAGGACTCATTCAATCATTGCTTTCATTTTACCATGCATAGTGACCAAAAACACTCTACTTTCCCACTGATGATGCTAATGGAATATGATGCTTCTTTCCAAATAATACTTGAAACTCCTTCTAACAGTGGTTGTTGTATTTCTGATGAAAGGATAATCTTCCAAAATAGCCCTCAAGTGACCTCTAGCAACTCTTATGAAGTTTCAACAATTAGCGAAACATCTAGCAAAAATTTTAGCAGTGTTGTAGCCCAAAAATTGGTGGAGTTGCAGCCGAAAAATTGGCAGAGTTGCAGCCGAAAAGTTGGCGGAGTTGCAGCCGGAAGAGTTGCAATAGAAAAATTTGTGAAATTGCATCTGGAAGAGTTGAAACTGTGAAATGGAGAAGTTTGGTAGAGTTGTAGCTATAAAATGGGAAACTTTAGCAGAGTTGCAGCTACGAAATGGAGAAGTCTTGCAGAGTTGCAGTTGTGAAATGGAAAATTTTAGCAGAGTTGCAGCTGCAAAATGGGAAAGTTTGGCAGAGTTGCAGCTGTGAAATGGAGAATTTTGGGAGAGTTGCAACTGTGAAATGGAAAAGTCTGGCAGAGTTGTAGCTGCGAAATGGAAAATTTTTGTAGAGTTGCAGCTACGAAATGGAAAATTTTAGCAGAGTTGCAGCCATTTAACGGAGAATTGGGCGGAAAATTTAGCAGTGTTGCAGCCATTATAACAGTGAACTTCTTAGACCATTTTCTCTGCAAGTACAAAGTGGATTTTGTTGAAATTTTGCAAGCATGTTCATACTTACCAAATGCTTCTTCACACCAAAAATCATGACAATTAAGTTCACCAATCCCACGATATAAGCAAATAAACCATGTATCAACAAATAAGCCACTATAGGTGTTTCATCCAGTGTTTCAACAAACTTCCTGAACCAATATCTCACAAAATACAAACTGGGAACTAGACCAATCCATCTCCACACCGAAAATCAAAGATACCCACATCATGTATTTCGAAAAAAATACAAATTGGTTGTAGGTGATGATGGCCATTTTTTTGCAATCCGTGAAGTATTTTTACCTAAAAATTGGTGAGTATCTTCCCCTTAACATAATTCTTCTACTCCCCAAAAATCAAATCCATCTGATGCACGGATCTCGAGATATAGGCAAACTGGCTAGAGGTGATGATGGTCATTTTCTTGAAAACCATGCACTGGATTGAGTTGAAACTTACCAGTTTTGTTCATCTTGATATTATGCACTTCCCGTCCAAAAATCATGAGAATCTGATTCTTGGTTTGTGAGATATGCTTAATTCAAATTATGTACTTTATATAAAACCAAATGTGAGCAAACTTTATTATTATTTTTTTGTTGACACAATTCCTCTGAGCACCCACTGATCTGTTTTAGACTGATGTATCAGATATACAAGACCAATCTCATGCCAACAGGTACCTAGATCCTTGTTTTAAGACTTCATGCTTGAACAAAAAATAAAATGTGACACAGATCTGCTCATCCCATTTACCATATTCACCTCAAAACTGATACAAAAGTGTTACCAAATTAATGCCCCTTGATGTTGTTGTCCCACAATATTAGAAAATGGAAATAGTGTAGGTTGAAACTTACATTGTTTCAATGTTGTTGTAGCTGTCTGCAATAATCTTCAAACAATTGCATGTTTGTCCTCACATTTTGTTACAACAAAAGTTATGATGGTCACAAAATTGGGGATATGATACGCATGCAAAGGAGTGCACACCACTCTCCCCCAAACTCAATAATTTCAATGTCCTCAGGGAAACGAATGAGAGAAGTGATCCCTCTAATCAATTATGTGCCTTGTCAAATTTAAGCACCAAACCATGCCAAAGCAGGTAGCCATCAAAACCATGAGTAAGTGTGCAACAAATTCCTGTCTTAATTAGAAAAACTTGCTCTTATGTGAATCTAGTCCCCATGTGATGCCAAGTATAAATCATCACAAATGACCACATGTAAATCGCCCGCTTTCATCAATCTATTAAACTACTACCCCCAAAATATGGTGAAAATAATGTTGATCCACGTGGCCTCTAAAAACAAAACCCAGCAGCAGCGTTTTTGAAAATGTTAAGCAAGATATGCACCAATGAGCCATGAATCAAATAACTCATACCTGTAAATGGGGTTTCTTCCTTGTTGCATGCAATCATACACTTTTCCATATGTTTCCTCTGTTTTAATGAATTTTCTGCTTCTCTTATTCCATTGTTGGTTCTTGTGGAGCACCAACAGTGCCATCTCCTCTTGCTGCTGGTTCTTGTGTGGCACAACAAATCATTTTTTCATGCTTGGATGTTGGGTAGGACTTCAATTGGGTGTGCATTTTAGATATGGATGGAGATGGTAATGGATCAATAAGAGAGGTAATGGCATGAAGTTTTCCCCAAATTCAAACTGTTTTATATCTTTGAAAAAAAATGACAAATGGTAAACGAGGGGATAATGCTTAGTGGCTTTTCATGACATTTTCTAGAATTTTTAACAAATAAAAAACTAATGCTATTTTACCTCAATTTTTACCTCCGTGGAAGCCTTGGTTGACATGAATGCAATGATGCATGCTAGGGCTGATGTAGGCTGCTAACTGTTGGTGAGAGATGTGGCTGGAAGCTGAAACTTATGAAGGCTGAATCTGATCCACGATGAGGAACTGTGCAAGATGGAATGAAATGATGTTGTAGATGATCTATAGGGTGGAAGTGATGCAAGTGTAGTGGTGGATCTTGAGACTATTAACTGTTGAAAATAAATGCTTACAACTGAATGGAAAGAATACTACTGAACTGCTGGAATAATAAAAACATATAGTCTTCATCCAATATCTACGCTTAGGTAAAAGTTAATCCATGTGAATGAATGCTCACGAATTCGAACATGGAGAAACTTCGTTGGATTACCAATCAATAATTAAAATTGTTAACCAATTTGAGACAACTCACGAGTGATGACAATGAGCTATCAAGGTACAATAATACAACTTGTCAGGGACGAATGTATGTGTTGAAGTCAACTCACCTGCAGGAACTGACAAAGAAGAGACATTGATGTATTCCCTTGATCATAAACGAGTAAATTTACCATTGATGCATGTAAAATTCCAAGGTACTATACATAACTCAAGTCTTAATTCCCAGATAGTGTGTTGAGGTCGATCGGACAAGACCATTGGAAGGTGGACCTTAAAAAATTCTGCATCATCCAATATGAGTATAAAACAAATGATTGTGAAGAACTAGAGATGAAAGATTTTCTCCAACAAGTAGGCTTTATTGGTAAAATGAAAAGGATAGGGGTAAATCAGCATGTAAGAGAGCTGAGAGACATTATTCATGGGTTAGGTGTGAGTGGAGTGGATAGTATGGGAGTGATGAAATGGAGCCGAAGGTCATGGAAGTGATGGAATGGTGGAGGCAAGAAGGACATGTATGGGAATAACATGGTGTTGGTGAATGAGCATGATGGATGAAAGGTCTTTTGGGAGGCTTCTTTAGTAGAATTTCATATAGAAATTGAACTTAGCATATGGAACATTGGTATTCATATGCTTTACATAAAAATTCCTCAATTGTTGTTCTCAATCCATTTACAAATTTGAAAAAGTCATCAAAACTCACTCATCCATATATTAACCTTCTATCTTCCAAAGACCTGCAAAAACCTAGCACTTGATTGTAGTAAAACATGAGATCATGGAAGAAGAGAGGTGTTCACTCTCTCTTCATCCAATACTTATGAAAAAAAACACAAGCAGTTACTTATAAAACAAATCCAAAAAAAATATGAAGAAAATTCAATTTATACTTGTGGGAGAGCGAGGGCTAATTCGACTGACTAGCAGTGTTTTGATCATAAATTATTCGTTACTCATCCAATTTGAGTGATTCCAAATACAAATAAAAGTAAATTTATAGTTCTATGTTCCTTAGAAACACTTTTTAAAAATTCTATGAGATGATATTCGAAATTTTCTCAATAGCAACCTGCATGAGAAGGTGTTTTTCAAATTCCAGACTAGACCAATAGTCACGGTTTTAGGAATAATGTTTTCGTTTAATAACGGATTGATGTGATTCAAATTGGAGATGAAAGTAGATTCATGTAGGAATCTCCAATAGAAACTGGTTTTCAATCCCATAAGAATGCATGGGTGAAATAGTCCAAATCTTGGAAATTGATTTTTAAAAATGTTGATTTGTGATAGACAGTCGGTACTTTGATCATAAAATTTTTGTACGATATCGGAATTAAGTGATTCAAATTTATATTTAAATGATATTCATAGGGGAATATACTAATGAAATGTGTTTGCAAGATATATCCAATGAGGCATCCAAAAAGTGATTGTCCCGGCTCTGTTCCTAAGCTTCCTGCTTGACACCCCATTAGTATTTTGACCATAACGTTTCCGTTCGATGCCCAATATAAAAAATTAAAATTGGTTTGGAAACTAGATTCAAAGGAATAGTTATAAATGAAACAAGTTTTAAAAATATTTCAATTTGGTCTCCAAAAAATGGACTGTCCTGACTGTGTTTCAACAAACAAAATTCAAGCCAAAATGCCACAGAAATCCAATAAATTAAATATGGCTCCCAAAAAGTGACCGAAATAGATGTGAATGTTTTTAATGATATAAATTTCAATAGAACACACACCCATATCAAAAATTTCAAGCATTGAGTACCTAGATTGACTTACACAGTGTATTGCAGCACCTCTTGCAACTCTTAAAAATGATATAATGTTTGAAATAAAGCATGTGTATTTTTATTGATGTGTTATATAGAAATAAAAACTAAACGCATAACATGATGATCGCACAAGTTTCAAGCTTGAAGGGTTCCATAATCGTTTGGATCATTTTCCCATGGATTCTTCACTCACCAATGTTTCCTTCCTCTTACCAACTTCTTGGAAAAGAGAGACTAGTAATATGGGTGGCTCTTATTGCACCATGTCTCCAAGAGTTATTATTCAAAACAAAATGATACTATCTATGCATCCTAGATCTATGTGAAAAATTGAATGGGATCTTACCAATGATTTTCATTTTCAACCATAAATTACCTCACTCAAATCTTCAAGTGAATTTCTTGTCTAGCGGTGCCAATAAAATGGTTTCACAACTAGACGTATTGTTCTCTTTACTATTTTATTTATTTACAATATTCTACACAACAAGGAAATAAAAAAAATTCTTCTCAAGTGTAGGATAACTTCCAATGGAGCCACTTTCAAAGAAATGACTCAAGTATGCTCATAATCCCAATAGAAAAATATAACTTTATGAATCTTAGGATATGGGAGATCAACTTCCCTTGAAATGATGGTGCCAAGAATTGCTAAAGTATGGAATGATGCTACAAACTGATGATAGATTCAAACCAATATTCAATATATTCTTTGTTCCCTTGATTTCTCATGGTCGTTACACCATGAAGCTCGTTAGTAAACTGATCTTCCTGAATGCATAAGGGAGTCGGATCTAATGATGTGAAGGATGCTTCAATTTTTGGTTCCAATGTCTATTCTTCATCAAATTGGTTGATACTGTTAACACGTTGATGATGATAAGAAACTTCACTTTCAAGTCTTGAATTTAAAACATGTTCAGGCCTCGTATGGATTTGTTGCAATAGTGCACAGTATTTTTGCAGCGGTGTAGGTTAGGTAGAACAGGAGGGAAATGTAGGAAAATTTTGCAGTTCAACACTGAGGCATACTGTACTACTTTATTATGGTTAGGGTGGAGGGTGGATTCGACAGGAGATTGTGTTGGATACCAAGGAGTTTGATGAGAATATATATGTGGATAATGTAGAGGATTGGTTTGTGAGGTTGATATTGAAGGACCAAGTTGTGTTGCAGCATGAGGGAGAGTGGCCATGTGATCATAAGATAAGCCATTCCAACCTCGTGGATAAGGTAGGTAAGAGTTAAATTGAGGATGCAAAAGCTTCCATGGTGGAGGAGTATTCAAAGAATGAGTATGAGAGTAAGAAAATGAAGGGATAGAGTGTTGAACCATACATGTAGGCCATGGTTGCAATGACTGTTGCAATGAGTTTGCTGCAACTCCTAAATATCGTTTATATGTTTCTTTCATCCTTGGTAAGGAGGGACAACGATATGTGGAATGATTCAAGTCACATATGCCACAAATTGTGAGACTATCTTAAGGACAATCCATTGCAAGATGTTTCTTCTGACACCAAGGGGAAACTATTTCTTCAAATCCCTCATGCTTTTCCTTATCCTGCAAAACACCCAATTGTGAATTTAGTGAACCATTGATATTAGCATTAGAATTTTCAAATAAATTACTGATTTCAGCTCGTAAAACTCTTGATTTTGCAGCATATTTCAAAGAATTCTTACTGGTCTTGAATTTTCCTTTTGAATACCTTCCACATAGCTCACAAATATCATCATGTGCTAACTGAAATACATCACCTATTCCCATCAGATTTAATATTTCTAAATATTTAACTTGGATTCCCTTGAGTAGGAGTGTTTTCAAGGTATCTTTACCCAATTGTCTTTGTTTGGATCTTTCAAGATTGTTGTTATACCTCAATATTACACTTGACAACCTAGTGTCCCATCTTTGCACCAAATATAATAGACAACACTTCCCCGTACTGATAAACAATCAGAACAGAAGATCATTGACTGAATACTGAAGACAAACCCTTTTTCTGCCATCTGTCAACCCAACCTGGTCATGATTACAAGCACTACCGCGCTCTGCATATCCCTTTGGGTGCGGTAGTCCATACTACCGTGTTTTTCTCCTCCTCTGGGGCATGGTACTACTGCGTTATGCTCAGTCTTAGGGGTGCGATAGTCCACTTATAGCCTTCTTTCCATGAATTTTGGGATCTCAACCCTCAAGAGATTTTGTTTGGATTACTACCTTTGATTCGATCCCAACCCCCTCTCTGTTTAGCTGGTCTGATCCACTAAACACTCCATAGATCCATACTTCTCTCTTGTTGGTTAATCTCCCACATGCTATAAGAGAGAGGTCTTCCATGAGCCAAAGGGAGGATTTTTGGGGCATCAAACCTATGATCATAAACCTTTTGTGGAGATAGCTAAAGGTGGAAGCATTTGGAGCTGGAGGATTAGCTTGGACATCAGGCAACCTTTGTAAGCACTTTTCAAGATTCCTAATAATATAACTTGCCTTATTTCCTAATTCGTGTGTATTGATTATGTTTCAGTTTCATGAATTATATTTATATAGATTTGGAATTTAACTCGTAATTCAAAAAAATTGGAAGATTGCATGTGCTTGTATATTATTTTGTCTCTATAGGTCTATCACGAGGACTCTGGGATCAAAGCTACAAGTAGGAAAAACGCTGAGAGTGAAGGTGAGTTACTTTCTCTCTTTCTCCTTAATGTAAAATCTCTGAAATACTAGTTTAATCCAGGATCCAAGATTACATTTGTTTCATTTTTGTCTTAGCATAGAGCTAGCCTAATCTACTTTATCATAAGAGAGTTTCACTTTATCCGTAGAGAGAAATATCTGCAACCATTGTATTGAACGCGTTCAATGTAATCCTCCAAACTCTCTTCTTCGGCTTGTGACATTTCAAAGATATCCTCATTGACCCTGCAATAATATTGGTACCTTTTCAAGAATACATGTTTCATGTCTTCCCATGTTTGTATACAATTCCCACCGAGGCTCATGAACCATCGGATGGATGTTCCTTTTAGAGTAAGAGGAAACACACTCAACTTTTGATCATTAGAACAATAACCATATCCTCTACAAAGTACTTCAAATTCAAATAAAAATACATCAGGGTGTTGATTTTCCAAACCGTGAAAATTTAGTAGAACATGTGGGGGAATGCTTTTCGTTGGTGCCACTCCTCCTGAATCTCTGATGGGAAATTCGAAGGTAACAACTTCTGCATCTTTCTTACCTGCCATCTCTTCATTAGATTCTTCATGTGCTATATTTTGGCTCCTCCTTCGAATGTTCCTGTTTACTTGTTAGGATAATGGGTGGTGCTTACAACACCACTAAGGGGAATGATAAAATTTACGCTCCAAAAATTGAAACTGAAATAAAACAAAATGCAAAGAAAGAAAAACCCAAACTCAAAGAAAATTCAATAAACTGAAAGGTAATCATACAACCTACATGCTCTACTTGAACAATGCATCTACAAAACAATGTCAGATGTACTTTTGAACCATTGATAACTTCCATGCCAATGGGGCAAAAATGTTGGTTGAATTAATTGTCTAATTAATTAAACAACTGAAACTACCAAAACATAAATGATCAACCCGAGGAAGTATTTTATTTAAAAGCTATCGTGCAAGATCTATGCAAGCACAATTTCTACCTGACGCTATTATCTATTGGTATGAAATCAAAACTCATTATAAACTAGATCACACCTTCTTGAAAATCAATCAAACTCAAAACTATTCATAAATACACACTGTAAATTTAATCACACTTCAAACAAAATCAACTCTTATGAAGAAAGATCTAATTGCATAAATCTAAAAGAAATGCTATGTTGGGCAAAGATCTATCAGAACGAATTAACAAGAAAACAAAAATGATAAAGCTAATGAATGAAAGAAATAACTAAATGGTAAACAAATTCACACACTTACAATCAAAACTACCAGCATGTATTATCATAATGAAATTATTACAATAGAGTCTGGATCAAATTCTAAAGCATAACATTGCTTGATATCCTCCCCCTATACCTGAAAATGATTAGATATTTATACATAAAAATCTCTCATGAGAATGAGAAACCGAATTCCCAACTTCAAATCTGTTTCAACAAATTTGCTAATTTGAAAACCGATCGTAACTGCAGATCTGTTCAAAAATAGCCCTCAAGTGACCTCTAGCGATTCTTATGGAGTTTCAACAATTAGCGAAACATCTAGCGAAAATTTTAGCGGTGTTGCAGCCGAAAAATTGGTGGAGTTGCAGCCAAAAAATTGGCAGAGCTACAGCCGAAAAATTGGCGGAGTTACAGCCGGAAGAGTTGCAGTAGAAAAATTGGCAAAGTTGCAACTGGAAGAGTTGCAGCTGTGAAATGGAGAAGTTTGGTAGAGTTGCAGCTGCGAAATGGGAAACTTTAGCAGAGTTACAGATGCGAAATGGAGAAGTCTTGCAGAGTTGCAGTTGTGAAATGGAAATTTTAGCAGAGTTGCAACTGCGAAATGGGAAAGTTTGGCAGAGTTGTAGCCGTGAAATGGAGAAGTTTGGAAGAGTTGCAGCTATGAAATGGAAAAGTCTGGCAGAGTTGTAGCTGCGAAATGGAAAAGTTTCACAGTGTTGCACCTGCGAAATGGAAAATTTTAGTAGAGTTGCAGCCATTTAATGGAGAATTTGGCAGAAAATTTAGCAGTGTTGTAGCCATTATAACAGTAAACTTCTTAGACCATTTTCTCCCCAAATACAAAGTGGATTTTGTTGAAATTTTGCAATCATGTTCATATTTACCCAGTGCTTCTGCACACCAAAAATCATGACAATTCAGTTCACTGATCGCAAGATATAAGCAAATAAACCATGTATCAACAAATAAGCCACTATAGCTGTTTCATCTGGTGTTTCAACAAACTTCCTGAACCAATATCTCCCAAAATACAAACTGGGTTTGGTTGAAATTTTGCAAGCAAGTTTCTACTAGTCCAATGCATCGCCACACCGAAAATCAGAGATACCCACATCATGTATTTCGAAAAAAATGCAAATTTGTTGTAGGTTATGATGGCAATTTTTTTGCAATCTGTGAAGTAGTTTTACCTAAAAATTGGTGAGTATCTTCCTCTTAACATAATTCTTCTACTACCCAAAAATCAAATCCATTTGATGCACGGATCTCGAGATATAGGAAAACTGGTTGGAGGTGATGATGGTCATTTTCTTGAAAACCGTGCATTGGATTGAGCTGAAACTTACCAGGTTTGTTCATCTTGATATTATGCACTTCTTGTCCAAAAATCATGAGAATCTGATTCTTGGTTTGTGAGATATGCTTAATTCAAATTATGCATTTTATAGAAAACCAAATGTGAGCAAACTTTATTATTATTTTTTTGTTGAAACAAATCCTCTGAGCACCCATTGATCTGTTTTAGACTGATATATCAGATATGCAAGACCAATCTCATCCCAGCAGGTACCTAGATCCTTGTTTTAAGACTTCATGCTTGAACAAAAAATTAGAATGGGACACAAATCTGCTCATCCCATTTACCATATTCACCTCAAAATGATATAAAAGTGTTACCAAATTAATGGCCCTTCATGTTGTTGTCCCAAAATATTAGAAAATGGCAATAGTGTAGGCTGAAACTTACATTGTTTCCATTTTGTTGTAGCTATCTGCAATAAACTTCAAACAGTTGCATGTTTATCTTCACATTCCATTACAACAAAAGTTATGATGGTCACAAAATTGGGGATATGATATGCATGCAAAGGAGTGCACATCACTCTCCCCCAAACTCAATAATTTCACTGTCCTCAGGGAAATGAATGAGAGAAGTGATCGCTCTAATCAGTTATGTGCCTTGTCAAATTTAAGCACCAAGCCATGCCAAAGTAGGTATCCATCAAAACCATGAGTAAGTGTGCAACAAATTCCTGTCTTAATTAGAAAAACCTGCTCTTATGTGAAGCTAGTCCCCATGTGATGCCAAATATAAATCATGACAAATGACCACATGTAAATAGCTCACTTCCATCAATCTATTAAACTACTACCCCAAAAATATGGTGAAAATAATGTTGATCCACGTGTCTTCTAAAAACAAACCCAGCAACAACGTTTTTGAAAACTCATACCTGTGAATGGGGTTTCTGCCTTGTTTCATGCAATCATACACTTTTCCATATGTTTCCTCTGTTTTAGTGAATTTAATGCTTCTCTTATTCTATTGTTGGTTCTTATGGAGCAACAACAGTGCCATCTCCTCTTGCTGTTGGTTCTTGTGTGGCAACAGATCATTTTTTCATGCTTGGATGTTGGGAAGGACTTCAATTGGGTGTGCATTTTAGATATGGATGGCGATGGTAATGCATGAATAAGAGAGGTAATGGCATGAAGTTTCCCCGGAACTGAAAGTGTTTTATATCTTTGAAAAAAATGAAAAATGGTAAAGGAGGGGATAATGCTTAGTGGCTTTTCATGACATTTTCTGGAATTTTTAACAAATAAAAAACTCATGCTATTTTACCTAAATTTTTACCTCCGTGGAATCCTTGGTTGACATGAATGTACTAATGCATGTTGGGGCTGATGTAGGCTGCTATCTGTTGGTGAGAGGTGTACCTGGAAGCTGAAACTTATGAATGCTGAATCTGATCCACGATGAGGAACTGTGCAAGATAGAATGAAATGATGTTGTAGATGATCCGTAGGGTGGGAGTCATGCAAGTGTAGTGGTGGATCTTGAGACTAGTAACTCTGAAAACAAATGCTTCCAACTGAATGAAAAGAATACTGCAGAACTGATGGAACAATAAAAATATATAGTATTCATCCAATATCTATGCTTATGTAAAAGTTAATCCATGTGAATGAATGTTCTTGAAGTCGAACATGGAGAAACTTCATTGGATTACCAATCAATAATGAAAATTGTTAACCAATGTGAGACAACTCTTCAGTGATGACAATGACCTATCAAGGTACAATACTACAACCTGTCGGGTATGAATGTATTTGTTGAATCCGATTCACCCGCAAGAACTTACAAACAAGAGACATTGATGTATTCCCTTGATCATCAACGAGTAAATTTACCATTGATACATGTAAAATTCCAAGGCACTATACATAACTCTAGTCTTGTTTCCCAGATAGTGTGTTGAGGTCGATGGGACAAGAACATTGGAAGGTGGACCTTAATAAATTCTGTATCATCCAATATGAGTATAAAACAAATGATTGTGAAGAACTAGAGATGAAAGATTTTCTCCAACAAGTAGGCTTTATTGGTAAAATTAAAAGGATAGGGGGTAACTCAGCATGTAAGAGAGCAGAGAGACATTATTCATGGGTTAGGTGTGAGTGGAGTGGATAGAATGGGAGTGATGAAATGGAGCCGAAGGTCATGGAAGTGTTGTAATGGTGGAGGCAAGAAGGACATGCAAGGGAATAACATGGTGTTGGTGAATGAGCATGATGGATGAAAGGTCTTTTGGGAGGCTTCTTTAGTAGAAATTCATGTAGCAATGGAACATGACATATGGAAAATCGGTATTCATATGCTTTACATATAAATTTCTCAATTGTTGTTCTCAATCCATTTACAAATTTGAAAAAGTCATCAAAACTCACTCATCCATATATTAACCTTCTATCATCCAAGGACCTACAAAAACCTGACACTTGCTTGTAGTAAAATATGATATCAGGGAAGAAGAGAGGTGATCGCTCTCTCTTCATCCAATACTTATGAAGAAAACACAACAAGCAGTTACTTATAAAACAAATCCAAAAAAAATATGAAGAAAATTCAATTTATACTTGTGGGAGAGCGATGGCCAATTCGACTTACTAGCAGTGTTTTGATCATAAATTATTCGTTACTCGTCCAATTTGAGTGGTTCCAAATCCAAATGAAATTAAATTTATAGTTTTATGTCCCTTAGAAACAGGTTTTTAAAATTCTATGTGATGATATTCCATTTTTTCTCAATAGCAACCTGCATTACAAGGTGTTTTTCAAATTCTAGACTAGACCAATAGTCACGGTTTTAGGAATAATTTTTTTGTTTGATAATGGATTGACGTGATTCCAATTGGAGATGAAAGTAGATTCATGTAGGAATCTCCAATAGAAACTGGTTTTCAATCCCATAAAAATGCATGGGTGAAACAGTCCAATGAACAATCTAGGAAACTGAGTTTTAAAAATGCTGATTTGTGATACACAGTCGGTATTTTGATCATAACATTTTTGTACGATATCGGAATTGAGTGATTCAAATTGATTTTTAAATTATATTCATGGGGGAATATACTAATGAAACGAGTTTGCAAGATATATCCAATGAGGCATCCAAAAAGTGATTGTCCTGGCTCTGTTCCTAAGCTTCCTGCTTGACACCCCGTTAGTATTTTGACCATAACGTTCATGTTTGATGCCCAATATCAAAAATTAAAATTTGTTTGGAAACTATATTCAAAGGACAACTTATAAATGATACAGGTTTTAAGAATAATTCAATTTGGTCTCCCAAAAATTGATTGTCCTGTCTGTGTTTCAGTAAACAAAATTCAAGCCAAAATGCCACAGAAATCCAATAAATGAAATATGGCTCCCAAAAAGTGACCGGAATAGATGTGAATGTTTTTAATGATATAAATTTAAATAGAACACACACCCATATCAAAAATTTCAAACATTGAGTACCTAGATTGACTTACACAGTGTGTTGCAGCACCTCCTGCAACTTTTAAAAATGATATACTGTTTGAAATAAAGCCTGTGTATTTTTATGGATGTGTTATATAGAAATAAAAACTAAACGCATACCATGATGATCACACAAGTTTCAGTCTTGAAGGGTTCCATAATTGTTTCGATCATTTTACCATGGAGTCTTCACTCACCAGTGTTTCCTTCCTCTTACCAACTTCTTGAGAAAGAGAGATTAGTAATATGGGTGGCTCTTACTGCACCATGTGTCCAAGTTATTATTCAAAACAAAATGATACTATCTATGCATCCTATATCTATGTGAAAAATAGAATGGGATCTTACCAATGATTTTCATTTTCAACCGTAAATTACCTCATTGAAATCTTCAAGCGAAGTTCATGTCTAGCGGTGCCAGTAAAATGGTTTCACAACTAGACGTATTGTTCTCTTTACTATTTTATTTATTTACAATATCCTACACTACATGGAAATAAAAAAAATTCTTCTCAAGTGTAGGAGAACTTCCAATGGAGCCACTTTCGAAGAAATGACTCAAGTATGCTCATAATCCCAACAGAAAAATATAACTTTTTGAATTTTAAGATATGACAGATCAACTTCCCTTGAAATGATGGTGCCAAGAATTGCAGAAGTATGGAATGATGCTGCAGACCGATGACATATTGAAACCAAGCTTCAATATAGTCTTTCTTCCCTTCATTTCTTGTGGTCGTTAGACCATGAAGCTCCTTAGTAAACTGATCTTCCTGAATGCATAAGGGAGTCGGATCTAATGATGTGAAGGATGCTTCAATATTTGGTTCCAATGTCCGTTCTTCATCAAATTTGTTGATATTGTTAACTCGTTGATGATGATAAGAAACTTCACTTCCAAGTCTTGAATTTAAAACATGTTCAGGCCTCATATGGATTTGTTGCAATAGTGCACAGTATTTTTGCAGCGGTGTAGGTGAGGTAGAATAGGAGGGAAATGTAGGAAAATTTTGCAATTCAACACTGTAAGCATACTGTACTGCTTTATTATGGTTAGGGTGGAGGGTGGATTGGACAGGAAATTGTGTTGTATACGAAGGAGTTTGATGAGAAGATCTGGATGTGGATGCTATAGAGGATTGGTTTGTGAGGTTGATATTGAAGGACTATTGATGCCTCGCTTGTGCAGGTTAGATGCAAAAGATGCTGGAATGTTCCAAGACACTCAACAGAGGAAGAAAACCCAAGTTGAAAGGCTTCGAAAGACCCTGCGCAAGGGCAGTTCTATCCCCAACCTGTTTGGTGTGGTGATCCCCCATGGATATTAGGCCTCTACTGGCACTCTAAGAGTATATGAGTTGACCTACAATGTCAATTTCCCAGTCATGGAAAATCAAGGTGAGGATATGGTAGTGATAAGCTAAGCTAACCTATTTTAGAAAAGGGAAACTAAACTAATTTGATCCTATTCTAAAATGAAAGCTTATTTTAGGTGCAGATTGGTCTTGAGATGTGATTAAACAAGTAATTGAATAGCTTAACAGAAATGTCTTTAGTTGTTTTACTTGTTAACTTGAACTATTATCAGTTAATGAAAATCAAATGACCATCTTTCAAATATTCATGCTCATTGAAGATCTAGTCTGTAATCATTCTGCTAATTGAAAAATTAACAATGATTATTTGAATTCATGTGCACCGAATCATTTGCAGAAATAAAACATGAAAGTACTTATACTGAAAAAACTCAATGAAGCACTTTGGAACATAAAGCAGTCATATAGAGAAATCGATACAACAGATTTTTGCATTACAAGATGTTTAGCAAAAGATTAGATACATAACAGATGACAATTTGAAGTATAAATAAAAAAACTCTCAAAGAAATTTAAGACATAACAGAAGATAGATTAAAAGATGACTTTACTGTATGAAGAGGTCTTGTATTGAAATTACAAAAAAGCTCTGCTTAACAGAGTATCCCTTGGTCCAGTCTTCTGCTGACTTACAACTCCAAAATTACCAACCCCTAACTACAAGAGGTATCCTTCTTTAAATAATTACAACAGAGTCCCAAAAATAGAGATCCCTAGAAAACAGAGATTACAAAATTGGATCAAACTACAAATCCAAGAAATCCTGCCACCTCTCGGCATACATGATTTCTTCCACCTTTTAAAAGATATTATTAAAGATACATTCTTTAATTGAAAAGATCTTCATCACACAACAAGAATTCTGCCCCAACCTGCTCATTATTAGCAACAGACGATTCGTTTTGTAGAGAATTTGCCGCGGGAACTTCTGGATCGAAGACTATATTCTCAAAAAAAGAAAAATCCATTCAAGGATCTATTTCAGAAGAAGTTGGCGGGGCATCAGGTTCTTGATTGATTATATAATCTCATATAATATCGTCATCATGGTCAGCTAATTCCTTGGAAACTTTCTTCTCTTTCTTACCAGGGATTTGCATGCAAATAGACGGAGAGTCAGCATCTTCTTCACCACTATCTATTGATGGATATGTAAATTCAAAATGTATTTCACATATATGTATATTGTATTCCTATAGAGATGTTATTATTACTCTATACGGAAGTGTTGCCATTTATATTGTAAGTTTCGTAACTTATACTTGATGGGTTATTAGACCACCGTGTTGGGGTTGGCCCTGTATAAGTCATGTGGGTCAAAGGGTTATTAGATCACCCTATTGGGGGTCGGCTATTGGGGGTCTGCCCAGTCAACTTTATGTTATGTGGTTAAGTTAAGGCCTAGCTAGTAAAGGTTATTAGGCAAAACCACTTATACTATGAAACGAGAACTATATACTAAGAACGAGAACTCTAGCCATAAAAACTCATATTTTTGCATAAAAAACACCGAAAACAACCCCCAAATCAAAAAGTGTTGATGCCAGTATCATGTTTTCATAAAAAACACCAAAAACAACCCCCAAATCGAAAAGTGTTGATACTAGTATCAACGTTTTTTTTCTCTGGGTTAAAAATATAGCCATGGCTTAAAAATCTCATACTGTTGTTTACGAAAGCCTTAAAATCAACCCCTAAATTGAAATTTTATGTTTTCAACAAATAAATTCCTAACCCTAACCCCCAACAAACTATTACAAAAGTTTAAAAAAAAAATTTAATGCGCCCCTCCTACATTACCCCCTACCTTAACCGCCCAAAAATTACATTTCCTAATGCCCTACCCACTACGTTAACCCCTTAATGTTACCCCCATTACCCCTCACACATTGTTTTAACTAAAAAAATTTATAACCCAGCTTAAAAAAATTAAAAAATTAAAATGAAAACCTAAACTTAAAAAATAAAAAGTAAAACCTAAGCTTTACAAAAGAAAATAACAAAATACAAACTAGACTTTACAAATTTAAAAAAAAAAGACTTTACAAAAAATAAATTTTAAAACAAATTTAAAATTTAAAAAAAAACTTTAAAAATAAAAATTAAAAATTAAAAAAAAAAAAAAAAATTTAAAACAAATTAAAAATTTAAAAAAAAACTTAAAAAAAAAACTTAAAAATTTAAAAAAAAAATAAATTTTAAAACAAATTAAAAATTTTAAAAAAAACTTAAAAAAATAAATTAAATTTTTTTTAAAAAAATAAATTTAAAAACAAATTAAAAATTTAAAAAAAAAAATAAATTTTAAAACAAATTTAAAATTTAAAAAAAAACTTAAAAAAAGAAAATTTAAAATTTAAAAAAAAAATAAATTTTAAAACAAATTTAAAATTTAAAAAAAAACTTAAAAAAAAAAATTAAAAATTAAAAAAAAAACCGTTGGGCGCCCAAAGGGCCGCCCCACAGGGGCAGCTCGATGCCCGGCATCGAGCTGCCACCGTGGGGCGGCCCTTTGGGCGCCCAACGGGGCGGAGCCAGCACCCGCCCGCCCACGGCGCCAACGGAGCGGAGCCAGCACCCGCCCGCCCAAACGTGGGCGGCGGATGCTGGCTCCGCCCGCCCAAAGGGCCGCCCCACGGGGGCAGCTCGATGCCCGACATCGAGCTGCCCCCGTGGGGCGGCCCTTTGGGCGCCCAACGGGGCGGAGCCAGCATCCGCCGCCCACGTTTGGGCGGGCGGGTGCTGGCTCCGCCCCGTTGGGCGCCCAAAGGGCCGCCCCACGGTTTTGTTTTTAATTTTTAATTTTTTTTTTTTAGGTTTTTTTTAAAATTTTTAATTTGTTTTAAAATTTATTTATTTTTTTAAAGTTTTTTTTTTAATTTTTAATTTGTTTTAAAATTTTTTTTTTTTTTAATTTTTAATTTTTTTTTTAAGTTTTTTTTTTAATTTTAAATTTATTTATTTTTTAAATTTTTATTTTTTTTATTTTTAAGTTTTTTTTAAAATTTTTAATTTGTTTTAAAATTTATTTATTTTTTTAAAGTTTTTTTTTAAATTTTTAATTTGTTTTAAAGTTTTTTTTTTAATTTTTAATTTGTTTTAAAGTTTTTTTTTTTAAATTTTTAAATTTTTTTTTAAAGTTTTTTTTTTTTAAATTTAAATTTGTTTTTAAATTTATTTATTTTTTAAATTTTTATTTTTTAATTTTTAAGTTTTTTTTTTAATTTTTAATTTGTTTTAAAATTTATTTTTTGTAAAGTCTTTTTTTTTTTTTAATTTGTAAAGTCTAGTTTATTTTTTTGTTATTTTCTTTTGTAAAGTTTAGGTTTTATTTTTTATTTTTTAAGTTTAGGTTTTTATTTTAATCTTTTAATTTTTTTAAGCTAGGTTTTAAATTTTTTTAGTTAAAACGATGTGTGAGGGGTAATGGGGTAACATTAGGGGGTTAACGTAGTGGGTAGGGCATTAGGAAATGTAATTTTTGGGGGGCTAAGGTATGGGGTAATGTAGGGCGCTAGGACATTAGAAAATGTACTTTGTTTTTTTAAATGTTTATTAATGGTTGGTTGAGGGGTTAGGGTAGGATATGTAATTATTTTTTTAAATGTAATTTTTAAAAAAAATTATTAATAGTTTGTTAGGGGGTTAGGGTAGAAGGGACGCATTATAATTATTTTTTTAACTTTTGTAATAGTTTGTGGGGGAGTAGGGACAGGGTTAGGGTAGAAGGGGGCAATGTAATTTTTTTAAATATTTTCTTTTTAAATTTTAATAATAATTGGTTAAGGGGTTAAATATTATGAAAAAAAGTGTGAAATAGTATCATTTTTATACAAAATGACTAAAAATCTGTTAAAAATGGGTTTAAATGTCTTCTTTTTCTCGATTTGTTTGCTATTTTTTCCATAAAAATATATTATTTATGATTGAATTTTAAAGATAAATGTCGAAAATGTATGTGTTTTTCATTATAGCTAGCTTCTAAATGTATGTTTTTTGTTAAATTTCTAAAAAACACACTTGAAAATAGAAATTAAAAATACTTTACAATAAAGATGTGTAAAAGGCCCAAAAAAATGCCTCAAAATGAAAATGTGTGATACTGGCATCAACCATTTTTGAAACGGAGGTAAAAATAGCTACTAAAATTAGGAGAGAGAAAAACGAGAACTGTGTCGAGTTCTCGTTTCATAGTATAAGTGGTTGCAAGTCAATTCAAGTATAAATAGAGTGCGGGAGGCACTCTAGTTGATCATTCTATTCTCACATACACTCTTTGGAGAGTGGCGCACTTGTGGAGGAGGAGAAGTTGTTGCTAGGAGATGTCTATCTCTTATGCTTGGGTTGTATCATTGCTCTATCTATCTCTAAGGAATTTATTGGGGTTTTTCACCTTTATGGTTTTCCCCAAGTAAACTCTGTGTCTCTTGTGTGCTTGCATTATGGTGTCCATGATTAATATGATGTAGATATGTTGTACATGTTGTTCTCTCAGTTAAGATCCTAGATTAGATTGAAGTAAATTCTGAAAAACTAACATGGTATCAGAGCTAGCCTGAAAGAAGGCATGGTATGGCATGTATGACACTTGTTGCACTTGCGATGCTTGGGATTGATATAGCAAAAACCAGTCATCGTAGCACTTTCGCTATAAATCCATTTTGGAAAAGTTTTCAGATATAAAACTTCAACAGGTCGAAGATCAGATCCCCATGTACCATGTGTGCAAAGGAAAATTTCTAATTCGTTGTACTTTGTATTTTATGATCTGTACAATCTAGGGTTTCTGCCTCCTCCAGATCTGAGTCATAAACAGGTGACCTAGGAAAAAAGGTCATAACTTGGGATAGGAAGCTCCAAATTAAATTTCGTAACATGTGACAGGTAGTGAACAGACTGTAATTTCTCAGATAATGTTTTCAGAGGCTGAAACAGAACCAATGACACATGACATGCCGTACAAGTTCGCTCTCCTGTTTTATCACATAAACAGGTCACATTGCGACACTTGGAATAACTCTCTCTCAGAGAATCCAATGGAGGTCAGACCTATGGGGTTGGAAAGATGACAGTTCGGGATACCATAGGTAGACTTTTCAGACCCTGGGGATCTAAAAGTTTGGAGTTATACTAGAATCAATCAGGTACATATTTCTTTCAAAACAGAATTATTTTTGAGCACCTTCATTCATGGCTTCGAGAATTTAGGGTTTTGGAGAAAGATGTAATTTTTGTAATTAGAGACCACGGCTAAATGATACTCATCAAAATCAAAATTTAGAGACCAAGATCATAATTTTTGGTTTGGAAGAAGGCTGGGCTTGATCAGAGCCTGGTTCGGGACTTTGATCGGAAAAGTGGAAAATTAGGGCTTCTGCAAAAAATGGGAATTTTTTAAATATGTGACCACGGCTGGAAGCTCCTCAGAAAAATAAAATCTTAGAGTTTTGGATTGAACCTTTTGATTAGGCAGAAGGGTGGGATTTATCAAACCCTAGTTCGGGGTCATGTCTAGTGAATCCAAAAGTTTCAAAGAAAAATTTGAGGGGTGAAACTCTGCATTTTTCAAATTCTAAGTATACCAGGTTGATCAGCTCATCAAGGCGCATATTTCTATCCTTTGGGAAGTTTGAAATTCAAAGTTTGAATTTTTAGGGTTTCTCTGACAAACCCTAATCCAACTCCAGATCTAGTTCCTGCAAATCAAGTGGATTGGGTTAATCCTAGAAGAGAATGGATTGGTCACTTGCATAAGTGAAGAAGTTCCTGTTTCAGAGGGAGATGAGGCTAAGGCCTTACATAAGAAGATTACAAGCAATCTCGACAGGTATGACTTATCTAGGTATGTTTCGAGATTTGTTCATGATTACATTTATGGTATATTTCTCTTCATGTTATTACGGTTAGTACAATCTCGATTAAATTTAGACTTGTCGTATCACTTTAATAAAATTATGAATGCATTGATTAGGGTGTTGACACTTATGATTGTACTAATGCATTATGGTGTTGTATAAGGTTTATGTTGTCTGCTAACATGAAAGGTACACCAAGAAAGACAAATCATGTTCTAGTTCAAGAACATATGATCATGGTGACATGAAGACAAAGATTCATCCATTGTCATGGATCACATACAAGATCTATTTACGAGGTATGTATAACTTGGTTCTATAATGGTTAACTTATGAGGTATGTAGATTACTAGCACAAGTCATCGAAGAGAACAAGAAGACATCATGGGGGTATGTTAGACATAACTATCTAACATTCTAATCCAGGTATGTTTTTCCTATATCAAGTTAGAATCCTACCTTGTGATAGGATCTCTTATATAAGTATACATGGCATGATTGATAATGATTATTCACAGGTTCGAATAATCATGGGTGTATGCATATTATGTTTCTTACCTCAATTGATGATATGACTAACTAGAAGAGTCATGAAAGTATAGGTTTGAATAATCATGGGTGTATGCATATTATGTTTCTTACTTTAATTTATGATATCACTAACCATAAGAGTCCTTGAATACTAATGCTTATTATTTCTATTTGAAATGATCATGACTATACATGCTTAAGATTATTGTGTTTTGATAGTATTGAGAATATACTAATAAATGTATGATTATGTATGAGATCTCTAGGATATCACAATAATGATACTTGTAAGCATGCATAGTGATCGAGGATGGATATAAGTTCAATGATAGGTAATCCAGGAAGCAAAGATCGAGAGGGAGCACAGTCCAGTAGTTTCTGGAAGGATGCATATATTTAGAGGGAGTCGACCACTTCTCACAATCCACATCAGAATGGAATTGCAAAAAGGTTGCAAAGATTCAGAGGGAGTCCACCCAACAACCAAACAAAGATAAGTATTTGAATTATCATTGTTTAAACAATACTGTTTAATAATGTATATACTGATGTTCCTAGAATTAAGCTGTGTATTTTGGCATATTAGAATAATT
The DNA here is from genome assembly GCA_027924585.1 of Larix kaempferi. Lineage (NCBI taxonomy): Eukaryota > Viridiplantae > Streptophyta > Pinopsida > Pinales > Pinaceae > Larix > Larix kaempferi. The sequence goes on along the minus strand of BSBM01000809.1, from coordinate 6,887,531 downwards.
GCATTAATGAACAACATACTACTAATATGGATATAATGGGTAAGTGGCCTATGGCACTGTACAAAATTCCATCGCTACTTATCTAGAATGAAATCTCTTTGCTGACATGTTGGGAGTTTTGCACACTCTTAACCATGTTCTGGTAGAGATTGGAAGGCATCTAGAAAGTCACGGGATATGGATAAATGTTGTATTGAAGCATTAGCTAAATTAATTGCATGACTGTATGACATATTTCTTTATGAGTAAGAACTTGTTCTGAAAACTATGAGATGTTTCTAATCATGCAATTTAACTTGTTTTGTAGGAAATATCGTAAACCATCACCTACAAAAGAAGGACTACAACATTCGTTCCAGCAACAAAGATATCTATTGAAGATATTGAAGATATTGAAGATATTGAAGTTCCCAGGATCTGGGATGAAGTAATGGAAGAATGCCATGATCCGTCGATCATGAAGAATGATGTTTGGGATGCAATCCCAAGACCAAAACGGAAGTCTGTCATGACTTCCAAGTGGATCTATAATATCAAGCATGTTGAAGATGGTAGGATGGAGAAATATAAAGCGAGCTTTGTAGCTCGTGGCTTTTCCCAGAAAGAGGGATTGACTATGAAGAGAATTTTGCTCCTGTAGCCAGATACACTTCTATCAGAGCAATACTTGCTCTGGCTGCAGTGATGAAATGGAAGATACACCAGATGGATGTCAAGACAACCTTCTTGAATGGTGTAGTCGAAGAGGAAGTGTATGTCGAGCAGTCACTTGGTTTTGAGACACATGAAGGGAAGTCATATATGTTCAGAACTTGATATGGTCGGATAGACAGCTTTCTATCCAATTTGGGATTTACAAAGAGTAAAGCGGATTCCAACCTTTACTACAAGGTTGAAGAAGGAAATCCAGTGATACTACTTTTGTATGCAGATAATCTGTTTGTTACAAGTGAGGATAGATTGATTGTCGTCACGTAGCGAAAGCTTGTTGCCGAGTTCGAGATGAAGGACTTGGGGATGATGCACTATTTTCTAGGCTTGGAGGTGTGGAAGAGTACAAATGGAATCTTCCTTGGACAAGGGAAGTATGCAGTGGAGATCCTGAAGAGGTTCGGGATGAGGGAATGCAAGGCCATGGCCACACCTATGGCATCGAAACTGAAACTTCTATGTGATGCTTCATCTGATACGGTTGATTTCACTGTGTATCGTCAGATGATTGGGTCCTTGATGTACCTGACGAACATGAGACCAGATATTTGCTTTGCGGTGAACACATTGATCCAGTTCCTGACAGATCCCAGAGGTGTTCACCTGGTTGCTGTAAAGCATATTCTCGGGTACCTGAAGGGTACAATTGATTATAGGCTCAAGTATGATGTGAATCAAAAGTTTAACCTGCAGGGTTATTTTGATTCAGATTGAGCAGGTAGTGTTGCAGATAGGAAGAGCACTTCCGGGTGCTGCTTTAGTATGGGATTAGGTGTGATATCTTGGTTTAGCAGGAAGCAGTCCTGCGTAGCCAAAGTAGAGTATGTTGCAGCTTGTTCAGTTAGTTGTAAGGCAATATGGATAAGAAAGCTACTGTATGACCTATTTGATCTCCCGTTGGATGCTACTGGTATATTTTGTGACAACTAGAGTTGTGTGAAGTTGGCTGAGAACCCGGTGTTCCATGACAGGTCGAAGCACATAGAGATCAAATATCACTATATCAAGGATATGGTGCAGAGAGGAGCAGTGAAGCTCCTGTATGTTGCGACGGATGAGAAGGTTGCAGATGTGTTTACGAAACCACTACCCAGAGTGAAGTTTGAGTACTTCAGAGGGAGGCTTGGTCTTCTTCAGATTGATGACACTTCAAGGAATAAGTGATGGACACATTTGCAGAAGCCATTCCAAGCATGGTGGTAGGAGGATCCTCCCATGGCTGTGGATGACAGCGTTGTGTGATGAGCATTAGGACGATGCTCCAGTTACTACTCTGGATATGATCAGTTGGATCAGGCATATGATATGCATCAAGTAGATGCATGATATGTATTAGGTGGATACATTGTATGATCAGGTGTATCATGTATATGATATACATCAGGTAGATGCATGATATGTATTAGGTGGATATATTGTATGATCAGGTGGATCATGTATATGATATGCATCAGGTAGATGCATGATATGTATCAGGTGGATACATTGTATGATCAGGTGGATCATGTATATGATATGCATCAGGTAGATGCATGATATGTGTCAGGTGGATACATTGTATGATGAGGTGGATCATGTATGTGATATGCATCAGGTGGATGCATGACATGTATTAGGTGGATACATTACATAATTAGTTGGATTATGTGTGATGAGTTCTGAAGACACAGATGCACATGAGCTTTTCAGACATGGTTGTAGATGTGTTCTCCCATGGTCACGATGTAATTGTTGGGCTTTCTCGACATGGTGGCAGATGTGCTCTCCCATGGTCGTGATGTAATTGCCAGGGTCATTCGAGCATGGTTGTAGATGTGTTCTCCCATGGTTGCGATATAAGTGCTGGGACTATTCGAGCATGGTTGTAGATGTGTTCTCCCATGGCTGCAATATAAGTGTTGGGGCCATTCAAGCATGGTTGTAGATGTGTTCTCCCATGGCTGCGATATAAGTGCTGGGGCCATTCCAGCATGGTTGTAGATGTGTTCTCCCATGGCTACGATATAAGTGCTAGTGCCATTACAACATGGTTGTAGATGTGTTCTCCCATGGCCGCGATATAAGTGTTGGGGCTATTCGAGCATGGTTGTAGATGTGTTCTCCCATGGTTGCGATATAAGTGTTGGGCCATTTGAGCATCGTTGTAGATGTGTTCTCCCATGGCTGCAATATAGGTGTTGTGCCATTCTCTCATGGTTGTAGATGTGTTCTCCCATGGCGTAGATGTAAGTGTTGTGTGATGTGCATCTGGGTTGTGCATCGTGAATGATGATCATGAGTATGAGGATGATACTTAGGGGTCGTGGACAGGTTGTGCAGTAGCATGTTAAAGGTCCTGGGAGATCTGATAGGTTGAGCTGTGTGCTCGTAATCTGTCCTGGAATGCTCTTTCGAGGTTTTGTTGACTCACGTAATAAGTCTTGAGTATTCCACAGTATGGCCAGTGATGATGAAGACATGCAGGTGGTGGCCCTACATCTAGTATGAAAAAGGACTGGCTCTATAGAACTTCCTATGACAAGTAGATCAGAGATTGATTGAGATAGCAGCAGGAGTGATGATGACGATGATTCGAGGACGATGATTCGCTGATGATGATCCAGAGAAGAAGACTTGTGCTAGAAGACCTGTGTCGAGAAATACCTTCCTAGTTAAGAGGGAGTGTTGATGTATATGTAACTTTGGAATGTATTTAACATATATGTATATTGTATTCCTATAGAGATGTTATTATTCCTCTATATGGAAGTGTCACCATTTATATTGTAAGTGTCGTAACTTATACTTGATAGGTTATTAGACCACCTTGTTGGGGTCGGCCCTGTATATGTCATGTGGGTCAAAGGGTTATTAGACCACCCTATTTGGGGTCGGCCCAGTCAGCTTCATGTTATGTGGTTAAGTTAAGGCTGACCTAGTAAAGGTTATTAGGCAAGTCAAGTCAAGTATAAATAGAGTGCAGGAGGCACTCTATTTCATCATTCTATTCTCACATACACTCTTTGGAGAGTGGCGCACTTGCGGAGGAGGAGAAGCTGTTGCTAGGAGATGTCTATCTCTTATGCTTGGGTTGTATCATTGCTCTATCTATCTCTGAGGAAGTTATTGGGGTTTTTCACCTTTATGGTTTTCCCCAAGTAAACTCTATGTCTCCTGTGTGCTTGCATTATTGTGTCCATGATTAATATGCTGTAGATATGCTATACATGTTGTTCTCTTAGTTAAGATCCTAGATCAGATTGAAGTAAATTATGAAAAACTAACACTATCGCTACTTAAATCAGAAACACCTGCATCAAAAGGTGGTGACAAAGGTTCTTGATATAGTAAGGGATAGAGTTCTTCATCTTTGAAGTGGGCATTGGGAGATTCATGACCTGTCTGCATACTGCTTCTATCAAATACGTTTAGAAGGAAGCTCACAAGACTATCGTACAAAAATTTTCCCCTTAAAGAACGCAAAGGACGAACTGAAGGTTTCATGTTTGTTGCCAATTTAAGGCCAACCAATAAGATACATACATCTGAACAGGACAAATGATAATAATTCAAATTATGCGATGAACTCATTGCAATTATCCAAACTGTGATGAGAATGAGCAAGGACATGCGTTAGTTGGATCAAACATGCGTGAAAGTACAAAATCAATCAAAACTCACACATCTTAAACTGGTTCCGGAAACTGATTATTTCAAGTAATCTCATGTCAGCAATCATGGCTTCGCATTCATGACCAAAATGAAAATTATGGCTTGAAAAATGACCACGAAGTGACTGAAACAGAATCCTAATTGTGCAGACCGACAATTCTTGCATACCTATCAAACCGGATTCGGGTGACCAGATTTAACAAAAATAAATGGAAGGATCTTTCAGACCAAAACAAGCATAACGGCGTAAAAAATGAAGGAGTAGAAGCAAATAACGAAGAGGTTTCAAAACTAAACAAGACTGTCAAACACCGAGTGTAGCAAAGGCAATAATCCAGCCAGAGGTAACGGATTATCAATTAAAAAAAATGTCCCCTGGTAAGGATTCGACAGTAAAATCCACAGTGTGACGAGATAATTCTTCGAGAAAATGGTAAAAATAAAATAGAAAAACCCTATTTATTGAATTTTCCAGATTAAAAGATGACCGTAGGATGAAAACAAATGGATGGCCGAAATTAACCAAACAGGGATGTGGGGTCACATGAAAGGATTATTCACAAAAATTATTAAAGGATCCCGAAAGCCGCAACCCGACAATTGCGGGTTGTGGGTTGTGGAGTCGTGCAAACGGTAAGGTGGAAAAAGAGTTCCCGAAAGCTGAAAGTCACCATTGCGGGTTTCGGGGATGACCATAATAAAAAAATGAGAAACGTGTTCCTGAAAGCCACAACCCGACACTTGTAGGTTGTGGGTATCGGGAATGACACACTCGTAAACCCAAAAAAACAACTTCCCGAAAGTCGAAACCCGACAATTGTGGGTTGTGGATTTCGGGAACATGCAACAAAAAATAAAAAGGCATAGCCCGAAAGCCGAAAGCTACAATTGTGGGTTTTCGGGTTTCGGATTTCGGTATGTTAATTTCCTGAAATTATTTATAAAGGGAAAAACCCGAAGCCCATAACTGTCGGGTTGCGGGTTTCAGATTGATGAAAACCAAAGCTCAAAAAGCAAAATATCGCAACCCGCGACCATCGGGTTGTGGGTTTTGGGTTTCCTAAACTCCAAACAGAGTAAATAAATCCCGCAACCCGCAACTGTTGGGTTGCGGGTTTGGGGAACGTAAATTAAAAAACTGTAAAACAAGCACCCCGCAACCCGAAAGTGTCGGGTTGATGGAAGACAAGAGTAAAATACTCAAAATTTGAGGAAATTTACAAACCAAACAGGTAGAGATCATCCGGAAAGAGAAAAACATGCAAGACAAAAGTATGGGTGAGAAAACTAAACAAGTGAAAACTCAAATTCTCAAATTTACAGAGTACACTCACCAAAATACCTTTGCGTTTATTCAAAATGGGGTTCCCGTGCTTCAGCTAAGCATGGGATCTGTTGTGGCCACAACAAATGGCGACTGGCTGGGAAGAACCAGTTATCTCTGCAATGAATTTCAGCTAAATGAAACATGTTAGCCACATCACCTTTTCAACCTGAATTTTCCAAAAATTGATCACAAGCGAGACAGTTAACGAGCATGCAACATGAAACTAATAAATCCCCATATATGATCATGTTGAAAATAATGCAAATCTGATAAGGGGGTATTGATGTATATGTAACTTCGGAATATATTTCATATATGTATATTGTATTCCTATAGAGATGTTATTATTCCTCTATACGGAAGTGTTTGTATTCCTATAGAGATGTTATTATTCCTCTATACGGAAGTGTCGTCATTTACATTGTAAGTGTCGTAACTTATACTTGATGGATTATTAGACCACCTTGTTGGGGTCGGCCCTGTATAAGTCATGTGGGTCGAAGGGTTATTAGAACACCCTATTGGGGGTCGTCCATGTGGGTCAAAGGGTTATTAGACCACCCTATTGGGTGTCGGCCCAGTCAGCATTATGTTATGTGGTTAAGTTAAGGCCGACCTAGTAAAGGTTATTAGGCAATTCAAGTCAAGTATAAATAGAGTGCGGGAGGCACTCTAATTCATCATTCTATTCTCTCTCACACTCTCAGGAGAGTGGCGCACTTCTGCAGGAGGAGAAGCTACTGCTAGGAGATGTCTATCTCTTATGCTTGGGTTGTATCATTGCTCTCTCTATCTCTGAGGAAGTTATTGGGGTTTTTCACCTTTATGGTTTTCCCCCAGTAAACTCTATGTCTCTTGTGTGCTTGCATTATTGTGTCCATGATTGATATGTTGTAGATATGTTGTACATGCTGTTCTCTCAGTTAAGATCCTAGATCATATTGAAGTAAATTTTTAAAAATTAACATGGGGTCAGAGCTAGCCTGAAAGAAGGCATGGTATGGCATGTATGCCACTTGTTGCAATTGCGAAGCTAGGGCTTGATATAGAAAAAAACAAGTCATCGTAGCACTTTTGCTATAACTAAACTTCAGCGAGGTTTTAGGATCTGAAAACCATACAGGCAGAAGCTAATATCCCCATGTACCTTTTGACCAAAGGTAAACCTCTAATTCATTATACTTTGTGATTTATGATCTATACAATATAGGGTTTCTGCCTCTTCCAAATATCAGTCATAAACAAGTGACCTTGGAAAAAAGGTCATAACTTGGGATAGGAAGCTCCAAATGAAATTTTGTAAAAAGTGATAGGTAGAGCACGGCCTGTAATTTCTCAGGTAACTTTTTTAGAGGCCAAAACTTAACCAGTGACATGTGGCACTCCGTACAAGTTTGCTCTCCTGTTTTATCCCATAAAAAGGTCACGTTCCGACACTTGGCATAACTCTCTTTCAGAGAATCTATTTGAGGTCAGACCAGTGGGGTTGGAAATATGGCAGGTCGGGATATCACAAGAAAACTTTTCAGACCGTATGGATCGAAACGTTCATAGTTACACCAGAAAAAATCAGGTACATATTTCTGTCAAAACAGAATTATTTTTGAGCACCTTCATTCATGGCTTCCGAAATTTAGGTTTTCGGAGAAAGTTGGAATTTTTGTAATCAGAGACTACGGCTGAATGCTACTCATCAAAATCGAAATTTAGAGACCAAGATCAGAATTTGTTTGGTTGGGATGAAGGTCGGGCTTGATCAGACCCTAGTTCGGGACTTTGATCGGAAAAGTGGACAATTAGGGCTTCTGCAAAAATAGAAATTTTTGAAATCTGTGACCACGGCTGGAAACTCCTCAGAAAAATAGAAGCTTAGAGCTTTGGATTGAAACTTTTGATTGGGAAGAAGGGTGGGATTTATCAAACCCTAGTTCAGGGTCATGTCCAGTGAATCTGGAAGTGTCAAAGGCAAATTTGAGGGGTGAAACTTTGCAGTTTTCAAATTATGAGTATACCAGCTTGATCAGCTCATCAAGGCGCATATTTCTATCCTTTCAGAAGTTTGAAATTCAAAGTTTGAATTTTTAGGGTTTCTCTGACAAACCCTAATCCAGCTCCAGATCCAGTTCCTACAAATCAAGTGGATTGGGTTAATCCTAGAAGAGAATGTATTGGTCACCTGCAGAAGTGAAGAAGTTCTTGTTTCAGACGGAGATGAGGCTAAGGCCTTACATAAGAAGATTACAAGCCATCTCAACAGGTATGAATTATCCAGGTATGTTTCGAGATTTGTTCGTGATTAAGTTTATGGTATATTTGTCTTCATGTTATTACGGTTAGTACAATATCGATTAAATTTAGACTTGTCGTATCACCTTAATAAAATTATGAATGCATTGATTAGGGTGTTGACACTTATGATTGTACTAATGCATTATGGTGTTGTATGAGGTTTATGTTGTCCGCTAACATGAAAGGTACATCAAGAAAGAAAAATCATGTTCTAGTTCAAGAACCTATGATCATGATGACATGAGGACAAAGATTCATCCATTGTCATGAATCACTTAGAAGATATATTTGCGAGGTATGTATAACTTGGTTCTATAATGGTTAACCTATGAGATATGTAGGTTACAAGCACAACTCATTGAAGAGAACAAGAAGACATCATGTGGGTATGTTAGACATAACTAGCTAACATACTAATCTAGGTATGTTTTTCCTATATCAAGTTAGAATCCTACCTTGTGTTAGGATCCCTTATATAAGTATACTTGGTATGATTGGTTATGTTTATTCATAAAGTTAGAAATGTAAGTAATCAAGGGTTATGCATGAGTAAAAGAAGACTTCCCTAAAACCTTGAATACTAATGTTTATTATTTGTGTTTGAAATGATCATGACTATACATGTTTAAGATTATTGTGTTCTGATAGTATTAAGATTATACTAATGAATGTGTGATTGTGTATGACACCTCGAGGATAACACAATGATGATACTAATAAGCATGCATAGTGATGGATATAAGTTCAAGGACAGGTAATCCAAGAAGAAAAGATCAAGAGGGAGCACACTCCAGTTGTTCCTGCAAGGAATCAAAGATTAAGAGGGAGCACACTCCAGTTGTTCCTACAAGGAAGCAAAGATCAAGAGGGAGCACACTCCAGTTGTTCCTACAAGGAAGCAAAGATCAAGAAGGAGCACACTTCAGTAGCTTCTGCAAGGATGCAGATATTATGAGGGAGCTGACCACTTCTCACAATCCACATCAGAATGGAGTTGCAGAAAAGAAGCAAAGACTAAGAGGGAGTCAACCCAACAAACAATCGAAGATAAGTATTTGAATAATCATTCCTTGCATATTTTATTGTTTAAATAATACTGTTCAATAATGTATATACTCATGTTCCTAGAATTAGGTTGTGTATTCTGCATATTAGAATAGTTGCATTGATGAATAGTATACTACTAATATACATGGGTAAGTGGCCTATGGCACTATACAACATTCCATTGCTACTTATATAGAACGAAACCTCTTTGCTGACATGTTGGGAGTTGTGCACACTCTTAACAATGTTCTGGTAGAGATTGGAAGGCATCTAGAAAGTTACGGGATATGGATAAATGTTGTATTGAGGCATTGGCTAAGATAATTGCATGACTGTATGACATATTTTCTTATGTGTAAGAATTTGTTCTGAAAATTATGAGATGTTTCTAATCATGCAATTTAACTTGTTTTGTAGGAAAGATCGTATACCATCACCTACAAAAGAGGGACTACAACATTTGTTTGGCAACAAAGTAATCTATTGAAAATATTGAAGATATTGAAGTTCCCGGGATCTGGGAAGAATGCCATGATCAAGGAGTACCAGTCGATCATGAAGATGTTTGGGATGCAGTCCCAAGACCTGAAGGGGAGTCTGTAGTGACTTCCAAGAGGATCTACAAGATCAAGCATTCTGCAGGTGGTAGCATAGAGAATTTTGCTCCTGTAGCCAGATACACATCCATTAGATCCGTACTTGCTCTAGCTACAGTGATGAAATGGAAGATACACTAGATGGATTTCAAGACAGCTTTCTTGAATGGTGTAGTTGAAGAAAAAGTGTATGTGGAGTAGCCACTTGGTTATGAGACACATGATAGGGATTCATGTATGTGTAGAACTTGGTATGGTAGGATAGACAGCTTTCTATCTAGTTTGGGCTTTACCAATAGTAAAGCGGATTCCAACCTTTACTACAAGGTTGAGGAAGGAAATCCAGTGATACTACTTTTGTATATGGATGACCTGTTTATCACAGGTGAAGATAGATTGATTGTCAATACGCAACAGAGGCTTGCTGCCGAGTTCGAGATGAAGAACTTGTGGATGATGGACTATTTTCTCGGTATGGAGGTGTGGTAGAGTGGAGATGGGATCTTCCTTGGACAAGGGAAGTATGTAGAAGATATACTAAAGAGGTTCGGGATGATGGACTATAAGGCCATGGCCACACCTATGGCATCGAACCTTAAGCTTCTGTGTGATGCTTCATCTGAGTCGGTTGATGTCTCTATGTATCGTCTCATGATTGGGTCCTTAATGTACCTGACGAACACGAGACCAGATATTTAATTTGCAGTGAACACATTGAGCCAGTTCCTGATGGATACGAGGAGTGTTCACTTGATTGCTGTAAAGCATATTCTGATGTACCTGAAGGGTACAGTTGATTATGGGCTCAATTATGATGCGAATCAAAAGTTTAACCTACAAGGTTATGTTGATTCAGATTGGGCAGGCAGTGCTGCAGATAGGAAGAGCACATCTAGGGGCTGCTTCAATATGGGATCAAGTGTGATCTCTTGGTTTAGCAGGAAGCAGTCCTGCGTAGCACTGAGTACAGACGAAGGAGAGTATGTTACGACGGATGAGTAGGTTCCAGATATATTGACCAAGCCATTGGCCAGAGTGCAGTTTGAGTACTTCAGAGAGAGGCTTGGTGCACTTTAGATCAAGTTTCCTTCCAAAGGGAAGTGATGAGTCTGGAAGATGTAGATGCACATGAGCTTTTCTGACATGGTTGATGTGTTCTCCCATGTCAGTGGTGTAAGTGTTGGATGATGTGCATCTGGGTTGTGATTCGTGGATGATGAGATGATTTGAAGAGGACGATGTTGTGATGATCAGGAGGATCATGGATGATGAGCATCAGGACGATGCTCCAATTACTGCTCTATATATGTATATGCATCATGTTGGATGCTCGATATGATCAGTTGGGTCATTTATGTATGTATGCATCATGTTGGATGCAGGATATGATCAGTCGGATCATTTATGTATGTATCATGTTGGATGCTGGATATGATCAGTTGGATCATTTATGTATGTATACATCATGTTGGATGCTGGATATGATCTGTTGGATCATTTGTATGTATTTTGTATATGCATCATGTTGGATGCTTGGACCATGTATCTGTATATGTATCAGGTGGATACTTTGTATGATCAGATAGATCATGTATGTTGATATGTATTAGGTAGATACGATGTGTGATTAGGTGGATCATGTATCTATGTATGTATCAAGAGGATACATTGTATGATCAGGTGGATCATGTATGATGATATGTATCAGGTACATACTTGGTATGCATCAGGTAGATGCATTATATGATCAGGATGATCATGGATGATGCACTTCAGGATGCTGCTCCAGATGACATGCATCAGGATGATGATCAGGATGATTATGTATACATCAAGATGATGTATGGTGAGTATCAGGTTGATACTCTATGGTCGTGGAACAAGTTGTGTAGATAAGCATATAATTTGGCCCTGGGAGATTTGCAGATAGGATTTCGAGGTTTTTCCTATGGCATGTAATATGGCCCTGGGATATCTGGGAAATGCTCTTTCGAGGTTTTGCTTTGGGAGGACATATAATTTGGCCTTGGGAGATTTGCAGATAGTCTTTCGAGGTTTTTCCTATGGCATATAATTTGGCCCTAGGATATTTGGCAGAAGCTCTTTCGAGGTTTTGTCCTATGGCATATAATATGTCCCTGGGAGATCCGATAGGTTGGGCTGTGTGCCCGTAATAAGTCATGGGATGCTCTTGTGAGGTTTTGCCATGACCACATGTAATTTGGCCTTGGGAGATCCTATAGGTAGAGCTATGTGCTCGTAACATCCTCGGATGCTCTTGCGAGGTTTTGTGGTGAGTTCACATATAATATGGCCCTGGGAGATCCTACAAGTAGATTCGTGTGCTCATAACAACCTGGGATGCTCTTGTGAGGTTTTGTGATGCATGTAATAAGTCCTGAGGATTCCACAGTATGGCCAATGATGATGAAGACCTGCAGGTGGTGGGCCTACATCTAGTATGAAAAAGGACTGGCTCTATAGAACTTCCTATGACGAGTAGATTCAGAGATTGAGTGAGATAGAAGCAGCAGTGACGATGACGATGATTCGATGACGATTATCCAGTGATGACGATCCAGGGAAGAAGACTTGTGCTAGAAGACCTATGTTGAGAAATACCTTCCTAGTTAAGAGGAAGTGTTGATGTATATGTAACTTCAGAATGTATTTCATATATGTATATTGTGTTCCTATAGAGATGTTATTATTCCTCTATACGGAAGTGTTTGTATTCCTATAGAGATGTTATTATTCCTCTATATGAAAGTGTCGTCATTTATATTGTAATTGTCGTACCTTATACTTGATGGGTTATTAGACCACCTTGTTGGGGTCAGCCCTGTATAAGTCATGTGGATCGAAGGGTTATTAGACCACCCTATTGGGGGTCGGCCATGTGGGTCAAAGGGTTATTAGACCACCCTATTGGGTGTCGGCCCAGTCAGGATTATGTTATGTGGTTAAGTTAAGGCCGACCTAGTAAAGGTTATTAGGCAAGTCAAGTCAAGTATAAATAGAGTGCATCCTGCACTCTATTTCATCATTATATTCTCTCTCACACTCTCGGGAGAGTGGCGCACTTGTGGAGGAGAAGAAGCTGCTACTAGGAGATGTCTATCTCTTATGCTTGGGTTGTATCATTGCTCTATCTATCTCTGAGTAATTTATTGGGGTTTTTCACCTTTATGGTTTTCCCTAAGTAAACTCTGTGTCTCTTGTGTGCTTGCATTATTGTGTCCATGATTGATATGCTGTAGATATGTTGTACATGTTGTTCTCTCAGTTAAGATCCTAGATCAGATTGAAGTAAATTCTAAAAAATTAACAGGGGGTTGAAGAAACAATTGAGATCCTTCACCTTTATGTAATCATGGAGAAGCAGCTTGTGTTAAACCTAGGCACATACTTGAAAATGCTCCTGGATATCCTAATTACACATCACCTTGATTTATCGAGATTTTATTTACATGCAACATTTCATGAGATTCTATTTTTTTTAAATTTAAGAAGAGACTGCGTATATAAGACCACTGCCCTAACTTGTTGATCAGATATAAGCAGTACCATTCACAAGAAAAATTCAGAAACTGATCAAGCCAACTCGACAATGAGACTCCTTATCTTCCAGTTACAATACTGAAAGCAACTATCATGGCTTGGAGACCATATTGTGATAGTTTTAGTCCAAATAAAGCCCATGATCATGGCAGGGATGGCTTGCGATAAGACCTCCCTGTCCCTATATGCACGAGCATCTTTAAAAATGAGCAAACCAAATTTTATTAGGTTGAAAATTACAAGGCACTCCATGGCTTGGTGACCATATTGGTAGTGTTACTCATGGATGCTTTGCTGATCATAAATGGACCGACTTGTGATAGGATCTTCCAACTCCTAGTAAAACTAAAAGTCATCTTCCAAGTGTAGTGGCTTGATGTGAAGATGTCATTCTTCTTAGCACCTATGAACCTAATGGGCCAGCTTGATAGCAAGACCTCCCACCTTGTGATTTACATTTATTAAGAGATTTATTACCAAGGTGATTGTAAAAGGATCAAGAGCATAACAAGTTGGACAGGTCATTATGATATGCATCTTGAACCATGAAACATGAGACAATGGAGACTCTGGTATTCTCTGGACCCCAATTAAACAAATAAGACATGTGTAAGATAATGACCATTGTGAAGAGATATCAATTCAGGGTTCTGCAATCATTAGTTGTGTGCCCTTTGTTGAACAACCTCCGATACAGGACAAAATTAGGGCTAGAAAGCAGTTATAAAACCCAAGCTGAAATCATCACCAAGAGAGAAACTAATCAAAGAGTATTGCCAAATGTGTGAAGTTTAAAGCAAACAAATGAAAACAAAGCATACAAACCAACCAAGACAAGAAAAAGGAAAACAAACCTATGTACAAGTATATCATCCTGATCAAACAAAATACTTTTTTAGGAGTGAAAGATTCACAGGATAAGTGTCCACAACTCCTTCCAGTGTCTGTAATCGAACAGTTCAGGACCCATCTTTTCTGTAACAATGAAAGGTCCTAGCCAGAGGCATTGAAACTTGGTATACTGGTTACTATCTTTGTGTTGTTTGTCCCGTCTTAAAACCAAGTCTCCAACAGAAAATTCCCTTCCAGATAAATATTTTTCATCAAACCATCTTTTCACCATCTGCTGATGATGATACAACTTGTTTCTAGCCACTTATCTATCTTCCTCCAGTTTAAGTAGAGTATCAATTCTCTGTTGGAGGGGAGAAGAATCATCTTCTTGGACAGACTGGGATAATTGTACTGAAGGAATGGTGAGGTTAGTAGGAAGAATGGCTTCTTTTCCATACACTAGACAGTAAGGAGAATTTCCAATTGTTTCCTTTGGAGTAATCTGATCTACCCAAAGAGCATTATCGAGCTGTGTATGCCAATCTCTATGGTGAGAGGCCACAGTCCTCTTCAGAATGTTGATCAAATGTTTGTTCGAAGACTCAGCCAACCCATTACCCCGTGGGTAGTAATTGGCAAAAAATTTGAGTTTCATCCCCTTTTCAAAGGCATATTCAGTCATGTCAATCGAGGAGAAATAGGATGCATTATCAAAAACTAGGAATTCTGGAGTACCAAATCGTGAGAGTATATGACTGTCTAGGAAAGAAATGACTTGGGAGGAATTACATTGCTTAAGTGGGACTGCCTCCACCCATCTGGTGAAGTAGTCAGTTGCTGTGAGAATGTATTTGTGTTGAAGGGATGAGGTAGGATTTATGGGACCGACAAAATCAAGCCCCCATTGCTGGAATGGAAACTGAACAGTGACTGGTTGCAATAGGAAAGTGGGTTTCTTGAACTTCCCTGTGCATTTCTGGCATGGTTCACACCTCCTTACATAGGCATAAGCATCTTTAAACAACGTAGGCCATTAATACCCAGCTTTGAGAATCTTATGAGCTGTTGTCTCACTTGAAAAATGACCTCCAGCTAGTCTTGCATGAAATTGGAATAAGATGTCATCAGTTTCATGTTTTTCTAAACACCTAAGAAAAACCCCATTATAGTTTTTCCTAAATAGAACTTCATTAATAAACTGATAAGGTGCAGCCTTTAATCTCAAGGCTCTTCGTTTCTTTAAGTCCAAGGTTTGAGGAGCAAACCCATTATTTAGGAAAAAATTGATATGATCATACCATTCTGATGTCGGGGTATCAATAACATTGACAGAACCTGTAGGAATGTCTTTTTCCTGTTCCCATTCAATTTGCTCCTACTGGGGATCGTTAGATTGAGTAGTAAGAAGGAAAAGGCCTTGAACTTTGACAATTTTGGGTATCCTTATTTCCAAATCATACTCTTGTAGAGAAGTCATCCAGTGGGCTCTTTTTTCACCGAGCTCCTTCTGGATCGGCACATTTCTAATAGCAGAATATGGGACAAAGACCTTTGTTCGAGATTTTAACAAATAAGGCATGTAATGTTTGACAGACTTGTAAACTGTGTAGGCTTGTTTGTCAATTTGTGAATAGTTGAGCTCTGCACCCTTGAAGGTTGAACACATGAAAGAGATTGGGATCTATGTATCGCTATCATGTTTCTGGGTCAAAACATCTGCATAGGAGAAATCAGTGGTGAACGTATAGAGAATAAAATCTTTATCAAAATCTGGGGACATGAGAGCAGGAGCTTCAGCAATAGCCTTAAAAATTTCTACGAATGCATCCCTTTATTCTTGTGACCAGGTGAACTGTACATATTTCTTAACTAAATGTTGTAAAGGTTTAACTATCTAAGCAAAATTAGGTACAAACCTGCGCACGAAGTTGATCTTACCCAAGAAGGACTGCATTGCTTTACGCGAACCTGGTAAGCCGATTTTTGAAATCGCATTTGTGCATTCGGGGTCAATGATCATACTTCTTTTGAAACAATGAATCCTAACAGCTTGCCTTCTGTGACTGCGAAAAATGGATTAAATTCTTGGGGTTCAAGGAAATGCCAAATTTCCTGCAACGTTCTAAAACCTACTTTAGAGCAAATAAGTGTTCATGTCGTTTTTTTGAAAATATGGTAATATCATCTAAATAAACCATGACAGAATTATGTGTTAAACCTTGGAAAGCTATATCCATAGTTCTCTGAAAGGTGTCTCCTGCATTAATCAAACCGAAAGGCATTCGCCTGTAGGCGAAGGTGCCCCAAGGGGTTCTGAAAGCTATCTTTAATTGGTCATCTGGAGCAACCATAACCTGGTTGTACCCTAAAAACCATCTAGGAGAGAAAACATTTCTGAACCTGCTACCTTTTGGAGAATTTGTTCCACGGGGAGAATATGGTAGTTATCTTTTTCTTAGGTCCAGTTCAAATTCCTGAAATCGACACACAATCGGATTTCACCACTTTTCTTGCGTACATGTACCAAATTGTCTATCCACTCTGTATGCCTCACCGGAAAAATAATTTGGGCTGTGAGTAGCTTTTCCAGTTCTTTTTTCACAGAAGACTCTAAACTGGGATGCATTTTCCGCAGCTTCTGTTGTTATGGTTTAACTTCTGGCTTCATGGGTATATTATGGTAGATGACGCTAGTGTCAAATGTTTTCAATTCGTCATATGTCTAGGTGAAGACATCTTTATATTCTTTACACAGTTTAGAGATAGCCCGCCTTTCTTTTGGGGTGCAATCAATTCCTAAATTGATGCAACGGGGCTCTTGCTCGGTCCCTAAATTGAATTGCTCGTAATTAAGTGAAGAGCTCTATGTTTTACAATTGGTTTTGTGTTTGAACTTGTCTTGAAAATCGTAAGACCTCTCCAAATTAATTACAGACTTTGGGATGATATTCGAGGAATCCGAAAGATATTTTTCATGTTCATCCTCGTCTATAGCCATATCCTGGAATGTGTCTTGGTTTGTCAAAAAATCAAGTATCTACTTATCATCATTGACTACTTTCCAGTTTGTCACGTTATCTGGTATGGAAGGCCTATACATCATTTCTATTGAAAATGTTTGAGGAGACAGGCCCTCTAGTGGAATCAATCTGGAAGCTGTATTTGCCAACAAGTCAGCATCAAAGTTCTGAGACGTAGGAACTGAATTAATATTAATGCAATAAAAGAGCTGGTGAGATCTCTTACCAATTTCTGATAATTCAACAGGCGGGGAGACAAGCAATGTATCTTATTCCTCACTTGTTTCACAATGATTTCTAAATCTCCAAAAAAATGAATGATCTGTACTTTCAATTCAAGATCCTTTTTCAATCCCTGTATCATGGGCTCATACTCAGCCACATTGTTAGTACAATCAAACTCTAATCTGCATGCAATCATAGTTTTTGTTCCTTTTGGATCTATAAGAACACATCCTGCACCAGCTCCATCCTTAGATTTAGAGCCATCAAAAAACAATGTCCAAGCAATGGAATCTAATCTAAATTTGTATTTACATTAAAAAGATTATGTACAATTTCCCCTGAGAATGGTACAGAAGTAAGATGATTTACCTGAGATTCGTTCTGTGCATTCTCCCGTGGTGAAACATCAGCTAATAAATTCCTGAAAAATGTATCAAAGGTAAAATTTTCAATGTGCGTGTTGAAATAACCCATAGGCTCACTTAAATCATTCAAATATGTGACTGTCTGTTTCATAAAGGGCTCCCTGCTTATCTTGATCTTGTTTGAATGACCATTGTAGGGTAACCACAGATGGGACCAATCAGCAGCAAAATAACTATATTGGAGAAAACTCACTATGGCTTGGGAATACCACAATAGACAGATGCCTACCAAAAATATACTCAATCCTCAAAACAGTGCTATTATAAATGACAATGTTAAAACAATGGAGAAATGTAACCAACCTTGATCCAATGTTTGATGTAGATCCCCATTGGAGCTTTCAATCCACGCACATCCAAGCACTTGTAATCTGCAAATTAGTCTTGACAACCAATATCTAACAAGTACATGTGATATATAAACGACATTAACATTATCAATAACAATGGTCCATAATATCATAAGCAAATGCAACCCAATGTACAATAAATGACATTCACACCATTAATGGACGAGAATATGTGTATTTCTATTAATGAACAAGAAGAAGTACAAAGTGATACGACCTCTTGTTGGTAACCAATCTGAACCAAGATCTAGATCAATCCACTTGTGCCTCCACCACTTCAATCCTCCATGAATGGAAAACTCAAACTAGAAAGGAGTTTGGAAGGTGAATATAAATGGTTCACAACTACAAGGATCAATAAGTGCAGACTCAAGATAGGGCAAAAATCCACTAGAGTGCCTTTACTCTTTTCCTCTTCCTCCCATCCATAAGCCATATTTTCTCAATATATAGTCCTCTCAAAGGTAGGTGAAAGGACTCATCGAGACATTACTTGTGTAATGACCCTTTTTCAAAATTCTATTAAAATGCCAATTTTTCCACTTTTTCCCCAATTTCGACCTTTGACTAGTTTAACTGTTTTGACCTCCAAATCAACCCAAATGCTCCCAAATATTCTGTAGGAGTGTATGAATGGAATTTAGACTTGAATATCAGGTTCAGGGATGTTTTATGGCCCTCCAAATACTACTTCAAAATTGATTTGTATTTTGATCAATATAGGTAATTTTGACTAGTAATTTGTGCATGAAATCCCCCCCGGGTAACACTGAAAATGGACTTCCAAATGCCTCCAAACTCCCACAAATTTATAAACATAGGTATATAATGTGTTAAGTATTTGATTAAGGTCTCATATGCACCATTAATTGATTTTTACTACTGTTCTAACTCTCTCACATTCAACAGCAAAAACCCCCAATTCGACCCTTGGGGAAATGGCACTATTTCACCTCCCAATACAACTAAACTGAGTAAAAATGCTTCAAATGCTCAAGTACAGTATATGAAACTTGTAGAAGACATCCATGGAAGTATATTGATCACAAATATATTATAGAATCATCCATCCATTTGAAATAATCAACATTATAGTGTCATACATCAATGCATTGGGGAAATGGACATTGTTTGCTCATTAATCAATAGTTTTGCATACAACCAGTGGGTATTTCAACCTGATACTTTCTGAATATTAATAAAAGAGGATATGAAGGTATTACAATCATAAATATATAATGAGAAGCTCTCTCAAGAAGCACAAGTGCTCACCAAAAGCGCCCTCCCTCAAGGAGCATGAATATGCCTTCAAAATTGGAAACGGTGGAGAGAAAGTGCTGCACTAAACCAAACCATGAAACTTCCTGTAGCTGCTACCTGCAAATACAAACTCCATTAAAGCACCATGAAAGACCTGAGTGGCCTCTCCAAACACCAACTTGGATGGGAATCTTTCACCCTCAAAATTGGCTAAGGCAAGAAACTAGTCATCCACTAGCTCTCTCTTCACAAATGCAATTTTTCTCAAATCATCAAAAGCCATTCTCATTATTCATTTCTACATTTTATAACCAACATTAACCTTCTAAGGGTCGAAATCCTCTCAATAGATTCAATAGATTTTCATTTAGGAAATATTCCACATTTGCCACTTGTATCCTAGTTCCAACCTTCCATCTTCTCCCAAATTCGATTTTGAGTCTCTTTGGCTTCTCCAACTCCCAAATTCGCCTTCCTTGAGCCTATTTTTGGTGCTGACATGTCATATTGGTCATATGTCAGAGGTCAGGTCTGCAATTTGTCATAGTTGTCATAGATGCTCCATCATTGGTGTCATAGGGGCTAGGGAATTTAGCCCAAGTGTCCACAAACTTCTACTTTGACTCTTTATCTTCCATGGAGGTTACCAATCCTTCCCAATTCGACCTAAGATGCTCAATGAAATGTGTTATGACTTACCAACTCACCCAAGAGTGTTCACATTCCCATTAATTCGAATTTGCAAAAGAGAGATACCATGTATTATGAAAAATCAGGCTAGTGTGGGTCCCACCACCTCCATATGTCTCCAAAACCACTTGCCACTTAGAATTTGTCTTGAATTTATTTATTCACCATATTTATTAAATGCTTGAACCCCTCTAATGTCTAAATATCATTTATTATCTTCCTTATTACCATCCCACATGTGCCCATCCAACCTAGGAAACTAGTAGGATTGATGGGATTGTCTTACTATGCACTTATTTGAATGGGGACATTACAACTTGGGCAGATGGAGAGCCAAAGGTCACCCAATGACCGCTTTTTTGGGAGTAAAAAGTGATAAAATAGTGGTTTTTACCATTTTACTTGATACCCGTGGGCTATAGGGATGCAACTCGCGGGTACGCATGCTATAGTGATGCAACATGAGGGTAGGAACAAAAATAGGATAGACTGGTATCACTGAAGGATGAAAATGGATCTGAGTCACTGAAATGGATCCTACAGGCCAAATAATGCTGATGCTCACAGAGTGGAAGATTTCTGTGTAATAATAACCTTTTAGCTTTTCTAACCAGTCTCTACTAAGCCACATACCATATGCTTATGGAATATCAGCAATGACTATATCAATTCTTTGATGGATTTGAGGATCAGTTGATAATGTAATTAAAACACTTGTGAGCCTTCCTACCACTCTGACTTTTGATCTCTCAAGTTTTACTATCTGAGTAGGGAAAGGTTCCCACATGGCATTCAACTTTCTGCAGACAGAAAGGGGCATCGCATTTGATGAGGCACCACAGAATCTATCATGCAGTTATGTACGTTTCAGATGAAAATATCAAAGGTAAGCAAAAAAGGTGGTGTCCTTCTGCTACCAGACTTCTGATCATCTGGTTTAGTGAAATAGTTAAGGTTATTATTCTGCAATTCTCTTGGCTATTTTACCACCATACTTTTGGGTAAGGTATCCCTCATCAAATGGATTTTCAATAATTCAGAAAAAGAGATGTTTGCCTTCACTCTTTTAAGATCTTCAACTAAATTGTACTCCATCTCAAGGATGACTGTATCCTTGTGGGGGACAGTCTTGCCTTTATTAGGAACTTGTGTGGAGGATGAAGGTTCCTGAGGGGGTTGAGGTTTAGACCTTGTGTTATAAGGATGTTGGACATTAAACAAAGTCTCAGGTTTTCTTCTTCTTCACACATAGGAAGCTCTGAAAAAGTAACTTACAGTGTTGATTTGTGGATCCTCATGCTCATCTTCTTCTTCCTCAGGTGGTTGTGGATCAGGAGCAGTTTGATCATTAGGGACTTCAGTGGTGTTCTGAGATTCTGCTGCTAAGGATCTAAAGATAGAATAAATTTCTTCATTTGTGAGGCCTTCTGTTGGATTAGGAGGTGGTGGATTTGTTGGAGGTTGATAAGGTCTCCTAAAAGGTGGCCTCACAAAACCTCTATTCTGGTTTTGATTTTCATTGTTAGTTATTTTCAAATCTACCATCTCGTTTGACATTTTCTGGATGAGCATTTTCATGTCATTTATGTCAAATGGATCCTTTCTTTGTGTAGTGGGTTTAGGAACATGATCATTCCTTTTCCTGGAATTTGAAGGCTGTTCATCTGCGATTTCTGGATTGTCCTTAAGACAAAAAATTTCCTTCTCAGCTTGTATTGCTTCAGCAAACACTTCCAGCAAAGTTCCCTTTTGTACTCTTTTCACCCACATTGAAATTGAAGCAGGTAGGCCTTTTTCATAGTAGGCTATCAACAATTCTTCAGCAGGAAGAAGGTTGATAGGAATTCTATTCTTTAAGTATGAGAACCTTTGGTTGAAATATTTAACCCTTTATTTCCCTTTGATTTTCATGGAGTATGATTCCAAAACAAGATCCTATGGTGTTTTGTCATCTCCAAACTTTTGGATGAATAATTTCTCAAACTCATCCCAAGAAAAAAAAGACCTTGGTGGCAAGGAAAAATACCATGCAGCTAGTCTACAGACTACATCTTCATAAATGAGACTTCTAAGCCTAATATCCTGCATGAAGGTTTTAACATGATCTAGGGCAAGTGATTTGTCATTTGGGTTAAACTTGGGTAACCACTTCTCAGTGTTTTTGGGTAGTCTATGTTGGTCTCCAAGTACCCATACTGCATCTTGGTCGAGCCAAGCTCTGGTTTGGCCTTCTGCAGCCATCCGTGGTTCTTTTTATTCTTCTTCTGATGAAGAGCTTGAAGAATGTTCACTATCTAAGGAAGAGGATGAGGACAAAGGAGGAGGTGGTGGTGGTCCACCAGTCTTAAGTTTTGGCTGATTTTGTGTTTCCTGAAAAAATTGACTAAGGTTATATTCAGGGGAACCTGATTGACCAACCAATTCTTGATTTCCAGGTTGTGGATTAACTGTTTGCTGATGTTCAATATTCTGATCAGTTGTCTGTTGGATAATTGGATCACTTATCTGTGAAACTATGTCTTGCTGAGGTTCTTTATTATTGGTCTGCAGAAAGTTTTGTAAATTAATCGCTGCAAGACCACGTCCTCATTGATCAACAAGTCTTTGTTCTTCCCTAGAAACCCTATCGGATGATGTTTTCAATATCTTCCCTAGTGAGAGGGTCCCTCTAGTAGGTGATACAATAAAGATATTCTCTCTATTTTCCTGTTGTGCTGCAGATACAACAGGTGCAACAATTTGTTGAGTAGGTGTAATAGGGACAACTGTGGGTTGTGACTCTGTTGGTTGTTCAGATGTTGAAGCCCTTGATTGGATTCAAGTTTGAACCATTGAATTATTTGCTATAGGAGGTTTCTTAGTGGTTTGTTTAGGCATGTTGTACTATTGGCCCTCCTTCTAGCTCCATTTGTTGATGCCTCGGTTGTGCAGGTTAGATGCAAAAGATGTTGGAATGTTCCAAGACACTCAACAAAGGAAGAAAACCCAAGTTGAAAGGCTTCGAAAGACCTTGCGCAAGGGCAGTTCTATCCCCAACGTATTTGTTGTGGTGATCCCCCACGGATATTAGGATTCCGCTGGCACTCTAAGAGTATATGAGTTGACCTACAATGTCAATTTCCCAGTCATGGAAAATCAAGGTGAGGATATGGTAATGCTAAGCTAAGCTAACCTATTTTAGAAAAGGGAAACTAAACTAAGTTGATCCTATTCTAAAAGGAAAGATTATTTTATGTGTAGATTGGTCTTGAGATGTGATTAAATAAGTAATTGAAAAACTTAACAAAAATTTCTTTAGTTGTTTTACTTGTTAACTTGAACTATTATCAGTTAATGAAAATCAAACGACCATCTTTCAAATATTCATGCTCATTGAAGATCCAGTCTGTAATCACTCTGCTAATTGAAAAATTAACAATGATTATTTGAATTCATATGCACCGAATCATTTGCAGAAATAAAACATGAAAGTACTTATATTGAAAAAAATCAATGAAGCACTTTGGAACATAAACCAGTCATATAGACAAATCGATACAACAGATTTGTGCATTAAAAGATGTTTAACAAAAGATTGGATACATAACAGAGGACAATTTGAAGTATAAATCAGAAAACTCTAAAAGAATTTTAAGATATAACAGAAGATATATTAAAATATGACTTTACTATATGAAGAGGTCTTGTATTGAAATTACAAAAAAGATCTACTTAAAAGAGTATCCCTTGGTCCAGTATTCTGCTGACTTACAACTCCAAAATTACCAACCCCTAATTACGAGAGGTATCCTTCTTTACATAATTACAATAGAGTCCCAAAAATAGAGATCCCTAGAAAATAGAGATTACAAAATCGGATCAAACTACAGATCCAAGAAATCCTGCCACCTCTAGGCCTACATGATTTCTTCCACCTTTCAAAAGAGATTATTAAAGATACATTCCTTAATCGAAAATATCTTCATAACACAACAATAATTCTGCCCCAACCTGCTCATTATCAGCAACAGACGATTCATTTTGTAAATAATTTGCCGCGGGAACTTTTGGATCAGAGACTATATTCTCAAAAACAGAAAAATCCATTAAAGGATCTATTTCAGAGGAAGTTGGTGGGGCATCAGGTTCTTGATTGACTATACAATCTCGTATAGTATCGTCGTCACGGTCAGCCAATTCCTTAGAAACTTTCTTCTCTTTCTTACTAGGGATTTGCATGCAAATAGACAGAGCATCAAAATCTTCTTCACCACTATCACTACTTAAATCAGGAACACCTGCATCAAAAGGTGGTGACATAGGTTGTTGATATAGTAAGGGATAGAGTTCTTCATCTTTGAAGTGGGCATTGGGAGATTCATGACCTGTCTGCATACTGCTTCTATCAAATACGTTCAGAAATAAGCTCACAAGACTATTGTACAGAAATTTTCCCCTTAAAGAACACAAAGGATGAACTAAAGGTTTCATGTTTGTTGTCAATTTAAGGCCAACCGATAAGATATAAACATCTGAATAGGACAAATGATAATAATTCAAATTATGTGATGAACTCATTGCAATTATCCAAATTGTGATGACAACGAGCAAGGACATGCGTTAGTTGGATCTAACATGTGTGAAAGTACAAAATCAATCAAAACTCACACGTCTTAAACTAGTTCTGGAAACTGATTATTTCAAGTAATCTCATGTCAGCAATCATGGCTTCGCATTCGTGACCAAAATGAAAATTATGGCTTGAAAAATGACTACGAAGTGACTGAAACAGAATCCTAATTACGCAGACCGGCAATTCTTGCATACCTACCAAACTGGATTCGGGTGACTAAATTTAACAAAAATAAATGGAAGGATCTTTCAGACCAAAACAAGCATAATGGCATAAAAAATGAAGGAGTAGAAACAAATAACAAAGAGGTGTCAAAATGAAACGAGACTGTCAAACACCGAGTGTAGCAAAGGCAGTAATCCATCCAGAGGTAATAGAATATCAATTAAAAAAAAGTCCCCTAGTAAGGATTCGACAATAAAATCCTCAGTGTGACGAGATAATTCTTCGAAAAAATGGTAAAAATAAAATAGAAAAATGCTATTTATTAAATTTACCAGATTAAAAGATGACTGTAGGGTGAAAACAAATCGACGGCCGAAATTAACCGAAGCAGGATGCTGGGTCACGCGAAAGGCTTATTCAAAAAAATTATTAAAGGATCTTGAAAGCCGCAACCCGACAATTGCGGGTTGCGGGTTACGGAGTCGTGCAAACAGTAAGGTAGAAAAAGAGTTCCCGAACGCCGAAAGTCACCATTGTGGGTTTCGAGTTTTGGGGATTACCATAGTAAAAAAATGAGAAACGTGTTCCTGAAAGCTGCAACCCGACATTTGCGGGTTGTAGGTATTGAGAACGACACACTCGTAAACCCAAAAACACAACTTCCTGGAAGCCAAAACCCGACAATTGCGGGTTGCAGATTTTGGGAACACGCAACAAAAAAAAGGGCATAGCCCGAAAGCCGAAATCCGCAATTGCAGGTTTTCGGGTTTCGAGATGTTAATTTCCCAAAATTATTTATAAAGGGAAAAACCGAAAGCCCACAACTGTTGGGTTGCGGGTTTCGGATTGATGAAAACCAAAGATCGAAAAGCAAAATCCCCGCAACCCGCGACCACTGGGTTTCGGGTTTCAAGTTTCCTAAACTCAAAATAGAGCAAACAAATCCCGCAACCCCCAACTGTCGGGTTGCAGGTTTCGGGAATGTAAATTCCAAAACTGTAAAACAAGCACCCCGCAACTCAAAAGTGTCGGGTTGATGGAAGACAAGAGTAAAATACTCAAAATTTGAGGAAATTTACAAACCAGACAGGTAGACATTATCCAAAAAGAGAAAAACACGCAAGGTAAAAGTATGGGTGAGAAAACTAAACAAGTGAAAACTCAAATTCTCAAATTTACAGAGTACACTCACCCAAATACCTTTGCATTTATTCAAAATGGGGTTCCCATGCTTCAAATCCCTCATGCTTTTCCTTATCTTGCAAAACACCCAATTGTGAATTTAGTGAACCATTGATATCAACATTAGAATTTTCAAATAAATTACTGATTTCAGCTCGTAAAACTCTTGATTTTGCAGTAGATTTCAAAGAATTCTTACCGGTCTTGAATTTTCCTCTTGAATACCTTCTACATAACTCACTGATATCATCATATGCTAACTGAAATACATCACCTATTCCGCTCAAATTTAATATTTCTAAATATTTAGCTTGGATTCCCTTGAGTAGGAGTGTTTTCAAGGTATCTTTCCCCAGTTGTCTTTGTTTGGATCTTTGAAGATTGTATTGAAAGTGTTCAATGTAATCCTCCAAACTCTCTTCTTCGGCTTGTGACATTTCAAATATATATTCATTGACCTTGCAATAATATTGGTACCTTTTCAAGAATACATGTTTCATGTCTTCCCAAGTTTGTATACAATTCCCACTGAGGCTCATGAACCATCGGATGGATGTTCCTTTTAGAGTAAGAGGAAACACACTCAACTTTTGATCATTATAACAATAACCATATCATCTACAAAGTACTTCAAATTCAAATAAAAATACATCAGGGTGTTGATTTTCCAAACCATGAAAATTTGGTAGAACATGTGGGGGAATGCTTTTCGTTGGTGCCACTCCTCCTGAATCTCTGATGGGAAATTCGAAGGTAACAACTTATGCATCTTTCTTACCTGCCATCTCTTCATTAGATTCTTCATGTGCTATATTGAGGCTCCTCCTTTGAATGTTCCTATCTACTTGTTAGGATAATGGGTGGTGCTTACAAAACCACTAAGGGGAATGATAAAATTTACGCTCCAAAAATTGAAACTGAAATAAAACAAAATGCAAAGAAAGAAAAACCTAAACTCAAAGCAAATTCAATAAAGTGAAAGGTAATCATGCAACCTACATGCTCTACTTTAACAATGCATCTACAAAACAATGTCAGATGTACTTTTGAACCATTGATAACTTCCATGCCAATGGGGCCAAAATGTTGGTTGAATTAATTGTCTAATTAATTAAACAACTGAAACTACCAAAACATAACTTATCAACCCAAGGAAGTCTTTTATTTCAAAGCTATCGTGCAAGATCTATGCAAGCACAATTTCTACCTGACACTATTATCTATTGGTATGAAATCAAAACTCATTATAAACTAGATCACACCTTCTTGAAAATCAATCAAACTCAAAACCTATTCATAAATCCACACTGTAAATTTAATCACACTTCAAACAAAATCAACTCTTATGAAGCAAGATCTAATTGCATAAATCTGAAAGAAATGCTATGTTGGCCAACGATCTATCAGAACGAATTAACAAGAAAACAAAAATGATAAAGCTAATGAATGAAAGAAATAACTAAATGATAAACAAATTCACACACTTACAATCAAAACTACCAGCATGTATTATCATAATGAAATTATTACAATAGAGTCTGGATCAAATTCCAAAGCATAACATTGCTTGATATCCTCCCCCTATACTTGAGAATTATTACATATTTATACATAAAAATCTCTCATGAGAATGAGAAACCGAATTCCCAACTTGGAATATGTTTCAACAAATTTGCTAATTTGAAAACCGGTCGTAACTGTAGATCTATGAATTACATGTTTAGAGAACCAACTGTATATCTCAAATTGTGGATTTTTTTGGTGGTTTCCTCACAATTCAGGTAATGGAGGCCGTTACGCACAAAACCCATGTCCCATATTTTCGATATTCTTCTTCATCTGCTCGAAAATCGCGCCACAAATCAATGTGTTATTATCTTGCACTCATTTTTGGTTGGAACCGTTCGATCATGAGCTGGAGGCTTCCATGTTGGACTTGGGAACGAATTGAAATCACAAATCCACATATTCAATCCTAGAAATAAAACCATGTTGTGAATATCCATGTGGACGTGTGCTAGCATGCCAACTTTTGAGGCTTGAACCATGATTGCTACTACTGCCAATTATGCATAATATTCTTCAATTCATCAAAAGAAAGGAAAATAATCATGATTAACCACAAAGCATCAATGAGACTAATATGGTATTTCTTGAGTAGTTACAGCAAATGGACGGAAAATGGAATGATAAATGGGTGATAATAGGAAGAAGATGGATGAAATAGGTGTCAATAAGTAATGAAAATAGGGACAAATCTGTGACCCAACACTCATCATCAAGTTCTCTCGTCACGTTGTAGCATTCCATCAACATTTTTGTGTCGTAGTCCTCTATAATCCCATTGATTTTTCTGTCGAGCTTGCTTCGAGTACTTTCTCATAGATATCCTGAAGTGCACTGAGGACGAAGGGGTTTTCATTCGAGAAGTTGGAAGTTTGGCTGAAGATAATATTCAGCTCTTCCCATGTGGTTGTTCCGTGTCACAGTGCTGCTGCGATATACTAGCTTCGCGGTACCTCATCCAATGTCTAAATGAATGCGTTGACCCATTCCTGTTTTTGTCTTGTTCCCCATTTTCTTTGGAATTCATCCAGGTTCTCCCTTGGGTTATTGATGTATATGTAACTTGAGAATGTATTTCACCTATGTATTTCATCTATAATATTGTACTCATATAGGGATGTTATTATTCCTCTATACGGAAGTGTCGTCATTTGTATTGACAAGAGTCGCAAGTGTCATAACTTGCCGATGGGTTATTAGACCACCATGTGTGGGGTCGGACCTGATTAAGTTAACCATGGGTTATTAGGCTAAGCTAGACAAGTTGGCCCCACTAGTTTATTGGGTAGGACAAGACAAGTATAAATAGAGATCGGGATATCTCTATTTTATCATCTCATTACTCACTCTTCCATCACTCAGAAAGTGGCGCACATGTGAGGAGGAGGATCAGCTGCTAGGAGAAGACTATCTCTTGTACTTTGGTTGTACTTTGGTTGTATCATTGCTCTCTCTATCTCTGAGGAAGTTGTGGGGTTTTTCACCTTTATGGTTTTCCTCAGTGAAACTCTGTGTGTCCATTGTCTTATGTGATTGGTTGATATGCTTGATACATGATTGATATGATTGATATGTTGTACATGTTATTCTCTTAGTAAAGATCCTAGAGTATGTTGAATTAATGCTAAAAAATTAACATGGTATCAGAGCTTTTCTGAGAAGAAGACATTGTGCAGTGGCAGAAAATAGGGTTTTTGTTTATTGGGTTTCTCTCCACAGATTTTGGAAAAGCAGTAACATCGATTGACTCTACTCATAAAGGAGAATCTATCTGTCCAATCAGAAATCAATTCTGAGCACTTTCAGTTTTGGCCCTAAAAATTAGGGTTTCCACAAAAATAGAAATTTCTAAAATATGAAGACATAGCTAGAAGCTCCTTGGCAAAATCGAAGTTTAGAGCTTTGGATCGATATTTTTGGTTGGGTGAAGCTCCGGGAAACTCAAATCTGAGTTCGGGGTCCTCCCAAGTGAATACGAGAAGACTTGAAAGGCATTTTTGAAGGGTGAAAATTTGCAGATCTCAAATTCTGAATATACCAGGCTGATCAACTCATCAAGGCGCATCTTTCTATCCTTTCAGAAGTTGGAAATTCACATTTTGAATTTTTATGGTTTCTCTGACAAACCCTAATCCCGGACAAGATCCAGTTTTCAACAAATCAAGTGGTAAGACCTAAATCTCTTATATTTCCATTTGAAGTACTCTTTAAAGATGTCTCACCACACCAACCCTGAGGATAAGCTGGAAGGGGTTGATAACTTCCAAGCATGGAAATATAGGATTGGGTTAATCCTGGAAGAAAATGAGTTGGACACTTATATAAGTGAAGAGGTCCCTATCCCAGAGGGAGAAGAGGCGAAGTCTCTTCACAAGAAGAACTTGGTCAAGGCAAAGAGAATCATTGCTGATTCTATCAAGGACCATCTCATTCCACATGTGTCATCTCTAAAGACACCCAAGGCAATGTTTGACTCTTTAACCAAGCTGTTTGAAGGGAAGAACATAAATCGGAAGATGACTCTATGGAACCAATGAAAAGGGGTAAAGCTTCATAATGGAGAGACCATTCAATCCTATTTCTCCAAGGTCTCTTAGATCAAGGAACAACTTGAAGCTGTGGATGAAATGGTGGAGAATGGTGAAATTGTCATGACCACTCTGAATGGCCTACCTAGGTCATGGGATTCCTTCATTCAAGGAATATGTGCAAGAAGGAAGTTGATCTCCTTCAGTAGACTGTGGGAGGAATGTTCAAAAGAAGAAGCTAGGCTTGTAGCCCGAGAAGAAAAGATGGGAAGTGAAGATCAAGATCTCACAGCTCACACCAAAAGAAGCAATCCCAAGAAGGAGAACTCTCATCACAAGAAACCTTTTAAAAAGGGTAAGAAGGATTTGATATGCTTCACATGTCATGAGAAGGGACACTTTGTTGCATATTGTCCCAAGAACAAAAGGGACAACAACTCCAACAACAATAGGAAGGGAAACAAGAAGAGATATCATGCTCATGCTTCTAAGGATGATGAACCTCCCAAGAAGAAGGCTAGAGCAGAAAGTGATGACTCATCTAGTGAAGATGAATATGTTCTAATATCTGCTCTCACAGGTACTATCTCTCATGGATGTAATGGTTGGCTTATTGATAGTGGGGCTTCCAAACACATGACTGGGTTTAAAGAATCTTTTGCAAATCTATCTAAACATGAGTCACCCCATAAGGTGAAACTTGGGGATGACTATCAATATCCTATCAAAGGAAGTGGTGAAGCCTCCTACAACCTAGACTCTGGGAAGTCTTTGAAGATGAAAGATTTTCTATATGTACCTGGGCTCAATAAGAACCTACTCTCCATATCTACATTGGATGTCAAAGGCATGAGGGTTGCATTTGTAGATGGCCAAGTCCTGATGTGGCCAAAGGGTAAAACTATAGATGATGCAGTAGTGATTGGAGAACAAGAGGGAGGATTGTACAAATTGAAGGGACAACCTAAACATGGCCTGCTACATAAATCCATGGAGCCAAGTGAACTTTGGCATAGAAGGCTTGCACATGTGCACTATAGAGCACTACCAATTGCGAGAAAAGTTGTAGAAGGTCTTCCTGAAATCAAGACAAAGCATGATGGTATTTGCAAAGGATGTGCAAAAGGAAAGAACATTAAGAAGGCATTTCCAAGCATTGAAAGCAAAGCTAAAGGGATCTTGGAGATTATCCGCTCCGATGTATGCGGTCTGATGTCATCCAGTTCTTTGAGTGGGTATGTATACTATGTCTCTTTCATTGATGATTTCTCTAAGAAGACTTGGATTTATTTCTTGAAGAACAAAGATGAAGTATTTTATAAGTTGAAGGAATTTGAAGCCTTGATGGAAAATGAAACTGATAAGAAGATCAAGACCTTCAGATCCGATAATGGCGAAGAATTCACTTTAGGTGATTTCAAGAAGCTATGTAGTGATTTAGGGATTAAGCGGGAGTTGACTGCTCCCTACAATCCACAACAGAATGGAGTTGCAGAAAGGAAGAATAGAACAATCATGGAAGCAACACGAGCAATGCTTCATGACCAGGATCTTCCTATGCATCTATGTGCAGAAGTAGCTAGCACAGCTGTATATGTGCAAAACAGAACACCTCACAAGATATTGGACAACAAGACACAAGAAGAGGTATTCTCTGGTAAGAAACCTAAAGTTAGCCATCTCAGAATATTTGGTTGTCCAGTATACACTCATGTTCCAAAGGAAAAGAGAACAAAGCTAGATCCTTTAGGAATGAAGGGCATCTTTGTGGGGTACAGTGAAAGCTCAAAGGCTTACAAAATATACTTTCTAGGGTTCAAGAAGATTGTTGACCAACGCGACCTCGGTCGACAGGGGTTCACCTCACTGTCGACACATACCGCAGTCTCCCTGGACACCAGCCCGAGAAGGTTTGAGCCCACCTAGCAACACCCGCAGAGCGGATGAGATCTCACCCGAGGCATCCAGGAAGAGTAGACAGAACCATGTTTCTGGTGAGGAAGGAGGAGAGTTGTGGCTGCACGGACTAACTCTATTACAGTAATTAAATAGAAACTTTAAACATTCAGCAAGGAGTTATAACATATTACTTCATCGCAGCATTTATCATCACATTCAACATAGAACATATTACTTAATCATAGCATTTATCATCATAACAACAGTAAGCAGATATTGCATCAAACAACATTCATACATCTCAACATTGCACAAAGATCGTACCAAAACATCATCATTATATTATTGTCGCGATCATATACCAGAAGCAAAAAATAGATCTCCGTACACAATCGTTCTCCTTTCTCTATTCTATATTCCCTTTTCTTCTTCTACTTCCTCCTCCTTCTCCTCCTTCCTAACACTTACAACTCTAATCTATTTATACACTTTTGCTCTTACAATACTTGTCCACTTACAAATGACTTCCTAACCGACGCCATGGACAATTGACCCAATATCTAATTGACTCGGTCCAAATGACCCCAAAAACCCGCATACCACGGTACAACTGACTCACTATTACATAATATATGGTCCAAGTGACCCAAAACCCGCCAACTGCGGTATTCTTTACCACAAAATACTCCTTTCGCATCCTCATCCGATGTGTCGCAGCATCGGCAATACCACGACATTTCCCCATCAAGCCGCCTACCAACAGGCCCCCAACAGAGTCTTGTGGCTCTCCCTCGAGCCACGTCAACTGCTGGACATAGTGCATGTCGAACTGAACTATGTTCCGGTAACTGCTCTTGTTGTTTGGATCACGCAGTGTTGTGCTACTTCTTCTGCTACACTGATCGTCGACTCAGTGTCATGGATTTTTAACCAAAAAGGGTCATCGTCCAACCTGTTGTCATGTACTTCGCAAACTCATCCTCCAGTCTCTTGGAATGTTACTAACGGTAAGAAAAAGAGGACAAACAATACCAATGTGCGAAATTAGCAGATGAATCTAGAACATCTGTTTCGCACCGACAACCGGTTCCTACTGTGGGCGGGGAGCTACTGCCCCAACCAGCTTAGGGGTCGAGAAGAGCACAATCCTTCAAACAACTACTGCATACTTAACCATGCTGGACCGGCCCTTAGCTCGGGCATAACACAGTGTAAGTGCACCCGCCATATCAAGGCTCAGGGACACTCATCGTTCAGGCTCGTAGGGCCCCTGGGGTGCTGCCACGAGAAACGAAGTGAAGCATTTCCATAGACTCCTTGGAATTCCTCATAACTCAACTTGCAAACTGATCAACTAGCATAACCACTCTATTTTAGAACAACTTCGTTGTAGAAAACTACCAGCTACCTCGGCTACTTATAGCCGAACCATTCCTCGGTCACGACGGTGGGAATGATGCCCCACTACCTCTCATCTTCATGTGTGAGCCCACCGACTGACACAACGGGGGGTGACCATGCTATCATCAAAGATCCCACATGCCGACGTGTGAGCAATCTCCTCATATCGTGCTGATCGTATAGGCCCAGTGTGCCATGTGCAAAACATGTCGTCGTCATGTGGTAATCCAGCCAAATCTGTTAGGTGCAATCATGTATAGGGATGATGGGCAGCGGTGTAACAATATTAGTGGAACAGTAGTCACAACACTGCCCCCTACCTCCCAAATCCTCCGTAATCATCACATAAATCCTTGAACAAAATATGTTGTCGATCATGGTCGCAATACTGCCATGAGTCTCCAACTGCTCCAAACTTTCGGCACAAGCCTCCCCGCTTTCGCATACCTTCTTTTGTTGGTGCGCCATCTGCCACCAAGCAACCTGCAACACACACACATACACACACACACACACACACACACACACACACACACACACACATATATATATATATACATACATATATATATATATTATGCAACTCAGACATCACACTGCTCCAAGCCCGATCTATAGGGCTTCAACCTATGACCATTTACCAGCTTGGGGAGCATCGCCCCATCCAACCACTGCAACTGAACTGCTCCACCTGAAGTAATACTATTGATGCGATATGGACCTAGCCAATGCATCTACAATTTTCCTGGATGTTTCATAAACTTGTTGTCGTATAATAACACCAAGTCACCTTGCTGAAACTATTTGTTTTTTATGTGGCGATCATGCCATGCTTTCTGGCGATCCTTCTCCACCCCTTGGTGAAAGCTAGCGATAAATCAATCTTCTTCCAGCTGCACCAATTGCACTAGAAGTTCATCTAATGCTGCAACATCATCCATGCTCGTAACAGCTGCAATTCGTAGGCTTGGAACAATGTACTCCATAGGCATAATTTCTTCCTTCCCATATACCAGCTTAAAAGGTGTCTGACCAGTCAACCTTTTACATGTGGTGCGATAGGCCCACAATACTGCTGATATTTTCAGATCCCAGTTGTGTTGATGCCTCGGGGGTGCAGGGTAAGTGCGAGGTGCTGGAATGGGTTCCAAGGCACAGAACAGGGGATGAAAACCCAGCCAAAGGATTCGAAAGACCTTGCGCAAGGGCAATTCTATCCTCTAGTTGTTTGGTGTGGTAATCACCCATGGATATTTGGCCTCCGCTGGCACTCTATGAGTAAAATATTTGATCTTGGGAGATCAGTTCTCCTATACCAGAAAACAAAGTATGAAAGTTGGTTAACGAACCTATCTTAACCTACCTAAGGAAAGAACTTATTCTAAGTCAAATCTGACCTAAAGGGAAAATTGATGTTGTGCAGATCAGAATTGAGGTGTGATGAACAAGTGATTAAGTACCTTGAACAGAAATGTCTTCGGGTTCTTCACTTGTTAATTTAAAGTTTTATCAATTAATAAATTAAATGACAATTCTTCAAATTTTTTGATCCTATTCAAATATCTGATCTGTAATCATTGTGTCAATTGAAAAATTAACATTTGATTAAACACATTTACTTGCTTCGAATCATTTACAGAAATATAAAAGAAAAACGTTCAATTAAAGAAATTTAATAGAACAGTTTTGAGCATAATCCAAACATACAGAGAAATCAATATGAGAGATCTTATGCATTAAAGAAAGTCCCGCAAAGGATTAAACACATAACCGATGATGAATTTGAAACATTAACTCAGCAAATCCCAAAGAAATTTGAAGAACAATAAGAGGTGAATTAAAAGATGACTTTCCTGAATAAAGAAGTCTTGTACAAAAATTACAACGACTCTGATAAATAGAGCATATTTAGTCCAAACTCCTGCTGAATTGCAATTCCAAAATTCCCAACCCCTTCCTGAGAGAAACTTTCCTCCTTTTATACTAAATTTTCATCAGAGTTCCAAAAAGAGAGATTCTACAAAATAGGGATTACAAAATCGGGTCTAACCATCGATCCAAGAAATTTTGCTATTTTTAAGCTCAAAAGATTATCCGCCACCTTTCACAAAAAGAAAGACTTGTTCTTCAATCTGATAAGGTCTCGTGGCACCATAAAAATTTAATCATAGATTGTTCACTAACGTCGACAGGTAGTGTGGCTTGTCGAGCATCCGCTGTAGGAAGTTTAGGGTCGAAGAACCCACTGTCAAAAACAGAGAAATCCATTAGAGGATTTACTTCAAGAATGGTAGCTGGCATGTCAATTTCTTTATTGATTATAAAATCCTGTATAACATCAGTATCAAGACCAGATGATCCCTCCAGAATTTCCTTCCTTTTCTTTTCGGGGTAGTGAATGCAGGCAGAGAATGTCTCAAAATCTTCTTCACTGCTACCAATTCTAAGATCAGGAACACCTGCATCAAACGGTGGTGACAACATTTCTTGATATAACAAGGGGTAGAGCTCTTCATTTTCAAAATAAACGTTAGAAAATTCATCATCTGCATGAAAATTGCTCATTCTGAATGAATCACGGATAGAAGGATATAAGTAGAATGCCAAACAGAGTGTTTCCTGTTTCAGAAAGCAATGGATGGACTGGAATTTTCATGTTAATTGCTATTTAAAGGCCAGCAAGCAGGTCAATGATAATCAGGCGGGGCAATCTGCAATGATTAAAGTTATCCAATAAATTCATTGTAATTAATTCAATTGGAATTAAAAAGCTAAGATATGTGCCAGTCGGATCAAAGACTGTGCGAAGTACGAGTTCAATTACTGCCTACATGATTTTGAATTGCCTTTACGATCACATCATCATAAGAAATCTCCCATCAATAATTGTGATTGGTGACTAATAACGAAGATGAAGATTATGGTGACAAAGCTGATGTGCAAAACGGTCTCGACTAAGAGTTCCAGTACATAGGCCATCAATTGTTTGCACATAACAAATCCGATCATTAAGATGTAGAACAAAAACGACAAGATGTCAAACTCATGTTCAGACATGGCATACTTAATGCGGAGAGATGGCATCCATCTAACATGAAGTAACCGATAGACTTGACATGGTGTCTGCTGTCATGAATTGCATGAAACAAATGCTAGTTTGGAAAAACCAGGTTTCAAAAGACCAGATGGCAAAGCCTAACTTAACTGGTTACCCAAAATCAACATAACCGCAAGATTATAACAGACGAACGATGGAGATTATCCTAAGCGGAATGTGGAATCGGGCTCAAAAATTTGCAGGAAGTTCTTACTCAAAGATCCCGCAAGCCAAAACCCGAACTTACGGATTTGCGGGTTGCGGGTCTGCAAATGGAGGTAAAAAAAATTTCGAAAGTCGAAATCCGACTGTGCGGGTGGTGGGATTCGGAAAGATTGAACCGTGAGGTAAAATAACCACCCTGAAAGCCACATTCCAAAATTGCGAGTTGCGGGTTTTAGGAGTATGCACCAAATAAACGAAAACCACAATCCCGAAAGCTGAATTCCGCCATTGCGGGGTTCGAGTTTCGGGGTAATTATTTTTAATCTAATTAAAAAAAATGATTCTGCAACCTGTAGCCATCGGGTTGCAGATTTCAGAATCAGCAAAATCAAAACATAAAACAACAATCCCGCAACCTGCATCTGTCCGGTTGCGGGTTTCAGGTTCTCCAAATGTCAGATTTCGTGATGACGATAATAATAAATAAAATACTCAAAATTTTGGCTCTTTTTAGACCGAAACTCTTCGGAAGAACTAACCAAACCCTTACAAACAAGCAGACCAAAAGCATGGGGAAGAATTTTAGAGGTAAAATCAAAATCCAAAAAATTTCAAAATGACTCACCCAAATACCTTTGCGTTTATTATAATTGGGGGGGCTCCCATGCTTGGCTAAGCATGGGATCTGTTGTGACCACAACAAGTCATCGCGGTTCGCATTGCACACCTTTGTCAACTCATGCTCCAATACCTTGTTAAACGCCTCCACCGTTCCATTTTCCTGTGGGTGATAGGGTGTACTCTTCTTATGTTGTATCTGCAATTCTTCCGTCAAGGTGGTGATAGTGCGATTAAGAAAGTGGCTGCCTTGATCACTCAGCAATATCTTGGGGCAGCCGAAACGAGTGATAATGTGATCAAACAAAAATTAACCAGCCGTTGCGGTGGAGTAATCAACTACGGGTGCTGCCTCAGCCCATCGGGTCAAGTACTCTGTTTCCATGACAATATACCGCGCACTTGTGCGTTTTCCTGGTGGATGAATCGGTCCGACAAAATCCACAGCCCATTTCTCGAATGGTTGCAGTGTCACTTGAGGTAGCAGTGGCATCCCGTCGTGTTTAGAAGGCTTGCCAGTTCGCTGACAAACATCGCAAGACCGCACATAGTCTGTCGCATCATTATGTAATATGGGCCACCAAAGCCCTGCACACAGTACCTTCCGGATAGTCGCCGCACCGCCATAATGTCCTCCCGCTACTCCACCATGTGCCTCAGCCAATATATGCGCTTTCTAATGTGGCAAGACACTTCTGCGTAATATTTTATTAGCGCCCAATTTATACAATTCTCCCACGATTAGTTAAAAGTCAGCAGCCTTGACAACCAACTGCTTATTTTGAGTAGTGGTAAAGTCAGCGGGCGTGGTGTTGGTCACCAGAAACTGAACGATGTCATCCAAATATTGATCAGCGGCGGCAACATGGAATAGTTGGGAATCTAGCAACCCATCTTTGATATTAGTCAGTTCCTCCCCTGTGTCAATCCATGACAAATGATCTGGTCCAGCATTCAACCACCCCGATTTCACAATGACTTTGAAATCAAACTCCTGAAACAAAAGTAGCCAATGGCAAATATTCTCCCCCAACACAGGCTTATTGACCAAGTATTTCAATGCAGAATGATCAGTGAACATTTTAAAGTGGCAACCCAACAAATAATGCCTGAATTTCTGCAGCACATAAACTATGGCTAGACCTTCTCGTTCTGTGATAGTGTAATTCCGTTCTGCAGAGGACAGCTTCTGACTAGAAAAAGCAATGTGATGATCAAGATCACCTTCTCTAGGTTGATCCAACACAACACCTAGTGCAATTGATCAAGCATCAACATGGACATGGAATTCCTTACTCCAGTCCGAAAAGACCAAGATTGGGGCTGACGCCATCTTCGCCTTGAGCGCTTCGAAGCTATCCTAACATTTCAGGCTCCACTAGAATGCTGCATTCTTCTTCAACTTTTACATAGGGGTAGTAATCGCAGCATACCCCCTAATGAACTTGCGATAGTATCCCGTATGATCCAAGGTCGCATGCAACTGCTTAATGGTGGTTGGTGGTTGCAACCCCAAAATGAGCGCAATTTTGGCTAGATCAACCAGCAACACCTGCTTACACACGATATGACCCAGCAATATCCCAAACGGTGCACAGAAAATACATTTCTTCAAGTTCAGCGATATTTGGTGCTGTCGGCAGCGCTCAAGCATTAACTGTAGATTGGCCAGATGGTCATGAATCAATCCATAAATAGTCCAATCATCCATATATACCTGCAAAAACTTATGAATAAAATATTTGAATGCGGCAACAATGACCTGGGAGAATATCGCAGGTGCATTCTTCAAACCAAACGGCATTACCATGTACTAAAAGCAACCCCATTCAGTAACGAAAGTTGTCTTATGGCGATCTTCCTTGGGAATGCAAATCTGATGGTAGCTAGAGAATCCATCAGTGAAGCAGTACATCTCCTGTCCACCCACTCCTTCAATTATTTTAGCAGTAAACGGGGTTGGAAAAGGGTCATGCAAGCAGGCATCGTTCAACTTTCGCAAGTCGCCGCAAATGTGTACTTCACCTGTTTTCTTGTCTTGCACCACCATAGGATTGATCCATTCGGACTCTTCCTGTAAAGTTAGTCACAGCAGATCTAATGAACAAAAAATCAGTCACAACAGATGAACATAGAAGATATGGTGCAAAACTGTGCAAAACATGCAGCAGTGCTCTCTATCCCAGAAAGGGTTGAATGAATTACAATACAAACTGTTTCAATGAACAGAGCAATTCGAATTGCCTAAGGAGGTCATTCGAATCACTGAATGGAGTAGCTTGACTCAATCTAGGATTCCTCATCAATCATCGGTGTTGCTCATCAATCACAACAACCAGTCATCCAGGTGTCAAGCTGAGTCTAACTGATCATAATAAATGTAACTGAAGTGTGTAGCACTGATATAGGATCTGGAGGCTCAGTGGGGGCGCATGGGAGGCTAACTGGAGTCAGAGCAAGTCACCTAATCGAACTGGAGGTCAATCGGAGGTGAAACAGTCAGTCAGGAGTGAAATCGGAGTGAAATCAATCAGAATCGGAGCTAACTGAATGTAACTGGAGTGAATCTGCAGTGGTAGGTGAGCAAGTGCGCCCTTCTCTGTCAGTAGGTGAGAAGAGGGCGCCTTTCAGCTTAGGAGGGCTAAAACTCTGTGGAAAGTGGCTCCCGGGTGCTAGAAGAAGGTGGATAAGGTGCTGGAGGCATCAAACTGGTGACTGGACTGCATATCCTGAAATAGATCATGCAAGATCCTGAAGTAGATATGTATCCCGAAATAGATGATCCTGAAATAGATATGTATCCCGAAATAGATGATGGATATCCGAACACCCCCCCTCAAGCTAGACTATGATGTGCCAACTAAAATAATGTGGGGCCCTGGTAACTAAGACCAAAGGTCACCCCAATACAATAATCCAAAAAATGCTGAAAAATAAACTAAGTGAGGAAAGAGGGAAAACCCAGTGGGAAGAAAGCCCCCCCTCAAGTCTAAAGCATAATAATGAATCAATCTGTCTCCACCATGATGGAACTCACCCCCAACAGTGAACGGAGGTAAGAGAACTTCTTCTCAGTGAAGCTCTTGGTGAAGATGTCTGCAATTTGCTCATCAGTAGGGCAATATTGCAGAATGATGGTGCGGTCATGCACCAACTGTCGAATGTAATGCATATGAATCTCAATGTGCTTGGTCCTCTGCCGCTGAACTGGATCTGTGGAGATCTTGATAGCACTTTGATTGTCACAAAATAGGACAGTCGAAGTAGTGCCACCAAAACCAAACTCGGAAAGAATACCCTGCAACCAAACTGCTTGAATGCAGGCATTGACTGCCCCTCGATACTCTGCCTCTGCTGAAGAAAGTGCAATGGCTGCTTGCTTTTTGCTGGACCAGCAAATAGCACCATGACCAATCATGAAAACATAACCGGAAGTGGACTTCCGATCAATGCTATCACCTGCCCAATCTGAATCAGTAAAACCAATGAAATCTAGCTCAGAATCTGCAGCATAATGTATGCCAAACTGTCTCGTACCTTGCACATACTGCAAGATCCGCTTGGCTGCTCGCCAATGAAGCTCATGTGGCTGCTGCATATATCTTGACACGGCACTCACGGCATATGAGATATCAGGCCGTGAATGTGTCAAATAAAGTAGTGAACCAATCAACTGTCGATACATACTGCAATCTGCAAGCGGTGTGGAATCTCCCTCCTCAAGACTGATTCCTGAGAGGAATGGGAACGGGGCTGCCTTACATTCAGCCATATTAAACTTCAATAACAGGTCGGAAGCATATTTTTGCTGAGATATAGTGATCCCATCGAAATTTTGAGCTATCTCCAAGCCCAAAAAGTGACTCAGCAAGCCCAAATCGCTCATGTCAAAAGCTAGATTTAGGGCAGATTTTAGCTTGTTTATTGAAGTAAGTGTGCTACCAGTAATAAGTAGATCATCAACATAAAGTACAATAACCAACAAATTACCTTTAACTCGCTGAAGATAGACATTAGGATCAGATTTGCATCTTTGGAAATTCTGAGAAAGAAGGAAGGAGTCCATCTTTGCGTACCAAGCTCTTGGGGCCTGTTTTAACCCGTACAAAGACTTCTTCAATCTACAAACCAATGATGGATCTGATGTATAACCCTCTGGCTGCTGCATATAGACCTCTTCAGCAAGGTCTCCATGTAAAAATGCACTCTTCACATCCATGTGATGCACCTCCCAGTGCTTGGATGCGGCAATAGCTAAAACAAGGCGGATGGAATCCATCTTTGCAACCGGTGCAAAGGTCTCTGTGTAGTCCACTCCTTGGACTTGGGAAAAACCTTTTGCCACCAACCTTGCTTTATATTTGCTGATAGTGCCATCAGCAGCAACTTTAGTACGGTAGACCCATTTACACTTCACTAATTTTCTTCCAGGTGGAAGAGAAACTAGCTCCCATGTATTGTTCTTTTGAAGAGAACTGTACTCTTCATCCATGGCATCTTTCCATCTCGGATCTCGATGGGATGAATAATATGATTGGGGATCTGAACCATCCATCAAATAACAAATCTCAGGAAGAAATGGATCAGCAATAGAAAGAGCCATACCTGCCCTTTGAAAGTCTCCTCTTGTTCGTCTTGGATCAGCAGGATTTCCAAGATTCGAACCAGCAGATTGTAGAGTATTTTGGGCCCACTTTGGTAACTGAGGGGGATCTGAATGGTCGGATTCCGAACCTGATATGTCATGATCATCATATGCTGCTACAATATCAGAAATATCAGAACTCATACCTTCATTATCGCTGCTCGAATCTTCTTCTGGTGAAGGCGGTGAATCAGCAGTTTTCTCCTCAACTAGTTGCAATTCTTGAAGCGGTTCTTCAAACTGCACACTGCGCTCTATGAATATCTTTTTAGATCTGATATCCATGAGTTTATATGCTTTTGATTCTTCCCCATATCCTATCAATATGCACTCGATACTTTGTGGATCCAAAGCTCGTCTCTTCTCAGAAGGAATTCTAGCCCATGCAGTAGAGCCAAAAACTCTCAAATTTGACACATCCGGTTTGTGACCAAAGAATGCTTCGAAAGGAGTCATACCTTTCACGGATGAATGTGGAACTCGGTTCTGTATATATGCAGCAACATTGATTGCTTCAGCCCAAAGATTTGCAGCCAAACCTTTTGATTCAATCATGCATGTAGCCATCTCTTTCAGTGACCGGTTTTTCCTTTCCGCTACACCGTTCTGCTGGGGTGTGTAGGGAACTGTATGTTGGATCTTGATTCCGCTTTGGGCACAAAGTTGCAGCAACTCGGACTTGATATATTCCCCACCATTATCAGATCTAAGAGCTTTGATCTTGCTCTCAGTGGTGGTCTCAACAGAAGCCTTAAAATCCTTGAATTTTCCAAGCACTTCTGACTTGTTTTTGAGAAAGAATACCCATGTAAAGCGAGAATAATCATCAATAAATGTCAAAACATACCTTGAACCATTTAATGACATATGGGGCAGCGGACCGCTGATATCAGAATGGATCAATCCCAAAATAGTAGAGGCTCTGCTAGCCTTGCCGCGGTCGAATCTGTGCTCGGGGTGCTTCCCAATAATGCAACCGGAGCATATTCCCTTCGAGGAACGGAGTTGTGGAAGCCCATCAACCATGGATTTATTTGATAGCAGCAGCAAATACTTATAATTTAGATGTCCAAATCTTTCATGCCAAAGCCTACTAACCTCATTACCATGTGTGCGAAGAGCAGTGGGCTTTGCAAGCGGAATAAAGTGCGAAAACTCATAACATTTAGCAGTGTGGTTTGCCTTTCCAACCGCAACTAGTCTTCCACTTTTGATATCAGAAATTTCAACTGTATTAGGGCTGAATGTGACTTTCTTTGGATCACCAGTATGTGTCATTTGATACACAGAAAGGAGATTCGAAGCTAAGGAAGGCACATAGAGAACATTCTGAAAGCATCCATGATCTACATGAATCGTACCTTTGCCCTTTGAAGAAATTTTTGAGTCATCTCCCAAATGGATGGGGATGGAGCTGTTTGGATCGAATGAGGAAAAAGAATCAATATTTGCAGCCATATGATTTGATGCACCCGAATCTATCAAGAGAGTGGGCTTCGAAACCGTTGCCATGAGTGCTTGTCCTCTTTCATGATCGTCATTCCGATCCTTCTTCCTTGCACCGTCAGGAAGGGTATTGTAATTCATTCAACCCTTTCTGGGATAGAGAGCACGGCTGCATGTTTTGCACAGTTTTGCACCATATCTTCTATGTTCATCTGTTGTGACTGATTTTTTGTTCATTAGATCTGCAATCCCAAAATAGTAGAGGCTCTGCTAGCCTTGCCGCGGTCGAATCTGTGCTCGGGGTGCTTCCCAATAATGCAACCGGAGCATATTCCCTTCGAGGAACGTAGTTGTGGAAGCCCATCAACCATGGATTTATTTGATAGCAGCAGCAAATACTTATAATTTAGATGTCCAAATCTTTCATGCCAAAGCCTACTAACCTCATTACCATGTGTGCGAAGAGCAGTGGGCTTTGCAAGCGGAATAAAGTGCGAAAACTCATAACATTTAGCAGTGTGGTTTGCCTTTCCAACCGCAACTAGTCTTCCACTTTTGATATCAGAAATTTCAACTGTATTAGGGCTGAATGTGACTTTCTTTGGATCACCAGTATGTGTCATTTGATACACAGAAAGGAGATTCGAAGCTAAGGAAGGCACATAGAGAACATTCTGAAAGCATCCATGATCTACATGAATCGTACCTTTGCCCTTTGAAGAAATTTTTGAGTCATCTCCCAAATGGATGGGGATGGAGCTGTTTGGATCGAATGAGGAAAAAGAATCAATATTTGCAGCCATATGATTTGATGCACCCGAATCTATCAAGAGAGTGGGCTTCGAAACCGTTGCCATGAGTGCTTGTCCTCTTTCATGATCGTCATTCCGATCCTTCTTCCTTGCACCGTCAGGAAGGGTTATGTTGTTCTTTTCCAAAAGGAGGGCCATTTGATCTATAGTCTTCTTCATACATGAACTTTCGGGATGAAAGCCACGGTTACAATAAGTACATTTAGATTTTTGGTTACCTTCTTTGCCCTTTTGGTTGGATTTCGAACTGGATGGTGCATCCGTTTGCTTGCCTTTGTCTTTTTGCTTGTGAGGCTCGAATTTGGGCTTCTCCTTCTTTAGCTTTCCTTTACCATTCGAGATCTTGGGTCCTTGAACAAATAGGGCTGAATATTTGGAGCTTATGGACCCCATT
This sequence comes from Larix kaempferi, assembly GCA_027924585.1. NCBI lineage: Eukaryota > Viridiplantae > Streptophyta > Pinopsida > Pinales > Pinaceae > Larix > Larix kaempferi. Next base: position 6,843,015 of record BSBM01000809.1, on the reverse strand, counting down.
TGAATCAACTTGTCATGCTCTTTCGTAACGGACTCAATGAAGGCATTCAAGGTAGGCATCTTCCAATTCGGGGTAGTTAGCCGACCGGAATTGAAAGTGGAGACAAATACCGAATAATCTTTCCCAAGCTTGCTTAGAATGGAGAGGATCAACTGTTTATCCTCTTTGATAACACCACTGTTCTTCAATTGCAAGTTCAAGTTCTTGAATTTTGTGAAGAATTCATTGATGCTCTCGAAATTCTCAGGATTAAGGCCAATCAATTCATTCTCTAATTGAAAAGCCCTAAGCTCATCCTGCTTGCCGAATAGTGTCTCAAGTTGCTCCCATATGGCTTTTGGAGTCTTCAATCCGCTGAGATGGAAGTGAAGATCCTTGGAGATGGAGAGACAAAGAAGACCGTAAGCTTCATCAAGCTTATTGTAGTGTTTGGTTCTTTCTGCCACATTGTTTGGCTCCAATTCAAGACCAAGAGTGACTCGGTAGTATCCTTTTGAACGTAATATGATCTCCATATCATCTTTCCAATCAAAATAATTGAATGGGGTGAGGATAGGCTTTGAAGAAGAGTATTCCATTGCTAGGAGCGAGTCAAATGATGAAGAAGAAGCTTGCATGCAGACTATAGCGAATGGAGATGCTGTAGGGAAGCTTGCATGCAGAATGTAGCGAGTGCACTTGGAGGAGATAATTAACCTGCAAATCACATAAGAACAATCACAATAAGGTCGAACAATCCACCCTTTGAGAGTTGCATCACACCTGGGATTGGATTTCAAGCAATGTTGAATAGGTCCAATGTATCAGATCCAGGAATTATGTGGTAACTCAAGCTTCTGGAGTGGTATTGGAATATTTTTCAAGCTTTGCATGCACAGGAGCGAATGCCCTTGAGATATCTCATGCCAAACTTTTTGCAATTTTTAGCAATTCAGTCAAATCTTCTTGTATAAACACCTGTAGAAAAGAGATCTTGTCCCTGCAATGGCTCTGATACCATGTAAAGTTAGTCACAGCAGATCTAATGAACAAAAAATCAGTCACAACAGATGAACATAGAAGATATGGTGCAAAACTGTGCAAAACATGCAGCAGTGCTCTCTATCCCAGAAAGGGTTGAATGAATTACAATACAAACTGTTTCAATGAACAGAGCAATTCGAATTGCCTAAGGAGGTCATTCGAATCACTGAATGGAGTATCTTGACTCAATCTAGGAGTCCTCATCAATCATCGGTGTTGCTCATCAATCACAACAACCAGTCATCCAGGTGTCAAGCTGAGTCTAACTGATCATAATAAATGTAACTAAAGTGTGTAGCACTGATATAGGATCTGGAGGCTCAGTGGGGGCGCATGGGAGGCTAACTGGAGTCAGAGCAAGTCACCTAATCGAACTGGAGGTCAATCGGAGGTGAAACAGTCAGTCAGGAGTGAAATCGGAGTGAAATCAATCAGAATCGGAGCTAACTGAATGTAACTGGAGTGAATCTGCAGTGGTAGGTGAGCAAGTGCGCCCTTCTCTGTCAGTAGGTGAGAAGAGGGCGCCTTTCAGCTTAGGAGGGCTAAAACTCTGTGGAAAGTGGCTCCCGGGTGCTAGAAGAAGGTGGATAAGGTGCTGGAGGCATCAAACTGGTGACTGGACTGCATATCCTGAAATAGATCATGCAAGATCCTGAAGTAGATATGTATCCCGAAATAGATGATCCTGAAATAGATATGTATCCCGAAATAGATGATGGATATCCGAACACTTCCATAGGTTCAATAATACCATCATCCAACATGCGATCAAGTTCTGCCTTGACCTTTTCTTTACGTTGCAGATTCAGCCGATAAGGTCGCTGTCGGACTGGCTTAGCAGCTGGTTTTAATGGAATCTTCATATCTCTTAAATCACCCAGGATTCCCTTCATTTCAGAAAAATTCATGGGAAACACATCTTCAAACTCATGAAGTAACTCAGTAACCTTACTCATCATCTCATCGTCCCAATAATCCCCAACATTAGCAAGCTTGGGAGTAGCCCCGGTGCCGATATTCATCTTGCGAAGCTGCAATGGTTGACTGAACGGATTACTTGGCGTAGCCGGTGGGACCACATCGTGACTTCCTTCATATTTGTGAATGTTAACATTCTAGGGATCATCATCGTCCTCCGACCCACCACTGATGTTGAAGCACTCCATGAGAGACCGCATCTGACAATGTGTGTGTAGGTCGACAGGGTAGGTCGTCGGAACAACCTGGAGTACCACGTCGCGGATGAGCTGTAGGGCGTTATGGACATCAGGGTTGGAATCCGCAAAAGTGAACGTATGAGTCAAACAGATCGTCAGCTCCCCCCATGTGGTAATGTCTCGGTGCAACTCGCCTGTAGTGTACCACGAGCGTGGCATCTCATCCAAAGTATGGACAAAAGCATGGACCCACTCATCTCTGGGACAAACTACCCATAATCGTTGGCATTCCATCACATGATCATTGGGATCAGTCTGGCCATCATACTTGCCAGTGTGATAAACCTCAGTATCGCCGAACTAAACCATCATCATCCTTCAACACTGTGGCCAACCATTAATGAATTTGTTATGTGTCACCCACCAGCGTGTTGGAGCCGCCTTCAGTGATTCCTCCAAGGCCAACAATCGCTGTGGTTCTAGGACACGGTCTTCAAATTCTGCTAAAGGGTGTTTAGGCCAGGAACCCCTCATAGATAGGCAATGTGATTGTTTATGTCACAACACGACATAAGGATTGTGTAACTAAGCCACATTTCCGAACTGATACTTCATGCATTCGATTCTGCTAATGTGCCAATGCATCATCACAGTCGGAAGACGCAGAGCTCTCACTGCGCCACTCCAACTCACCGTAGGTAGTAGGATTAATATAATCTTTAGAAATATTAAATGCATGGTCCCATATAGTAGGATCATCATCTTTTACAGGCTCCACGTAGCGACATCCTTCAACCGGATCCAATGGGGCTATGACTTTGAAATCACAATTCTCAAAGATCATCATGTGCTTCTTGAAGTTGATTACAGCTCCACATTTGTTAGCCCATCTGATCCCCAAGAACACTGGATAAGAGCTTCCTCCCTCAACCACTTCAATAACATCAAATTCATCATAATTCTTCATGCCCTCAATCTCAATCGTGAGCCGCGAAACTTGCCCAATGTGTGTTACCTTCGCATGGTTAGCTAATCGGAGTTGTACAGGAGACCAACTCAATGGGGGACTCCCCATATTTTTCCACTCCTACTTGGTTAAGATGTTAACATCCGAACTAAGGTCAAGAATCATAGAGTCAGCATCATAGTCACCAATCTGAATACATTCGCATCTCCTTTCCAGTCTTCCGTTGCTGTAGGGAGTTTACTGCCGACTCCTTCCATCCTTTCGGAAGTCACTGCAACCATCCCTCAATATCAACTAGGGCAGTCAGGTCTCGGGCCAATAATAGACAACTTTCAAGAAACTTTTGCAATGTCCCCGGTGGTGGCAATCAATCAGCCTCTGATGTAGTATCAAAGACAGGCGGCATATCGTAAACAACAACCTTACCGCGGTCTTTCTCCAAGGTGCGACGTGCCTCCAAGAATGTTTCCTACTCCGTATCAATGTCAAAAGGTACCGTCTTCTGACTAGCCAACCGAATTAGTGGTCGCGAACTATCTTCCCCAGTTGTCTTGCCTCCACGAGTGACAAAAGCCAGTGAAGCATCTTGTGGTCACGGTTCTGCAAAAATGGTCACAATATTTGCACCCTATGTCTGGTTCTGCTATAGATTGAAAGTTTGATTGGCATTTGGTGGTCGTCGCGGGGGATGGTTCTGTACTTGTTGATGTACCAGGTTCTGTACTGGTTGCCGTGGCTGGGCCTGATTCTGTAGCTACAAAGCGTTCCTAGCTTGCCATCGTGCGATCAACTGTGGGCAGTTCTCAACCATGTGATCATTACCAAAACAAAATGTACACTGATTTTGTAGTAGTGTCCAGTCGAGCTAATAATGCCCCCACGCCGCACAGTGGTAACAATGAACAGTTCCACGACCACCTCGGACTCCTCCTCCACGACCAAATTCGACACCGCGTCCGCCCCTGTATCCTCCCCAGTAGCCGCCCTGCTGGTGGTATTGAGGTTGGTTAAACTGTTGGGGCAATGGTGCTGGTGTTATCCCTTGCCCTTGTGATGCATACTACGGTTGTTGTACATACTGTGGCTATGGGGGAGTCATCTGCATCGAAGTGTATTGCGGCATGAACTACTGCAGTTGTTGTTGCTATGGTGCAAACTACATCTGCAGTTGCGGTAGCGGCTGGGATACCTGCAATTGCAGTTGTGGTTGTTGCACAGCGCGTTGATCATCTTTGACATAGAATGCATCACACATCCTCTCCTGTAGAAACCCATATGCAGGGCAATCCTCATCATCATGACCCACCAACTTGCAGAATGTGCAATAAATATTTTGCGGGGTTGTGACCATTTTCTGCATATATGGGCAATTATCGTGACTGTGCCCAAACACCTGAAAAAAGAGACACCATGGCATACTGCCTCCATTCAATGGGTTTGGCGCTCCTGACACCAAATAATTACAGAAATCTAGGCAATTATCCTTCGTATGCCCTTCTCCTCATCATCGGGTACACCATACTTCATCGTGTTATTCCTTGTTCTTCTTCAAATCTTGCAACTGTATAGTCAGGTTGGCGAGCTGTGTCTATATCTGCGACATCCCGGCTGCATTATCTCCAATCCGTGATGCCTCCAATCGCATTGCAATCTCTAGAGATTCGCTAGGTGTCGATATGTTTTGCTGCATCAGCGGCAGCCGAATGTGGGGTAACAGTGCCGCAATGAACCATTCTTTATGTTGGACAGCGCTCATATCAAAACTAACCTTTTCCATTAGCGTCTTGAATCGCTGGTCGAAATCCCATACCGTCTCATTCAGATACTGCTTAATTTCCTTCAATTCAGTAATATATTGAGCCTCCGACTTAGGTCATCTAAATTCAGAAATCATCCCATCCTGAATCTCATCCAGTGACTTCTCTGGGGCCCCCATAGGGACTAGAATAAACTTCATGAACCAATCTAATGCACGACCCCGCAAAGTCATCGCTAACTGTCCTTTCTTAGCATTGGCATCAGTAATCTGTTTCATGGTCCAGACCGCTTCACACAAAAACCAATACTGTTCTGGGTTGTCTGTCACACTTCCGTGGAACAACTATAACTTAGCATCATCGCCCGCCATTTTGGGCTTCCTTCCTTCCGTCGCTGTGCTACTACCAATTGATGAACTTGGTGGTATTGAAGTGGTATTTCTTGTTGTTTGTGAGTCAGTGAGCGGAGGTGTGGGTACGTTGGTGCCAGGGTTGGGTCCTGCCTCTGCCCTGGTCGTCCCTATCAGGACTGTGAGGTCGCTTCGTCCCATGTGGTCTTCCTTCGCAGTCTTGCGGTTCGATCACAGCAGGACCTTCTCATGTCCTATGCCTCTTCTCCTATCAAAATCACACTCCTCCTCTTCTAAGACTACTTTCTTCCGTGGCTTCGCTCACAGTCTCCTCATGGTCTGCACCCATCTACCCCTTACCATTCCATGTATCGTTCCCCAGCAAATGAGGTACCCACGGCCTATGCCAACCAGGATTTCTACTAATCAATGTGCATCTTTAATATACCCTTTTCGTAGATTAGCATCTTAATCGACAGTTGGAGTGACAGCAGAAACCTTCCCCTCGGTCCTCGAAAGAAGTATCTTTCAACTTCACTATAGGATTTCTTCGTGTCCACCTCAAATTCAGTGATATATCCTTCCAAGATGCTATCAAGCCAAACTTTGACAACCTACGATGCCTTATTATCGACTTCGTGTAGCTCCCGAATCAACTCCGGGGTCCAGTCCGTAAGTTCACCACCCTGGAACTTCCTCTTCTAGAAGGTCATCTTTGAAAACCATTCGTATAGAATGACTGGGAATTCACAGAAAAATCATTCGTGTGGACTGTCATGAATATATCTTCCCAGCCAATGATCTTCTGTCAGTCGCATGTTCTGGCTTTCTTCTTCAGCAAACTCCTGCAACTTCTGATCAAACCAACTTTGTATCTCCGGCTTCGTCGGGTGCCACAACATGACCTCCTTTTACTCTGCACATGGTCCCGGCAACGGAACCATTTGTTAACCAACGCGACCTCGGTCGATAGGGGTTCACCTCACTGTCGACACATACCACAGTCTCCCTGGGCACTGGCCCGGGCAGGTTTGAGCCCACCTAGCAACACCCACAGAGTGGATGACGTCTCACCCGAGGCGTCCAGGAAGAGCAGAAGGAACCATGTTTCTGCCGAGGGAGGAGGAGAGTTGTGGCTACACGGACTAACTCTATTGCGGTACTTAAATAAAAACTTTAAACATTCGGCAAGGAGTTATAACATATTACTTGATCGCAGAATTTATCATCACATTCAACATAGAACATATTACTTAATCACAGCATTTATCATCATAGCAACAGTAAGCAGACATTGCATCAAACAACATTCATACATCGCAACATTGCACAAAGATCATACGAAAACATCACCATTATATTACTGTCGCGATCATATACCAGAAGCAAAACATAGATCTCCGTACACAATCATTCTCCTTTCTTTATTTTATATTCCCTTTTCTTCTTTTGCTTCCTCCTCCTTCTCCTCCTTCCTAACACTTACAACTCTCATCTGTTTATAAGCTTCTGCCATTACAATACTTGTCCACTTACAAATGACTTCCTAACTGACACTATGGACAATTGACCCAATATCTAACTGACTCGGTCCAAATGACCCCAAAAACCCGCATACCACGGTACAACTGACTCACTATTACATAATATATGGTCCAAGTGACCCAAAACCCGCCAACTGCGGTATTCTTTACCACAAAATACTCCTTTTGCGTCCTCATCCGATGTCTTGCAGCGTCGGTGGTACCATGACATTTCCTCATCAAACCGCCTGCCAACAAAGATTGATGTTAGCAGGGATGTAACATTTGATGAAAACTTAGCCTTCATCAAATAAAAAAAGACACCTATTGAATATCATGAAGAACCAAAGGAAAAATAGATTTCAAGACACCACCATGACTGAATCAATTCCAGAAGTAGATTGTGAAGTTGAGGATCCACAAATACCTATAGATCCACCCCGTGAGAATAACTCTCACAAGAGGAAACCTGCATGGGCTAGAGAGCTCATTCAAGATGCAGAAAGGTATGGCATTCCAGAAGAACACAGAGCAAGAAAGAGAACTAGATCTCATACCAGCTATGTTGCTTTACTCTGTGATATTATGAACAAAGAACCTTCCAGTTATGAAGAGGCAATGGAAAATAAATAATGGAAGGATGCCATGGTCGAGGAATATTATATGATCATGAAGAATGATGTTTGGGATGTAGTCCCAAGACCTGAAGGGAAGTCTGTTTGACTTCCAAGTGGATCTACAAGATCAAGCATGCTGCAGATGGCACCATAGAAAAGTACAAAGAAAGATTTGTAGCTCATGGCTTCTCTCAGAAAGAGGCAATAGACTATGAAGAAACTTTTGCTTCGGTAGCCAGATACACCTCCATCAGATCAGTACTTGCTATGGCTGCAGTGATGAAATGGAAGATACACTAGATGGATGTCAAGACAGCTTTCTTGAATGGTGTAGTCGAGGAGGAAGTGTATGTGGAGCAGCCACTTGGTTTTGAGACACATGACAGGGAGTCATATGTGTGCAGACTGAAGAAAGCCTTGTATGGCTTCAAGCAAGCTCCTAGGACTTGGTGTGGTAGGATAGACAACTTTCTATCCAGTTTGGAATTTACTAAGAGTAAAGTAGATTCCAACCTTTACTACAAGGTTGAGGAAGGAAATCCTATGATACTACTCTTGTATGTGGATGACCTGTTTGTAACAGGTGAGGATGGATTGATTGCTGATACCAAGAGGAAGCTTGCTGCCGAGTTCGAGATGAAGGACTTGGGGATGATGCACTATTTTCTAGGCATGGAGGTGTCGTGTTAGCATGCGGTTTGATCAGGAAAGATCACAGTACTCCTAACGCCGTGACATGCTAGAGGAGGGCGTGAAAGGAGTATTTTGTGCCAAAGGATACTGCAGTTGGTGGGTTTTGGGTCACTTGAACCATATATTATGTAATAGTGAGTCAATATACCGTGGTATGTGGGTTTTGGGGGTCACTTGGACCAAGTCAGTTAGATATTGGGTCAATTGTCCATAGTGTCGGTTAGGGAGTTAGTTGTAAGTGGACAAATATTATAAGGGCAAAAGCCTATAAATACATGAGAGTTGTAAGTGTTAAGGAAGCACGAAGGCAATGAATGAGATGAGAAAGACAAGTTGGATGCAAGATCTGTGTTTTTGCTGGTGTATGATCGCAACAGTAATATAATGATGTTTTGGTACAAACCTTGTGCAATGTTGCGATGTATGAATGTTGTCTAATGCAATGTCTGCTTATTATTGCTATGATGATAATTGCTGTGATTAAGTAGGATGTTCTATGTAGAATGTAATGACAATTGCTTCGATGAAGTAAATGGTATAACTCCTTGAATGTTGTGATGAAGTGATATGTTATAACTCCTTGCCAAATGTTTAATGTTTAGGTTTAAAATACTACAATAGAGTCAGTCCATGCAGCCACAACTCTCCTCCTCCCTCGGCGAAAACATGGTTCCGTTTGCTCTTCCTGGATGCCTTAGGTGAGACCTCATCTACTCTGCGGGTGTTGCTGGGTGGGCTCAAACCTACCGGGGCCGGTGCCTAGGGAGACTGCAGTATGTGTTGACAGTGAGGTGAACCCCTGTCGACTAAGGTCGCATTGGTCAAAAAATGGTTCCATTGCCGTGACCATGTGCAGAGTAGAAGGAGGTCATGTTGTGGCACCCAACGAAGCCGGAGATACAAAAATGGTTCGATCAGAAGTTGCAGGAGTTTGCTGAAGAAGAAAGTTTGAATATGCGACTGACGGTAGATCACTGGGTAGAAATATATATTCACGATGGTCCGCATGAATGGTTTTTCTATGAATTTCCGGTCATTTTGCATGAATGGTTTTCAAAGTTGACCTTCCAGAAGAGGAAATTCCAGGGTGGTGAGTCGATGACTTGGACCCCAGAATTGATTCAGGAATTGCAGGAAGTCGATAATAAGGCATCGCGGGCTGTCGAAGTTTGGCTTGATAGCATCTTAGAAGGATATATCACTGAATTTTCGGTCGACACGAAGAAATCCTATAGCGAAGATGAAAGATACTTCTTTCGAGGATCAAGGGGAAGGTTTCTGCTGTCACTCCAATTATCGATTAAGATGCTAATCTGCGAAAAGGGTATATTAAAAATGCACCTTGATCAGTAGACAGCCTGGTGGGCGAAGACCGTGGGTACTGCGACTGCTGAAGAACGATACATGGAATGGTAAAGGGGTAGATGGGTGCAGACCATGAGGATACTGTGAGAAAAGCCGAGGAAGAAAGTGGTCTTACGAGAGGAGGAGCGAGGTTTTGACAGGAAAAGAGGCAGAGGACGGGAGAAGGTCATGCTGCGATCGAACCGCAAAACCGAGAAGGAAGACCACACAGGACGAAGTGACCTCATAGTCCTGATAGGAACGATCAGGCTATGCCCAGGATAGAGGCAGGACCAAACCCCAGCACCAACGTACCCACACATCCGCTCACTAACTCTCATCCAGCAAGAAACGCTACTTCGACACCGCCGAGTGCATCGACACCGCAGAAGTTAATTGGTAGTAGTAGCACAGCGACAGGAGGAAGGAAGCCCAGGATGGTGGGCGATGATGCTAAGCTACCATTGTTCCATGGAAGTGCGACAGACAACCCAGAACAGTATTGGTTTTTGTGTGAAGCGGTCTGGATAGTGAAACAGATCACTAATGACAATGCTAAGAAAGGACAGTTAGCCACGACTTTGTGAGGTCATGCATTAGATTGGTTCATGAAGTTTGTTTTAGTCCCTACGGGGCCCCCAGAGAAGTCATTGGACAAGATTCGAGATGGGTTGATTGTTGAATTTAGACAACCTAAGTCAGAGGCTCAATATATTACTGAATTGAAGGAAATTAAGCAGTATCCCAATGAGACGGTATCGGATTTCAACCAACGATTCAAGACACTGATGGCAAAGGTTAGTTTTTATATGAGCGCTGTCCAACATAATGAATGGTTCATTGCGGCACTGCTACCCTGCATTTGGCTACCACTGATGCAGCAAAACATATCGACGCCTAGTGAAACTCTAGAGATTGCAATGCAATTGGAGGCGTCACCGATAATGCAGCTGGGATGTCACAGATACAGACACAACTCGCCAATCTGACTATACAGTTGCAAGATTTGAAGAAGAACAAAGAACAACGTGATGAAGTATTGTGTACGTGACGCCAAGGAGAAGGGCATATGAAGGATAATTGCATGGATTTCCGTAATTACTTGGTGTCCGCTACGCTAAACCTATTGAATGGCGACAGTACGCCGTGGTGTCGCGTTTGTTAGGTGTTTGGGCATAGTCATGATAATTGCCCATATATGTAGAAAATGGTCACAACCCCACGAAATCTTTACTGCACATTTTGCAAGTCAGTGGGTCATGATGACAAGGATTTCCATGCATATAGGTTGCTACAGGAGAGGATGTGTGATGCATTCTACGTCAAGGACAATCAGCACATGGTGCAACAACCACAACTGCAACTGCAGGTAGCCCAGCCACTACTGTGGCCGTAGATGCAGTTTGCACCACAGCAACAACAACCGCAGCAGTTCATGCCACAATACATCCTGATGCAGATGGCTCCCCCACAGCCACAATATGTACAACAACTGCATTATGCACCACAAGGGCAAGCGATTCCAGCAGCTCCATTGCAGCAACAATACCAGTAGCAGGGCGCCTACCAAGGAGGTTACAGGAGTGGATGCGGTGGCAGATTTGGTCGTGGAGGAGGAGGCTGAGGTGGTCGTGGACCTGTTCAATGTTACCACTGTGTGGTATGGGGGAATTATCAGCGTGACTTCCCACTGCTACAGAATCAGTGTACGTTTTGTTTTGGTAATGATCATACGGTTGAGAATTGTCCACAGTTGATTGCACGATGGAAAGCTGGGAACGATCCACAGCTGCAGGATCAGGCCCAACCACAGCAACCAGTACAGACCCCGGTATAGCAACCAGTACAGAACCAACCCCCGCGACCACCTCCGAATGCCAATCAAAATATCAATCAACTAGGGAATTTGCAGCAGAACCAGATGCAGGGCTCAAATACTGCGACCATTTCTGCAGAACCGCAACCACAAGATGCTTTAGTGGCTATTGTCACTCGTGGAGGCAAGATGACTAGGGAAGATGGTTCATGACCATTCATTCGGTTAGCTGGTCAGAAGATGGTAACCTTCGACATCGATACGGAGCGAGAGACATTCCTGGAAGCACGTCGTACTTTGGAGAAAGGATGTTGTTTGCGATATGCCGCCTATCTTTGATGCCACATCAGACGCCAATCGACCACGACCAAGGACATTGCAGAAATTCCTTGAAAACTGTCTATCATTGGCACAAGACCCAGCTTCCCTGGTTGAGATTGAGGGATGGTTACAATGATTTTCGAAAGGATGGCAGGAGTCGGCAGTAAACTCCTTACAGCGACGGAAGACTGGCAAGGAAATGCGAATGAATATTCAAATTGGTGACTATGATGTTGACTCTGTGATTCTTGACCGTGGTTCGGATGTTAACATCTTAACCAAGTAAGTGTGGCAGAAGATGGGGAGTCCCCCATTGAGCTGGTCTCCTGTGTAGCTCCGATTGGCTAACCATGCCAAGGTAACACCCATTGGGCAAGTTCCGCGGCTCACAATTGATATTGAGGGCATGAAGACTCATGTTGATTTTGATGTTATTGAAGTGGTTGAGGGAGGAAGCTCTTATCCGGCATTCTTTGGGATCGGATGGGCTAACGACAGTGGCGCTGTAATCAGCTTTAAGAAGCGTATGATAACCTTTGAGAATCATGATTTCAGAGTTATCACCCCTTTGGATTCGGCTGAAGGATGCCACTATGTGGAGCCTATAAAAGATGATGATCCCGCTAGATGGGACCATGCATTCAACATTTCTGAAGATTATGTTCATCCTACCGCCTACGGTGAGTTGGAGTGGCACAGTGAGAGCTTTGCGTCTTCCGACTCCAATGATGCATTGGAACATTGGCAGAATCGAATGCATGAAGTATCCATCCGGAAATGTGGTTTAGTTAAGCAATCGTTGTGTCGTGTTGCAACAGAAACGATCACATTGCCTGTCTATGAGGGGTTGCCTAGCCTAAACACCTTTGTAGCAGAATTTGAAGACTGCATCCCAGAACCACAGTGATTTCTGGCTTCGGAGGAAGCACTGAAGGCTGCTCCAGCACGCTGGTGGGTGACACATAATAAATTCATTAAATATTGGTCACAGTGTCGAAGGTTGATGATGGTTTGGTTCAGCGATACTGAGGTTTATCACACTGGCAAGTATGATGGCCAGACTGATCCGAGTGATCATGTGATGGAGTGCCAATGATTGTGGCTAGCGTGACCCAGAGATGAGTGGGTTCATGCTTTTGTCCATACTTTGGAGGAGATACCGTGCTCGTGGTACACTACAGCCATGTTGCGTCGTGACATTACAACATGGGGGGATTTGACGATCTGTTTCACTCATACCTTCACGTTTGCGGATGCCAACCTGGATGTCCATAATGCCTTCAAGCTCATTCGCGACGTGATATTTCAGGTTGTTCCGGTAGCCTACCCTGTCGAACCGCACACCCACTGTCAGATGCAGTCTCTCATGGAGTGCTTCAACATTAGTGGTGTCCCGAAGGACGATGATGATACCCATAATGTTAACATTCCCAAATCTAAAGGAAGTCATGATGTAGTCCCACCTATTGCACCAAGTAATCAGTTCAGTCAACCATTGCAACTTTGCAAGATGAATATCGGCACCGAAGCTACTCCCAAGTTTGCTAATGTTGGGGATTATTGGGATGATAAGATGATGAGTAAGGTTACTGAGTTACTGCATGAGTTTCAGGATGTGTTTCCCATGAAGTTTTCCGAAATCAAGGGAATCCTGGGTAATTTAGGAGAGATGAAGATTCCATTGAAACCAGATGCTAAGCCAGTCCGACAGCTACCTTATCGGATAAATCTACGACATAAATAAAAGGTCAAGGCAGAAATTGATCGGATGTTGGATGCTGGTATTATTGAACCTATGGAAGAATCAGAATGGATCAGTCCTATGGTGGTACAGGACAAGAAAATAGGTGAAGTGCGCATTTGTGTTGACTTGCGGAAGTTGAACGATGTCGGCTTACATGATCCTTTTCCAACCCCGTTTACTGATGAAGTACTTGAAGGAGTGGGTGGCCAGGAGATGTACTCTTTCACTGATGGATTCTTTGGCTACCATCAAATTCGTATTGCCAAGGAAGATCACCATAAGACAATTTTTGTTACTGAATGGGGTTGCTTTCAGTACACGGTCATGCCGTTTGGTTTGAAGAATGCACCTGCAATATTCTCCCGGGTCGTTGTTGCCACATTCAAAGATTTTATTCAGAAGTTTCTGCAGGTATATATGGATGATTGGACCGTTTATGGATTGATTCGTGATCATTTGGCCAATCTATGGTTAATGCTTGAGCGATGCCGACAGCACCAGATATTGCTGAACTTGAAGAAATGTATTTTTTGTGCACCGTTTCGGATATTGCTTGGTCATATTGTGTGTAAGCAGGGATTGCTGGTTGATCCAGCCAAAATTGTGCTTATTTCGGGGTTACAACCGCCGACCACCGTTAAGCAGTTGCGCGAGACCTTGGGTCACACGGGATATTATCGCAAGTTCGTTAGGGGGTATGCTTCGATTATTGCCCCTATGGAAAAGTTTCTAAATAAGGATGTGGCATTCCAGTGGAACCCGGAATGTCAGGATAGTTTTTAAACGCTCAAAGCAAAGATGGCGTCGGCCCCAATCTTGGTCTTTCTGAACTGGAGTAAGGAATTCCATGTCCATGTTGATGCTTCATCGGTTGCACTAGGGGTTGTATTGGCTCAACCAGGAGAAGGCAACATTGATCATCCTATTGCTTTTTCCAGTCGGAATCTGTCCTCTGCAGAACGCAATTATACCACCATAGAACGCGAAGGTCTTGCTATGATTTATGCGCTGCAGAAATTCAGGCATTATTTGTTGGGTGGCCACTTTTAAATGTTTATTGATCATTCAGCATTGAAATACTTGGTCCATAAGACTGTGTTGGGGGGAAAGATCTGTCGGTGGCTACTTTTGTTTCAAGAGTTTGATTTCGAAGTCATTGTGAAACTGGGGCTGTTGAATGCTGGACCAGATCATTTGTCACGGTTTGATACAGGGGAGGAACCGACTAATATCGAAGACAGGTTGTCAGACGCCCAGCTGTTTCACGTTGCCGCTGCTAATCAGTATTTTGATGACATCCTTCAGTTTTTGGTGACTGGCACCACACCCGATGACTTTACCACTACTCAGAAGAAGCAATTGGTTGTCAAAGCTGCTGACTTTCAACTGATCGTGGGAGAGTTGTATAAATTGGGTGACGATGACATAATGCGCAGATGTGTCTTGCCGCATGAGTAGGCACAGATATTGGCTGAGGCACATGGTGGAGTAGTGGGAGGACACTATGGTGGCCGGGCAACTGCTCGAAACGTACTGCGTGCAGGGCTTTGGTGGCCCACATTACATAATGATGCGACAGACTACGTGTGGTCTTGTGATGTTTGTCAACGAACTGGAAAGCCATCCAGACGTGACGAGATGCCCCTGCTACCGCAAGTAACATTACAACCGTTCGAAAAATGGGCTATGGATTTTGTAAGACCGATCCATCCACCAGGGAAATGCACAGGTGCGTGGTATATTATCATGGTGACAGACTACTTGACCAGATGGGTTGAGGCAGCACCTGTAGTTGATTGCTCCGCCGCAACGGCTGCTCGATTTTTGTTTGACCACATTATCACTTAGTTCGGCTGCCCCAAGATATTTCTGAGTGATCAAGGCAGCCATTTTCTTAATCGCACTATCAGCGCATTGACGAAAGAATTGCAGATATAGCATAAGAAGAGTACACCCTATCACCCACAGGCGAATGGAATGGTGGAGGCATTTAACAAGGTATTGGAGCATGCGTTGACAAAGGTGTGCAATGCGAACCGAGACGACTGGGATTTGAAAGTCCCAGTGGTATTGTCGGCCTATCGCACCACATGTAAAAGGTTGACTGGTCAAACACCTTTCAAGCTGGTATATGGGAAGGAAGCAATTATGCCTATGGAGTACATTGTTCCAAGTCTCCGAATTGCGGTTGTTACGAGCATGGATGATGTTGCAATATTAGACGAACATCTAGCACAATTTGTGGAACTTGAAGAGGATCGATTTGTCGCTGGCTTTCACCAAGGGGTAGAGAAGGACCGCCAGTAGGCATGGCATGATCGCCACATAAAAAACAAATAGTTTCAGCAAGATGACTTAGTGTTACTATACGACAGTAAGTTTATGAAACATCCAGGCAAGTTGCAAATGCATTGGCTGGGTCCCTATCGGATCAATAGTATTACTTTAGGAAGAGCGGTTCAATTGTAGCGATTGGATGGGGGGATGCTCCTCAAGCTAGTAAATGGTCACAGGTTGAAGCCCTATTGCACGGGCTTGGAGCAGTGCGATGTCTAAGTTGCATTGGTAAAAAAAAAAAAATTGCTGATGATTGTTGCAGGTTGCTTGGTGGCAGATGGCGCACCAACAGCAAAAGGTATGCGAAGCAAGGAGACTTGTACCGCATGTTTGGAACAGTCAGCAATATATAGCCGTGTGGTGACCCGGTCAGATCAGTAATAAATGCCAAAAGTGGATATAGTTAATTAATGGCGCGTTTGAATCATGGGCATTAGTGACGGATATGGCCGAGGGGAGGACAGGATCACCGGCGGATTTCCCTCATTAATACAACGATTTGGTTGAGTTAATGCATGATTTAGTCATGATTACAACCGGTTTGGATCGATGTTATAAGTATGGTTTAGCGTCGGGCAGAAGACACCGAGAAATTAGCAAGCCATGTTGTTGTAAGTGTTAAGTGAGCATGAAAGCAATGAATGAGATGAGAAAGACAAGTTGGATGCGATATCTGTGTTTTTGCTGGTGTATGATCGCGACAGTAATATAATGATGTTTTGGTACAAACCTTGTGCAATGTTGCGATGTATGAATGTCGTCTAATGCAATGGCTGCTTATTATTTCTATGATGATAATTGATGTGATTAATTAGGATGTTCTATGTAGAATGTAATGACAATTGTTGCGATGAAGTAAACGGTATAACTCCTTGAATGTTGTGATGAAGTGGTATGTTATAACTCCTTGCCAAATGTTTAATGTTTCTGGTTAAAATACCGCAATAGAGTCAATCCGTGCATCCACAACTCTCCTCCTCCCTCGACGGAAACATGGTTCCATCTGCTCTTCCTGGACGCCTCGAGTGAGACCCCATCCACTCTGCGGGTGTTGCTGGGTGGGCTCAACCCTACTCAAGCCAGTGCCCAAGGAGACTGCGGTATGCGTCGATAGTGAGGTGAACCCCTGTCGACTGAGGTCGCATTGGTCAACATGTGGCAGAGTGCAGATGGGATCTTCCTTGGACAAGGGAAGTATGCAGTAGAGATCCTGAAGAGGTTCGGGATGATGGACTACAAGGCCATGGCCACACCTATGGCATCTAACCTGAAGCTTCTGTGTGATGCTTCATCTAATCTGGTTGATGTCACTATGTATCGTCAGATGATTGGGTCCTTGATGTACTTGATGAACACTAGACCAGATATTTGCTTTGCGGTGAACACATTGAACCAGCTCCTGACAAATCCCAGAGGTGTTCACCTGGTTGTTGTAAATCATATTCTAAGGTACCTGAATGGTACAATTGATTATGGGCTCAAGTATGATGTGAATCAAAAGTTTAACCTACAAGGTTATGTTGATTCAAATTGGGCAGGAAGTGATGCAGATAGGAAGAGCAGATTTGGGTGTTGCTTCAGTATGGGATCAGGTGTGATCTCTTGGTTTAGCATGAAGCAGTCTTGTGTAGCGCTGAGTACAATCGAAGCAGAGTATGTTGCAGCTTGTTCGGCTAGTTGTGAGGCAGTATGGATCTGAAACCTACTGTCTGAGATATTTGATCTCCCGCTGGAAGCTACTGGTATCTTTTGTGACAACCAGAGTTGTGTGAAGCTGTCTAAGAACCCAGTGTTCCATGACAGGTCGAAACACATTGAGATCAAATATCACTATATCAGGGATATGGTGCAGAGAGGAGTAGTGAAGCTCCTGTATGTCGCGACGGATGAACAGATTGCATATGTGCTAACGAAGCCACTAGCCAGAGTGAAGTTCAAGTACTTTAGAGAGAGGCTTGGTGTTCTTCATATTGATGACACTTCGAGGAAGAACCGATGAACACATTTGTGGGAGCCATTCCAAGCATGGTGAGAGGAGGATCCTTACCATGGCTGTGGATGTAAGCGTTGGATGATGAGCATCAGTACGATGCTCGATTTATTGCTCTATATATGCATCATGTTGGATGCTTGTTATGATCAGTTGGATCATGTATATGTATATGCATCATGTTGGATGCTTGGACCATGTATCTGTATATTTATCAGGTGGATACGATTGTATGATCAGGTGGATCATGTATGTTGATATCTATCAGGTGGATACATTGTATGATTAGGTGGATTATGTATCTATGTATGTATCACGTGGATGCATTGTATGATCAGGTGGATTATGTATGATGATATGTATTAGGTAGATACTTGGTATGCATCAGGTGGATGCATTGTATGATCAGGATGATCATAGATGATGAGCTTCAGGATGTTGCTCCAGATGACATGCATCAGGATGATGCAGTGATGATGACCAGGATGATCATGTACATCAGGACGATGTATGGTGAGTATCAGTTTGATACTCTGTGGCCATGGACAAGTTGTGCAAGTGTAGCATGTAATAAGTCCTGGAGATCTGGACAGGATGAAAAAGGCCTCAAATGCTCTTAAGAGATCTTGCTTGACAACACACTCTTTTAAGGTTTTGCTAGACCACATGTAATAAGTCCTAGAGATCTGGATAGGATGAAAAAGGCCTCAGATGCTCTTTAGAGATCTTGCTTGGCAAGACACTCTTTTAAGGTTTTGTGGGGACCACATGCAATAAGTCCTGGAGATCTGGACAGGATGAAAAAGGCCTCAGATGCTCTTTAGAGATCTTGCTTGGCAAGACACTCTTTTAAGGTTTTGTGGTAGGAGTCACATGTAATAAGTCCTGAGATCTGGACAGCATGAAAAAGGCCTTAGATGCTCTTTAGAGATCTTTCTTGGCAAGACACTCTTTTAAGGTTTTGTGACAGTCACATGTAAAAGATTGTGGGAGATCCGATAGGTTGAGCTGTGTGCTCGTAAAATTCCTGGGATGCTCTTTCGAGGTTTTCTTGACGCACGTAATCAGTCCCAAGGATTCCACAATATGGCCAGTGATGATGAAGACCTACAGGTGGTGGGCCTACATCCAATATGAAAAATGATTGGCTCTGTAGAACTTCCTATGATGAGTAGATCGGACATTGATTGAGATAGCAGCAATAGTGACGATGTTGATGATTCGAGGACGATGATCTAGAGAAGAAGACTTGTACTAGTAGATATGTGTCGAGAAATACCTTCCTAGTTAAGAGGGAGTGTTGATGTATATGTAACTTCAGAATGTATTTCACCTATGTATTTCATCTGTGTATATTGTACTCCTATAGAGATGTTATTATTTCTCTATACGGAAGTGTCGTCATTTGTATTGACAAGTGTCGCATGTGTCGTAACTTGCCGATGGGTTATTAGACCACCATGTGTGGGGTCGGCCCTGATTAAGTTAACCATGGGCTATTAGGCTAAGCTAGACAAGTTGGCCCCACTGGTTTATTAGGCAAGACGGGACAAGTATAAATAGAGATCAGTAGATCTCTATTTTATCATCTCATTACTCACTCTTCCATCACTCGAAAAGTGGCGAACATGTGAGGAAGTTGTACTTTGGTTGTATCATTGCTCTCTCTATCTTTGAGGAAGTTGTGGGGTTTTTCACCTTTATGCTTTTCCCCAGTGAAACTCTGTGTGTCCATTGTCTTATGTGATTGTTTGATATGCTTGATACATGATTGATATGATTGATATGCTGTAGATGTTATTCTCTCAGTAAATATCCTAGAGTATGTTGAATTAATGCTAAAAAATTAACATGGGTCTCCTCTGCCATTGTATTTCCTTCTGCAGTATCCTTCAGTGTCGCCAAACCTAACCTCCATTAGTTGTCGACATAATCGCCATTTCGTTATTGTCAACTTGTGTGCTTCCCACCACCACGCTGGTGTAGTCTTCAGTGCTTCCTCCGGTGCCATCAATCGTTGTGGTTCTACTACTTTTTCTTCAAACTTAGTGATAGATACAGTCAAATTTGGAAACCCTTCGTATTTTGGTAGTTCGCGTACTTCTTCTACCACCCATATCAATGACTGGGTGATTCCTATGCACCTTCTGAGTGATACTTCATCTAGTTGATTCTTCCAATTTTCAAGCGCTTCATCTGAATGTGACGACGCCGAACTGACACTCCACCATCCCAGTTATCCATCTGTGGTGGGATTTATGTAGTCCTCTGATATGTTGTAGACACTGTCCCAACCTTCAATGAATTCATCCCGCATTGGCTTGACGTACCGATGCCCTTCTGATGGTTCGAGGGGTGCAACTACGCTCATATCGCGATTCTCAAACAACATGGTTCTTTTCTTAAAGTTGATGATGGCCTGGCTCTCCATCGCCAAGTTTATCCCTAACAACACTGGATAGGGGCTTGTGTTTCTGACGATCTCTATAAAATCAAAATCTCCGTATGTTTTTAGTCCTTCTATTTTGACTCGGGTCTGGCATAATCAACCAATTAGGGTGACCTTACTTTGATTTGATAGTCTAATTTGTACCGAGGATCAAGCCAACTGTGGTTTCCCCACTGTATCGCATGTCTGCTTCGTTAAGATGTTTACGTCTGATCCCAAGTCTAGAATGATATATTCCACGTCAAATGTTTTGATTTGCGCAGTCACCCTCATTTCTCTTCTTGTCTTCCTCTTGTGTACTCGATTGACCGTCTGATCCAGTCGTGTACCCTCTTGTCAATGTAGTAGGATGGATATTTCTGCTAGGGCATCCTCATCTCTCACTAGTGCCAAACATCTTTCTAGGAAATCCCTTATTGTGTTGACCCTTCCCAATGGCCTCTATGGGTTTGTCGCATCAAATATCGATGGAATATCATAGATAGATTCTCTTTACCCGATTGGTAGCATCTTAGTTCTTCTCAAGGTGTCTTGTGCTTCTAGAAAGGTTTCCTTCCCCACTTCTACATTGAATCGAACCTATTTTCTTGTTGTAGATCGAATGATAGGATGTGGCCTATCTTCTCATGTCGAAGCTCCTCCTCGAGTCACTACTCCAACATTCACAAGTTGACTTCTTACCTCTGTTGATATCTTCTATACAACTAGTGGCGGGTTTTGGTTCTAATTCTTATTTGGTGGAGGTGGGGTTAGGTTCTTAGTTTTCCACTTTGCGATTAGCTGAGGAAATTCCTCGACACCATGGTCCGTTGCACTGCAGTAAGTACACTACGGAGGTGGATTCAGGAAATCCCTTTGATAATTTCCCGGTTGAATGGAATTATAACATATGATTGGCCCTCGAACTCATAAAAAAGCTCCTCCTTGACCGACACATGCACCTCGACTTCCGCAGAATCCCTGTCTGAAACCTCCTCGTGGTTGACCATATGGCTGGTACTGTGGTTGACCATACCACGGTTTTTGATACTGTGGTTGACCATACTATAGTTTACCGTACTGTAGTTGACCATACTACGTTTAACAATATTGCGGTTGATCATACTACAGTTTTAGTTGAGGTTGATTATAGTGTAGATGTTGCTGTACCGATGGTTGCTCCTCTCCTTTCATGAAAAATGTATCTGCAGTCCTTTCTTGGATTAGGTCATACGCCCTACAATCTTTTTCTTCATGCCCAACCAATCGACATAATTTGTAGTACATATTAACTGGATTTGACACCATCTTCTGTAGGTACACACATTCTTCTGGTTGATTTCCTCTTATCTGATAAATGTGGCACTATGGCATTCCTCCCTGACTGAGGGGATTCAGTGCACCTAACTGTAAATATTCTCAAAATTCTGGGCATTGATCCTTGTGATGTCCTTCTGTTTTACATCTAATACACCATATTTCTTCACAGAATTCCTTTCCTTTCTTAATGTCTTCTAGCTGGATCGTCAGGTTTTCAGCTGCGCTTGTATTTGGTTCATCCCTATGCCTGTTTCACCGACTGGTGAAGACTCCAACTTCATTGCAATTTCTAGTGCTTCAACCTGAGATGTTTTTTTCTGTTGCATCAGTGGTCCACGAATGTGTGGTAAAAATCCTGCAATGAACCACTCTCTATGTTGCATGTCGCTCATTCCAAAACTCACCTTTTCCATTTAAGTTTTATATCTCTCGTCGAATTCCCATACCGATTCATTTGGAAACTGCTTGATTTCTTTTAGCTCTGTGATTTACTGTGACTCATATTTCGACTTTCTAAATTCATCGATCAGACCCGTGTTGGCTGCTTTTTGGACAGACCTGGGTTTTAATGAGGCACAGCAACAAAACCCCTTGGCGCACTGGCCCTCTCAGTAACGAGCTGCACAGCAGCTCAAGGTCTCACCCAAAGTGGCTATGGGGGGACTATGGAATCAGGTTTCCTTAACCTACGCGACGTGAAGACTGCAATCTTCTCCCTCTATCTCTAGGAGGATTCCTCACAGCGGGATGTCTTAACTCTTCCGCAGACCTCTCAGTGCAACAGCGCTTCAAATTCACACTCGCCAGCCCAGCTACGCGGTATCTTCACTCCTACGCACGAGGCAATTACCCTCTGTGTTGAAACTCTATGTATCATTTCTGCTTGCGCGCCCAGCGCAGTATCGCATTCCCTAAGCGCTGAGGCGATAGTGCTCCTATCGACTCCTTCGATAGTGCGCGAGAATAAATTTTAAGGGAGCTTCAAGGACTTGCTCTATATACTCGTTCATAAAGACAATGAAACATTCATGTAAATGCAGATAGTAAACTAAAACATGCATTCACACAACACAGCATCATAACAACGAGAATTATGTAGTTCACCTCCATGGGGAAACCACGTCCACGGGAAGTGTATCTTATATTAATCTCAAAATAGGAATTACAGTCCTACTGCGCACAGCTGCAGCCTTAGATCTTCCCAGGAAACTCCACGCACACAGCTGGGAGCCCTTCTATAGATCTAGTCTCTTCTTCTACAGAGATTACAATGGTTCAGACATCGACTCAGACTGTCTGCAACTCGGTGACTATCTCCACAGCTATCACTGCTCTTAAGATCTAACCTTCTTATGTCTAAAACATCTAGAGGCTAGCTAACTAACATCTAACCTTTACAATTACACATATATATAGGTGGCCCTGAGGGTCGCACCTTTACAAGACTGTGGGCCTTTCCCAGCAGTAATCCCCAAAAACCCTAACCGCGGACATGGCTAGGTGTACTGTAGGCGCCGCTTGTAGTCACGACGTCGCTTCCTGCAGGCTCCGTGATTTCCGGCACAGATTGCGGGTATGGGCGCCGCTTCATCATTCACTGCGCCTTGTCCTTCGCCTTCAATGCTTTAGTCCGTTGCTCTTCCTTGATCAGAGCAAACATAACTTCTATACTTAGCCTTAATGAGGGTAGCTGAGCCCTCTATTCCGTCGCTTCATTTATTGTGGTAGCTGAGCTTTCTACTCGGCCACATTCATTCTCCTTTGACGTGTGTGTGCAAGCTCCGTGATTTCTGGTCCGTAATCTGCGCTGAGCTCGTCCATCTGGCACCGTACTGTGCACCATTTACTTCTGCCCAAACATTGGTGCTTACTCAAAATTAGCACTTCTTCCCTTCGACACTTAGTGCTTTTTCCTCAAAATTCGCATCTTTACCATAGCTGCGGCCTAGGATCCAACAACCTGCCTTGATCTATGGCAGTGTTTTATCTGGACTCATTGTCGGTACTTGTATAAATTTCAAGAATCAGTCCAGCACATGGCCCCTGAAGGTCGTCGCCAACTGTCCCATTTTGATGTCATCATCTTGGACCTACTTGATAGTCCATA
Source organism: Larix kaempferi (assembly GCA_027924585.1). Classification (NCBI taxonomy): domain Eukaryota; kingdom Viridiplantae; phylum Streptophyta; class Pinopsida; order Pinales; family Pinaceae; genus Larix; species Larix kaempferi. The sequence goes on along the minus strand of BSBM01000809.1, from coordinate 6,819,521 downwards.
GAGTTTCGCATAAAAACCAATACTGTTCGAGATCCTCGGTCCCATTTCCCTGAAATATCAGAATTTGTACATCGTCACCTACCATTCTCAGTCTCCTATTAGTATTTACAGACCCGCTACTCTTACCGCTATTCTAGCACACAGTACAACCCTGTGAAAAAAATTGGATTTCTTCCTACAAAGTTTGGAGTAGTGCGTGGAGTTGAGGGTACATTGTAGTTTTGTGTCCGTCCCTTTTCGGCTTCAGGGGTAGCCTGGTTAATTTCTTCATCGCAATAAGGTTTCTTCATTCCTTGTGGTCCCATTTCACAGTTCTCCGTTTTGGTCGCTTCACGAGACTCTCTCTCACTTTCAGTCCTCCTCTTCTTCTTCGGCCACTGGAACCCTACCCCACTTCACAGTGTACCATAACCTTCATCGGCCTCTCTTAAAAATTTATTGTCTCTCATGCCCATCTACCATGCATCATTCTATCAGACTCGCATTCACGCGGTACCCACAACCTCTGGACACCAATCTCTACTCGTCGGAATTCATCTTCAATATACCCTTTTCATAGATGAGAATCTTAATCCACAACTTTAGCGATAGTAGAAACCTCCCTCTGGGTCCTTTGAAAATTTTTCTTGTTTCATCATTGTATGACTTAATTGTGTCGATGGTGAACTCAGTAATGTATCCTTCTAGAATATTGTCTACCCAGAAGTTGACAACCCTTGATGCCTTATTGTTGACCCGTTTTAGCTGCTGGATCAATTCTGGGGTCCAATTGTCGCGTTCACTTCCTTGGAAATTTCTCTTCTGAAAATTCAGTTGAGCCAACCACTCATGCCACAATATCAGAAATTCGTAGAAGAATACCTCATGGATATCAGAATAAATATACTTTTGCAACTAGCTGCTTATCGTCTGCCTAGGGTTCTGATTTTCTTCTTCTGCGAACTCTTGTATCTCCTTATCAAACTAGTCCTGAATCTCTGGTTTCGTCGGATGCCACAGCATGTCCTCTTCTTTCTTCTTCAAGGTCCCGACAATGGAACCATTTGTTGACATAGTTCTATCGACAAGGGTTCACTTCACATTGTTTTCAACAAACATCAACCAAATACCCTTAAGCATCGGCCCAGAAAGGTTTTACCCTTTCCAGCAACACTCGCGAAGCGAGTGAATTCTCACCCGAGAGGATTAAGGGGGCTGTAGGAACCAAGTTTCCACAGTAGGGGGAGGACATGCCTCTACTATCACTTAGTCGCTATAGAAACCAGATATTTATCTTTGCATCATGCTTAAAAGTTCAATATATATTCGACATCCGCATCAACAAGATATAATCAACATTCTCACCAACATTATATTGTTGTCAATCGCATCAACCAGCATTATCGACAGAGTAAAAAATCCTTAAACAGATCGCATCATTGAGATAATATTCATCATTCAACATAAAAATAAACACAGAAAAGAGACATAACCAAACATCTTCATGCATTAACTCATCCCAAAATCTGCGGTACAACCCTTGCAGGAACAGCTCCAAGTGACTTATCGCAAATCCATACAAACAGAACAAAACTTGTCAAAGGCAGAGAAAAACATAGGTGCGATATATCATGGTCTACAATTGGTGCCCTTAGGCTTACATTCATGGTTCTATTTATAGACAGCTAAGGTTGTTACAAAACGGTCCAAATGACCCATTCTAACTAACTAAACCATAACTTACACTTTTGTCGGCTCCTTGTTATTCGTGAATGGTCCTTTCTTCCGTGAATGCTCCTTTTTGTTGTCGTTTCCTTCCGCACTTTATCCGCTCTAACCTCATTCCAACAGTTATTGGAAAAAAGAATATATTGATCAAAACTTAAAAAAAATACAAAGTATGGATTTTAATGTTGAAAAAAGGAAAATTTCCCTAGCACCTCAAAAAGGAATGTTTCAATTCTATTTAGAATTAAAGGGACACTTTCATGGAAGGATATCACCATTTCTATTTCCCCTACTAAAAGTAATAATGATATTAGTGCTCAATTCGCTAACCATTTATTGATTCCTAAGTCAAATATAGGTGAAGGGATATACTTTTGGGACAGGAAACAATTCAAAATAAGTGGTTTACAATTGAATTTTGGAGATTATATGGTCATATATCAATTCATTGTTAGTTCCTTATGGATCTTTGATGGTGACATAATTTTGGGGTTACCTTAGAACAAAACATTGGAGACTTTCATCTTAAATACCAAAAAGAAGTTTCAGACATTTTCATATAAGAAGAAGAAAAGCACATTGCAGGATGTTACAATGAAGTCAGATTTAGATTGTCCAACATATGAAGACTTCAAGGATATATCAAAGGTGAGTTCACAAGACAATTAGAAGTCAGAACAAAAGAAGTGAAAAGAGCTTGAAAAGGTTATCGTTAGTAAGAATGAAGAAATTACCCATTTGAAGAATCATTGTCAAGACTTGATTGCACAGATCACAAAATTAAAAAGAAAAAAGAAAAAAAATGGCAAGAAGAAGTAAAAGGGAATTCCACAAAAAGGAAGTATATCTCCAAAAAGAATTCAATAATAATCTATCATAAAAAGATGAAGAAAATTATCGCTTAAAACATCTAAATCAAGGGTTGACTAAACAAATAAAAAAATCAAAAGGTGATAATCTAGAAAAATCCCCAGTGTTATTATCAACCAGTAAATCACACACAGAAAAAACAATTGAATTTTCTACAAGGGTTCCACAAATGGCTTGAATTCCTTATCGTCACCCAAATCACAAAATTCGTTATGACCAACGTCAAATTCAAGATGAAAATAAACAATGTTCTTCTTATAGACAAAGAAACTACGACATTGAAAAGGAACGAAGACATTATTGACAACTTTTATTGAAGTCTAAAATGATAAGTTCTACATGTAAATATTGTAAGTATTTTGATCATGTCATTGAGGCATGCCCTATTTTGCAATAAAAAAATGTAGGAGAGGAGACAAGAAGTGAAAAACCCGAATATAGAGATGATCGCAGCTGAGAGAAGGAATACATATTGTAACATTAATGTTGTGACAAGTAGTGGAGCCACCACAGGAGTGGATCAAAGATAAGAAGCTTCGACTTATGACCATTACCATGCTAAGCAAAATCCTACTGAAGGGGCATGGATAAGAAAAGCGACGGGAAAAACACCTTTTTTCGAGTAAAAAAAACAGAAAGAAGCCTTCACGGAAGGAAGGTAAACCTTCAAAGAACCAGCACCTATAACTCCAAGATTCAAGTTGCGAAGTGAGATTTCGCCGGTAAAAGATATGCCAGCTTGATATGATCATACACATACTGCAAAAGACCATTTGAGTCCTGTTGCACAGTTACTACAGAGATGCATGAAGTTGTTGAAGCATGAGAATGCTTTAGTGGAATTACAGAGCCTGCTGAGCAATTATGAGCATCGCAATCTAGAAAATGAAGCACATAGAGTGGTTCACCATATCAAGAGCCACAAAAGAACGAGCAGAGAAATACGACTGAATGGACAGATTGGAGATTTTGAGATGAATGAGATCATCCTTGACTTAGGCTTGAAAGTGAATGTCTTGACTAAAAAGATATGGGAACAAATGGGGAAGCCAAATTTGTCATGGTCATCAATAGAGCTCATGTTAGCCAATCAGCAGAATGTCATACCCTTTGGAAGGTTAGCCAATGTTCTTGTTGACATTGATGGAGTGCAAAGTCATGCAGACTTCGAGGTTATTGAAATTTTAAATGATAGGCAACCTTATCTTGCACTATTGGGGATAGATTGGGCCATGGATAACCTCACAATCAACAATATGAAGAAGAAACAAATGATATTTGAAGGGGCATATATCAGGGTCATCGTACATTTAGATCCATCACAAGGGCCTCGATACACTGAGCCAATATGAGAAGAATGAAGAGCTCATGATCTAGATCACATTTACAAGATGACAACAAATCAGGAAGACTATGTCAACCCAACGGCTGATGGAACATTGAGTTGGCACTGTGACAGTTCTTTCATATCAGACTTAGATGCAATACTAGAGAATTAGCAAAGCAGAATGCACAAAGTGTCTGCAAGAAGATGCGCGCAATTCACGAGATCACTGCACTAGATTGGAACAATGCTAAGTCCAATCCCTACTTATGATGGATTAACTAACATCCATACATTCTTTCAAGAATATATTGTATCAGTTTTAGATGAACATCGGATACCAACATTGGATATAGCACTACGCGCTACACCTGCTAGATGGTGGGTCGTGCATAAGCATAATCTGACTAAATGGGAAGAATGCAAGCATATGATGGAGATCATATTTATGGAAGAAATGAGCTTGTACAAGTCCAGTATAATGGACAAACTGATCCAAGGGATCACATAGACAATTGCAAGAAATCATGGCATGATCACCACATCAAGCACAAATTCTTTCAGGTAGGAGACCTTGTCCTCCTTTATGATAGTAAGTTCATGAAGTTTCTTGGTAAATTTAAAATGCATTGGCTTGGGCCATATATTGTTATGCAAGTTACTAAGGGTGGCACGTCTAAGTTATCCACATTAGCTGGAGAAAACCTACTAGGTATGATAAATGGAAGTAGACTAAAACCCTACATGGATAGTCCTACTTCACCAATCCCTTTATGATAAGAAGAGAACACATTCTAAGTGTCAAGTGCAGTTGTAATTGGACACTAATAATGATAGAATAAATATTATGCACATAGTTTTGGGGAAATATGAAGTTCCATGAAGTATGAACTGCATAGTGCACGATGGCAGCGCAAATGTGAAGTGTACACCAGAATTTGCGATGCGAAGCATGAGTTGAAAGCGCAGCTGCGAGGATAAAAATGAAGGAGCACAAGTGCGTAGAAGAACCACACAAGAATCTTTTGTCAGAACTGCCAGTGCATTACGATGGAAAATATAATCGTCACAATTGTCGGTCAGTTAGTTAGCCGCTATCCGAAATGTCAGCACTAACAAAATCTAGCATTAAAACAAAATCTTGTCCATTCGAGCATAATAAATGATGGAAATGACCCATATCTCATGAGATCCAGTCAATGGACTTGGCAGTTAATGCCTTATTTAACTGTTAAACAACCTGGTGGCACCGACAAACTTCAGCATTTAAAGAAATATTGTCGAATCAAATATAATGATTGGCAAAAAAGTCCGAGATCTCAGGGGAGATTTGGCTGAAGGACACGACATTGAATGACCCAGTAATGGTTAATCGGTGTGTTTCAGGATAGTAGCATCTATAAATAGCTATCAACTCGACACTTACAAGCTTTTACAATTTACCTACTATCTTTCCTTTCGGTAAATCATGCGTTCTAACTGTAAGAATGTTGAGCGCTCTGTAAGTGAATGACCGATCCATTCACAGTTGACGAAGTCTTGAGAGTATTCAAATAGTCAAGTCTTCAGGGAGTAATTTCGATGCCTGGAAGGAAGCCTGTAGGAGAGAAAGGTGCATCATCCTGAAGCTCATCAAGGCAGACAGCCGGAATGAAGAAATACAAGCACCCAGCTAAAGAACCAGAGAGGCCAAACCCAGCAGGTGAGCCGAAGCCACCCCTATCTGGAATACCTTGAGACCTGCTGATTTGTCTGGTGCATGAGTACATGAAACCATGACGAGATGATGCACCACCCATTGACCTGGAAAGAAATTCCCACTACGAGATTCCGCTGTAGGGGGAGGAAATGAATCTACTATCACTCACTTGCTATAGAAACCAAATATTTATCTTCGCATCATGCTTAACAGTTCAAATATATAAGCAACATCCGCATCAACAAGATATAATCAACATTCACACCAACATTATATTATTGTCATTCGCATCAACCAGCATTATCGACAGAGTAACAAAACCTTAAACACATCACATCATTGAGATAACATTCATCATTCAACATAAACAGAAATACAGAAAAGAGACATAACCAAACATCTTCATGCATTAACTCATCCCAAAATATGCGGTTCAACCCTCGCAGAACAGTTCCAAACGACTTATCGCAAATCCATACAAACAGAACAAACCTTGTCGAAGGCAGAGAAAAACATAGGTGCGATATCTATCGTTGTCTACAATCGATTCCCTTAGGCTTACAATCATGGTTCTATTTATAGACAACTAAGGTTGTTACAAAATGTTCCAAATGACCCATTCTAACTAACTAAACCATAACTTGCGCTTTCGTCGGCTTCTTGTTCTTCGCGAATGGTCCTTTCTTCCGTGAATGCTCCTTTTTATCGGCGGCGGCTTCCGCACTTTATCCGCTCTAACCCCATGCCAATAGTTATTGGAAAAAAAAGATATTGATCAAAATTTTAAAAAAGATAAAAAAAAATATGGATTTTAATGTTGAAAAAAGGAAAAGTTCCCTAGCACCTCAAAAAGGAATGTTTCAAGGGCGCGTGCACGAAGTTGGTTCCACTTTAGAAATAAAAAATGCACATCCGAAATGGAAATCCATAATGCATATGCGTTATTGAGGCTAGGTTCGGAGAAACCCAAACCCAAAACCGAGGCTAAGCATAGTTAGCCTATGTCGCATATGCGATATATCGGACTTGCATTTTTTAAGAATTACAAATCGCAAGTGTGATATATTGCACTTGCATTATATCGTAAGTGCGATTTGGAACACCAAAAATTTGTTGCAACATCTACAAATTGTTTCATTGTGTTTCTTAAGACACCTAACCCAACATAGAAAAGAAAACAGGGTTCCTATTGGGATAAAGCAAGTTCCCTAGACACCTAACCCAAGATAGAAAAGAAACAAATGGTTTAAATACTTTCTCCTATATCCAGTTTATACACAAGCCAATCCAAGCAAGCATATGCATGAGAAAGGGTAGATGTCCCACCTCAGCCCTGAAGGTTGTCCTCGATGCTCCTTGTTGATCCATATCCTAGATTGAGGATCCAAGTTGATGAGCCTACAAGCAAAAGGAAAATACAAGAAACTTCCAAGAACAAGTGTATCAAACAAAATATATTCACTACGAATATAGTATCTTCTTTAGATTCTTATTGAGGCATCTCTATTAGACCATTATATTGCAAATGGGCCCAACAACCTTATATTAAAAAATTATTTAACCAACATGTGGATCATCTTAAATTTTATTTTCTTTCATGATGATCAAAATACAGTCTAAGAATCATTATTTGTAATGGTATATGTACTCCCAATTCCTCATATTCCTCTAGAAGGATTGAATCCCTCCATATCTCTTCCATATTTCAAAGTTGTAGTTGAACTAGGGTTCGATTCATATGGTCTCCTTATTTCACCATCATTTGTGTTTTTGTTTTTGTTCTCCATTTTTTTGAATGATTAGAGTTTCATTTATTGTATTAATTGTTTTGTCTCTATGCAAATAATTTTACTTGCAAAGGCGTAGTTAGAGAGATTCAATTGATTTATGAGATAGGGGACCATATACAAACTTTGTTTGTTCTATAGATGTGAATACTAGAGATTATTTGAAACATTAATTTTTTTGTCTTATATCCGTTCTTATTTGAGATGTTATGCTTCTGTATAAGACACCTTGGATCTCTTCTACAACTAATGTCACATGTACAATTTGTGCACTAAAATGATTTCTTATTTCGATATCTTCTCCTCTAATTTTTTTTCTTTCTTTGATGTCTTCTATCATACCCTTCTCCATATAACTCCCTCCTTGCTTATCCAACTACACCATGTCACCCATCCATGCACCCACTATTTCAACTAAAGTTATTAAAATGGAGGCTAATATCTCTTATTATAGATCATAAGAATAACCAACCCACTTCCTCTCTTCTACCATTACCTTTTCTCCCTTCAAACCTATTTGCCCCTATCCTACGAAGATATAAAATTAGACATTTGAAAAAAACTATTCTCTATCTTTATCTCATTACTCCCGTGATCTCCTTATGAAAATATATTTGATTTCTACAAATATGGTAATTCAATTACAAATAAACTCCATCGAGATAAAATAACACATTTTGGTAATGATGTTTTGTAATCAATACTTAAAATGAACATTACTAATTTATAATACATATCCTAAGGTATTTTGAGTTCTTTTCTTCGATGAAACTTTATTTTGATTAATTATGTATTCTACACAAGCATACGATAATTAACATGAAGGAGAAGAGCATTCCTGGAATTACTCTATATCTAGTAAAATTTTATATGAGGATGTTGATTGTTGGGTAAACCATTGGAAGATAAAAGGGGCTCCATAAATTTATATAATATAAATACCATTAATAGCAAAGGAGAAATTGTTGCACAAAATTCCAGTTGCTTAGCTCAAGTGGCTGAGTGTTGTAATCGCAAGCAAAAGAAATCCTCGGGTGGCTATGCAGGGCCTCACTTGATGTCCAAGCTCAAACGGTGCAAACATGATTATCGCTCCCCTAAGGCATGACATAGAGTGAAAATGTTGTAATTATCACTCCCTAGTAGGCTTGCAAGGAGTGACAAAGTTGTAACTGTCCCTCCCTAGTCAAGGAGAAAGGGGTGAAAATCCTTATACATTGGCAAAAATCAAGGTCCAAATGATGGGATTTCGACCTAATAATTAAAGATTTGTAGAATTCAATGTGCCCTTGTCTCCCTCATCCTTCGTCCAAGGAAATCCCCAATCATTTATTCATTCATATATAAAGGATTAATAGTCCAAGGAAATCCCCAATCATTTATTCATTCATATATAATGTTGATGTATATGTAACTTCGGAATGTATTTCATATATATATTTATTGTACTCCTATAGAGATGTATTATTCCACTATATGGAAGTGTCGTCATTTGTATTGACAAGTGTCGCAAGTGTGTTAACTTGCCAATGGGTTATTAGACCACCTTGTAAGGGGTCGACCCGGATTAATGTAACATGAGGTTATTTTGCTAAGCTAGACAAGTTGGCCCCATAAGTTTATTGGGCAGTCAGGACAAGTATAAATAGAGATCTCCCGATCTCTATTTGGATCACTTCGGAACTCACTCTTCCTTCACTCGAAAAGTGGCACACATGTGAGGAGGAGGATCAGCTGCTAGGAGGATTCTATCTCTGTGTACTTGGGTTGTACTTTGGTTGTATCATTGCTCTATCTATCTCTGAGGAAGTTGTGGGGTTTTTCACCCTAGGGTTTTCCCCATGGAAACTCTGTGTGTCTATTGTATCTTATGTTTGCTTCTTGTGATGATTGACATGCTTGCTATGATTGATATGCATTGACATACTGTACATGTTATTCTCTCATCAAATATCCTAGAGTATCTTGAAGTAATGCTCAAAATTTAACATGGTATCAGAGCTAACCTAAGAAGAAGACATTGTGCAGTGGCAGAAACCAGGGTTTCTTGTTTATTGGGTTTCTCTCCACAGATTTTGGAAAATCAATACGATAGATTGACTCTCCTCATAAAGGTGAATCTATCTGTCCAATCAAAATCCAATTCTGAGCACTTTCAGTTTTGACCCTAAAAATTAGGGTTTCCACAAAAATAGGAATTTCTGAAATCTTAAGACATAGCTGGAAGCTCCTTGGAAAAATCGAAATTTAGAGCTTTGGATCGAGATTTTTGGCTGGGAAAATCTCTCAGAAACTCAATCCCTAATTCAGTGTCCTCCCTAGTGAACCTGGGAAGACTAAAAGGTAGTTCGGAAGGGTGAAGCTTTGCAGATCTCAAATTATGAATACACTAGGATGATCAGCTCATCAAGGTGCATCTTTCTATCCTTTCAGAAAGTTGAAATTTACATTTTGAATTTTTAGGGTTTCTCTGACAAACCCTAATCCAGGACCAGATCCAGTTTTCAGCAAATCAAGTGGTAAGACCTAAATATTTTCTATTTCCATTTGAAGTACTCTTTAAAGATGTTTCACCAGACCAAGCTTGAGGACAAGCTTGAAGGGGTTGATAACTTCTGAGCCTGGAAGTATAGGATTGGGTTAATCCTAGAAGAGAATGAGTTGAACTCATATATAAGGGAAGAGGTCCTTGTCCCAGAGGGAGAAGAGGATACATCCCTCCACAAGAAGAAATTGGTCAAGGAAAAGAGAATCATTGCTAATTCTATCAAGGACCATCTCATCCCCCATGTGTCATCTCTGAAGACACCTAAAGAGATGTTTGATTCCCTATCCAAGCTATTTGAAGGGAAGAACATAAATCAGAAGATGACTCTGCGGAACCAATTGAAAGGGGTAAAACTTCAGAATGGAGAATCCATTCAATCTTCTTCTTTCTAGGGTCTCTTAGATCAAGGAACAACTAGAAGTAGTGGATGAAATGGTGGAGAATGGTGAAGTTATCATGACCACTCTGAATGGCCTACCCAGGTCATGGGATTCCTTTATCCAAGGAATTTGTGCAAGAACGAAGTTGGTATCCTTTAGCAGACTGTGGAAAGAATGATCACAAGAAGAAGCAAGGCTTGTGGTACAAAAAGAAAAGATGGGGAATGAAGATCAAGCTCTCACAACTCACACCAAGAAAGGGAAGTCCAAGAGAGAGCCATCTCACTTCAAGAAATCTTCACATCACCATAAAAAAAGGAGAATATGCTTCACTTGTAATGAAAAGGGACATATTTCTATAAATTGTCCCAAGAACAAAAAGGACAACAATAACTTCAACAAGAAGAATAAGGGCAGCAAAAGAAGGTACCATGCTCATGTTGTCGAGGATGATGAACCTCCCAAGAAGAAGGCTAGAGCAGAAAGTGATGATGATGACTCATCAAGTGAAGAAGAGTATGTTCTAATCTTTGCTCTCACAGGTACTATTTCTCATGGTTGTAACGATTGGATTATTGACAGCGGGGCTTCCAAACACATGAATGGGTTTAAAGAATCTTTTGTAAATCTATCTGAACATGAATCACCCCATAAGGTGAAACTTGGGGATGATTATCAATACCCTATCAAAGGAAGTGGGGAATCCTCCTACAACCTAGATTCTAGAAAGTCTTTGAAGATGAAAGAAGTTATTTATGTACCTGGGCTCAAGAAAAACCTACTCTCCATATCTACATTGGATGCAAAAGGTATGAGGGTTGCATTTGTGGATGGCTAAGTTTTAAAGTGGCCAAAGGGAAAGACCATAGATGATGCAGTGGTGATTGGAGAGCAAGAGGGAGGATTGTATAAATTGAAGGGACAACCTGAACATGCCATGGTGCATGATTCCATGGAGCCAAGGAAACTTTGGCATAGAAGACTAGCACATATGCACTACAGAGCATTACCAATTGTAAGTAAAGTTGTAGAAGGTCTTCCTGAAATCAAGATCAAGCATGAAGGTGTTTGCAAAGGCTGTGCAAAAGGAAAGAACATAAAGAAGGCATTTCCAAGCAGTGAAAGCAAATCAAAAGGAATCTTGGAAATTATCCACTCCGATGTATGCAGTCCGATGTCATCCAGTTCTCTGAGTGGGTATGTTTACTATGTCTCTTTCATTGATGACTTCTCCAGGAAGACTTGGGTTTATTTCTTGACGAACAAAGATGAAGTATTCAACAAATTAAAGGAATTCAAAGCCTTGATAGAAAACCACACTAAAAAGAAGATCAAGACCTTTAGATCCAACAATGATGAAGAATTCACTTTAGAAGACTTCAAGAAGTTATGCAGTGATTCGGGGATTAAGAGGGAGTTGACCAATCCTTACAATCCACATCAGAAAGGAGTAGAAGAAGATACCTCAGAATAGGACTCCAGCAACTCCTGCAAAGAAGCAAAGATTCAGAGGGAGTCCACCCAACAAACAAACAAAGATAAGTATTTGAATTGTCATTTCTTGTATATTCTGTTTGTATAAATAATGTTGTTCAATGATGTATATGCTTATGTTCCTAGACTTAGGTTGTGTATTATGCATATTAGAATAATTGCATTACTGAACAGTATACTACTAATATGCATGTAATGGGTAAGTGGCCTATGGCACTATACAACATTCCATTTCTACTTATCTAGAATGAAACCTCTTTGCTGACATGTTGGGAGTAGTGCAAAATCTTAACAATGTTATGTTAGAGATTGGAAGGCATCTAGAAAGTTACATGATATGGATGAATGTTGTATTGAAGCATTGGCTAAAATAATTGCATGACTGTATGACATATTTCTTTATGCGTAAAAAATTTGTTCTGAAAACTATGAGAAGTTTCTAATCATGCAATTTAACTTGTTTTGTAGGAAAGATCGTATATGAGCACCTACAAAAGAAGGACTCCAACATTTGTTTCAGCAACAAAGTTATCTATTGAAGATATTGAATATATTGAAGTTCCCAGGATTCAGGAAGAATTCCATCATCGAGGAGTACCAGTTGATAATGAAAAATGATGTTTGGGATGTAGTACCAAGACCTGAAGGAAAGTCTATTGTGACTTCCAAATGGATTTACAAAATCAAGCATGCTACAAATGGCAGCATAGAGAAATACAAGGAAAGATTTGTATCTCATGGCTTCTCTCAGAAAGAGGGAATAGATTATGAAGAAACTTTTGCTCCTGTAGCCAGGTACACTTCCATCAAATCAGTACTTGCTCTGGCTGCAGTGATGAAATGGAAGATACACCAGATGGATGTCAAGACTTCTTTCTTGAACAGTGTAGTTGAAGAGGAAGTGTATGTGGAGCATCCACTCGGTTTTGAAACACATGACATGGAGTCATCTGTGTGCAGATTGAAGAAAGCCTTGTATAGCTTGAAGCAAGCTCCTAGGACTTGGTATGGTAGGATGGACAGTTTCCTATCTAGTTTGGGTTTTACCAAGAGTAAAGCGGATTCCAACCTTTACTACAAGGTTGAGGAAGGAAATCCTGTGATACTACTCCTATATGTGGATGATATGTTTGTAACAGGTAATGATAGTTTGATTGCTGATACCAAGAGGAATCTTCCTACCGAGTTCGAGATGAAGGACTTGGGGATGATGCACTATTTTCTAGGCATGGAGGTGTAGCAGAGTGCAGATGGGATCTTCCTTGGACAAGGGAAGTATACAGTAGAGATCCTGAAGAGGTTCAGGATGATGGAATGCAAGGCCATGGCCACACCTATGGCATCGAACCTGAAGCTTCTGTGTGATGCTTCATCTGAGCCGGTTGATGTCAGTATGTATCGTCAGATGATTGGGTCCTTGATGTACCTGATGAACACGAGACCATATATTTGCTTTGCGGTGAACACATTGAGCCAGTTCCTGACGGATCCGAGGAGTGTTCACCTGGTTGCTGTAAAGCATATTCTGTGGTACTTGAAGGGTACAGTTGATTATGTGCTCAAGCATGATGCGAATCAAAATTTTAACCTATAGGGTTATGTTGATTCAGATTGGACAGGCAGTGCTGCAGATAGGAAGAGCACTTCTGGGTGGTGCTTCAGTATGTGATCAGATGTGATCTCTTGGTTTAGCAGGAAGCAGTCCTGTGTAGCACTAAGTACAGCCGAGGCAGAGTATGTTATAGCCTGTTCGACTAGTTGTGAGGCAGTATGGCTGAGGAAGCTACTATCTGAGTTATTTGATCTACCGTTGGAGGCTACTAGTATATTTTGTGACAACCAGAGTTGTGTGAAGCTGTCTGAGAACCCGGTGTTCCACGACAGGTCGAAACACATAGAGATCAAATATCACTATGTCAGGGATATGGTGTAGAGGGGAGCAATGAAGCTCCTGTATGTTGCGACGGATGAGCAGATTGCAGATGTGTTGACAAAGCCACTAGCCAGAGTGAAGTTCGAGTACTTCAGAGAGAGGCTTGGTGTTCTTCAGATCGACGACACTTTGAGGAAGAAGTGATGGAGACATTTGTTGTATCCATTCCTATCATGGTGGAAGGGGGATCCTTCACATGGCTGTGGATGTAAGCATTGGATAATGAGCATTAGGATGATGTTCTAGTTTCTGCTCTGTATGATCAGTTGGATCATTTACATTTGTATGTATATGTACGCATCATGTTGGATGCTGGATATGATCAGTTGGATCATTTATGTATGTACGCATCATGTTGGATGAGGGATATGATCAGTTGGATCATTTATGTATGTACGCATCATGTTGGATGCTGGATATGACCAGGTCGATCATTTATGTATGTATGCTTCATGTTGGATGCTTGGACCATGTATCTGTATATGTATCAGGTGGATATGTTGTATGATCAGGTATATCATGTATGTTGATATGTATCAGGTAGATACATTGTGTGAATCATCTATCTATGTATGTATCAGGTGGATACACTGTGTATGGTGATATGTATTAGGTAGATACTTGGTATGCATCAGGTAGATGCATTGTATGATCAGGTTGATCGTGGATGACGAGCTTCTCCAGATGACATGCATCAGGATGATGCAATGATGATGATGAGGATGATCATGTGTACATCAGGATGATGTATGGAGAGTATTAGGTTGATTCTCTGTGGCCGTGGACAGGTTGTGCAGATGAGCATGTAAGTAGACCTGGGAGATCTGGACACGATGAAAAAGGCCTCAGATGCTCTTTCGAGGCATTGCTCTGGGAGGACATGTAAGTAGACCTGGGAGATCTGGACATGATGAAAAAGGCTTCAGATGCTCTTTCGAGGCATTGTCCTGTTATTACATATATAGTAGTCGAGCTACCATACATTATTTTTCTGATGCCAGTACACTATTCAGCCAGTTCCCTTACATTTGAGATGCTGAGATGAGCATCTATATTGGATCACTATTAGATTGTGGACAACAGTATATATTTCCCATGCCATGACTGAGTCTCAGGACACTCAGAGAGATGACCGATGTAGCCATTATACCATTGGTACAGAGCAGTTAGTAGTGCCCAGAGTTACCACAGCAGTTTCAGAGGATAGATGATGGTACAGGTTGATGAGCATTCAGGTATATGACTCAACAGTTATATCATTGTCTATGGGTTATATTGCTTTTATACTTATTCTCATAGCATGTATTAGCACCTAGTGTCATGATCTAGCGATCATATAGATACATGGACCTGGTTGAGCTTATTATATATATTATATTGTCCCTACTCAGACTTAGAAGTTCACTATTCATACTCATTGGTTTTACCCTCCTTAGGGAGAATAGAGGTGATCATTCCACCATACCTTGGCTTGCTAGTGTTGGCTCCATTATTCATTGTCTTCATCCATCCATTGCCTACCTTTTAGTTTATCACCCTGACTTACTACTTGACTAGTGGCATGGAGGACCTTTCCCCACTGTAGCCTCTATATTGGATGAGCTTCCCTGTGTATTATGTCTCGGCTCTGAGTTGGTAACAAAACTTACCTATGGTGAGTTGGAGTTCCTTGGAATTCCCCCTAGTCACTAAAGTTGTGTTGGCTAAACCTGAAACTTTTAGTGCTGCCATGAATACAAAATTTGGAAAATGAAATGCTATATCTTGTATGAAAAGCCCATTTATGCAATGTGTTTTTAAACACACATGAATGAAAGGCATGCCAAATGAAAATGTCCATGAAAATAAAATGTTATATCTTTTGGAAATGTAAATACCTAGGTAAACAAGCTGTACATGACACACCTAGAAGTGCTCGGGTAAACAAGTGCCTTAAAAACACACCTGCAGCAGAAAGCCTAAAATAAATGTAAATCTATGCAATGTGTTTATAAACACACATAGACCAAGGCTGTGGAAACTTCAGGCCCAAAAATCAATGGAACTTAAATGCTATATCAAAACAATTGTTGGCCTTATTTGTATTATGGATTGTGCGCATCTGTTAAAGGTGAATAAACCCTCTTTGAACAACTCATCCATTTGTGAGACACCGCCATTCCCTGTGTTGTTGCTCATTCAGTATATACTATGGTGTGTATTCCTTTTCCCTTGCCAAAGTGTCACAAAGTTAAGTCAGTCAAGTCATCTCTTAGCCTAGCCAGTTATTTTAGCCTTCACCCTTCACTAGCAAATTGATCACAACTATGAAGTGATTATGATATTGAAAGTCTAGTCTGAGTAATAATAATAATTAATGACATTATATATTTGGATTTAGATCGCCAGTAATGATTACTTTGTGTTATAATTTTTATTTGAATAAGTTGTAGAGCATGCATTAACCTTTGACACTTTGCAGCAGCTTCTAATGATGGTCTGAGTTATATTTGGTCATGTTGACCTGGTTAGACCTAGTTTGACCAAGGTCAACCATAGGACATGAGATGGTTGGACCTTATGATTATATGGATAGATGATATATGGTCTATGTACACATACATGATGATTCTATATAGAGGCTACAGGGTTATGATGATGATTCATGGTTTACGGCAGTATTTGATCATTTACAGATCATTATTATTTATCCTGTTTCGGTATATTGGATATATATTTTGATCATGCAGAGACTCATAGGGTGTATGAGTACACATTTTGGATGGATTTGGACCTTCTGAGTCCAATGAGACAGTTTGTTTGCAATTTCGGGCACTTACAGTGATGATTGAGCCTCAGTAGGCTATCCCAGTGCAGTTTTGGTCTGTCGGAGGCCCTGTCAGAGCAGATGTGATTTTTATCTGGTTGACCTAGGGCGCTGTGCTTGGAGGGGGTGGTCTAGCCACTTGTTTTTACCATATTACCCCCCTCCTAGACACACTAGTGCCCTCACCTTGATAGCGCAGGCACTCCAGGAGGCAGTTTGGGGCAGTTTCACGCTTCCCGAGGCATTTAAGGATTGGTAGAAATGGCTATTGAGGAAATTGATTTGGGATACTGAGGCAATGTTATGGCATGGTTTGAGCAGTGATGATAGATCGATGTCTTCCACACCTCCTCTAGCAGTTTCAGCTTCATCGGGGCCCGCATCCATCACTTATGGCACTTTCTGATGATTTTTGAGGTCTTTTGAGGCCTACGATTTGACCATGGAGGCACGATTTGGTATATTAATGATTATTTTATGATTATTGTGCTATGGGGATTGGCCAAGGGTGGCTAAAATTACCCCTTGGACCCACCATAAGCTTCCGATTATATTTTGTCATCATGATTTAGTGGGATTCCCCTCTTCTAGGGCGATTTTGTCCACTCATATTATATTTTATTTGTCATCCATGTATTTTATTATTGAGCTCATCTCAACCATTGATTAGACATTTGTATCTTTTAATCTTAGCCACTCATTCAAAAAGTGGTTAGGATTTTGATGCCTCTCCTTCCTATTTAAAGGAGAGAGCTTCTCATTGTAAGGGGTCTTTGGCTCTTGGATTATTGGTATAGAAAAACTTTCTTGTGGAAATTCTTGTGGTCTCCTTTGCATCTGGTGTTCTTAGATGGTGATTGGAAAGTCTATTGCAACCTAGCATTTGGAATTGGTGGTAAGATCTATCTATTTTGGAAATCATTGTCTTGTCTACAGGAGGGCGACTTCAACAAGGGCGATTTTGCAAGGCTTCTTCAAATCGACTTTCTTGGCATTAGCTTGTATCATGGGGTTATCATTAGCATCATTGTGATCTATGCTATCTTTCTGTTACTTCTCTTTTGGCATTAGTCTTATCTCTTGATTACATCAAATCTGATATTGTTGACGTTTGTTGTGCAGGAGAGAGGGCGCATTGGCTTCTTGGACTAAATTGATTGCATAGAAAACTACCTCAAAGCTTCTCAAATTGATCGGGTTTGCATAGATCATCATCATCAAGGCATCTACAAGGTTACCCAGGTAAGATCCATAGGTTTGTTTCTCTTATCTTGATCCAATCCATTGACATAGCTCATAAATTGATAAAACCCTTATTTCTTCAAACCCTCATTGTTACATTTTCTCAGATCTACTTAGATCTAGTGGGTTGTTGGGTATAATATTGAAAACCCACCTCTATAGCATCAGGGCATCCCGGATCTATAGTTTGGTGAGGATTGGCTTCCATTTGACCCTCTTCCCAAACCAACTTAGCTTTTCCAAGCAAGGGCGCACTTCTTGGTGAGGGTGAGTTGACCTAGATTTAGTTGATGGGTAGTTGAGATCCTGCTTATTTCATGATCTACACATCCAATAACCTACCCCCAAATTGTCACTTTTCTGATTTCTACCTTGTGGCCCCTATTCCACATTTGAAGAGATTTAATCCCCATTTTGGACCACTTGGTATCTTCAAACTCAGATGTAGTAAGATCTAGCCATTGGATTGCCTTGAAATTGTAGATCCACACTCCTACTTGACTAACCTACCTGGATCTAAAGTTTGGATGCCATTGGACTTGTCTTGACCCCACTTATCCCATTTTTAGCCTCCTTGGGTAAAGTCGCACTACCTTGGAGAAGGGAGTTGTCCCACTTTTAGGACGTGGGTACTTGATATTTTTGTGGATTTGGAACAGGAATAATTCAAAACCTAGGTCTAGTAGGTCACTTTGTCAAATCTTGCCTTGGGGATAGCATTCCTTGTTTTAAGGGATTGTGGTCCACTTAGGTCAAACCTAGATCTATACCTATTCATCCATCAAGACTTTAATTACCCACTTGTCTCATGCAATAGGAGTTCTTAACCACAAGTTAACTTTACTTTGACTCCATTATCCCAATTTCCAAGGCACTGGTTTCTCTCCAAGTCAATTCGACTTTCCTAGATTGTTGGATTAACTTGTGGTTTGACCTTAGTGTGGTGAACTAAACCCTTGATGCCATCATGTATCATGATCAAGCTTGTCACTTGTACTAGTTAGCCCCAATTCAACCCCTAAACTACCCCGCATTGGACATGGTTCCCAAGGCAGTGGATTTTCTCACATTGACTAGTACTATAATCCCGGATCTTATCTTTAATTATTATAGGTCACTCTCACATCAACAATGAACCAAATCTATACTCATTGAACCCCTCACTTGTCTTGTGACTTCATCCTAAGGTCTAGGATAAGCCATACACCTTACTTCACTTAGAATTAACTTGATTTGGTGTCTTGGTTTTGATCTCTCCTGTCGGGAGTAGATCGGGTCTCCCCCTTTGTTGTATGGGATAGATAACATAAAGTGAAGGTTGCCTCGACTGGCATGACAACCATCTATTGGAGGTCGAGGTGATCGTGGTTGCACCTTTTGAGCTTCCCTTCCCTATTGCCATCCATGAGTGGATACATCCATAGGGGTAACTACAGTTTAGGTGACAACATTTTGGCGCCGTTGCCGAGGAAGGCATAGGCTTACCCTGGTTCGATATATTATTTTTTTATTAAAAAGCTCTCCTCCCATTCTCTTTGCCAACATTTTGGCGTCGTTGTCGGGGAAGGCAATGGCTTACCCTGGTTTGACATACTTTTCTTAAAGCCCTCCCCATTCTCTTTTCCCAACATTTTGGTATTGAAGGCATAGGGCTTACCTTGGACAAGCTAGTAGTCATTATTCACTCTCTCCTGCATATACAACGACACATATCTTTGTAGAAGAGTTTAAATCTACCTGGCGACTCCCAATCGTGACTCTGCTGAGGAGTGAGCTCATTTACATCCTTATAACACGAGAAGTAAAGTAAACTTGGATCAAGTTGAAGGAACCCCAATTACATATCGTAAAAGAGATCCTAAAACACAATCATCTAACTTCTTTTGGAAATTGGTTAACGATTCTCCAAACAGAGCTTCAGGATCCCCTTTGATTAATTCGGTTCCTCTCTCATCTCCTAGTTCAAACTTAAACACAAACTTACCGAATCCAATGGCTGGAACAAACTCTGGAAACCAAAATGTTCCTCCTCCACAAGTTCCTAGGATTTTTGGAAGAAAGGCAAAACCATCTCCTTTAGACTTTTCCCAAATTCAGGGAGCACCCCATGACATGCCTAAAAAGTATTTTGAAAAGGTTCCCAGATTTGATGGAGTATCTGCTTATTCAATTGAAGACCACATTGATAAAGTATGGGAACACATGGAAGCATATGGAGCATCTGAGGAAGATGTGTTCATGAGGGGTCTCTTGGAATCTTTGGAAGGAGATGTCAGGAAGTGGTTTGATAGGTTGCTTGCCTCATCCATTGATGGGTATGATAACTTTGTCAACAAGCTAAACAGTGAGTGGTCCCGAAAATTAGATGGGAAATTTCTCTTACATCAACTTTTTGACACTAAGAAAAGAGAAAATGAAACAGTCCATGAGTTCAACATAAGATTCGACAAGACTGTAGCTGTTATCCCTGAAGAAATTAGACCAAAAGACCAAGCAGTTGTTATTCACTACTTGAATGCTTTTGAAGGATGGGTTGGTTATCAGCTAAAGGATAAAAACCCAAATGACTTAAAGACCGCTCAATCAAATGCTAAGATGGCTGAACAAAATGTAGCATCCATGGGGAAACAAAACTTTTTCGATCAATTTACCCCTTCCAGATCTGACCCTAGAATTCGAAAACCAAAGGAACCTGTGAGTGTGCCAAAGGAATCAAAGGACACCTTAGAAGTCATGCAAGAAATGATGAAGCAATTAACTATCCTATCGAAGAATGTGGCAAGTTTGAATGACCCTGAGAGACATAGAAATCCTTATCGCCCTAGACCTTACTGGAATAATAATAGGAGGCCTGATGGGGATAGGAATAAGCGACGACCTGAGTATCCAGAAAACTCTGAGAAGAAGGAAGTAAATTGGTGTGATGAAGAAGAAGAAGAACCCTCTGACACCATTGACCATGATGACCAACCAGAAAACATAAACTTTCTAAATGACTTATCTTATGATGAAGACTTTGGAAGAATTCTTTTAGAAGAAGAGCCTTGGGATCAAGAAGAAGACATAGTAGAAGAGCCTAGTTCCTCATGTTGTGCCATAGAGCTCCCCAAACCTAAAGAGCAACCCAAGTATCAGATTTATAAACGAGGAAGCACCTCCCAACCTTCTTTCCTTGATAAACATAAAAAGATTGATGAAGATAAAAAGGAAGAGGAAGATCTTGCTATGGATGATTATGATCTTAAGATTGATATGAAGAAAGAGTTAAGCAAGATAATGTGTAATATCCCTGTCACCGAGTTGATGAAGGTGCCCTCTGTTAGATGCCAAGTAGAGGAATTTTTCGACGGTATTGGCCTAGAGAAAACCCTTGAACTAGTCCTAGAATCATGTCATATCCAAAAGCTTAGTGGAACACAACCTAGTGAAATAGAGAAGGATCCACCAATAAACATCCATTCAGCCATTTATGAGAGAAAGAGTGGTGGTCACTCTCCCTTTTACCTTACCTTGCATATTCAAAACATGCTCCTTCACAATTGTATGTTGGACTCTGGAGCAGCAATGAATGTTATGCCTTTACAAGTTATGAAGGAAATGGGACTTGAAGTGACTAGACCTTATGGAAATGTCTGTGGTACAGATTCTCGATGAGTGCCTTCTTATGGTTTGATCAAAAACCTTAGAGCTGATCTTTTTGCATGTTCAGACATTTCTACCATGATGGATGTAGTTGTCATTGACTTACCCCCAGCATATGGAATGCTTTTATCTAGAAAATGGGCAGCTGGTTTAGGTGGATACCTTATGATGGATTTATCCTTTATTTGCGTTCCAAACCCTGATGGAGCTTTGATTCGAGTTAACAGAGAACCTTGTTATAATGAGCATGTTGAATCATTCGATGAAGGGCTAAAAAACACATATGGGGATGAATTGTTAAATAATGCCAAAACTAACCTTGTTGAAGATGAGGATGAATTATATGAAGTTGATCAAAATATGTGTATGGTCATGGAAGATTCTGATTCCTCTTGGGAACATGAGCAAACAGCTGAAATTGCAAGAACAATCAACTTGGAATTACTTAGAAATGAATTTGCTAAGGAAATAGATGAATTGAGAAGACATGAAAATCAACCTCAAGGTCATGGACAAAACAATGAAATCATTCAAGAAACTTCTATTGAAAATCACGCACTTGAGGAAGCTAATGATGGCATAAGAGATATAGGAAGAAATGAACATTTGCCTAATGATCAAAGTTTAGAACCATCTCCCCTAATAGAAATCCTTCATGATCAAACAAATGATGAGGAAAATATTGAGAATCCAATGCATGAAGATGAATTTGATGATATTAGGAGGGGAGAAAGAATTCATTTTACTGTTAGGGAATGGTTTGCCTTGACTGATCATAATAGAGAAAGAGAAAGCCAAGGGCTTGCACCTATTTACCCATGGGAAAACAATCTTGCAACATCTACTAGGGTTGAAACGAATGAAGAGTCTGAAGCTTCCTATTATTCTGATGTAGAAGATCCTCTATCTCATTTATCTCTAGAAGATGGTAGCCTAATTCAAGTTCATGATAATTCTCTAAGTTGGGAAGAGGATGCCTTAATTAATGATGCACCTGAAGGAGAATATAATCTAAATAACCTTGCTATTTTTCAAACTCTTTCAGAACCTCAAAGCCATGCTTTATCTGCATATCCTCATATCCCTAATTTTCTCCTACCATCTGAGTCATTTAGTCATCAAACTCATGATCTTTCTCACATTCCTAGTTCCTCAACATTTTATCCTGAGTCAGTTTCTACTAGATTGGAAAACATGGTCATTCCAATTCCTTCAGGGGAAGGCTTTAGTCATAACACTGTCATATCTCATGAGCCACCTCGCTTGGAAGAACATAGAGATTTTTGGACTGTAGGTGAAGTTGTTAAGAGAATTGTATCTCCCCACGAGGAAGAGTCAAATGAAGTAGTCCAAGAAACAAGAAGAGGAGTTAGGGAGGTCCTTGTTGGCAGGATTGCTATTTCCTTAGATGGCGGTCCACCCAGAATTGATGTAGTTCCTTCTAGGAGGAGCTCAAGGATTGTCACACCTCAACCGCAAAGCCCTGCTGAAATCCATCCCATGCCTATTCGTAATATTGGAGTAATTACTGAGTCTGTCAATAGAAATAGGTTTCATACAGGAATACAAGTCATCATTCCCAACCATTTATTGCATATAAGATCGGGATAGGCTGATGACTTATGGGTTGGACCTTTCACAGTAGAGCAATGCATTGATGGCATGTGCTTTCTGACCGCTGGTAGTGGACGACGTATTTTATATCCTGTAAATCAGAGGGACTTAAGGGATCACATCCCTGATCCCACATAGTTGGGATCTCTCCGTTTGCATTGCCTAGTAGGTTAGAGTAGGTAGGAAACCAAATAATCCTACTTGGGCAGTAGTTAGCCTTTTCAGCCATTGAGTCTGGCACCTTTCTGTTTGATTTTAAGCTCCTTTGTAAGCTCCTAGTTTAATTGAGTACCTATCACTTTTCTGTTTCCTGCACAATAAATTTCAAATTTTGCAAATTATGTTAGTAGTTTAATTTACTTTCTGCATTTATATTTCATACATTTATATTTCTGACATAGAATAGTTTTTATTTCAGTTGGTTTTATATTTTTCCCACACATGTGGCATGAGGTATTTTTGATGTTTGTGAATGCATAAATAGGTTGCAAAAATAAAAGCTGGAAGCAAAATGGTAGAGTGCTGGATTGTGGATTCGAGTAGCAGAGTTCGAGGACCAGAGATTCTAAGGTTCTCAAGCACTCATTCCAGCAGAGCCCTTGTCCCAGCCTGAGCCAGATGTTATCACATATATAGTAGCCAGGCTACCATACATTATTTTTCTGATGCCAGTACACTATTCAGCCAGTTCCCTTACATTTGAGATGCTAAGATGAGCATCTATATTGGATCACTATCAGATTGTGGACAGCAGTATATATTTCCCATGCCATGACTGAATCTCAGGACACTCATAGAGATGACCGATGTAGCCATTATACCATTGGTATAGAGCAGTCAGTAGTGCCCAGAGTTACAACAGCAGTTTCAGAGGATAGATAATGGTACAGGTTGATGAGCATTCAGGTATATGACTCAGCAGGTATATCATTGTGTATTGGTTATATTTCCTTTATACTTATTCTCATAGCATGTCTTAGCACCTAGTGTCATGATCTAGCGAACATATAGATATATGGACCTGGTTGAGATTATTATATATATTATATTGTCCCTACTCAAACTTAGAAGTTCACTATTCATACTCATTGGTTTTACCCTCCTTAGGGAGAATAGAGGTGATCATTCCACCATACCTTGGCTTGCTAGTGTTGGCTCCATTATTCATTGTCTTCATCCATCGATTGCCTACCTTTTAGTTTATCACCCTGACTTACTACTTGACTAGTGGCATGGAGGACTTTTCCCCACTGTAGCCTCTGTATTGGATGAGCTTCCATGTTTATTGTGTCTCGGCTCCGAGTTGGTGACAAAACTTACCTATGGTGAGTTGGAGTTCCTTGGAATTCCCCCTAGTCATTAAATTTGTGTTGGCTAAACCTGAAACTTTTAGTGCTGCCATGAATACAAAATCTAGAAAATGAAATGCCATATCTTCTATGAAAAGCCCATTCATGCAATGTGTTTTTAAACACACATGAATGAAAGGCATGCCAAATGAAAATGGCCTTGAAAATAAAATGTTATATCTTTTGGAAATGTAAATACCTAGGTAAACAAGTTGTCCATGACACACTTAGAAGTGCTCAGGTAAACAAGTGCCTTAAAAACACACCTGCAGCAGAAAGCCTAAAATAAATGTAAATCTATGCAATGTGTTTATAAACACACATAGACCAAGGCTATGGAAACTTCAGGCCCAAAAAGCAATGGCACTTAAATGCTATATAAAAACAATTGCCGGCCTTATTTGTATTATGGATTGTGCGCATCTGTTAAAGGTGAATAAGCCCTCTTTGAACAACTCATCCATTTGTGAAACACCACCATTCCCTGTGTTGTTGCTCATTCAGTATATACTATGGTGTGTATTCCTTTTCCCTTGCCAAAGTGTCACAAAGTTAAGTCAGTCAAGTCATCGCTTAGCCTAGCCAGTTATTTTAGCCTTCACCCTTCACTAGCAAATTGATCACAACTATGAAGTGATTATGATCTTGACAGTCTAGTCTGAGTAATAATAATAATTAATGACATTAAATATTTGGATTTAGATCGTCAGTAATGATTACTTTGTGTTATAAGTGTTATTTGAATAAGTTGTAGAGCATGCATTAACCTTTGACACTTTGCAGCAGCTTCTGATGATGGTCTGAGTTATATTTGGTCATGTTGACCTGGTTAGACTTAGTCTGACCAAGGTCATCCATAGGACATGAGATGGTTGGACCTTATGATGATATGGATAGATGATATATGTTCTATGTACACATACATGATGATTCTATACAGCAGCTACAGGGTTATGATGATGATTCATGGTTTACGGCAGTATTTGATCATTTACAGATCATTATTATTTACCCTGTTCCGGTATATTGGATATATATTTTGATCATGCAGAGACTCATAGGGTGTATGAGTACACATTTTGGATGGATTTGGACCTTCTGAGTCCGATGAGACAGTTTGTTTTCAGTTCCGGGCGCTTACAGTGATGATTGAGCCTCAGTAGGCTATCCCAGTGCAGTTTTAGTCTGTCGGAGGCCCTGTCAAAGCAGATGTGATTTTTATCCGATTGACCTAGGGCACTGTGCTTGGAGGGGGTGGTCCAGCCACTTGCTTTTACCATATTAACCCCCTCCCGGACACACTGGTGCCCTCACCTTGACAGCGCAGGCACTCCAAGAGGCAGTTTGGGGCAGTTTCACACTTCCCGAGGCATTTCAGGATTGGTAGAAATGGCTATTGAGGAAATCGATTTGGGATACTGAGGCAATGTTATGGCATGGGATGAGTAGTGATGATAGATCGATGTCTTCCACACCTCCTCCAGCAGTTTCAGCTTCATCTGGGCCCGCATCCATCACTTATGGCACTTTCTGATGATTTCTGATGTCTTTTGAGGCCTACGATTTGACCATGGAGGCACGATTTGGTATATTGATGATTATTTTATGATTATTGTGCTATGGGGATTGACCAAGGGTGGATAAAATTACCCCTTGGACCCACCATAAGCTTCCTATTATATTTTGTCATCATGATTTAGTGGGATTCCCCTCTTCTAGGGCAATTTTGTCCACTCATATTATATTTTATTAGTGATCCATGTATTTTATCTCAACCATTGATTAGACATTTGTATCTTTTAATCTTAGCCACTCATTCAAAAAGTGGTTAGGATTTTGATGCCTCTCCTTCCTATTTAAAGGAGAGAGCTTCTCATTGTAAGGGGTCTTTGGCTCTTGGATTATTGGTATAGAAAAACTTTCTTGTGGAAATTCTTGTGGTCTCCTTTGCATCTGGTGTTCTTAGATGGTGATTGGAAAGTCTATTGCAACCTAGCATTTGGAATTTGTTGTAAGATCTATCTATTTTGGAAATCATTGTCTTGTCTACAGGAGGGTGACTTCAACAAGGGCGATTTTGCAGGGCTTCTTCAAATCGACTTTCTTGGCATTAGCTTGTATTAGGGGGTTATCATTAGCATCATTGTGATCTATGCTATCTTTCTGTTACTTCTCTTGTGGCATTAGTCTTATCTCTTGATTACATCAAATATGATATTGTTGACGTTTGTTGTGCAGGAGAGAGGGCGCATTGGCTTCTTGGACTAAATTGATTGCATAGAAAACTACCTCAAAGCTTCTCAAATTGATCGGGTTTGCATAGATCATCATCATCAAGGCATCTACAAGGTTACCCAGGTAAGCTCCACAGGTTTGTTTCTCTTATCTTGATCCAATCCATTGACATAGCTCATAAATTGATAAAACCCTTATTTCGTCAAACCCTCATTGTTACATTTTCTCAGATCTACTTAGATTAGTGGATTGTTGGGTATAATATTGAAAACCCACCTCTATAGCATCCACGGCATCCCAGATCTATAGTTTGGTGAGGATTGGCTTCCATTTGACCCTCTTCCCAAGCCAACTTAGCTTTTCCAAGCAAGGGCGCACTTCTTGGTGAGGGTGAGTTGACCTAGATTTAGTTGATGGGTAGTTGAGATCCCACTTGTTTCATGATCTACACATCCAATAACCTACTCCCAGATTGTCACTTTTCTGATTTCTACCTTGTGGCCCCTATTCCACATTTTAAGGGATTTAATCCCCATTTTGGACCACTTGGTATCTTCAAACTCAAATCTAGTAAGATCTAGCCATCGGATTGCCTTGAAATTGTAGATCCACACTCCTACTTGACTAACCTACCCGGATGTAAAGTTTGGATGCCATTGGACTTGTCTTGACCCCACTTATCCCATTTTTAGCCTCCTTGGGTAAAGTCGTACTACCTTGGAGAAGAGAGTTGTCCCACTTCTAGGACATGGGTACTTGAGATTTTTGTGGATTTGGAACGGGAATAATTCAAAACCTAGGTCTCGTAGGTCACTTTGTCAAGTCTTGCCTTGGGGATAGCATTCCTTGTTTTAAGGGATTGTGATCCACTTAGGTCAAACCTAGATCTAGACCTATTCATCCATCAAGACTTTAATTTCCCACTTGTCTCATGCAATAGGAGTTCTTAACCACAAGTTTACTTTACTTTGACTCCATTATCCCAATTCCCAAGACACTGGTTTCTCTCCAAGTCAATTCGACTTTCCTAGATTGTTGGATTAACTTGTGGTTTGACCTTAGTGTGGTGAACTAAACCCTTGATGCCATCATGTATCATGATCAAGCTTGTCACTTGTACTAGTTAGCCCCAATTCAACCCCTAAACTACCCTGCATTGGACACGGTTCCCAAGGCAGTGGATTTTCTCATATTTACTAGTACTATAATCCCGGATCTTATCTTTAATTATTATAGGTCACTCTCACATCAACAATGAACCAAAGCTATACTCATTGAACCCCTCACTTGTCTTGTGACTTCATCCTAAGGTCTAGGATAAGCCATACACCTTACTTCACTTAGAATTAACTTGATTTGGTGTCTTGGTTTTGATCTCTCTTGTCGAGAGTAGATCGGGTCTCCCCCTTTGTTGTCTGGGCTAGATAACATAAAGTGAAGGTTGCCTCGACTGGCATGACAACCATCTATTGGAGGTCGAGGTGATCGTGGTTGCACCTTTTGAGTTTCCCTTCCCTATTGCCATCCATGAGTGGATACATCCATAGGGGTAACTACAATCTAGGTGACAACATGTCCTATGGCATGTAAGTGCACTTGGGAGATCTGGACAGGATGAAAAAGGCCTCAGATGCTATTTCGAGGCATTGCCATGACCACATGTAATATGCTCCTGGGAGATCCAATAGGTAGAGCTGTGTGCTCGTAATAGACTGGGATGCTTTAGCCAGGTTTTGTGGTGGACCACATGTAATGTCCTCCTGGGAGATCCGACAGGTAGAGCTGTGTCCTCGTAATAGCCTGGGATGCTTTAGCCAGGTTTTGTGGTGAGATCACATGTAATGTGATCCTGGGAGATCTGACAGGTAGAGTTGTGTGCTCGTAACAGCCTGGGATGCTTCGGCCAGGTTTTGTGATGGGTCACATGTAATGTGCTCCTGGGAGATCCGACAGGCAGAGCTGCGTGCTTGTAACAGCCTGGGATGTTGCAGCTAGGTTTTGTGATGCACGTAATAAGTCCCAAGGATTCCACAGTATGGCTAGTGATGATGAAGACCTACAGGTGGTGGGCCTACATCCAGTATGAAAAAGGACTGGCTCTGTAGAACTTCCTATGATGACTAGATTCGAAGATTGATTGAGATAGCAGCAGTAGTGACGATGACGATGATTCGAGGATGATGATTCACTGATGATGATCCAAAGAAGAAGACTTGTGCTAGCAGATCTATGTCAAGAAATACCTTCCTCGTTAAGAGGGAGTGTTGATGTATATGTAACTTCGCAATGTATTTCATATATATATTTATTGTACTCCTATAGAGATGTATTATTCCTCTATACGGAAGTGTTTCCATTTATATTAACAAGTGTCGCAAGTGTGTTAACTTGCCGATGGGTTATTAGACCACCTCGTAAGGGGTCGACCCGGATTAATGTAACATGAGGTTATTTTTCTAAGCTAGACAAGTCGGCCCCATAAGTTTATTGGGCAGTCAGAACAAGTATGAATAGAGATATCCCGATCTCTATTTGGATCACTTCAAAACTCACTCTTCCTTCACTCGAAAAGTGGCGCACATGTGAGGAGGAGGATCAGCTGCTAGGAGGAGTCTATCTCTGTGTACATGGGTTGTACTTTGGTTGTATCATTGCTCTATCTATCTCTGAGGAAGTTGTGGGGTTTTTCACCTTAGGGTTTTCGCCACAGAAACTCTGTGTGTCTATTGTTTCTTATGTTTGCTTCTTGTGATGATTGACATTCTTGCTATGGTTTATATGCATTGTTAGACTGTACATGTTATTCTCTTAGCAAAGATCCTAGAGTATCTTGAATTAATGCTCAAAATTTAACATATAAAGGATTAATAGAGTAAAAAAATGCAACTGCGACATATCGCAAGTGCGATATATCTTACTTTCGATATATCACAAGTGCGATTTGTAATGCATATATATATATATATATATATATATATATATATATATATATATATATATAGATATATATATATATATATAAAACAAAGTGCCTATGGCCTCATTTTTCCCATCTACACAGTGAAGGCCGACGATATCGGGAAGGCGAAAAAACGCACAGTCGATTTGCGTTTGAGAGAAGGAGGAGGCAAGCCAATTCACAATTCAGATAAAATGGAAGGTAGGTGGCAAGATTTACTAGTTTGTTAATTCCTTTTGAAATTTTTGTTATTGTGTTTGTTAATTTACTAGTTTTTGTTTTTTTTAAAACCAATTTAATAAAATTTGTTACATGTATTAAAAAACAAACAATGAAATTTATTAATTAAATTTTGAAATTGTTGTTTTATTCTTAACAAAGATCACAAACCCAAACCCAAACCAAAACCCAAACACAAACCCAAACCCAAACCAAAATCCAGACACAAACCCACACACTGAGGAGGAACATGACCATAATTCAAAGATTCTGGCTCATTTGGGTTCATTGAGGCGCCTTAGCTCACTCTTTAGGTGGGGGACCACTTAAGACAATCATTAGCTGAGGCATTAGAATCCATATCAAATACAATTTCCAACGCCTAGGGAGCACTGTACAACATTAGCTCGTACAAGGATTCCCAGAGGCAATACTATTCCATTGGGTTGAGCTACAAAGATGTCAAAAAACTAAAGATAACCAAAGACCAATTGTTTTCATTATTTCGGGACCCTAGCACCAGATTGGTTCCACCCACTAGTTGACCACACATTTCCATAGACTGGTGCATGGAACCAAATATTAAAGCCAATTGGATGGATCCCTGGTACATGGTCTTCGATGAAGACCCTCACGGGAATAGATACATCCCATTTTATTTCCTTAGGAAGCTGTATGCAGAATTTATCTTGGGGAAACATGTGAACTATTTTGACATTCTAGAGTTCCAGGGTGTAGGTCATGGGATGCCCCAAGATAGGGAAGGGGATAGGACCGATCCTAACCGTGTGCGATGCCCTCCACGCACACCAAACCCCCCTCGGGTATATCCTCCAGCAGGTCCCATTCTTGATGATACGCAGGAGGCCTTATTCAATTTGGCTGATACATTGCTTCGACATGGGACTGTCATCGAAGGCAATGTAGGCCAAGGGGTTGGCACTTCCGAGGCTGGCCCATCTGGGGTTGGACCATCTCATAGTTAGGATCCACCTTTTAGGTCCCCAGACCAAACTAGAGCTACACATCGCACTGGTGACACAGAGTCTTCAGAGCATCGGGTTATTCCACACCCTTGCACATCATGTCGAAGCATATGCTATGGGCTTGCTTCAAAGTTTCAGGCCGATGGATTACTCCGATATGTAAGTAAAATTCATTCTTTACATAGTATATATATTTTGTTTTATATCATAGTTTTCAATTGTTTCGTAATTTATTTCTATTTAAATAATTATCTGACAATTTACGTGAACAAATATATAGCTGGTGTCTAATGACACCCCAGATTCACATAATCCGACCGTTGATGCTGATGTCATTGATGTAGCGATCAATGCTGCATATGATTTTGGTGATTCACCATTAGCTGTAAGAAATTTACTTTCTAATTTGTCATCGAGTGATTTACATATTTATAATTTAGATATTGCAAAACTCAATACGTCTTAAAATCGATACAATATGTTTTATGCAGGGTGGGCATGATGATTTTGTGGAATCCCAGGTCGGTCCCTTCCATGTAGAGGAAGATTCCCAAACTCAGGTATTCTTTTAATTATATGCTTTTAATGATTTGAAACATGTATGCATTTAATTATTAGAAATTTTCTAATTGTATCTTTATGTTTTGTTAGGTAACGTGGTTACCAGGTTATGTTTGACCATCTATTTAGGCCACTGTCATTTATTCCACCCATCGGTGACCCTCTTCCCCCCCCCCCCCCAAAGTACGTGTACATGTCTCACTTTCTTTGAAAAAGTCATTGTCCATCCATGTAGTATATATACAGCCTTGTTCTCTTTGTATTTGCTGACATTGACATATATGTTACCTTATGCAG
This sequence comes from Larix kaempferi, assembly GCA_027924585.1. NCBI lineage: Eukaryota > Viridiplantae > Streptophyta > Pinopsida > Pinales > Pinaceae > Larix > Larix kaempferi. The sequence goes on along the minus strand of BSBM01000809.1, from coordinate 6,787,869 downwards.
GCATCTAGTGATGCAATGGTGCTTGAAGAGCACCCAATCGACGTTGTCGGTGACCCACCTCTCCCCCCCCCCCCCCCCCGCAGGTACATGTATGTCTCTCTTTATTTGAAAAGGTCATTGTACGTCCATACATAGTATATATACAGTCTCATTTTCTTTGTATTTGCTGGCATTTGTCCATATGCTACTTTATGCAGACATCTAGTGATGCCATGGTGCTTGAAGAGCACCAAATCGACGTTGTTGGTGATCCACCTCTCCCCCCCCTCCCAGGTACGTGTGTACATGTCTCTCTTTCTTTGAAAAGGTCATTGTACATCCATACATATTATATACAGTCTCATTTTCTTTCTATTTGTTGACATCGGTCCATATGTTACTTTATGTGCAGCCATCTAGTGATGCAATGGTGCCTGAAGAGCACCCAACTGAGGTTGTTGGTGACTCACCTCTGCCCCCCCCCCCCCCAGGTACGTGTATGTCTCTCTTTCTTTGAAAGAGACATTGTCCGTCCATGTAGTATATATGTCTTGTTTTCTTTATAATTGTTGACATTGACATGTATGTTACTTTATGCAGGCATCTACTGAGCTACTGGTGCCTAAAGAGCACCCAACCGAGGTTGTTGGTGACCCACCTCTGCCCCCCCCCAAGGTACGTGTATGTCTCGCTTTCTTTGGCAGAGTCATTGTTCATCCATGTAGTATATATATGTCTTGTTTTCTTTGTATTTGCTGACATTGACATGTATGTTGCTTTATGCAGGCATCTACTGAGATAATGGTGCCTGAACAGCACCCAATTGGGGCCACTGATGACCCTACACGCCCCCCCACCCAAGTACATGCAGTTTCAGTGCCGAGGACTTACACACGCATGGTAAGTAAAAATGTTATATTTGCTTGGAATTTGAACAAATGTACATAGAGTTGTATTTATTTTTATAGCTTGGTAAACTAACTTACAAATTTTGGTTTGTGTGCAATCTCCGATATTGAGAATGCATCCTCCTGCGGATCATTGGGGAATTCCATCGATCAGCTACAAAAGAAAGATAGACTTCTCATTAGCCACTGACATTGGCAGTGAAAAGGGGGATAAATAGAAATCATGTATAGGGGGGGTACATATAGAATCCATGTATAGGGGGAATACATACATGTAACGTTTTGTTTGTATGTACACACAGATGTACAGTATGATCCACAATTTTGTATTATGGCCATGGCATGCCAGTTTTGAAAACATTATACATGTACATATAATATAAAGCAACGTTCAGATTTACCTATATGGTTGACTTGATATGGGATGGAGACATGTGTATTATATGCCTTGCAGATATATGCTTGAATATGTTGTTAGGTTTATGGCTTTGTGTTTGTTTGAGGGTACGTTTCAGTTGCAAATGGACAAGTACATGGCTTGAATATTATGTGTTTATTTTTAAGAAAAATTCTTCCTATGAGGGTCCTTTGCTTCCCAACTTAATCAAGACTCTTGTAAATAGTAAAAATTAATTCCGCTTTCATTTAATGAAGAAGAAACTTGGAGAAGAGTTGGCATTGCAAATAATGAATGTAATGTGTTCGGTATAGAAAGGAAGGCTCTAGATGCCTTACTATATGGAGAAATCCTCTTTGTAAAACTATCTAATTTCATTTTTAGTAATTCTTCAATGTTGTGCTATGATTACCAATGCTTTAATGAATGAGTATAAATGTGCTAAATGAGAAAATGAATTCTTAGATGTAAAGAATCATGTTTAATAAATGTATTTGTATGTACTTCAAGTTGACAATGCAGTTTTGAATGTAAATTTGGGCATATCGTCATAATACCTAAATCTTTGTTATTCAAATCTAGATATAGTTGGAATAATATTTGTAGTACTTCTAGAGCCATGAAACGAATTATGCATTCATTGTGCATTCATTTCGTAAACTAAGGTTTTGCTCAGTTTCCATCAATGCAATCTCGCATTGTTGGGTCAACTCCGCAAAACACTCCACTGAGCCAGTGTTGGTAGCGGTCCCACATCGGCATTGCCCATACACACTACTAGGAGCCAACGGCATGCAATCTTGCTGCTCCATTTGTTTTTTCGCTCCGAGACCGAAAGTCACCAAGTGTCCCTGAATGACATTTTCATGCGACTTGCAACTCGACATAACTCGACAACCGGAAGTTGGATCGACGAACCGTTGACTCTGTTTCCCTCCTGGCATGTGATTGCCTCTAGGTATCCCTCTCCCTCATGTTTTCATGGCCCAGTGACTTCATTGTGCATTCATTTCATAAATTAGGGTTTTGCTCAGTTTCCATCAATGCAATCTCGCATTGTTGGGTCAACTCCGAAAAACACTCCACCGAGCCAGTGTTGGTAGCAATCCCACGTCGGCATTGCCCATACACACTACTAGGAGCCAACAGCATGCAATCTTGCTGCTCCATTTTCTTTTTCGCTCCCGGACCGAAAGTGACTAAGTGTCCCTGAATGACATTTTCATGCGACTTGCAAGTCGACATAACTCGGCAACCAGAGGTCGGATCGACGAACCGTCGACTCTGTTGCTCTCCTGGCATGCGATTACCTCTAGGTAGCCCTCTCCCCCGTGTTTTCATGGCCTAGTCACTTCATTGTGCATTCATTTCGTAAACTAGGGTTTTGCTCAGTTTCCATCAATGCAATCTCGCATTGTTGGGTCAACTCCGCAAAACATGTTGCAGCATTAAGAAAACACTATGTGTATAGAGATCACAGGCTATATTATTCTTGTACCAAAGTATAATCCAACAAGAATATTCCTAATCTACACTTACAGATTACAAACCAGCTAGGGTTTCATGAACTAGACACCGCATAATAAAACTAGGGTTCACAAATTGAGACATGGAACTAAAAACTAGGGTTTTATGAACTCTCTAGGTTTAGATCATGTACTTAGGCTATGCACATACATGAAACAAAATGAATAGGCTATGCATGTATACATGAAACAAAATTCCATATACCTAGGCAATGCACATACATGAAACAAAAAGGCCATATACCTAGGCTATGCACATACATGAAACAAAATAAATAGGGTTGAACATGGATCACAAGTGGAATTTCACATGATTGCATGACTAAGAAGTAGAAACACATGTACATGAATTATATGCACATACATGAAAAAAAATGCCATATACCTAGGCTATGCACATACATGAAACAAAATGAATAGGCTATGCATGTATACATGAACAAAATGAATAGGCTATGCATGTATACATGAAACAAAATGCCATATACCTAGGCTATGCACATAGATGAAACAAAAAGGCCATATACCTAGGCTATGCACATACATGCAACAAAATGAATAGGGTTGAACATGGATCACAAGTGGAATTTCACATGCATGCATGACTAAGATGTCGAAACACGTGTACATGAATTATATGCACATACATGAAACAAAATGCCATATACCTAGGCTATGCACATAGATGAAACAAAAAGGCCATATACCTAGGCTATGCACATACATGAAACAAAATGAATAGGGTTGAACATGGATCACAAGTGGAATTTCACATACATGCATGACTAAGAAGTAGAAATACATGTACATGAATTATATGCACATACATGAAAAAAAATGCCATATACCTAGGTTATGCACATACATGAAACAAAAAGGCCATATACCTAGCCTATGCACATACATGAAACAAAATGAGGTGTTGAAAGAAGTTAGAATAGAACTATCATAATTGTTGATAATTGCTAGTTTTAAGGTTTATTGGTCATATGTAAAAATTGGGGAAACCAATAGTCAGAACCCCATTCATTATTTTTTGGGGAAACCACTGCATATATCTGACCTGTGAAAGGAAATCGAAAAAGGTTAAAAATACATAAATATTAAAAAAGGTCTTGCGTGCAACATAAATAAAATTTCTTTCAATGTAAAGGGTTGTAGTGATTTAGGTACTACTAATTTATTTTTTTGTACCTGCTTGTATGAGATCTGATATGTGATTATAGTCTGTAGAAATATATGTCTGATCATCTTCCAAATGGTCTATTTCATTCACCCTTGAAATCGGTTCCAAGTGTCACTCGATCCCATGTACCAACTGTATTTGTATACTCACAATCATCCCATTCATATATGCTACAGGAACTGCAAAAGCAAGCCTTCAATCTTGTCCAAATTTGTAGGGTCGAGTTGTTTGAGCTTCTAATTGAATGAAAACCTCGAGTTCCATGCACTGTGTTCACCTGATGTGTTTGGGATCGGTCCACATCTTTCACCTCTCAGAATATTCTCCGCACTAGGTGTTTCCTTGTTGCTTGTTCTCCCATCACAGATGCACACCATTCGACTATAGATGAAGCATCTTGAAGGCGAGCACCTGTAAACTTGATCTCTTCCCTTCGAAGGGTAGTTTTTATGCGTGCACCAGCACCATCGTGCTCTCCTTTTCCATGACCTGTTTCAAAGTAGTTCCATGTATGTGGCACCTTGTATTTATGTGCAACAAACAAAACCATTGAAATACACGTGCATTCTTGAACTGTCCAGCACAACCATCTGACCAAATCAAATGACGATAAAATGGTATATCCATAGTTATCACATGATCATGAAACAACTGAAAGCAATGTTGCACGTAATGGATGTCATGGGTCCGGTTGTCACTGATGTAAAAGTGACTCTCTTTCAATATCACATGTTTCTCTTCATTTCTATCTGGCCCATGTCGATAAATGATATGGACCATTATGCTCACCTGCTCTAAGTGATAGTATTGACTTTGTATTTAATTTTGTGGTTGTAGGGTGTAATTTTCCGCAAAGTCAACCACTGATAGTATTGTTTCGAGAGGGAAGGTGTCCCGTCATATTTTGAATTGCTCATCTTGCCACCATGCCATATCAACATGCTGAATGTACTATTGGATCTTTCCACGAAACTCTGGAATAAAATCACATACTTGCACCTAGTGGAAAAAAATAAACAATGTTATAAAACAACATAAAAATATTTACATGAATATTAATATACATCAATATTTAACAGTGTTATAAAACAACATATAAACAATGTACACTCAGTTAAATGAACTTTTTCGTGTAGATTGTCACCTGTGATGTCACCAATTTAATCTTCTTGCTTTCTTTCCCATCACGTAGCTGATATGTCTCATACTGAAAGTTTTGCTTCTTGAGAATTGCATTCCCGAATGCTTGATCTTCACTCTCATGGATGCAATTGGACCATAATAATAGCCCACCACAATTGTTGCAAGAACCCTCTACACATTGTTTTAAGTAATGTGTCTGCCCATCTTGCCTCAGACACATTATGCTATGGATGAAATCTCTAGATGACATTGGCGGCACTGTACTTGAGCATTCCTGCACATGGTTAGGATGCAAAAAATGACGTATATGTGCAAATGTATGATAATATACATCAAACTCTATGTGGTATCTACAACAACAAGTGTTCTGGATTCTATTGATTCTAACATACCAAGGCTTGCATTTTTCAAAATATATTTGCCCGTGCCTTAGCTCTACGTGGGAAACTTTAAACATCTCGAACAGTTGAGTTTGTGTCATGTCAAGATAATGTTTAACATGCCCTTCATTGTTCATAGAACCCCTACAGCATTTCAACACATCCTTTGTGTTAGAAGAAGTCCTAGTGTTATCGTGCCAAAAAGTGTGCACTAGTCCCTTCATTGCTTCAACCAACTTCATGTCTTTGCGGGGCAACTTACTGCTAAATGCCCATAATGTTTCCATTTGTCCCTCTACATCAAGGTTGTCTCTTCTTACTGAATATTTTTTAAGTGTCTATGGATGTAAAGGGACAATTTCTGATGTGCATTTAAGTAAACAACGTTGTCTTGTGGATCTAGATACAATTGATTCAGCCAATACGCGGCGAGCCACATTACAATATTTTGAACTAGTTTTTTTACCAATTGATGTGAATGCAGTAGCAATAGATTTAACAATGTGATTACTGGATTCAGTATTCTTCAATGTTCTTATGCCTAACTTTTTTCTAACATTTTCCATACTTCTAGATTTAATCAAAGCTAAAAACAATTGACATTTACCAGGTTCATATTTTGGTTCAAAATATTGTTTCATTATTTGAGAACAATGACAAAGGATTGTGCGTTTAGCCACCTTACCTTCCATGGAAGTCAATTCGCTCTCGTTTACTTGTATACATTTAGGAGTTCTCTTTCGTTTTGATGTGACATTTCTTGTCGTTTGAAATGCTGGAGAGATGTTTACATCCACTTCAGGCTGACAACTTTGATTAGGAGATTGAACCACCTGGAATGGTTGTTACGGAGTCTCATCAGGAACATAATGATTGAACTCTTCAGAGGGATGTCCGGTTAATAATGGACCAATATTTTCATCTTTGTTATAACCGGCTTGCATTAAAGTTGCAATATCTTCCTCATCCTCTTCGTCAGGTATTTGTTGAGTGGGAATGGGAAGTATTTGCTCATCCAATGAATGCTGACGATTTCTTGAATGTTCCCTCTTCTTTTCTTATTTAATTTCAGCTTCTTTAGGTGTAAGCATCTTCCTCGCTGACTTACGAACTCTATTACATGGATTCCCCATTGAAATCCACCCAAAATTGTACAAAACCTATGGATCTATGTAATAAATGATTAAATTGCAGGTTGAACAGTATGCTTTGCACGGGTTTCAGAAGAATTCTGTCTTTTCCTGTACAGTAAAAATGGCCCACGGCCTACAACCCAAGATTATTTATTAAACAAATATCGCATATGCGATATAACGCATCTCCGTTTTAACGCATATGCACTATATCGCATATGCGATATGAAGTCTATGTTTTTTACAAACGGCTAGTTTGTTATAAATGTGATCACTAAATCGCATATGCGATTTAGTGCATATCAACTATTGAAACCTCATTTAACCATGAACCATTAAAACATCATTTAATACCTAAAACATCATTTAATACCTAGAAGATTGGATTTATCCTTGGACCATGGTAGTGTCTTCAGAACTATGTTTTGTCTAGAAATATTCATAATGGTTCCTATATGACCATGGTCAACACCTCGAGAACAATCTTAAATGCATAAAATAGTCTAATGGCTCATATATCCCATATTAAGGCTAAATATCCCTTTTAAAGGGCATGTGTAGTGGTTTAAGACTTGTTTCTATTACACTTTTGTCCCATAACCATGGTTAAGACCCTGAGACATAGCCTTAGTGCATAAAACCTCATAATGACACCCATATCCCACTAAAGGCCAAATATTCCATCTATAGTGCATGTGTGTTGATTTAGAGACTCACTGGACCATCTTTTCATCCATGGCTATGGTCAATGTCCAGAGACCCATCCCTACCATCCAAAACCCTATAATGTCACCCTTATCCCCTTATAATACAATTTAGACTCCCAAGATTCCATCCAGACGATCTATGGGGTGTTTCATGCCCCAACATTACATTGATTAAGCTAAAGGAGGTGTGGGGGGAGTCAAAGGAGGGAGAGGAAGTTGTAGAGGGAATCATGGGAGGGAGGGATGGGTAGGGGAGAGCTATGTGGGGGATGAAGGGAGGAGAAATATAAGGGTAAGGGAGGGATTTGTCTCTGGACATTGATAACAGGGGGAACTAAAGGGAGGAGAAATATAAAGGGAAGGGATTGGTGGGAGGCGAATAAATATAAGTGGTAGGGAGGGAGGGGTGGTAGTGGGGAGAGATATAGAGGAATAAATATAAGTGGGAGAGAAGAGGGTGCTATATAAAATGGAGGCATGATTGGGTGCAAGAAAGATATAGGATAATGGATGAAGGAAAGATATATAGCATTTAATGGATGGAGGGACAAATGGGTGGGGGTTGTTAAAGAGTGAGAGGGAGGAGAGGGATGGATGGAGTGGTGGTATAGATAGAGGTATACAGTGAGTGAATGAAAGAGACAAATGGGGGGTGGTTAAAGAGTGAGAGAGAGAGAGAGAGAGAGAGAGAGAATTATGGATGGAGGGATGGTTAGAGGGTGATAGAGTGGGATAATAACAATGAGAGAGTAGGGATTTAGGGAAATGAAGGATGGTCAAGGATGGTTACACTGAGGGATAGATATGAGGGATTGTGTGTGTGTGTGTGTGTGTGTGTGTGTGAGAGAGAGAGAGAGAGAGAGAGAGGGAGAGATCATGGATATTAAGGAAATGAGAGAAAGATGGAGAGATGAAGGAGGGATGAAGGCTTGAAGGTGGAGAGAAGAGGTAGGGGGAGAAAGTGAGGGATGGAGTGAGTGATACGATGGAACACATGGAGGGAGGGAGGGAGGGAGGGGGGAAGAGAGAAAGAGTTTTGGCGGGAGGGAGGGGCAACAAAGGAATTGTTTTAGAGGGTGTGTGGATGTGTGTGAGAGAGAAGGGGGTGGAGAAAGAGAGAAGGAATTATGGGGGGAGAGAGAAGGGGGTGGAGAGAGGAGGTAGGGGGAGAAAGTTAGGTATGGAGTGAGTGAGAGGATCAATCATCATGATTTATAGTTAAATTATTTGTTGCAAAATTTCTAGTTAAATGATTTGTTGTTTTTGAATCAATAGTGTAATGTGATTAAACTATTAGAGATCATATAGAAACAAATCACATTAAAATGTCATGTGTACACCCACATTTCATCCGAAATTTAAAATATTTTTTACAATACCAACCTTCTTAGCATTTTAACTCATCAAAACTATGGTGATTTATGAATGTTTCTCTTAAAAAAATTTAGCACAGAAATATAATTCTAAAGAAAACCAAGTGACTCCTTACCTTTTTAAAGGTTTGATAGACCAAAATTGGTCTCAATGGACATTAATAACAACCATAATCATCATCAACTCAAGTAGAGCATTATTAAGTTATATAATAAATTTATCATTAAATAAAAACCCTACTTGAAGTCATTTAACTACACTAATATCAAAGAAAGTTTGATTAACAAAATAAGTGCAAAGATATGTTGGTTCTCATCAATAACATCAATCAATAAATGCATAGTGAACTATAGGTCGAAGCCACAAACTTCAGTAGTAAGGTGAGGTTCTATACTAGGAGACTACACAATAGTGAAGATGGAATTCTCAAGATATATGTGAATCGAATTTTCTTCGATTCCTATTAACTCTCATACCTAGGATAGGATACAAGGTAAATTATTAAAACGACGAGGATTAAATCCCTAACCATTGAAAATGGATTGAAAACCAAATTATACTCACCATGATATCCCAATTGCTTCATCAATAACAATCCACCATTTGGCTTCTTATATGTCCCCTTCACTTTGATGTGAGTTTATACTTTATACCATACTACCTAATATATCAAATATAACTTAGTTGAAAATAGAGATGTACTGTTTCCAAACCCATTTGTCATGTTAAACAATGTTATATTAACCATGATGGGATGCTATCTTACCTTTCAAAAGAATAATCTTTATTCTACTCTTTTATCTAATAATCTTTATTCTCTTTTTACTCTTTTTTACTAAACAAAAACGCATAGCTGTTACATCGCATATGCGATATGAACAAGTCTATATAACGCATATGCGTTAATTTAAAATTTAAAAACTCAGCGGGAAAAAGCCTTGGGATGATGTTTGGAAATAGCTTCCGACTGCCGAACCTATTGGCTAGAACAAAAAAACCAAGGCCATTGCCTATATTTTAGATTTCTATCAATATGCTCAGTTTCAATGGCGTGTTTTTCTATGAAAAACTCAATATTTTTTTATGAAAATATAGAATATTATAAGGTATGATCTGTTGATTCTGAATATGTAATTTTTTCATAAAAATGTATGTTTTATTTATTTATTATTCATTTTCTAAATGACACACATCAGTTTTTGAAAATACATACATCGATTCGTTTTTATATAACTTTTGATTGCCTTCACCATTTCCCAAGAAAACTATATGGTGCACTAGAGGCGAATGAGCTCTACAATCTCATATATAGAAAACAATGATTTCATTAAATTTTGCCCCTAAAGTGTTGCACCTGCACATAACGTTTTAATTTCACGGTTTTCTGAATTCAATAATTAATAATAATAAAAAATAATTCATGAAATTTTTTGAAAAAATAGTGTTGCACTAGGCTCTTATGTCCTTTATATGTTTGCAATATTTTATCCAAAATGGACATCATTTACCTCAATAAGTGCTGCACCCGCACAAACATATATGTTATGATGTGCTGAAAATTTGAAAACCCAATTTAACGGAAACTAATTTTATAATCATTTACACAAATGTTTTATAGATAAATGTTATATATTATGAAAGCTAATTCAATTACCTATCTTTTGTCTTTTTACTTCATCTTCAAATCCGTTACGGAAGTACCCCTAATTCTCACCTAAAGTCATAGGTTCCACGTTTTTTTAGTATTATGTGGCATCTAAAGTGTCTTTAAAGGAGTCCATGATTGTGCATCATCCCTCAATTGTATTTAAAATTAAACGGACACTTGCATGGAAGGATATCACCATTTCTATTGCCCCTACTAAAAGTAATAATGATATTAGTGCTCAATTCGCTAACAATTTACTGATTCCTGAGTGAAATATAGGTGAAGGGATATACTTTTGGGACAGGAAACAATTTGAAATAAGAGGTTTACAATTGAATTTTGGATATTATATGGTCATATTTGATGGTGACATAATTTTTGGGATACCTTAGATCATAACATTGGAGAATTTCATCTTAAATACCAAAAAGAAGTTTCAGACATTTTCCTATAAGAAGAAGAAAATCACATTGCAAGACTTTACAATGAAGTTAGATTTAGAAGCTCCAACATATGAAGACTTCGAGGATATATCAAACGTGATTTCATAGGACAATCAGAATTCAGAATAGAAAAAGCAGAAAGTGCTTGAAAACGTTTTCATTACTAAGGATGAATAAATTACCCATTTGAAGAATCATAGTCAAGACTTGATTGCACAAATCACAAAATTTTTATAAAAAAAAAAAATGGCAAGAAGAAGTAAAAGAGAATTTCACAAAAAGGAAGTATATGTCCAAAAATAATTCAATAAGGATATATCATAAAAAGATGAAGGAAGTTCTCACTTAAAAATCCAAATCAAGGGTTGACTGAACAAATAAAAAAATTAAAAGGTGAGAATCTAGAAAAATCCCCAGTGTTATTATCAACTAGTAAATCGCACAAAGCAATAACAATTGAATTTTCTACAAGGGTTCCACAAATGGCTTGAATTCCTTATTGTCACCCAAATCAAAAAATTCGTTACGACCAATGTCAAATTCAAGACAAAAATAAATAGTGTTCTTCTTATAGACAAAGAAACTAAAACATTGAAAAAGAACGAAGACATTATTGACAACTTTTATGGAAGTCTAAAATGATAAGTTCTATACAAGTAGTCTATCATCATATAGTTCCAATGAAGGTATATTTGGGGTAGATAACTTCCTAGAAAATGCAACACATTAGTTCAAGAATCCGAAGATTGTACCACCTGATTTCATCGAGTATCACAGTTCCAAGCTCACAACATAATGAAAAGTGTAATATCCCCATTTTGACCCTTGGAATTATTGTCTTGATATGTAAATATTGTAAATATGCGTTGTATGATTCCTAGCGTGGAGATCAATGCCAAGGCCCCACTAGTGAATGCCGAACTTATAAAGCCATGTATTTTATATATTGTGGACATGTGCCAATAGGCCATAGGAAAATGTAACATGATGTAAATATTTATAATAAAAATAAATTTTCCAAGAGTTGTCTATGGAGGCAATTTTTTTCCATAACCTCCCGTTGTTTTTCCACTTTTGAATACAAATTTATATAAAGAAATGGGAATTTTCCGAAAGAAGAGAATGCTAAAAGAAGGAATAAGAAGAAATGGTATGGATGATCCTGTAAGTTTAATATTTCACCTTGAATCTCCATTAATACCTAAAAATAATACCTCCAATGGATAGCCTGCAAAAACCTGTCACAAATCGATTAAAAAATCTAAAAGGTATGCTTGGAATAGGCATGAAATAAACGTTTTCCTTCATTCTCGTACAATGGATTTGGATCCCTCACTCATACTCAATAAAAGAATTTGGGTCCCTCACTCATACTCAATAAAAGAATGGTTTATTTTATGTCTCATACACCCATATCTCTCATCAAATTCCAAATATGGTTTTATGTGCTGAAAGAAATAATTTTTCCTCATCCATACCCATTGGAATGGGAGACAAACTCTTCCCATTCCATAATATGGGCCAATGGGCACCTCTTCCCCCAATTCCACTCCCAATGGGAGTTATGATGGAGCATCATTAGCCACTTGCAAAAAATACTTACAAACCTAACAATTCATAAGGGAATCTTCCACTTGAAGGGTGTTTAGGCTCACTTAAGGCTAAACTAGGTTATTTCATGGTTAAGTGGTTAACTAATCCCAAAACGAGCCAATGGGAGGAGGGGTTCCATACTTAGTTGTATAATGGAATTCCAAGTGATTAATGAGTGTAGGGTGCCTTACACTCCTTATAACATTACTAGGGTCATCACTTTCTCAAATATTTTCATTGGTGCCCCCTCCTTTACTTAAATAAGCAAGCTAGGCCTCCAAGGGGAATTCCACCACTTAATCTCTTCTTTGTTCCCATTTATCTTGATAAATGATAAGCCCTTTCCATACATGAGATTCATGAAATTGCAACCATTAATACCAGTTTAAATCTAGAAATATTTTTCAACTATAAGATTTCTTTCACCAAATATTAGGCCTCCTTAGCTTGTCATCCCACAATGAGGTCTTACGACGGAAATGTTGATATATGCCTCATATTTTATCGAAATCATGAACCATTTGATGTGTCGGAAATATTATCCATAGGGATACATGATGAAACCATAGGTTACTCATAAAATTAATCTTGTGCTTGCTTAAATTTTTCCACCATGTCCTCCACCCTCATGGGTCATGGAATTGGAAAAACCCAAATAGGGCAAAAACTGAAATTTAAATAGTTGAAATCAAACCCAAAGAAGCATGGAACATGAATGACATAGATGGTTTTAAAATCATGTTAAATCTCATTCCATCATGCATACAATATTCATGGTCAACCCATGTCAAACTTCAAATAGATGCTTAGAAAGAGGCCTTTAAATGAGTAAAACAAGACATAAACCACCTAGGGAGCGCCCGAATCAATACCCAGAAAAAATTAAGAATCAAAGAGGTCCAAACAGTCATCATATTCTATCCGTCACTAAACCACCAAAGAAGTTGGTCACCACAATGTTTTTAAGTGAAGTATGACTAAATTTGAGCAATTTTATGTGATCACAATTAAAATTTACTAATTTAGTCATGGGATAAATAATATGATTAATTTATTCATGGGATAAAAAATATGATTGCAAGTCTAAGTTAATAATTGTATAAGATGCCTATAGTTAAAATTTATGAAATTGTAAAATTTTGTTGTCAAAATTGGAATTATCCATTGTTCAAATAATGGATAATTGCAATTTTGACAGTAAAATTTTACAATTCATATATTTTAACGTTGTAGATGGATTCAAAGACCCCCTTCACCGTAAAAACTTATGAAATTGTAGTACAACTAGCATAGATCCATCTAAAAGGGGATCTACCGAGTGTCGAGAGGGATCAAAACCTTAAGAAGTGCAAACGCCTTTTTAGACTGAAAATGTTGACGAAGTGTGTAATGCAATGCTTATGGTTTTAATTTATCTCATTGATGTAGTTTTATATATATGCCATTTCAAATATTTTAAATTGGATCCGACATGTTATTTTTTTAATATTTTATTATTTTTTATAAAAGGCATGTGTCATTTATGGGATGAGCATGGAAGGAGTTACACATATCTTGCTACTGTAGAGTGCGCCTCTTCGGCACAACTATTACAATTTTGTAAATTTTAAGAATGAATAATTCCAATTTTGACACTAAATTTTACAGCTCCATATATGGTCTTGTAAAAATTCATTCTCAAAATTGCAATTTATGCCAATTGTCAAATTTCATCAAATAACTTAAGAGAAATGCTTCATGATATTTAGCCTCCTACATCTATTTGATTATAAAGCACCTTAGTACTCTTGATGCAATAACTAGCTAGACTAGTAAAAAATTGAAGCCTTGATTTAATAATATATAATTATTATATAATATTTCGTTTCTAATATTATTATATTATAGTTATATATATTAATATGATGAATAAATATGGTATGTTATATATAGGTTAATATTAAAATATAGGTAATATATTGATATATAGTAAATATATATAATATTATGTTATAGTTAATATGTTAATATATTATATAATGTTAATATACTTTTTGTTTTGTGATTGTTTAATGACACAACTCTTTTATGATAAAAATTTATGAAATAATATATTATGATAAAAATTTATGAAATAATATATTAATGTAAATACCAAAAATAATAGAAAAAATGAGAATATTTTGTACTATTTAATTCTTTTATAATGAATATCAATAATACTATTTTTTTCCACTAAAAACAATCTATAATTAACTTTCGACTATGTCAGAAAATACAACAATCTGTAGTTGACTTTTAGCTATGCCACAAAATACAATCCATAGTTGACAATCGGTTATGGCCCAGATATGAGCGTTGACATATAAAAAAATACAAGTGGCCCAGATATGAACGTTGACATATAAGATGAAACGTAGCTGGAAGGTTTTGAAATTTATTGGGATGAGTAAGCCTCTCTTTCTTAATACAAGTCCAATTGAGTTTTAAATTTTATTTAATTTTTATTTTATAGTTAATTAAACAGAGGATGGTTTAAAAAAACGAAAAACAAAAATCAGTTATAATTTCATGGAAATAGATTTATTAAGAGTTAAAACCTAATTAAAAATAAACAATAAAAATAATAACGCCATGAGATTCAGAAAAAAAGAATAAACAATAATGCCATCAGATAAAGATAAATAGAAAATACAATAAAGATAAATAGAAAATACAAGAGCTACGTACTCGATAACATTAATTTATGAGCAAGAGCTACATACTCATTGATAGGCATAGCTCAACATCAATTAATTTATTAATAATTTATTAATTGATGGGCATAGCACAGCATCAATTAATTTATTAACTAATGGGCATAGCACAGCATTTATTAATTAATTAATTTATTAATTGATGGACATAGCACAGCATTTATTAAAGTATTTTGTATTGATGCTAAAAGAAGTAGTACTGTTCGTAGCGCATGTAACAGTTAGCTGTACTGGTAACTTGAGCACCGATGGCGTTGTTGCAAAGGCTCAAGATGTTGTTCCCAATGTCGGTAAGGCAGGCGGTGCAATCAGAGTCACTGATTCCATTATAACACTCTGAAATCCCGTAGGCAGGGGCCCCGCCGGCCGGTGCAATCTCTTTTCCCAATTCGTGATTTGTCTCCATAATGAAGATCAGCTGTACGACATTGGAAAGGTAAGGATCTCCACTTGCGATTTGCTGCGTGTTACAATCGAAGGTATAAGCGATTGGATTCGGATCGCCTGCCGCGCTGTTTGTTAGCAGCACGATTAGTACTGCTACCGCTACCGCTAATGATCTGATCATGGCGGCCATGGCTGCCTCAAATATCTCTCCGCCAATAAGCTCTTCAAATGCCAAATGTTACTGCAATGCGCTTATCAACGTGCCCGAGCGCCTCCATTTTTATAGGATAACCGGTGACGTCAACAAAACCTTTAAGAAGATGGGTTTATCTTGCAACTGCATACGGAGGCCACTATCTGACAGCTATCTTGAAAGCAAATTTAGGGAGGTTTGTATCATGCAACTATGGTTTGTATCACGCAACTATATTAAAAGCAAATTTACGAGGCAATTATATTGTTTTAGTTTGTTTTGTTATTAAATTATTATCGCTGCCTTCGGCAGTTATATGGCAATCACGATTCAATTTTATTTTTTTTCTCTCATAAATTTTTTTTTTATAATTTTTTAATAGTTTTCATAAATTTGTAAATTAAATTAAATATTTGAAAATAAAAAATAATTTTTAAAATTTTAAAATATCGTAGTACTAATTTTTGATTGGATAGAATCTATATAATTAATTTTTAATTGGACAAAACTTATGACAAGATTAATTTGTTCTAGTATGAAGTTTATTTATCAACATTTTAAAATATATTAAAATTTTAAAAATAAATATTATTCTAATAATGCCACTTATGCTGAAAATCATTTTTAATTAAATACCCATATCTGATCAGATTTCCTTTTTATAAATGAGAGATACGCTCATGTGGGTCTCTGATTTTTCTCCATATCCGCGAAGAATCGTCATTTCCCAGTTCATTTGGATGAAAATGAATCTAACCCAGAGAAGTAATTAGTGTAATGATGATCGAATTATTTACTGAAGAGAAGGTGGTCGCCGATCGCCGATCTGATAATGGTTAATTAATAAACGGCATCATCGTGAGGCAGTGTAATTGCAGTGGAACATTCATACAAGTCAACCCACATTGGGCAATTAATTATGTTTATCTTTTTCCAAGGCCCACGGGGGGTTCACTAGTGAGGCAATATCATATCACGTCCATTCATATTGGGGGTTTGAATACTCTTAGAAACCTCAAAAATATATTGCCCCGTATTAAGGGGTCAAGGGGGGATCTTAATTTTACATAGTAATATAAATATTGGGGGTTGATTTATTTGGGTGTGATGAGTAATAAACTCCAAATCATGGGATGGATCCATACCTCCAAATCATGGGCTCAATTCATACCCACCTAAAACATAAGGACCCTTCATTTTTATTTGATATTGCATATGATCCTAAGTTTTGCATAAATCTGATAACAGTGTACCAATAATAATATCGATGGAAGTCTCTTTGGATTATTGGCCTTGAGCAATCCTCATTTAATAGATTATTTAGGCTTGGTTTGAATTGATATTATATTGTTTTTCATATTTAAGTTAAGAGATGTAGCTAATTGGGAGTTCCGGACTTGAACAACTGTATTGTATTTTTTGTATGCGTTCAAGTAAAAGATTTAACTGTTCATTTTTTAAGTTGGGGTTTATGTGGGCATTGAGATTCAATTAAACCTTGGTCCACGAAAACCAAGAAGAGTGAAATCAATATTTCTTGGCTCATTGGAACCAAGAAAAGTTAGATCAAATTATGTTTATTGACTAATTATTTCTTTCAACTTTTTTATATTCTTCTTTAATATTTTCATATTGCCAGTTAGGAATAGTTGTTCTATTGAGTTATATTTGGTACATTCATAATTGTAATTTCAATTCTTATGTGCAAGGCATCCATCTTAATATTGTATTGGAATTGACATGAACATAGGTGAAAATATAAATCCTTATTTACATACCATATGTGTTATCATTACCATGAAATGGTATCATATAAGTTTCACCATCTGTGTATCTTTATACTATATTGCATGCTTGAAACATAACAATGTACTTTCCCCCCTCCTATAAAGATAAAAATAATTAGATATAACCCAAGAAAAGGTAACTAAATGTCGTTAATTCCCTTGATTGCAAGAATAAATGTAGATTAAGTGGAAGTGGAGGCAATTCATTAAATTTTGTGAATGACCCAAATCCATGCTATGCACATGATCATATGGTGTTATTGAAAAGTACTTTAAGGAATTTTTCTATGTTCATTTGGGTTCAAACAAGAATGATGTTTGTTTTGATAAGAAGTTAGGGAAGTATATCCACGAAAGGGTTTCGATTTTGCATTCTTATGGAGTTTAGTTTATTAATCTTATAGAAAACATGAGCTCTCTATGGCTATATTTGTATTTACATGATATAAAATTTGTAGATTGGCAGGTTGTGGTGTGAAACATCTGCAATTTTCATATTTTCTAAGCATTGTACTAACAATTGGACTATCGGTGTTTCACATTCTTTGTTATATTGATCTTTTGACTAGGTTTCCTTTTATGCATTTTTCCTTCCCCAGTACTATTTTGTTGGGTCTTCTACTATTCAATGCTACAAATTGATCAGTTTCCCCTGCAATCCTAGTGGGATCATTATTAGCATTACACTATTATTCTATTTAGCATCATGTTTGCTTATACTAATATGTGTTAGGGATCTTTTTTGTTACAACTTGATAATATGATATGAAGGGGGTGTTAAAAATGGGTTGATAAAAATGGATACCTACAATATCTGGTGAAACTAGGGGTTTTCTTAATTGGAAAAGAATATTGGGAGGGGGAGTTCAAAATACAATTTTAGGATGCATTTTCCAATATTTAGTGAAATTAGGGATATTCTTTAATATCATGCGAACGATCGTGCTATGTAACAAGTTCACTGAGTGAACCCCCCGTGCCAAGGCCTTGCAAACCGACATTTGTAATACGAAAGAGCAGGTGGGAATGGTGGCACGCATTGACTGAGGGTGGCAGAGCATTATTGCTACACGGGCGTAATCACAACTATGACATGAACAACCCCACTATACCGTAATTCGCCTATTAGACGCTACATTCGGGGATTTCTTAGAGCAGGAGAGGGTTTTAGGGAGTAGGATAAAAGTTTTAAAAATTAGTTTTTATGGTTAATTAGCTTAGCTTGTCCAATACAATTTTTTACTACAAATAATTATATTGTTTTCTAATTATATTGTTTTCTAAAGAATGAATTTTATTTTTTTAACACTAAATTATTTTTTATTATATTTTAATAATAAATTTTGATTTAATATTTTTCATTTATCATAAATTATTTTATTTTTTTATTTTTTTTATTATCTATATTTTGTTATATTTTTATTTTTTATAAGATTATTATAATTTTTATTTTATTTTTTTATTATATATATTTTGTTTTTTATTTCTTTATTATCTATATTTTGGTTTTTATTTTTTTATTATCTATATTTTGTTATATTTTTTATTATTTTTTTACTATCTATATTATGTTATATTTTTCATTTCTTATAAGATTATTATAATTTTTATTTTATATTTTTATTATATATATTTTGTTTTTTGTTTTATTATTATCTATATTTCGGTTTTTATTTTTTTGTTATTTGTTATATTTTTTATTTATTATACAAATATTTTCATTTTTTATTTTTTATTATATTTATTTTGGTTTTTATTTTTATTTTTTTATTATATTTATTTTGTTCAAATTTTAAGTATAGAAAAAATAAAATTTATTTTTTAAATTGTTTATTATTATTTAATTATGATTTTATAATTTTTTATTTATTTTTTGTATTTATACATTAATTTAATTAAAATTAGTGTTTTATTATTTTTATTTTATTTTATTTAAAAATTTTTTTTATTAACAATTCACTTTTATTTTCATTTCTAATTTCTATACCAAAATTCTAAAAAAATATACATACTAAATTATTAATATTTCTTAATATTACAATATGAGTTAATCTTTCTTAAAATTTCCATTTAAATATTTTCAAGAGATAGGTATAGGCAACTTTGCTTCTAATTTCATTTTTGAATTATGAATAACTAATGTATTACAACATTTCTAAAAGACAGTTATAAGCACCTTTGGTGCTAATTCCACTTGTTTAAAATTAAGTATATTAGTATTAACAAATATTATTAATAATAATACTAAGAAGATTGGTGCAGGAGTAATTATCTTGTTTTAGTTTGTTTTTTTATTAAATTATTCAAAAAGATAATTAGTTTGTTTTTTATTAAATTATTTAAAAAGATAATTAGTTTGTTTTTTATTAAATTATTTAAAATTAAGTATATTAGTATTAACAAATATTATTATTAATAATATTAAGAGGATTGATTTAAGGGGTAATTATCTTGTTTTTGTTTTTCTATTGAATTATTTAAAATTATGTATATTAGTATTAACAAATATTATTAATAATAATATTAAGAAGATTGGTTTATTTAGGGAGAGAAGTATTTGGGGCTATCTTAAAATTAAATTTGTTTAAAATTAAGTATATCAGTATTAAAAAATATTATTAATAATAATATTAAGAAGATAGGTTTATCTTGCAAGTGCATAAAAGGTAAGTATTTGAAGTTGTTTTAAAACTAAATTTATTTAAAATTAGGTATATAAATATTAAGAAATATTATTAATAGTAATATTAAGAAGATGGTTTTATCTTGCAACTCCATTTTATTTCACTTGTTTTTTTCCACTAAAATTATTTGCAATTGCGTTTTGTTTCACTTTGTTTTTGGGAGTAAAATTGTTTAAAATTAAGTATATTAGTATTAAGAAATATGATTAATATTATTATTACTTATTAAGAAATATTATTAATATTAATATTAATATTAGTATTAAGAAATAATATTAATATTTACATCCATAGGTGTTTATATTTTAGAATTTGGGGTGGACTACCATCTGTGCTTTTCTTATATTGAAGGAGGATGGGACAAGTGTTGTGTATAGATTGATTTTATAGGCGTTGTTCAAATTTTGAAATAAACATTTATAAAAAATAATTGGGAGTTGATGCATCCATAACTAGTAGCATAACCCATTTAAGTAAAGAAGGTAACATATAGTTTAGGCACAAACAATAAATGATTACAATTAAGCATGGAGAACAACTAACATATAACTAGTTCATGGCTCTTAGCTTGTGACCTATATATAAAAAAAGAATATACAAAATAACTAGTAGCTATGGATGAATAACTCGTAGCTTATGCATGAATAACTCATATTTGATCCATGGTTAAGTTCGTGCAACTATGCGTAGGAAATGTAAGTAATTTGTTAGTGATACCTAACTTGTGACCTATCGGTGTTCACCAACCATATCTCAAGTGGTTATGCTAGTATTATTAACATATATGTTTATTGCCCTCAAACTCAGGTTGATTGCCTAGGCATGGAATTTGTTGCCAAGTGTCCTCTCAAAAGAGTGCAGATTGACAATATGTAACTTCTTAAAAACCTCATTGTTGTACAAGATCCAAGCAGCATTCAACATAAAAAAATCCTTAAGTAGAACGTGTAAGACGAATGTAGTCATTATCCTCACTATCGGACGTATGTTTGATTTTCCAGTCACTATCCTCGCCATCGATATTCATTATTCGGGGCCCCAAATATCTATCCTCTAATAAAATCTTCAAATTCCAAATGTTATAACTAATTGGATTGGGTGACATTTTTTTCAATAGGAAATCTTTAATAAGATGGTTTTATCTTAAAACTGCATAGGGAAAAAAGTATCTAGCACCTATCTTGAAAGCAAATTTAGGGAGACAAGCATCTAGTAAAAACTTAAAACTTAAAACCTTGATATAACATTTCATGTGTAATATTATTATATTATAGTTATATATATTAATATCATCAATATATATCATATTATATATAGGTTAATATTAAAATATAGTTAATATATTGATATATAGTAAATATATATCATACTATGTTAGAGTTAATATGTTAATATATTATATAATGTTAATATACTTATTGTTTTGTGATTGTTTAATGATATACTTTTTTTAAGATAAAAATTTATGAAATAACATATCAATGTAAATGTAAAAAATGATAGAAAAAATGAAATAACTTTATTTAAATCTTATATTACAATTAATTTATCTCAAAAAATTATTTATAAATATTATATCAAAAACATTTCTAAAATAAAAAAAATAACATAAAAAATTAATTTTTTTATTATTACAACATTATTATTATTATTACAATACAATAACCCATATTATTATTATTACAATACAATAATCCATAGTTGACTTTCCTCTATGTCAGAAAATACAACAATCCATAGTTGACAATCGGGTATGGCCGAGATGTGAACGTTGACATATAAGATGGAACGAAGCTTTTGAAATTTATTGGGATGAGTAAGCCTCTCTTTGCTTGCAGAAGTCCAACTGAGTTTTAAATTTTATTTAATTTTAATTTTACAGTTAATTAAATAGAGGATGGTTTAAAAGAATGAAAAACAAAAACAAGTTACACAAGGAAATAGATTTATTTTTCAGTAAAAGGAAATAGATTTATTGTGAGTAAAAGTGTAACTAAAAATAAACAACTAAAATAATAATCTATGCAATCCAGAAAAAAAGCAACAAGGAATAAAGCCACGAGGTAAAGATAAACCGAAAATACAAGAGCTACATACTCATTGATATTAATTTATGAAGAGCTGCATACTCATTGATAGGCATAGCTCAACATCAACAAGCTAGTTAGCGCTAGATTCCTGAAAATAATTTATTGATTGATCGGCATAGCACAGCATCAATTAATTTCTTAATTGATGGGCATAGCACAGCATTTATTAAAGTATTTTGTATTGATGCTAAAAGAAGTAGTACTGTTCGTAGCGCATGTAACAGTTACCGGTACTGGTAACTTGAGCACCGATGGCGTAGTTGCAAAGGCCGAAGATGTTGTTCCCAATATCGGTAAGGCAGGCGGTGCAATCAGTGTCACTGATTCCATTATAACACTCTGAAATCCCGTAGGCAGGGGCCCCGCCGGCCGGTGCAATCTCTTTTCCCAATTCGTGACTTATCTCCATAAGGAAGATCAGCTCTACAACATTGGAAACGTAAGGATCTCCACTTGCGATTTGCTGCGTGTTACAACCGTAGGTATAAGTGACGCCTGGAGTCAGATCGCCTGCCGCGCTGTTTGTTAGCAGCACGATTAGTACTACTGCCGCTACCGCTAATGATCTGATCATGGTGACCATGGCTGCCTCGAATATCTCTGCTCCATTGAACTCTTCAAATGCCGAATGTTATTGCAATGCGCTTCTGAACATGACCGGGCACCTCCATTTTTACAGGAGAACAGGTGAGGTCAACAGGAAACCTTTAAGATGTACAAGTATCTGGCAGCTATCTGAAAGCACAGTTAGAGAGGTTTGTATCTTGCAACTATATTGAAAGCAAATTTAGGAGGCAATTATTTTGTTTTAGTTTGTTTTTTATTAAATTATTTAAAATTAGGTCTATTAGTATATACCAAATATTATTAATAATAATATTAAGAAGAATTGTTTATCCAAGGAGGCAAGTATTTGGGCTATCTTGAAATTAAATTTGTTTAAATTAGGTATATTAGTATGAAGAAATATTAATAATAATAATATTAAGAAGATAGATTTATCTGGCAAACTCCATAAGAAGTAAGTATTTGGAGTTATTTTAAAACTAAATTTATTTAAAATTAGGTTTATCAATATTAAGAAATATATTATTAATAGTAATATTATGAAGATGGTTTTATCTTGCCATTGCATTTTGTTTCACTTTGTTTTTTTCTAATAAAATTGTTTAAAATTAGGTAAATTAGTATTAAGAAATATTATTAATATTATTATTACTATTAAAAAATATCATTAATATTAAGAAATATTATTAATATTAATATTAGTAGTAGTATTAAGAAATAATATTAATATTTACATGCTCATGCATGGATAAGTGAAAGATAACCCACTTTAAGTAAAGAAAGTAACATATAGTTGAGGCAGAAACAATAAATGATTACAACTAAGCATGGAGAACAACATATAACTAGTTCATGGCACTTAGCTTGTGACCTATCGGTGTATTTTAGATTTTGGGGTTGACTAGTTCCTATGCTTTTCCTAGATTGCAAAAGGATGAGACAAGTGTACTCTCCACATTGATTTTATGTAAGTAGTTCCAAATCCGAAATAAACAATTATCTAAAAAAAAGAATATAAAAAATAACTAGTAGCTATGGATGGATAACTCGTAGCTTATGCATGAATAAATCATACTTGATGCATGGATAACAGACAGTTCGTGCAACTATGCATATATAATGTAAGCAACTTGTTAGTGACACTTAACTTGTGACCTATCGGTGTTCACCAACCATATGTCAAGTGGTTTTGCTAGTATTATTAGCATGCATGCTTAATGGTCTCAAACTTCGGTTGATTTCCTAGGCATGGAATTTGTTTCCAAGTGTCCTCTCAGAAGAGTGCAGATAGACCATATGTAACTTCCTAGTTCAACATCATTGTTGTAAGGATCCTTGTTACTCCAAGCAACATTCAACATAAAAGACCCTTAAGTAGAACCTGTGAGACGAATATTTGCTTTTCGAGTCAGTATCCTCGGCATCGATATTCCTTATCCGGGGCCTCTAATATCTCTCCTCTAATAAAATCTTCAAATGCCAAATGTTATTTCGTTGCGCTTATGAATGTGCTAGGGCGACTTCATTTTTATAGGATAATCGATTCAATCTTAGATTGGGTGACCTCTTTTTCAATAGGAAACCTTTAAGAAGATGGGTTTATCTTGAAAATGCATAGGGAGGAAAGTATCGTGCACCTATCTTGAAAGAAAATTTAGGGTGCCAAGTATCTCGCAACTATATTGAAAACAAATTTAGGGAGGCAAGTATCTTGCAATTATCTTGTTTCACTTTGTTTTTTCCATTAAATTCTTTAAAACTAGGCATATTAGTATTAAGAAATATTATTAAAAATAATATTAAGATGAAGGCTTAGGGAGGCAAGTATCTTGCAGCTATCTTGAAAGAAAATTTAGGAAGGCATGTATCTTGCAACTATCTTGAAAGCAAATTTAGGGAGGCAAGTATCTTGCAATTATCTTGCTTCAATTTGTTTTTTCCATTAAATTTCTTTAAAATTAGGTATATTAGTATTAAGAAATATTAATAATAATAATATTAAGCGGATGATTTTGTATTGCAACCTCATAGAGAGGCAAGTATCTTGCCGCTATCTTTAAAGAAAATTTAGGGAGGCAAGTATCTTGCAACTATCTTGAAGGAAAATTTAAGGAGGCAATTTTCTTGCAATTATCTTCTTTGGGTTTATTTTTTCCATGAAAGTTGTTTAAAAATAGGTATATTAGTGTTAATAAATATTATTAATAATAATATTAGGAAATATTATTATTTTTATCTGTATTAAGAAATAATATTAACAATATTATTAGTATTAAGAAATATTATTAATATTAATTTTGAAAAACATTAATGTTTCTTTTTTTTTTGTACACTGCGGGTAGTAATTATATTAGAGTACAAAAAATGTTACATACAGAAGCAAAACTCTAGTTGTGAGAGCATTATGTAGCTTCTCATCAAGCAGAAAATTCAAAGTAGGGCTAACATAGGCTTTCCCATAGATGGGCCAAGAGTCATGGAGATAGATACAACTGACCATTAAAAAACATGAGACTCATTAGTTCAAAAGAAAAAAAAAGTGCATGATAGTAATTATTTAGCCAAAACAAAAAAACCCAATATTCTACCCGCTATAAAAAGGAGCTGGGGCTTTCCTGAGCGGCCTTAGGTATCTACTTTTGCATCCTCGGGGTCGGGTTGATCTTCAATTATTGGGAAGGAGCCAAAGAAGTCGTCTTCCCAGCTCTGCGCCGGGAATTTAGGTGTCAGAGGTTCCATCTTTCAAGGAGTAGTAACTTCACCTTCAGAATTCCAGAGTCGTTTAAGGTGCAAAGGATCTATAGTAGTAGGAATAGGGAAGGATGCCAGATGGGGGAGGGTCTCGTGTAAGACGACTGCAGCTAGTGAGACTGACCCCGCAGTAGAGCCCTGGAATGGAACATATACCTCCTACAAATTGGTACCCGAAGTATGGGTGGTAGGGGACATGGTCGTGCCCTTCAGATGGAGAGTTTCCTTGCAATCGGAGGCCTCAATGCTGGTGCTAGGAACATCAGGACTAGTTTCGCAGCGGGGGATGGCCTTGCTAAGGAAGGTGTAATATCCCGATTTTGACCCCATTGTGTTAAATATGTAATTGATGTAAATATGCTAGTGTGAATTTCTAGTGCAGAGCTCAAGGACAAGGCCTGACTAGGGAATGGATAGGCATGCATGATGTTATATTTTATTTGGACTCTTTGGTTGGATTTTATGCCGACTTGGAATGTATGTAACTATTATGCTCAAAAATAACAAAATGGTCCAACAATGGTTGTGTAAAGAGCACCAAAGGGGCTATGATTCCACCAAAGGGGAAGAGGAAGGGGACCTAAGGGGAACCAAATCCTATGCTACCATGTGTGGGCCTTAGAAATCACCCTAAATTCTGTCATGTGATGAGAATAAGCCAATTATCTCCTTTTTGACCATTTTCCAATCATTTATTGCACATGTGAGGTTGGTGGAAAAAGTCACTTCATGTAGTTATTGAAGCATGGGGATTGGGTCAGTTAGGTCGCCTGTTTTTTCACCCTTTCCTCATATCCTTAGAGTCAACACTCTTTTCATCATTCCATATTCTCACTCTCTCATGCAAGCTGCTGCTCCATGTAGAGTTTTCTCCATTGTTGTTCATGTAAATTAGCAGACTATGTGTTAAACCCAGAAATGGGAATTAGAGGGCAAAGTTGTATTTTTTTGGAATAAACACAATTGGTTCTAGGTGAGTAGAGAGGTTGGGAAACTAGGAAACTTACCCATGGATATATGTTGCTTCTAGGTGCTGGAAAAGTCACAAATCAAGGCTATAGGTGGTTCTATAACAACATTGGACTTCTTTTATGCATACACTAGAAGCACCCAGCAAAATGGATCACCCAAGAGAATCGTGGATCGGTGAAGGGGATGCCTGAGCTACAAGGGTGTTGTGTAGGGCAGGAATTGTGGAAGCCAAGGCTATGTGGGTTGATTGAGATCCATGTAGAGCTCTGTATGAGCATTTGACTAAGCACAGAGAGAAGAATGGGTTTTGGGCTAAGAGATAGAATCTTGTAGGTGTCCCTTCGCCCTGGTGGCCTCATAGCCCATCTTGGGGGTGGCTTCTCAGCAACAGAAATAGTATATGTTGGACAGAGTGCCTATGGTTGGGTGGAAAAGCGCTCTTACATAGCTAGTTGCTTGGATTTGCATTGCATAACGATAAGTATTCTTATGCATCTGAATTCTGAAGTGTTTTTATTTCATGCCTTTAATGTTTATGCTGGTAATTGCATGATAGACGTGTGTGGTTATATTTTTATTTATGTTGTGCATGTTTATTGCATGTATGCACACATTCCATGTTATTTGAATTTCATATTGTGGACTTGGGGTGAATTTTTATAGCCCAGAATTGGCCAACGTGCCCTCCCAATGGTCGGATTGGGTGAGGGGGACGTTACAGAAGTAGTATTTTCCTCCAACCAAGCTGGATTCCATAGCAGCAAGAATTTCATCGAGGCGAACCATATGAATTCGGGTGTCCATGATAGTATCCTTAGAGATGTTCTAGTTGGATAACATTTCTTCGACCAAAGAACCCAACATATTCTTCATTAACCGGTAGTAATTAATCTGATTACCTTGAATGCCGGAGGCAAGAATGTCCGAGAACCTATTAGCCTCCCATTCATCTACCAATATTCAAACCGGAATGGAGACCTTATCCTCATATCCGTTGATGAATTTCTTATCAGTCTCTGGGGGTGTGGTGATTCGACCGACGCCACACCTGGATTTTCCTCGCCGACGGGTCATGGCGTAATCTAGAGTCACGTCGGAGAGGAGATACATAGAAGAGATTTCCCCATCCTGAACAAGCAGAGAATAATGATTGGGGGTGAAGAGATGATGACGGTCCATTTCAAGAGCCTGGGAGAGGGAGCGGTGAGACCTCACACGAGGGACCATAATGAGCAGACGGTTCTAGCAGCAGCGTAAGAGCATAGACAGACGGGCCAACATAAATGCCACCCACCACCACTTACTCCTCATTAACTAGGTTGCTCTCTTGAGAGCCGACATACCAGGTGAAGGATGTGTCATTAAATGCTCGCCCAAGACGAGGACTCCTACTAGAATTTGCTTCTAGATGGTACAGTCTTGTCGCCAGGTGGTTGCACGTCGTTGCCATCCGTGGCCATTCCCATATTGACACCCGCAGTCGGGGAAAAAAATTAATGTTTCTTAACATCAATCTTTATGTTAATATTAATTTTACTACTAATGTTATTATCAATGCTCTTAATGTTAATATCAATGTTGTTAATGTTAATTAATATTATTCTCTTATTATTGTAGTTTTTTTTGTGGATTGCCATAGATTAGATTAAAACATAGATAATGTACAAAAATAGAGAGGCTAACTTGATAAGAGGGAAATTGAGATTCCTAAATGCAACATATAGTTGTGTAACATACAAAATATATATACAATATTAAGTAATAATAATAATAGACAATAATGATAACAATAACATGTTTTATAAAAGAAGTGTCTTATCGAAAAGACATGACCATTATTTAGACTTTGATTAATTTGGCTTTTGGCCATCAATTCGAAGCAATTAACTAACTATTTTATAAAACTAACACGTGGTTTTATAAAACCACATTTTTTTTCCGAGGTGTAATATATATATATATATATTACTAATCGTGAGCTAAAAGATAATATAAAGTAACCTTTAATAAAATAAAAAAGAGAAAGATTTAAAGTTTATATATAAAGCATATAGGGAGAAGTCCCTTTAGTACTAGGACTTTGTATCATATTTTATGATAAAACCACCAAGATTGAATGAAATGGTTTTTTTTAATCATCTCTCATGTATTATAGTATGATCATATGTAGTCCTCCAAGGGAAGTTCATGATCACTCTTTATTTAGAGTGATAGATATTTTTCATTTGGAAGATATATATATATATATATTATTGGGTTGATTGGAATATATTCTTTATCAAAATTTATTATTATTTGGTTTACAAAGTTCATTGTATTCCATATTGGTATAATATTATTATTGGAAAAAAAATATTGATCAAAATTTTAAAAAGAATAAAAAATATGGGTTTTAATGTTGAAAAAGGGAAAAATTCTCTAGGACCTCAAAAATGAATGTTTCAATTCTATTAGAATTAAAGGGACACTTGCATGGAAGGATATCACCATTTATATTGCCCCTACTAAAAGTAATAATGATATTAGTGCTCAATTCACTAACCATTTAGTGATTCCCGAGTCAAGTATAGTTGAAGGGCTTTACTTTCGAGACAGGAAACAATTTGAAATAAGTGGTTTACAATTAAATGTTGGAGATTATATGGTCATATCTCAATTCATTGTTAGTTCCTTATGGAGCTTTGATGGTGACATCATTTTTGGGTTACCTTGGATCAACACATTTGGGACTTTTATCTTTAATGCCAAAAAAGAAGTTTCTGACATTTTCCAATAAGAAGAAGAAAATCACATTGCACGATGTTACAATGAAGTCAGATTTAGAAGCTCCAACATCTTAAGACTTCAAGGATATATCAAAGCTGATTTCACAGGACAATCAAAGTCAGAACAAAAGAAGCAGAACTAAGTTGAAAAGGTTGTTGCTAGTAAGGATGAAGAAATTACCCATTTGAAGAATCATAGTCAAGACATGATTACAAAGATCATGAAATTAAAAGAAAAAAGAAAAAAAATTTCAAGAAGAAGTAAAAGAGAATTCCACAAAAAGGAAGTATATATCCAAAAATAATTCAATAAGAATCTATCATAAAAAGATGAAGCAAATTCTCGCTTAGAAAATATCAATCCAGGTTTGATTGAACAAATAAAAAAATCAAAAGATGAGAAGCTAGAAAAATCCCCAGTGTTATTAACAACTAGTAAATCGCACAAAGAAAAAACAATTGAATTTTCTACAAGGGTTCCACAAATGGCTTGAATGCCTTATCGTCACCCAAATCACAAAAGTCATTATGACCAACGTCAAATTCAAGAGGAAAATAAACAATGTTCTTCTTGTAGACAAAGGAACTACAACATTGAGAAAGAACGAAGACATTATTGACAACTTTTATGGAATTCTAAAATGATAAGTTCGATATAAGTAGTCGATCATCAAATAGTTGCAATGGAGGTAGATTTGGGGTGGATCACTTCCTAGAAAATGCAACACATTAGTTCAGGACTCCCAAGATTATACCACCTTATTTCATCGAGTATGGCAGTTCCAAGCTCACAACATAATGAAAAGTCTAATACCCCCATTTTGACCCTTGGAATTATTGTCTTGATATGTAAATATTGTAAATATGCGGTGTATGATTCCAAGCATGGACATCAATGCCAAGGCCCCACTAGTGAATGCTCAACCTATAAAACCAAGTATTGTATATATTGTGGACATGTGCCAATCGACCATAGAAAAATGTAAGAACATGTAAATATTTATAATAATTTTTTTTTTTACAAGAGTTGTCTATGGGGGCAATTTGTTTTCCATAACCTCCCCTTGTTTTTCCACTTTTGAATAAAAATAGATGAAGAAATGGGAATTTTCCAAAAGAGGAGAATGCGAAAAGAACGAATAAGAAGAAATGGTACAACTAATCTTGTAAGTTTAATATTTCACCTTGAATCTCCATTAATACCTGAAAATAATAGCTCCAATGGATAGCCTGCAAGAACCCATCACAAATACATTAGAACCTCTAAAAGGTATGCTTGGAATAGTCATGAAATAAACATTTTCCTTCATTCTCCTACAATGGATTTGGCTCCCTCACTCATACTCAATAAAAAATGGTTTAGTTTATGTCTCATACACCCATATCTCTCATCAATTTCGAAGTATGGTTTTATGTGCTGAAATAAATAAGTTTTCCTCTTCCATACCCCATGGGATGGGGGACAAACTCTTCCCATTCCATAATATGGGCCAATGGGAAACTCTCCTCCCACTTCCACTCCCAATGGGAGTTACGATGGAGCATCATTAGACACCTACAATAAAATGCTTACAAACCTAACATTTCATAAGGGAATCTTCCACTTGGAGGGTGTTTAGGAACACTTTGGGATAAATTACGTTATCTCATGGTTAAGTGGTTAATTAATCCCAAAACGAGCCATGGGAGGAGGGGTTCCATACTTAGTTGTATAATCGAATTCCAAGTAATTAATAAGTGTAGGGCACCTTACAATCCCTCTAACCTTATTAGGGTGGTCTCTTTCTCAAATACTTTCATTGGTGCCCCCTCCTTTACTTACATAAGCAGGCTACGTCTCCAAGGGGAATTCAACCACTTAACATCTTCTTTTCTCCCATTTATCTTGATAAGTGATAATCCCATTCCATAGATGAGATTCATGACATTGCAACCATTAATACCAAGTTAAATCTAGAAATATTTTTCAACTATAAGCTTTCTTTCGCCAAATATTAGGTCTGCTTAGATTGTCATCCCACAACTAGGTCTTAGGATGAAAATGTTGATATCTCTCTCATATGTTATCAAAATCATGAACCATTTGATGTGTCGGAAATATTATTCATAAGGATACATTATGAAACAATATTTCACTCATAAAATTAATCTTATGCTTGCTTAAAGTTTTCCACCATGTCCTCCACCCTTACTGGTCATGGAATTGGCATAACGCAAAGAGGGTAAAAACTAAAATTTAAACAATTGAAATCAAATCCAAAGAAGCAGGGAACGTGAATGAGATAGACGGGTGTTAAAATCATGTTAAATCTCATTCCATCATGCATACAATATTCATGGTCAACCCAAGTCAAATTTCAAATAGATGTTTCGAAAGAGGCCTTTAAATCAATCAAGAAAGACATAAACCACCTAAGGAGTACTCAAAACAATACCTAGAAAACATCAAGAATCAAAGAGTTCTAAACACTCATTATATTATATCCATCACCCCTGGTTATTAACAATAGATTTTAAACAACCTAAAGACTTGGCTTCCTTCTCCAACTAGTTGCCCTGTCATTGACTAGATTTATTGAGTTTGTTGCCACAATGTTAGTGAGTATTGAATTCCACCACCAAAATAGTAGTGAGTTTCTTTTTTCTCTTTGAAACGGTGGATTTTCATCTTTTTACCACAATAGGAACAACTTTCCAAAATCTACACCGCAATGGTGGTGACTTTCTTTCAATCTCACCGCAACAACGGTGGATTTCTTTCAATTTCACTGCAACATCAGTGAATTTATTCCAAGTTCACCACAACAATGATGAATTTTTTCAAGCTTCACCGTAGTGTTGGGGTATTTCTCCCAAAATATTCGGAGAGGATGACAATTTTCTCTGAATCTCACCATAGTGTCGGCAATCACTTTCTCTTATCCTTGCCCCATTATTTAGAAGTTGAAGCTCATTGGTGTGATGAAACTTCTCAAGAATCACTACAAAATTTGGTGACTTTATTAATTCCCATCCCAATGGGTGCCTTTTCGAGTTCCTTTTCATGCCTTTTGGTTTGACCAATGCTCGTGCAACCTTCCAATCATGCATGAAAAAAATCTTTTTCAAGTAGCTCCGTAAGTTTTTTTTGGTTTTCTTTCATGACATTTTGATTTACAGTAAGACATGGGAGGAGCATTTGCATCATTTACAATTTGTATTGAAATTCTTTCATGAAAAGTATTTGTTTGCTAAGTTGTCCAAGTGTGAGTTTGGGTTGACAAAATTTTTGTATCTTGGGCACATCTGTTGGTACCAGATCTGTCCCACAAGGGGAAAAAGGGCCATCCACAACACGTCAATGGAAAATTAGGACATCTATGAGGAGCAATGCTCACATCAAAGCCACTAAGGGAGAGAGATTTCTTCATGCACTACACATCAGGAGGACCCATACTCCATACTCCAAGGAAAAGGCTTCATTTATTTTGTGTATGTGGGATAATCTTCCATAGGGTGTTAAATTAAGCGTTTTCCAACAAACGCGAAATAGAAATGAACATTGAGGCCACTATATTTTCAAAGAACCAACATCAAATACAAGGCATATCCAGATAATTTGGAATGCCCAATGTCATAAAGGCCTGAGCTCAGAAAGGGTCACAAGTCTATACCATGTGATTATATGCCCAAAACCGAGTTTCAACAAAAGCAATCAAATAAGTATCACATGAGATCGTCCAAGTGAAATTCAAACTTCAAAAGCATTGGTTAAATGCCAAAGTAAGCATCCACAAAAAGGGTCCACGAGTCATCATAGTACACAATGCGCCCAGCTAGAAAATACATTCCAAACCTTTGTCCAGATGTTAAGATCAGTACCCATAAGCATTAAGGAAATGACGATAATCAAGAAAAATAGGTTTGCCCGCAATATAAAACTATATTCAAAATCAAAATCCATGATGACATAGCTCAAGTGAACAAGAAGTCATTGAGTAAGTTTTCCAGGTTTAATGTTTGCAGACAAATGGAACTATGTTGGTCGAGTTCTTTAGAAATGCCAAGGACAAAGCAATTCAAGAAATGGTTTAGTTATTTTGAATGCAGCTTTGAGGTGAATCCATTTCAGGGGTTTTGAATTTAGATTCCAACATTGTAGTATTCAAAGATACAGCTGGCATAAATGGTTCAAAGAAAAACCAAGTGTTTAGGTGCATAGTGGATTATGGTTATAGGGATGTCCATAATTAGAAGTACGATTTCAAGAATCAGTTACTTCTCCAGATAGTATGAGAAAGAAGGTATCAACAACAATCATTTATGAAGACTTTTTAAAGATGGGAAAACTGGAAGAGCACTTGGAAATTAGAGGATTCAAGGAAAAAAGATTGAGGGTCTTGATTGACATGAATTAAGTTAGCTCCAGATGTGAAGACTTCAAACTTTATCCTCCCATATTTCTTGCAACTAAGCTGAGATTGTTTTATTTTTAATTGACATATAGATTATGTTTCCTAAAATTTAGTAATGAGTTTGCAGATGTAATTATATATAAAAACTATTATTTGTAAGTAAAAGGCGAGATCCAGCCCAGGGATATGAGAGTGTTGTAGGAAGGTTCAAGAGCAATGTTTTGAAAGTCCGAGATTTTTGCCTTGTAATTTCTCTTGAGTAGCTATAACGTGAGATGAGATTCTATCTATTATGAGGTTGTTTTATACTGTCTTTAAACTGAATACTATGTAGTTATGTTTTAACTGATTGTAGTTATGGATTCCTGAGCAACAATGTTTTTGTTGTGATTGCCCATGCTCAGATTTAGTTTTTCAGTTTCCATGTTTGGAATGTTTTTCTGAAGAGGTTATTTATATTAAGATATGATGAATTGTTTGTTCCATATCTTAATAATCAGTTTGAGCGAGACTCATCATTGATATAATTCTTGTTTTAGTCTTGTTACTCAATGTCTTTCAAGAGCCCGATGTTTTCAGTTTGGTTGTGCTTTCTGTTATATTATCTTAACTCCATTTTACAGTCACATACCCATTCAATTCAAGTAATTATTTTTCCCTGAACATTAAGATGTGCTAGCCATGCTCTCTCAGCAGTCGGAGTGCATCTTTTAGCATTAACAACATCATTGGGGAAGATGGTGTAAAGGTGCACTTGAAAAAAATAAGGGCCATTATTGATTGGCCATCAACCAAGAACATCATTGAATTGAGGGGTTTTATTGGGATCTGCACTTACTCTAGAAAATTTGTGAAGGGGTTTTCCCAATTGAATGCTCCCCTCACTGACTTGACAAAGAAGGATGCTTTATAATGGAATGAAGATGCAGAAAATGCCTTCAAATGAATGAAATAGGTAATGAGTAGTTGTCTTGTACTTGCATTACCATATTTTTCTAAACCATTTGTCTTGGAATCTGATGCATCACGAGAAGGCATTGGAGTAGTTTTAAATCAAAATCAAAATCCCATATCTTTTGAAAATAGGAAGCTACAACCAAATGAGAGAATATACTTCATATATGACAATGAAATGTTTACCATCATGCATGCTTTGGTGAAATTTAAACAATATATGGCGGGGAACAAATTTATGGTAAAAAATGATCACAATAGCTGAAAGCATTTCCTTACACAAAAAGATATCAATGAAAGGAAACAAAAATGGGTGAGTAAGATTCAATCCTTTGATTTTGAAATTGAATATGTTAAAGGGAAGAATGATATTGTAGCAGATGCATTATCTAGAAGACCATCACTTTCTTTTATGGACATTTCAAAGGATTGGAAATCCATACTAATAGTAGATTATGCCAAAGATAGATTTTCTTGTGAATTGTTAGATGGGGCCAATGGAGATTATAGATACAAGGTATTGAATGTCCTAATATACTATAAAGACAGAATTTACGTAGTTTTTGGTTCGAATTTGAAGAAAATTTTTTGAATGCAGCTCATGATTCTCCTTTAGCAAGCCATCCTGGTTTATTTAAAACATATAGGCAGTCAAGAGAAAGGATACTTTGGAAATGATTGAAGGGATGTGTTCTAAAGTTTGTGAATGAATGCAATATATGTCATCAAAACAAAGTTGAACACAACCATCCTGCTAGTCTCCTACAACCCTTGGCTATTCCAGAACAAAATTTGGAAAGCATCTTTATGGACTTCATAACAGGTTTTCCCAAGGAAGTTGGTAAGGATTGTATTTTTGTTGTGTTTGATAGACTCACCAAATTTGCTAATTTCTTTGATATTACATCATATTTTACTACTGCATAAGTGGCCGGGCTATTCTTTAGAGATGTTTTCAGATTACATGGACTTCCAAAAAAAATTGTTAGTGACAGGGATAAGAGTTTCATGAGTGCCTTTTGGAAATAACTCTTCAAGTTGGTGGGAACAAAATTGAATACTAGCACAAGCTATCACCCACAAACTGATGGTCAAACTGAAAGGGTCGACCCATGTTTGGAGGGATACTTGAGAAACTATGTGAGTGGGAATAAAAGATCATGGGTTAAATGGCTACATTTGGTGAGTTCTGCTACAATACTACCTTCCATATGTCCATTGGCATGCCTCCTTTCAAACAACTATATGGTTATGAAGCACCCAATATTTTTTATCACATTTTTGGTCATAGTAGAGCTCCAAAAGCTAAGGATTAGATTGAGGAAAGTCATGAAATTTTGAATATTTTAAAAGACAATTTGTAGGTTTCCCAAAATCAACAAAAACAATATGCATATTAACATAAGACTCGATCTCCCTTTTCTTCACTTTTTCCCATTCTCGTAGGAAGAGATTGATCTTCATTTCTAAATCTATAGGTGATTCAATCGACCCTTAATATATGTTATATGGATCTGCTCCAGTTTCTCAATGCACTCCTTTTACTTGAGATATTTTTCCTCAACCTATGTGATCATCAACTTTGGTGGAAGAGAGCTTCAATATGATTCATGACAATAAAGTTTAGCAGATCCAACATACTTGTTAATGCTAGGATTGTTCTCATTTTTTGTTCATGTTTCCTTAGGTTTATTTGAAATTTATTCTCTTTTATTTATCCCTAGTTTTTTATTGTTTTATTCTATTTCTAATTTTTGTTTTATTTAATTTTTTAATAGCCTTCTTTTTCTTTAATCCAAAACCTTTAAATGGCTTATATAGCATAGTATTTGTCTCAAAGTTTTCAATTACATTTTTTAGCTTTCTCATGAAGTTTATAATCAAATTTTAAACTCTATGCTAAGTGCATTTATCAAAAGTGCTATGTTGGAAGATTTTGGTAGCGCAAATTGTGAAATATACCTCTAATGTGCTACGGGAATATGGTATGATGAAAAATTGTGCTTTTCCACGCTAGGTAATGGTACGCTTCAGTTATGATGATTGGATAACTTATGAAATGATGATTGGAAATGTTTCAACACATATCAAACAATTATAACATTTTCAAAGTTCCACCACATTCAATCATTAATAGAAATTTGGTTTCAACGTGTCACAAATCAGTTTGCGAATCACAGAATATGAAACCGATGGACACTTGTTGCTGAAGCAATTTAGTGTTTTGATCTTCGAACATTTGTCATCTACGTTTTCTCAAAATACAAAATTAAGAAGTCTGCAGTTGAGAGATGGGAAGAAGCGATGAAGTAAATAGGGTAGAACCGATGGACATGCAGTGGGCTGTGAAATTTATGAAATGTGCAGAGGTGTTTAAAGCAGTGGGATGGTTCAATTTCTTCGAGAAAATTAATGGGTTTAATGAAGAGGTTTCAATCTAGTTTGCAAAGAATTTGGCTGAAGACGTTGTTAAATTTAAAACCATAAAATTTCAGCTCTCTCAAGCCCTAATTTTTGAAGCCACCGGTCTCACCATGGACGAGGAATTGTGGTTCAAAAATGTTCCTTTCAAATTCGACCCAAAGCTGTTCTTGTTACCAGGTAATGAAAGCTTAAATTGGAGTAATGGAGTTCATATAACAAGTTTTCAACCAGAATGGAGGGAGGTGCTTGGCGTTATACAGTCTTACATCACATGTGAATGCAAATTTACAATGGTTTTTAAATATCATGTAAGGTATTTTATGCATCTCAAATCACACTGTAAAGTAAATTTACCCTATTTCCTATATAAGAGCATTCAAAAGATGTCAAATAAGGTGAAAACGAATCCTGAGCATTTGAAACATTCCTTATTTCATCATGGACTTATAAAGATGCTCATTCAAACGGAATTGCAGAAAGAAAAGAAGACCTGGGAACACTTCATATTTTGGTCTGGGTTTATGGCTGAAAGAGATGAGCGCACAGATAAGAATAAATCTAAAAAGAAGGGTAAAAAGGGAAACAGGAGAAGTTCTAAAAAGCCTCTGTTACAGGAAAAATCTAAGATTCCTAAGAAGAAAGAACATGAACATTGTCAACTAGTTCATAAAATCGAAAGGGTAATTGATATTACTGATGAACAAGTTCAAATTCCAAACATATCAAAACAGAGCACAGTCGAGAATTTAGTTTTACAACCTACCACATAAGATACAAAAAATGAAAGTTTTCAGGATATGGATTTAGAAGCAGATGCAAGTCTTGTAATATAGTTAAAAGAATCAACATGGAAGTATAGAACAAGGTCAACCATGAAGAGTAATATGGAAAAGGGTTCAAGCTCTAGTGGGAAGACAGAGGAGATAACCCTAATTCAAAGTTCGTCAACTGATAAAGGTGAAGAGAAGGAAGATAAATCAATTTCTCACTAGATGAATATACAGTGCGATGATGTAGAAGTAGAAGAAACAAATCTAGAAGTAAACCAAGATGAAGAAGAGCAAATCATTTTCAAAATGGAGAAAGATGAGTATAAAATTGCAAAGAGATTGGCAAAGGATAGTACAAAAGAAGACTTAATTTTCAGAAAGTTGGATATTCCACCTTTTATATCCCAAGACTCTACTTTTCCAGGAGAAGTGAACATATGCTCAGAGGTTGAAAGTCTTAGAAGGATTCAAGAACAACATCAAGCAGAGATATCATTTCTAAATGAGTCAAATGACAGGTTTTCAAAGATTAATAAGCGTTTAAAGGAGGACTTGGGAGAAGTTAATACACATTACCAAGAACTGATTGTTGTTACAAGGAAAGATTTGAAGAGGAAAAGGGAAGCAGAGGCTCAAGTTGATGATTTAAAGAAGCAGGTACACAGTTTGAATGAGAAGAACCAGCTGTTGTTAGACAAGATTAAAGATTTGGAAGCTGAGCAGCCCCAACATAACAAAAGGACTCATGCGATGGAAGCGATTTCTATGTTAGTAGAGGCTTCTAGAAATGCTACTTAGAGTTAATTCAGTTTTAAAAGCATTCCTTTTTTGTATTAAATATGTAATCTTAAAATAGTTAAGTTTTAGTTAAAAGACTGAGTTAAAGACTCGAAATACTCCTAACTATTTTATGCAACTGTTTTGAGATTAAAACCTAAAAGTTGTTACAAACTACTCTTTTTGTAAGTGGATAAAAGCAGTAAAGGAGGAGGGATACAGGTTGGATTTTTTATTTCAAGAAGCTATTTTACAGCTTGCAAGACTATCGTGTAAGTCATGAAAACTGAGAATCAATATACATATGATATAAGCCATTTATTACTATTTGATTGAGTTTTTATTCCTGATTAGTTTGATCATTCAATGCATGATTTCATTTATGTTTTAATGTCTTTTGAACCAGTGAATGCTTATGTATTGTAGATGAAAAGCAGTATTAGTGATTATGATGTGATGATTTATATTTACTTGATTTATATTTAAGAATTTAGTTTTCAATGAAGTATATGATTGAATAACTTGTTTTAGTTTGTTTTCTCTTGTTCTCCTTGAAATTGAAACCTTCAAACCCCAAACTCTAAACCAAGAAAAATCTTTTCATTTTTTATTTTGAGATTGTTAACATTGTGTTAGCTTGTTCTTCTATAGTCTAGGAACAAATTCAGGCACTAACAATACTGTCAGAGGAAAACCATCTTTTCTTGCAGAACTTCGTGAATTGTGATTCCAGCATATCACATGCATTCTCCCAGGATTCCAAAGAAACTTTTATCCTCATGAGTTTTATATTGTCCTAGATATGTATTTCTTCAGGTTTGTCTTTTATATATATTTATGCCAATCTATTACA
This sequence comes from Larix kaempferi, assembly GCA_027924585.1. Taxonomy (NCBI): domain Eukaryota; kingdom Viridiplantae; phylum Streptophyta; class Pinopsida; order Pinales; family Pinaceae; genus Larix; species Larix kaempferi. Next base: position 6,748,349 of record BSBM01000809.1, on the reverse strand, counting down.
TCCTCAAAAGCTCTGGTTTCATCGTTTCTTTTCTGATTGTGATCATAAAGGTCATCAAAATAATGTTCAAAAGAATTGAATGTATCCTGAATCTCATTTAACCCTTCAAATAACTCAGTCAATAGGTTTTTGTAATCATCATGAATCCTTAAGGAAAATTCTTTGAACTCTTCCTTAGAAAACTTTGAGAAAGAAGAAGCGGCAGAGAGAGACTATGAAGCCTTAAGTTGTTGCTCAAGGGCTGTAATTTTCTCAGCATAGTTTACATTCTTCCCTAGTGCTTCTTGGAGACTCTGTTGGACGAATTCATTCTACAACTGCATGTTCTTGATATGATTTTCATAACCATCCTTTAACCCCTGCAACTAGGATTGATGTTGCTAATTTATCTGAATCTGTTCCTGTTTAGTATTTTGCAGTTCTTTCTCCTTCATCTCAATATTTTTATCAAGTGAGGTAATAGAATCATAATTAGCCCCTACAAAGGCCCCCATAGTAGCAATTGTTCGAGGAGATTCCCATTCTACATCAGTGGAAGTTATTCTCCATATGACCTGATTTGGGACAGTACCTTGCACTAGAGTCCCTTCTCTAGTTCTTTTAGAACCCTTTTTCCCTATAGCCTTTTGTAATGTAGATTAAGACAAATGATTGTAATATTAATTAAGTGCATCACAATGTTATTAAAGGTATTGTCAATTTATATTTATGCGTTGCATGGAATCGTAAACACTTAGAAAGGGACTAAGTGTCCATTGGTTCTCTTTATTACATACTTTTCTTAATAGACTTAATTGCTATCCTCTTAAAGTAGAATGTGTCGGATAGGGTAACTCTCATGTATATTATAGGAAGGAAAGACTTAGTACAAAAAAAAAAAAAATCACTTGCTCAGGATGAGAGACCCTACATTTGGTATCAGAGCGAGGTTGGAACCTAGTTAGGATCATAACACTTTCCACAAACCTTTAAAATGAACTGCGCATGAACTTAGGGAAAGATTTCAAATTTAAGATTGAGGGACTGACATAGAAATTATTTAATGGAACGGTAAAGAACCATCATGGATCGAAGAATCCGTAGTGGTAGGACCAGGAGAGGACAAGGAAGAGCAAAACGTCCACCAAACCCTCCTGTATCCGCACGACAAAGAGACGATGAGACCATTAACTTGCCTGCCGGCGAATTTATAGCAATGATGAGAAACTTGCAGAGGATGTCGAAAACACTGATGAACTGACTAAACCGCGAAGAAAACCGACCTCTGGGTCCTGCAATTGAACCACAGAATCCACTGCTAGCTAACCTACATAGAGAATTGGAAAAAGTGAGATTTCAAGAGTTTTGGGGTTCCACGGAGGGAGCCGCGGCAGAAGCATGGTTAGAAAACATGGAAATGTGCTTTGCTTTGAGGGATTACACCTCAAACCTAAAAGTACATATGGCTATCCTGCAATTGAAGGGGGAGGCTCTACTATGGTGGAAAACTTTGAAACCATAGCTGGGAATTGATATCAACGAAGTGCCTTGGGAGTTGTTCGAAGAACGGTTCTACCATCACTATTTATCTGAGGAATTCATTAAGAGGCAGCTTAACGAATTCAATGCTCTCCGGCAAGGAGGAAAAACAGTGCAGGATTACGAAGTTAGGTTTATGGAACTCTTGAGGTATGCACCCCACATCGCAACTGAGAAATTGAAAGTAAACAAGTATGTCTATGGCCTGAACTACAGCATTCGAGACAAGGTCCGCATACTTACGCCACAGACATTACACAACGCCGTCCAAAAAGCACTTATAGCAGAAGAAGAGCTTTTGGGCCAAGAACCACCCCATAAGAATTACGTGAGTAATGGCCGAGGCAATCAACTTGCACCCAAACTACACTATGGATGAAAGAGTTATGGGAATGGATCCTACCACGAAGAATCTGGTAGAGGAGACAAAACACCTTACCAACCACCACCGCCATGGAATGATCATACAAGGCCTTTTGGGAAACTAGCATAGTTTGGACCACAACAGAACAATGCACCAACCAATAGAATCACTAAGGGCCCAAGGGACGGATGTTGGGAGTGTGGAGGGCCACACTACTAGAGCAAATGCCCTCGACAGAATCAAGGAAATGGAATAATACAAGGCCAAAATCAAGGACCGCGACAAACCACTGCTACAGCTATGGGTATTGGGCCAGCAACACGACACCTTGACACTGTGTGACCAACTAGTTTAAAAGATTAGTAGAATGGTTATAGCTAAATCTGCAACCTGGGAAAGTGCAACTGAATTGCGTCAAAAAATAAAAGAAAAAAAAAAATTTTGTTTTTATTTCGAACTTCGGGACGAAGTTTTAATAAGAGGGGGTGTATGTAATGCCCGCCTCAGTACTACCGACTGATTTGACTATTGAGGGCATTAGTTTGAAGTGACCTGGCTAAATTATAACATAGACCTTAGAATTTTTCTTGAGTATTATTATATGAAATGAGAATCATTAGATGTTTTGTGCTTGATTAAGAAATTATGAAAGAGAAATGATTGAATGAATATGCTCAACTCACTGAAGTATTATGATGAATGATGAAAAGAATTTGTGAGTAAAATAATGAATATGCTCGACTGATAGAGGTATTATTGTAAATAATTTTATGGTGCAGCGTTATTTAATGTGCTTTGAGAGTGTGTGTGCAGTGGCAGGTAAGACGATTTACCGACTGACCCACAATGGGATTTTAGGGGTCGCAAGAATGGAAAGAACACATAGGGGTGCGACGAGAGACTGTCGTCCCTAAATTAGCAATCAACGCACAGGACTGAAGCTTGCGAGCTGACCCGATGAAGCGTGTGTCGTACAGGCGAGGCCATACTGACTTGGTCGCGTACAAGAGTTGAGGGGCGTGCGATAAGGAGAGCCTTATCCCTCAGTAGCCCTTAGTCTCCAAGAAGTGTAGTCGATAGATCGCGGTAATGACTCCCTGGTCTCTACACAGTTCTCCTCTCAAGAAGAAAGAAAATGAATTGTCGGAAGGGCCCGACGAAGAGGTACCTAGACAAGAACAAGAGGAAGAAATTAATCAAGTGTAGAAATGAAAAATTCAACTAAGATTTAAGAAACACTTTATTCAATTTTGTTTTATCTTTATTAATTTGAATAAACATACTGAAGATTTTATTTTTTAATTAATTTAAATTATTCATTTTAATCAATTTTATTAGTTTGAAAAAGAATTGAAGAGATTGACTTTATTCAATTTTTTTTTTTTTAAATTTGATTGATTTTGTTTTATTGAAAAAAAGATTAATAAAAGAAGAATTATTTATCTTTCAAAGATTTTAATTTAAATGGAATTTATTATAATGAATCCTTCTATACAAAATTCTATTCTTGATTTCATAAATCTAAATTACTTATTTTTAATTGTTTTTATTATCATTAAAAGAGGTTAAAAAGATTGATTTCATTTATGTTAAAAATTGATTAATTTTGTTATTTGAGAACGTTATTACTTATTCAAAGATTTTATATTGGATGGGTTCCTTTATTTTAAAAGAACATTATATTCTATGTTGAGAAATAATTGAAGTAGATCTTTAATAAAAGAATAAATTAAATTAATTATGTACATGGACAGACACATGGCACACAGACTTTGACTATAAAAGAAAGGAGGAGAAGGAGAAAAGGATATCTCTTGCTCCCTAGTGCTGGATGGGCACCGGAATGGAGAAATGACCTTGTGAATTCTTGTGAGTTGGGTCTAGCTTTCCGGGGATTGGGGAATCCCATCAAAAAGCTTGCGTTGTGTGTTCTTGCGACCCCTTTTGCTCAGGGGTTCGGGGTGAAGAAGAGTAACCCTGATACGGTAGGGTGGTCAACCGAGGGGTTGTTGGAACTTCGTCAGGGTTGGATTGATCAGACAAACAAATCGACACTACATCGACACATCTTCACCAATCTCTGGATCGACCGCGAAATCAGGTAAATGTATTGTTAAATATCATGCATATTTTAACTATCTTGAATTACTAGGTTTTACCTCCGTTTTCTTTTAAAAGAGATAATTTCGTAAATCTGGAAAACTTGACTGTATATGAAATAGTGAGCATATATATTTCAGATTCTGATTTGAATTCTGTGGACTGATATTGTGTGAAATTGTTGATGTATAATTTATACCCCTAGTCTTGGTTACTGTGATAATTCGTGGGTATGTATCTTTGTACTAATTCATATTCCAGAATTTAAACCCTGTTAAAGTAGTGGAAATACGCATTGATCTAAATCGTACATTACTGTTGATATCGTTCGCATTATTTTTGGATTTAAAACTATACTGAAGCCATTGATATACATGTCCACCTGAACCATATTATGGGGTATAAAAACCGTAACAAATCGTGGGCAGCCAAATCATTTTCGGTTTACGAATACAGTCGATTCGGTATAATAGTTATGAAGTCTCTGGTTGCAATATTGTTGAGATCTGTAGAATTCTCAGTACACTAATAGTGATTGATCGATAGATCTGGGAATCAATACCTTTACCTCCTTTTATTTTTGGAGATCGCTCGGTATAGGATCCTGTGTAAGGTCGACCTTCGGTCATCGCAGGGAACAGCCAAAATGTCATGCATATTTGTGAGTATTGGTTTGTAAGAGCATCACTCTGTTTCATTCTATTCATTGGATCGATTGGGTTTGTAAGACCATCACTCTGTTTTCATTCTATTTGTCGAATCGATTGGATTTGTAAAAGCATCACTCTGTTTCATTCTATTCATTGGATCGATTGGATTTGTAAAAGCATCACTCTGTTTTCATGCTATTTGTCGAATCGATTGGGTTGTAAAAGAATCATTCTATATTCGAATGATCTTTTGGTGACTCTAAATTTGTGTGGGTTCATTAATTTAACTGGTGGGAATCACGAGAACGGCCCGTCTCAGATTCCTGGAGCAAGTCGACCTTGTCATTACCCAACTTAGAGTATTCCTTTCAGTCTAAAATTTAATTTTTTTTTTTTAAATTTGGATCTCTGATGAGCAACTCTAAACCTCGTTGGTATCGAATTGAAAACCAGTCAAATTCCAATGCAGGTGAATTGTCCACTATTCGTTGTGTACTTATCCTTTTCTTTATTAAAGCTAAGGTTCGATTTTAGGTTTTTGGGTCATATCCCCATCGATCGACCATTTAATCTTGTTCCTTTATTTTATCTAGAGGATTGCTTAAAATTCTCGGATCGAATCTCTGTAAACAGAACTATAGCAATTGATAAGGCGTTCCGAGATCCAAGTCGTGATTGCTTAATGCTTATTTAAACGTGTATCCAAATTTCTGCGAGCTGAGGGTTCGACCTCAAGATTTTATTTATTTTCTATTGTGTCACTGAAGTCGGATTACACTCCTGGACCTTACACTAAATACATGGGGTATTGGCGGTCCCAGTACTTGTGATTTGAGTTGTGTTCGATTTCTTGAAAGAATCTGTGTTCTATTGGAAATTGAAGAGTGTGTTTTCCATGATTCGTATTATGAATGTATCGAGATTCAATTACTTGCCTCTGTATCTTGATATTGAATACTATTCTCAGATCGAAGGATTCAATCAATCGCCTCTGTATTTTAAATGTTGAGATATTTGGTGTATTAATTGCAGTCTAAACCGTAACCCCAAACTGTCGAAATTTCCAAATTGGAGTTATCTTCTTCCTTAACTTCCACGGTATTGAACCCAGGCTTGTGGGCGTCATTTAGTTTCAGACTCCGAGTTTGGGCGTTTTTATTGAATCCCCAGTCTTGACGTACGTCTCTGCTTTCAACTCTTAACTTTCGGAGTAACCAGATCTCGATTACTTCTAAATTTAATCTTCAAATGCTCTGCGCTTACGATGAGGGCAAATTCAAATGAAATTATGATCTCAATCTCAAATGAAATTTGCCTTTTCAATCTCTACAATGTTTCCAGATTGCAATTAACCTCTGCAAAACGATTCTCGAATTATGATACCGAAACGCTTTTGTCCTTGATATAGTAGAATAAAGTTTTAAAATGGCTTAAGTTCTTTGTCTATATATATGATAACGAAACGCTTTTGTCCAGTTATTGATTGGTTAGCATTATAATGCATTATAGTGTAGACATTAGAGTTGTAATATGTGAGGGTCGATAGTGCTTCATAAATGTGTTTCGGTATCTACACTGTTGAAGGCTAGAATGCGCATGAAGTATTAGTTCGTATCAGCATGGATGTATATTAATTAAGAGAAGAGTTAAGTGTTAGTTGAAGGTATGGACGCTTATTAAATAAAAGAATGGTTAGGATTTGGTCGAATTCGAAGATACATCTTACTTAGAAAAGTTACAATTAATTGTCATAGCCATTACCTAAAGATACCGTTTTGCAATGCATGTATAGATTCCTATAAATTTATCTTAGTTAAATTTAAGAATGCCATTCCATTTATGAAATTATGAATGGGATATAATTAACCTTTTTAAATATTACTTAAGAATGCCCTCATTATTGAAGTATCGTAGCATGTATCCAATACATTGTATTTGAAATATGGAAGTATATATACGACTAATAATAAAGATGGCCACCTTACATAAGCTATATATATTCTTTGGAAAATGCAAGCTTTTTGTGAGTGTGTCGTAAGTTGGGTATACTTTATGAATGACGAAGAATGGCACTTTATATAGGATTATTTAGAATGGGTAAATAACCATTCATACACTATTGACACTTGGTATAAGTTTAGGATATGAAAACACGTATAGGTTATGGACAATTACAAAATTATTCTTATCGAGATTTAAATTTGGAAATTTAGATTAAGACAAATGATTGTAATATTAATTAAGTGCATCACAATGTTATTAAAGGTATTGTCGATTTATATTTATGCATTGCATGGAATCATAAACACTTAGAAAGGGACTAAGTGTCTATTGGTTCTCTTTATTACATACTTTTCTTAATAGACTTAATTGCTGTCCTCTTAAAGTAGAATGTGTCGGATAGGGTAACTCTCATGTATATTATAGGAAGGAAAGACTTAGTACAAAAAAATAAAAATAAATAAAATCACTTGCTCACGATGAGAGACCCTACACCTTTTCTGATTTGCTCCAAAATACTCTCCAACAGATGCCACTGCATCTTCTCCAAAGTCTAATATTTCTTCCATAGTGGGTGCAGACACTTATGGGATTGTGAGTAAAGGCACATGTTGGGATACAACAGGGCTTGGAATTGGCATGGTTATTTAAGGAATGGAAATGAAATCCATTGCAACATTGGAGGCTGAAGGTGAAGAAATGGAAGTTGTCGGTGAGGTGATAGGATCTGAAGGTGTAGTAGAAGCTGGAATTACAACTATCTCTTGGGAAGTTTCAACAGGGGCAACATGTTGTTCAGTTGATGGGGATGGACTAACTGTAATATCTGATGATGGGATATAAGGGATACTAGTAGGGATGGCCAGGGGAGGAGAGGATGTCATAGTAGCAGCAATGATGACTTATGGAAAATGAATGCCATGGAAAGAATAATTAACCACCATATTTTCCAGTGGATTAGAAGAAGTTTGAATAACTGAAGTAACTACTAGTATGCTAACATGGATAAAAACTGGACAGGACAAGTTGGTAGAAAACAATTCATCCTCCAAATTGATGTCATCAACATGGAGTAGTGTCATTTTTGGATATGATCCTTCAATATTCTGCTTCTTAGCTGGAGGAGTTGAAGCCATGGTTTGTGTTTCAAGGGAAGAGATCATTATTGCTAGACTCTTCTTCATTTCTGCAGCTAAATTGATGAGAGCATTTAGAGTGGCCAGGGGTTTAGGTTGTGGAGTACCTCAACATGATATTTCCCCTTCTCATTTGGTTGATAGGTCATCATCAAAGAAGTTTTAGCCTGGGATTTCTATGCCTCCCTTTCTACCAACTCCTTCTGAGATCTTTCATCATTGGATAGCTTAAGTTTCATGTCCTCAAGTATTCTCATCTTGATCTCCTGTTGATACTGATAAATGAAATTCTTCTCTTCCTGAGAAGTTGCTCTGTTCAATACTTCAGAGAACGAATTAGCACCCTCATAAATGCAATCATCAGGAACTATATGATGCACACAAGTACTTTTGATGTGATCCTTTGTGAAATGATTGTCTAAGAAGTACTTTGGATCATGCATTCTCCTAATGGATTCCCCAAGCTTCAAAGTTGTAGTTCTTTGTTATATTTTAACTTTTAAACAATGATTATGTAGGATCTTACTGAGAGAATAACAAGCACCAAATAAACACAAGAGACACAAATATTTTCATCGGGGAAACCATAAAGGAGAAAACCCTGCAACTTCCTCATAGATAGAATGATCACCCAATACAATGTCACAAGATAAAACCCCAAAAATAGAAATGGTCTTCAACAACTTCTCTCTTATCCACTTGTGTGAACTTGTATTCCTTCTCTCTAATGCGAACTTGATGAGTGAGTGAGTGAGTAAATGAGAGACTAGCTCTCTATTTATACACTCACTTCCACTTTAACTTTTCCACTTGACAAGTCAGCCCCTAACTAAACCTGACTGGGCCGACTCCTCTTGGGGACTTAAAAACCCCTTTACAAATTGACCATGGGGAAATTAATGCCCCGAATTACAAGGGAGGATTTACATCAATGACTTTACATGACCAAATGTAATAATAATATCCCCGAACGGAGGAATAAACATCTACGTCAAAGTTACAAATAAAATGCAATAATAATTACAATATAAAATGCAAGTGAATATCTTCCGCCGTTACAATAACATTAACACTCCCTCTTAACTAGGAAGGTATTCTATTGACATAGTCATCAACACATCTGTACCCAAGTCTTCGTCATTGGATCAACAATGTTGGAACATCATCATAAACATTGGATCATCGTCGCCACTCCTGCTGCAATCCTCGTCATGTCGACCATCGATTCGTGCTATCTCTCTGTTCTACTCGTCATAGGAATTTATACAGAGCCAACCATTTTTCGTGTTGGATGTAGGCCTATCCCTCATATAGGTATTCATCATCTCTACGAGCAATCAATCAAGTAGGTACAACACAAGACCATTCATTACGTTGCCTCTGCAAATACCCGCGTCTCCTACTATCACATCATCATCTTCATATCATCTCATCATCACATGGAGCATAGCCCAGATGCACATCACATAACACTTACAACAACTGATATGGGAGGACCGAATTGCCACCATTCAGGAAAGGCTCAACACTTACATCAATGACCATGGGAGGACCAACCTACCACCATGTCGGAAAGGCACAACACTTACATCAATGACCATGGGAAGATAAACCTACTACCATGGCGGAATGGATTAGCACTTACATCAACGACCATGGGAAGATAAAACTACTACCATGCAGGAATGGCTCAGAAATTATATCAATGACCATGGGAAGACAAACCTACTACCATGTCGGAATGGCCCCAACCCTTACATCCGCACCATGGGAAGACACACCTACCACCATGTGATAATGGATCCAGCCCTTACATCTGCACCATGGGAGGACACACCTACCACCATGTGAGAATGGCTCATGTGCATATGTGTCTTTCGGACTGATCACTTCCCCTTGGAAGCAACCTCAATCTGAAGCACACCAAGTGTTGGTCACTCTATATGCTTATTAATTTCAATTAACAAACAGAGTGCTCAATATAAATTGTCAACCCAGGAAATTTTGGTTGTTTCAAATGTAATTAAGAAAAATATATGCATAAATACTTCAGTAGCTAACTAATTAAATAAATATCATTCATCCTACCTGACTGTTAATCCAAACTCAACTCACTGTGAAAGCCAATCTCAATTATCAATCTAAGAACTCAAAAGATTCCTATTTTCCTACAACATCAATCCTATAACAACTAATTTAAGAATGAATTAACTAGAATTTCTTTTGCAAGAAGTTAAATCCTAAGATATCAAATTAAAATTAATTCAAACCATTGCCAAAATATACAGTTCATAAAATTAATGACCTATCCAATTCAACAATCTCTAGGAATGATAAATAATAATAATACACACGAGATGAGCATGACTGTAACAACATTACTAATTAGCACACTTGCATAGGAAATAAAACTAATCTACACAGTTGATTGTTCACACCACACTGTTGCAGCAAACTAAAGGGAAATATAATTATGCAATTATCTAATAACTATTGTTGCAGCAATATAAAAATACTCCCTACTGCAATTCCACATCAAACCAAAATAATTAAAACTAAAACATCTACTAAATTTGGAAAATTTGTGAGAAGGAGGTCCCTGTCCTTCTAATATATATGTTGTTAAAGGATCGAGAATTGCTGCTCCTTTCATTAAAATAATGAAAATATAGTTTTAGAGTGTCGTATCCTTCTGCTACAATCTTTCTTCCATAAAGACACTAATCCCCTGGTTCAATTTTCCTTCCTATACTTATACAAAGATGAGGTAGTTCAGGTCCACTAATTTTAGGATGCCATAGAGATCTACGATCTTCAGGCTTCCAAATCGAAATAGAAATAATAACAGCCATTATTACATCAAGTGGAGTTTGTTCATAATCATGCATGCACTTTTAATCTGAACTGTCAACAGATCGAACAGGTTCCAGTTCGTTCATTAGGAGGGAAGATGCTTGGACTGTTTCAGCATAAACTAGTCTCTGTTGTCTGCGTGGAAAGACACTCAAGCTATCTCATCAATGACTTAAACCGGATCCTGAATAAGGGAAACTGACGCCCAGTATTCTTTACCCCACAAGTTAAGCAATCTGAAACACCTGGATTATTTTGAGGTTCTGAACTTATCTTATCAAATCAACACAAGTCAACACAATTTAAAGGTAAATTTCATAACCATAGACAATATTAAGCATTAATGAAACAAAGCAATAATAAATTATACCTGTTAAAATCCATTCTTGGCTTGGGAAGATATATGCCTGAGTTGTAGAAAAGTAGGGAAAAACAGGGGGAAAAGGTAATGATGTATATGGAAAAAAAGGGTTTATTTTGGCACCCAACATATCCCCCCAACTATCCAATTGCATGTCCTCATGTAATGATATCCTTCTAGTATGAATATATCTCTGCTTCAACACTCCTTCGATGAAGATGAGTGAGATTGAAGGAAATTTCATATTTCTCTCTTGAATTTATGAACCCATTATATGCAATTAAATCATCCCAACATTGTTTCTCTACCTTCTTATTCAGCATGTACATGTTGTTTTACTGTCTTGTTGGAAACCATATGACGGGAAACCTGAATCTTAGTCCCTGCCAACTAGGTCCACAAGTTTGGATACATGTAACGTATTCGAGTAATTGGGATAGTGCATACTTGAAGTTTTCAAAACAATATCAATCTCTTATTTTTAAAGATTTAGAAGAAGCATCCCATCTAGTCTTGTTTCCTTCTATTGCAAAGAGCTCTTGATAAGAAATCAATTTAACACATGTAAAGATAACCTCTTTTTGGAAAGCTTCCATCTGACTGACCTTTTGAGGAGATGCCAAGTTTGTCATATGTTTGGCTCTCAATGATATAGAAGATTGAGGTTCACTGTCACATACCCAAATTTTCCTAAAATCTAAAAGAAATTTTCTAGGTGTCTATTAGTCATTAAATTCTATGCAGAATATGAAATGTAACCATAACATCTATAATTATTGTTTTAATAAAAGTATCATATTAATAATCTCGTAACTTTTTAACATTTCACTTAAAAACTTTTACTTACCGTCACAAGGATTCGCTATTTCATCGCAAACCATCTTAACTATCAATATACAACTCTTACTTTGTCCTTATGCCTTAACCAATTTCTTTTTATAAGTAATATGAACAATACTATGAAATGCACCAACTCATAATATCGACCAACTACTCTTTAGAAACATTAAGTACACCTAGACATTTCTTCTATCTCTTAAAAGTATAAGAAGTATATTTCATGATCAATTCACTAACTATTTTCTCATGCAAATTAATTACACATAATCGAGGAAATATCAACTCTTAAGACAATTTAAATCATTACGACACATAATAACAACACCTTCATACACAACCACAAGACATAAAAGACACATACAAAAGAACATTTTCAGGTGGTTCACCCACATCTTGGGCTACGTTCACAACAGGTGTTATGTTTCATATTAAAATATTTCCTCAAAGAGGTTACATCTTGTGACACGTTATGGTCGTAACTTTTCCACTTCTTCACAACTTCTCTCATGGAGAATGTGTAAAGGTGTCCAACTCTAATATCAAGACTTCCTATAAAATGACATGAATAAATCCTGTGTACACCTTACACATTTTCCATAATGAATTACTAATACTAAAACATAAGTCTCTACTGTCAATAATAATAACTTAATTCAAAATACTCTTTTCAGAACTATTTACTCAAATCTATCATTCACAATTCACAATTCATTTTACTAAAAAAAAACTCTTTCCAAGGCATATCTACTTTTACCTTTTTTTTAATAATATTATAGTCTTTAATAAAGACATATGCTCCTTAGACAAGGTAATGAGGTTTCGAACAATTTAAATCACTTTTTCAAAAAGGAAGTGAGACATAAGACTTCTAGGTTTTCTTTTAGCCAAGATCCTATATATATATATTCTTATAAATTTCTTTACACTTGAATAGAGAAGTGCATATTTTTAAAAGTTTACTCAAATATCAATTTGTAGGAATAATTTCCATTTTTAGACTTCTATTGCAGCTTATATCTAATTTTAGTATCGATTGAGCAACTTTAAGTATCCTTTTCTTGTAATAGTGGAAGCCAATGTTATTTAGTCGAAAAGTAGATAAGGATAAACGTATTCAAATCGTCCCATTGAAACGCCTATTAGTTTCTTAAGGGAAGAGGTAATAATTAAATATATAATTCACATCTATCCTTACTAATTAACAATTCTAACTGAGATTTAGCATGTAGAAACCCTTTAATTTTGCATTCGATCAGGAGGAATATTATTTATACATATCAAGATAAAATAATTAATACAAACTTACCACGGTGACAGTCGCCGAATTACTTACCAGCTATCTCATTGTAAAGATCAAAACCTACTGAGAAAAATCGGATAGAAAAATTGAAAACGCCAAAATAGTTTATCTATTGACTGTGTGCCAAAACCTTTGACAAAAGATCCGAGTATAGGAAACACGTAACTCCATACCGTAACCAAGAGGATACAGGGATTAACTATCCAGCTAAAGATAATCACTGAAAAAGGTTTTCGGGAAACACTCTTCTAAATGCCATACTTCAGGCACTAAAATGTTTCTGATAAGGATTCAACCTAAACCAGGTAAGACCCAGAAACGTATTAAATCTCGTCTCTGTTCTCTACTAAAATATTCTACGTATAATTTTCCTAGTTACCTCCCATGCAGCCTAAAACACCAATTATCGACAAAATCAAAACTATATTCATAAAATATAATATCTCCACATTTATCTCTTTGTAGCTCATAAAGCAACTATGCTATGGAGAATTACTAAATGCCTTTTATAGACAGTGATAATCGCATTAGGACTATGCACAGTATTTTCTGCTGGTGTTGGCCTCTATAGCCTTTCTAAAAGAAAACGCCGGTTAACATGGCAGAGGATTATATTAATAATGTATGAAAAATTTACAGAATAAAGATATTTCATGATAAAATGTATTAAAGAAGGGAGCAGGGAACTATCCTAAAGGAAATCGTGAAAGGATAAACAAAATTGTATACGATAGCATCTTCAAACTGAAAATAAGCACAGGGATTTGGATTTCCATACTAACCGAGACTTCCCGCATACTCCAAATTCCCACAGATATCGGACATCAAATCCAAGCAAGAGGTCTATAATGTCAACATGCATTTTGCTAAGAAGATGAATGCATTCGCCAGTAGAAATGATTCCACTGTTCTCCCTCATCCAAGGCCGACATCACCGTCTCTCAGAAGATCCGTGCCACCGTCTCTCAAAACTGTGCTCTCCTCCAGTGGTAGTTGTGGTTCTACTAGAGACCTCATCAAGTGCCAAATGGAAATTTGGCGGATGTGATGATGTTCCTTCGAGGAGGCTGTTTGCAGTGATATCTGCTTGAGGCGTAGTGCGCCTACATGGAAAAGTAAGGCCATTAACCAAATTCAAACTATCCATTCAACGCTCAAAAATCCAGGGAGACAATATCCCCAAAAGTTCTCCTCCACTGCGACAGTTGTCTAATCTGTTAAGGTAGTGGTAGGTGTTTTAAGAAGAGGGTGGCCAACAAGATTTTAATTCTCTACTCCGATTGGTAGTGGAGCGAGTCTCTACATAACGTGTATATGATATTAATTCATATATAAAATTATATATTTTCCATTGGATGATGTAATAAAATAGTTTCTTAATAACCTTTATAAATCAAAAGAATTCAACTTTAACGTACTTAGCATAACTATATCATTTGTTAGGTTCCAGCTGATATGTTTATGAAGTTCTTTTAATTATAAAAAATATTTAAGTATAGAAACATATGCATATCTATAAACATATACTTGCACCTTTATAAAATACTTTTTAAACTTATATTTTATGTTTCATAATCTATGTACTTATATAAATATATTCCAATATCTATTTATGGAATGGTAGGTCTTTAGTTTATAATTCAAGAAATTAGTATTGGTACTAGATCCCATATTTAATATGGATAAAATATCATCTTTTAACTTTATTAAACTCTATAAGGTGTACATACTTAAATTTGTTTTCCCCCATTAAGACTTTGTATATATTTTCTTTGGCACTTTGTACTAAGATCAAATGATTATAATATCTACTATTATGACTTAGTTATTGAAGTTAATCTAGCTTGCAAGAGGTGATCGTTATCCCAACTTAAGTGATTACCTTAACACCTCAGACATTAGTTAAGTTCTTAGCACTACTATGATGATCCATCATCATCATTCGTTCTTCCCTTAGTGATTTTAGTTGTCATTTTTTTTAGATGCGTCATCCCAAAGTCTCCTAAGCTTGAAACAAAGCTTAAGGACATAATAGTAGTTTCATGGTCCACTCGTGGGGCCTTGGCCTTGAGCTCCTCACCAGGGTCGCTTACACAATTACATTTTACCTTTACCAAAACAATAACAATAACAATAATAATAATAATAATAATAATAATTGGGGTCAAATTGGAGGGATGTTACATTCACTTCGGACCCAAAGGGTGGAAGTGTCCTCATTTTTATGTATAGTGTGGATAGGCCCACGAATTCATATGATTAGTGACAAATGAAGTAAATGCTCTTAGATGAATATCTCCCAGATGAGGAACTGGATTGGAGGGGACATCCATGAAACATGCTCTTTCATGCAAATACAATTCACAGAACAGGTTTTGTTCTGAAAAATTGCTCCTGATGAAGGCGTCCCTAAATTGAGGAGTTGACACTATCTGGTAGGGCCTCCCTTCTTTTAAAGATTTGATTTTGAATAGAGTCATCTGTTTATACAAAAAAACTGAATAAGATGGATATGGAGCTCTGCACCTTAACAATTCTTGAATTAAACTGTACATTTTCTCATTTTCTTTCTTTAAGGGCTCAAGCTTCCTCAATTCCTTTAGCTCCTTTTGCAAATATTCCCATTGGAATTTTTGGAAGATCAGTTCTTCATCCCATTTATCCTTAATCTATTGAATAATATTCCCATGTTCAGGCAGGAAACCATCCCCTTCTCACACAGAATGGCACGATACCTCCATTTACTCAACTCTAGTTGTAACAGGTAGAGCTCCCTTTTCAACTCTTGTTATTTTTCTCCTCTTTTATATTTTCCTTATCCTTTATCCAACACAATAATTTCATTCTCAATTTTTTCCACTGGGAGTGAGTCTTTTGTTTCAACAATATTACCTTATATCACCAACTCAAAAGATTCTTCTTCAAACACTGTCCCAACAGATTTTGTTTATGTTGTTGCTTCAACAACCAATTTTGGGAATGTTGGTTCTTGTGTGACAACATCTAGTTTTTGTGCTCCAATCTCAACAAATTTTGTTTGTGTTGTTGCTTTAGTGACCGATTTTGGGAATGTTGGTTATTGTGTAGCAACATCTTATTTTTGTACTTCATTCCCAACATCTTCTGTTTGTTTTGCTGCTTCAACGATCGATTTTAGGAATGTTGGTTCTTGTTTAACAACATCATGTTCTGTAAATATTTTAGTTCCTCCAGACTGTTGAGATTTTTCTTGGAGCATTTCAGTATCTCTTGACTGTTCAGACTGGTCTGGGATTAATTCTGTGTCCCATGACTGCTGATATTGTATTTCTTCATGTTCTTGTAATTCCTGATTAGGGGTTATATTCAACTTTGGCTCCTTTTCCTCCATTGATTCTGCTTTTGGTATTTCACTTCTCCCTTTCCTTGATTGTGGAATTTTCCGTGCTAACAATTCCACCATTGTGAATTTATAACCTGAAATTTCAAATAAATCTCTGTATTCTGGGCATAACAGTTCATCATGTTCCCCAATCTATGAAACAAAAGGTGGACTTTCAAGTTGGTCAGCAGCTTTAGCCATTGTGTTCAATCTTTGTGTTTTCTGTTTTTTGAATGCTTCTTTCAACCCTTGCAATTCTTCTCTAAGTACTTGTACTTCTTCTTTCAGCAGCTCATTCTCAAAAATAAAGTTTACAATTTGAGGTTGATCTGCAGCAGGTTCTTGTGGGTTGGTGCATTCTGGAATTACATTACCCTCTATTTTTTTGTGTTATAGGGGGTAATCGAGGTTTTAGAATAGGAGTTTACACTATCTGGTAGGGCTTCCCTTCTTTTAAAGCTTTGATTTTGAACATAGTCATCCGTTCATACAAAAAAAATGAATAAGATGGAGATGGATCTCTACAACTTAAAAAATCTTGAATTAAACTATACATTTGCTCCTTTTCTTTCTTTAAGGGCTTGAGCTTCCTCAATTCCTTTAGCGCAAATTAGCACTTCTATGTCCATGAATACATTGCCATGTATGTCACACAAAAGGACACTATGGATGGAAGAGATTACTTGAACTTAGATGACTTGGTGCTGAAGCCTTACTATGTTCATCCAAAAACTTATTTTTTCTGACAATTTGAGTATAAAACCGTGACTTTTATAATTGACATAGCGTGGGTCAACCACGGGTCTCTATACTGAAAACCCGCGGGTATCAACTAAAAGTTGCACCCGTGAGATGCTAAGCTGATAAGCCACGAGTTACTTGCATGTTGCTAGATGTCATAGTCGCAGGTATCTTAAGAAAAAGTTTAAAAATTTATTAAGAACATTAATTGGGATTAGTTAAGTCAGTTTTTCCAACTTCCCCAACTTCCCAATTCAACCACCTTTCGAAACAATTCTCCTTGCTTTTCCATAAATGCAAGGGGAAGGCATGAGAAAGGGAGCAATTTTGGAGAGAGATATTGTTATGCTGAAGAAATTCCAAGTCAAGAGAGAGGAGCAGGGACCTAGGTCCTGGTTGCGAAGGTGCTTGATGCAGATTCAGGTATACAATTTGTAATTACTACATTCTTTGACAGGTGTGTTAATTTGGTCTTCTTTCATGTCTTTTTGTTGGTTTTGCATGTAATTCGATTTGTGAGATTCTGTAAGGCTCTTAGATCTTGCTATAGATCAAAATAGTCACACTCCTCTAAGTGTTTTTGGTAAAGGGATAGATGACCACCATACCCAGACACTCACCCCCCACATTTTTTCAAAATATTAGTCTATCATGCAGAAATCACACCGCGGGTCACTAAGAAAAACTCTAGTTTAGAAAACCATCAAAATAGACAATGTTCGATCAATGGAGCCACTAGAAAAGGGTTTCCCTAAAGGTATTCAAATGTCATGAATCCAATGAAACTGGCGGTTTTTCCATCGGAGCCACGGTGTTTTAGTTATGGTGAGTTTCATCTCGCTTCCAAAGACCATTCACGAACAGTACACAAATTCAACCAGGGGCATAAAAACCAAACCAAGCAACATAATTCAATTATGTTTCCTCTTGCATGTGTGTTTGAGAAAGGGAAATATGACTACAATGCCCACACACTCGCTCATCACAATTTTCAAAATCTTAGCATATTGTGCAGAAATTGCACTACATGTCTATTGGCCAGATTTTCAGTCAAGTGGCCAATGCAGAGAGATAACCCACTCAGATTTCTTTAAGCAGCTCCTTGAATGTTTGCATTAGCTACCTCTAACAAGAACAAAGACCCTACTGCCTTATGAGTTTGCTCTCAAAAAGAGTGTCTCTCAATCTAGTGATCTAAATTCCTAAAAATGTAATTAAAATCCTAAGATGCAATCTAACTTAATCTATGATGTAATTTTAAAATAGATGAAACAAATAGTTTAGTATCTCCTAAACTGTAAGCGACAATTTAGTAGCTCCTAAAAATTCTGTAGATTTCGACTATCAAATAAAACGTAATTCTGGATTTAACACTAATTCTATCTTGATCAGGAGCATAGCTAGAAAATAATTCCAAGCCTGAATGTTACTTTAAGGCTAAATTTTAGATTGTAGACATCGTCTAAAACTAAAATGTACTTGTTGCATTTCATAAAAAAAATAACAATTTCCATAAAATGATTATTACTAGAAATTTTAGACCGAAAATTAATTAAGATTAATTATCATGCAAACTCAGATTTGTGTGAAAAGATAATTACACCTTGTCATGTATTTTAACAAAGTAGATATACATCCAAGAGTAATGAAAATATAAACTTAAACAAATAATAAGATAATAGGAAATGACCACCTATTATAATAGTATTCAAATAAATTCACAAGATCGAAAATAGCATGTAAGTTCAATCAATCCATCAAATATGCTCCATAACAGATTTTTCAAAGCCAAGGCTAATCTCGCTATGGTTAGAATCTTGAAAAAATAAGTGTATTTATAATGATGCCCCTTTTAAAAGTAAAGGATTTCGATCAAATATTTAACAGAAATACATGGTTTTGAAGAGGCAAGCTACCATATGCTAAAATTAGTTTACCACCCCCTTTTCGGAAAACAACCCAACCAATCAAAAGCAAATCCTATCAAACTTCCAAAATAAAACCAATCAAAGAAAGAAATAAAAAATGGATATATGCAAACACAAAAATAAAAACGTAGCCTTGAATAAATTAACATCTTACATGGATAAAAATGAGACAACTATATCACAAATGAAATGAAAAGAGAGAAATTAGTTTTTACAAGATGAAAAATGTGTCTCTCTTTTTTAATTATAATTTGCGACATAAGAATTTCTTTAAAATAAGCAAGATGTTTTAATAAGTTAGGCCCTCTTATTAATAAGGAAAGAAAACAAACAAAAATAAAGAAATTTAAACTACATCTTAATTACACATGCATTTACAACTGAAAAGATTTTGGTATTGATGTGCAACAACATTCTTTGTTTTCTTAAAAGTTCTTGCTTATGATCATAAGAATGTATAATTTTTTTTCCCAATGAAGTCAAAAAAGTAAAATATGTATGACTTAAAAAGAAAATTTTAAACAAATATAATTATAAGCAAGAGGGTAAAAGGTAAATAAAACATCGTTGAATGTATTGATAAGTGTCACCTCTTGAAATTGGCATCATTTTCATAACTGCATTTATTCAAATAAACAAAACGGGAAAGGGTAAAAATGAACAAAAACTAATCTAAACCTAATCCTAAATATGTACAATAGAAATCAATTGTAATGAAAATTAAGTAAAGTGAAATAGCCAATGAAACCATCGAAGCATTTTCATTCCTGTAAGAAAAATATCACATTCAATTAGTAATAGAAAATGATATTTTAATAATAGAAAAATAGATGCATCGTGTTTACCACTAAAATATTTACTTGTATATGAAGAAAATAATGCCTTACCATTGAATGGAAACTTCTTGAGGTAAGAAGCCTCAAGCCGATCTGCAACTCTATCATGAAAAATCTAAACATATGAATTAATAGATGAGTGATCAATGTCAATAAA
The DNA here is from genome assembly GCA_027924585.1 of Larix kaempferi. Classification (NCBI taxonomy): domain Eukaryota; kingdom Viridiplantae; phylum Streptophyta; class Pinopsida; order Pinales; family Pinaceae; genus Larix; species Larix kaempferi. The sequence goes on along the minus strand of BSBM01000809.1, from coordinate 6,728,203 downwards.
GTTTCATGATTGAGAAATTGTACAAGAAGAATGAGGATCTCCAGTAATCATTGGTTGAAACTGAAGTAAATGACTAGAATCCAATGAGGTATCATCCCATATTGTGTTAGACATGTCTTCATCAAAATAATTGGAATCATAATTGGTTTTAATGAAAAAATTAGTTTTAGCTAACTCATTATTTAAACTAGGAGACCCTTCATTAATTGTGAGAGGTGATGAATCAATAAGAGGTGTTTCTAAAAGTATATGAATTTTTTCTTTGTATTTACCAAAATATTCAAAAGAATAAATTTTATTCTCTTCATCCTCAAAACATAATTTATCATCTGTCATCCTGTAGCTAGGGTTTTCACCCTAGCTTATGCAAATGAGCACCTACTAAGGAGAAGGGAATCCTTAGTAGAAGTTCAATAAACAGTAATTAAAAGACAAGGTATTAAAATGGAAATTATTCTAAGCAAGTACATGAAACATAAAAGACAATATATAAAATAAATGGTTTTTTGTATTAAAGCTTTACCTCCAATGTGAAGGTTGGTGAAGTTCTTGCAATGATCCAAGAGGGTTGCTCCAAACTCCAGCTTTGCTCCTTCTTTTTCTCCAATGGTGGAAATGGGCCAAAAGGGGCTCTCAAAGGTGAAAGTAGCTCAAGGGTGAGCTAGGGTTTCAAGAGAGATTTTGGCAGAGTAAGGGTGCATTTGATTGTGGATATCAAATGAGGGGTCTCCAGCACCTATTTATAGTTTTTTGGTGGTGGAGTGTTGGCCCATGGTTTTGGGAACCATATGGTTTAGGTCAGCTGTATAAGGTTTTTTCCTCCTTTTTCCTCATTATTTTATATTTTTTATTCCCTTTTTAGAGGGTTTTTGCTATTTTTTGAGGAATTTTGGATATGTTTGGAGGGAAAAGGGGGTTTTAGCTTTTTTGAGGCTTTTTTGATGGTTTTGTGGCATTTTGGAGGCATTTTAGGTCTTTTGGAGGCTTTTTAGTGTGATTTTCAGGGTTTTTAAGGGAAATATGGTAGGAAAATGGACAAATGAGTCATGTAATGGGGTAGATGAGGTAGTGAGCACTTTTTGGGTGTTAACAGATTGTCCCCTGATGTGTGAGGGCAGGAGCTCATCGTATGGCCGATAGACATCATAAGTCGTGTATGGTTTTCCTGGGGTGTGGAGAAGAGAAGAGACAAACTGGAGCCCAGAACAATGATCCTGAACAACTGCAAAAATGAAAAGTACATAACCTCAATAGTGTATGAGGTATAATATGATCATATAGCTGAGGCGGGCATTCCCATGCTCGTATGAAGATATAGAACAATAATGACAACGGGGTCCAAAATATGGGGACCTGAAATATATATGGCCTCAATAATGAACGAGGCAGAATCTCAATATATGGATGAGGCGGGCATACCCATGCTTGTATCAAGAGACATAAAAAATAACTGGGAGGCCCGAAAATGGGGACCTGGAAAATACATAGAGAATCACTGTGTACATCATAAGAGTCCAGAGGGGACACCAAATCTGGGACATACTGCTAGGTTGACCATGTCGGAGCTGAAGAACTGATACACTGGAATGACAACAATGCTAATGAATGTGGTACCAAAGGAACTGATGAGCTGCTGGATCTGAGTGACAAGGGTCATACTCTCAGTGGTACACTGAACTGGAACCGATCTGGGACGGAACTGGGTACTCAAGGAAGCATAGAACTAGATGGCTTCCGAATGCAATCGCCAACGCAGCCTGGACATCCACGGGAACATATAACTGGGTGTTCCGAAGTGACTCACCAATGTGCTAGAGTCGGGGGAAATCCGGGGTCTTCGACCAATAACTGAAGGGATATAAGCCCTGCGCGATTCTCAACGATGCGATCAAGGTGTTGACGTCGAGCATGTGAGAAACAACCATTCAGAGAGGCAATGATGACTCCTCTCAAAATGGTCCGTAGGCACTCACCACAGAGGGTGATGGGTCCAAGGCGCAGGGACCTTTGGGTCTATCCTCTGGAATAGAGGGGTTGTCGTCGACAGAGGGAGACCTGCAACTATCAAGGCAATGATGTTTCCTTAACAGGAGCACGAGGTGGAGAACCGAGGTGTGAGAGCACTGATGGTAGGACTGACATACTGTGGGGGATAACTGGGCAAGTAGAGGGGGTGGACTCAAACTTCCTTTATTCAGAGTATGATGGCGGGGATGGTCGGGAAGCATATGAAACTGACTAAGGGGAAAGGGATCATAGCTGTAATGGATCAAGGATAGTGATTGGGATGAGGGATACTCAAGCTGGTGTAAAATGGCAAGAGACTGTAGACTACTCTGAACAAAGGCAACCTGATTGGGGGTGCTACCGAAATGATCGATCATAGTGCTAGGAGGCACGGGGGACTTCTTCATGGGCTAATGAACTAGAAGAAGTGTGTGTAAAATGGTACTGTCGTGTGTATTTATACGAGCCCAGGACAGTTCATGCTCGTGAGTGCTTTCAATTTTAAGGAGTCTGAAAGCGATAAGAAGACTCTGAAATAATGGAATGGTACTGTCGTGTGGATTTGTATGAGCCCAGGACAGTTCATGCTCGTGGTTGATTTCAATTTTAGAGAGTCTGAAAGTGATAAGAAGACTCCAGGGGGTTGCTTTTTCATGTGTTAGTCTCCAAGGCCCAAAGAAGCATAAAAGGATGCAATGAAGAACTCTTCTAGCCGGTGTGACTAGAGTATTCCTTTTTCGTAATTAGTCTACCAGGTCCGGAAAAGGGTTAAACTTATACCAGATAGACGCCCTTTTAGGTACTTTAATGAGCATGAAAGGAAGCAAGATTGCTCGGTGATCTTTTCATTGTTTTAGGAGTCAGAAAAGAGCTTAACAGAAACTCCCTAAGTGCCTTTTTCGTAAAGGACTTGTCCGGCCCTAAAAAGGGATAAAATTATACCGAACAAAAGGAATGGCCAGGCAAGGAGGAAGTGCTCAACCAAGGGACATTTATGATGACCAAGAATGAGGGTAGGGGGGGAACACTAGTGGTCCTCCTTGCAGGGTGATGAATGGTGGAAAAATAACGAAATAATTGTAGTATGACAGGAGTAAATGGCTCATGTAAAAAAGTGGAACAATCCGATGGCGGTCGATGTGGCACGCAAACCGAGGTAGCAAGGTGTTGGGACACAATGTTGAAACTGTACCAAGTGAGAGCGAGAAATGATCTCAACCATCATCACGAGCTCGGAAAAATGAATCCGACGATATGAAGAGTGTCAAAAATGGATAACGGCCAATGTGGCATGCAAACCGAGGCGACGGGGGGCGTTTTGGAAAAAATACCCAAAAAAGCTGGGGGTGAGAGCGAGAAATGATCTCAAGCATCATCACCGGCTCAGAAAAATGAATCCGATGATATAAAATATGCGAAAAACGGAGAGCAGCCGAAGTGGCATGCAAACCGAGGCGACTAGTGGCATCTAAAAAATGTGCAAAAAATGACGTGGAAAAAAAAACGCAACGAGTTGACCATCATGACGGTCTCGTCATGCTGATTCCAGTGGTGGAAACGGTTCAAAAAATGGACTCCGTATGGGTTCAGAATGGCCAAAACAAGAAAAAGTCAACGGACTATAAATAGTGAGTGGGTCCAATATGACAAGTGTCATTTGTACTATTTGACTTTGACTAGTGATCAAAGTGGGCCAGAGCTGAGGTGGCATTTCTGGACGATCCGAGCGGCCGATTTCAGATCCGGGAGATACAGGTATTCCGTTAAACTCATACCTGCATGTTTTTTGGGTTCGGGGGGTGGGTAGTGGGTCCCAAGGGGTATTTGTACGGTCCACGTGGGGTGGACCACGGGTTTTCATGAGGGATCCGTGGTCAGAGACCGCGGGTTCCACGGCGGATGACGCGTGTGGAGACCGCGGGGTTCGACGCGGAACACACGGTATGGGACCGCGTGTTTCGAGACTGAATACGCGGTTTGGGACCGCGAGTTTGACCTCGACAGTCGCGGTTTGAGACCGTGAGTTCGGCCTGAACAGTCCCGGTGTTGAACCGTGACTGTGGGCCAAACAGCCGCGGTCGGGAACCGCGGCAAGGGGGCCGAAAGCTGCATTTTGAAGCGAGCTATTAGGACTTCCCCCGGGGGGGGGCAAGGTTTATTTCTTTGACATGAGTCTGATGAGTTTTCCTTGCGTGTTTGACTGGATGCCGCTGGTACTATGGAGGGAGCGGGAGATCATGAATGAGATAGTGACGGTCATACAGGGGGATCGTCATGTGCGGGCGGTGTTGGGATTGTGCGGACTGTTGAAGTTCGCGCAGGTACCTATGATGCGTTCGGCAGGGTTGCTACTAAACAGGCTAGTGAGTTTCTGGGAGCTAGACATTCAGGCGTTCAGGGTGCAGGGTGAGAGGGTGGACCTCACCCTGATAGATGTATATTTCCTGATGGGGTTGCCCTGTCTGGGTAGGGTGGCGGATACACAGCCGCGAGTATCCGCCGATGTAGATATGGAGGACATGCTGGAGCGGTACTGTCTTCCAGAGGCTAGGGTGCATAGGAATGCACTTTGGGTGATAGACCTACAGGAGCCGGCAGTGCAGGCTATTGCAGCATGTGTGGTTCGTGTGTTGGGGTCCCAGTCACCGGAGAAGGTGTCTGGGGGCCAGATGCAGCTGGTGGAGCGTGTACTGGATGGGGTCTACTATGCATGGGGCCAGATGTTCCTCACCTGTGTTCAGCGGCAGCTAACAGCGGCGAAGGAATTTGGCAAGGGGTTTTGCTATGGTTCCTTCCTATGTGCGTTCTTCATGGAGAGGTTACCCACCCTATGTGCGTTCTTCATGGAGTGGGATTTTCAGGGTTTTTAAGGGAAATATGGTAGGAAAATGGACAAATGAGTCATGTAATGGGGTAGATGAGGTAGTAAGCACTTTTTGGGTGTTAACACATCCCATTGAAATTTTGCACATCATAATGAAATTATAATAAATATGAAAGATTATCATGAGAAGCACAATTATTAAACAAGTTAGGGTATAATGAAAAATAGGTGGATGAAGAAAGAAAACTAGAAGTATCCGTTGATAAAGAATTTTCTTTGAAAGAAAATTTTTCTTCTATTAGAGTATTTGTGTTTGATTTCAAACGTTCATTAATTTCTTCTCCTAAAATGAGATCAATATCCTTTACTGAAAAATCTGAACATGACAGATTATCTTGTTCATTGCAAATAGGTAAAGGTGTAAATGAAACACAAGGACCATAAAAAAATGAGATTCAGGAATGGAGTCGCTTAAAAGAATATCTTGGTGTTGTTTAATTAGTGTAGGAGAAGTTTTTTTAATATAGAGTTCAGATTTGGTATTTTTCTCTTCTAAAATAGTCATAAGATCTTGATGTGAATGACAACTTTCCTCGTTTAGTCTTAGAGTTTTATTCTTATTAAGAGAAGATAACGACGAATTAGGATTATCAAAAGGGACAATAACATTCTCTAAAACATTATATTCCTTCTGATTTAGTGAGGTGAGAAAAGTCAGACAGTATTGTCGATCTATAACTTTTGGACTTTGATTAGAATCAATCGAAATATTGTTATACGAATAAAATTGTTTTTTATCTGATTGATCTAATTTATTTGATAAAGATAAAACATGATGAAACAATTTAAAGATAGAAGTGACCAGTTTCAAATTAAATTTGTAAAATAGATTAAAAAATATGTTTGTATGGTCCTCATATGATTCATCGTATTGTCTTTTAAGATTTACCAATTCTATAGACAATTTCTCATAATTAGGATTGTGAAAAGCATAAACAAACTCACCTAAAAATTGCCATAAAGAATGTTGAGATGGCAATGTTTCAAACCATTTTCGAACTCGGCCTGTGAAATTCAAAGTGAACGATCTTCCAATGATTGCTTCATCAATAACATGATTAGTACGACAATTTTGCAAAAATTGAGAAACATGATCAATTGCAGAAATTTCACTTTCACCATCAAATTTGTTTTTTGACAAGTGATAAACTATCTTAGATGGATTAGAATGATTATTTCTTGAGACATGGATCCTAATAGAGAATTGGGATGAATCCATGAATGATAAATAACATTGATAAAATGGTTGGCTTGTCATCTAACCATCCCTTACGCACATATGTACTGACGTAGAAGATTAAAGATGTAAAAAGATGAAACTTGAGAGAGAGATGATCAAGGGTTAAATAAGATAATTTAAAAAATGAAAACCACTTACTTACTCATGAACCTCCTTCTAGCGCCATTTCTTGTCTGTATTTTCAGTCAAGTGGCCAACAAAGAGAGATAACCCACTCAGATTGCTTAAAGAAACTCCTTGAATGTTTGCATTAGCTACCTCTCATGGGAACAAATGCCCCGTTTCCTTATGATTTTTCTCTCAATAAGACAGTCTCTCAATCTAGTGATCTGAATTCATAAAAATGCAATTAAAATCCTAAGATGCAATCTAACTTAATCTATGATGTAATTTTAAAATAGCTGAAACAGACAGTTTAGTAGCTCCTAAACTGTAAGCGACAGTTTAGTAGCTCCTAAACTATAAGTGTCAGTTTAGTATCTCCTAAAAATTCTGTAGATTTCGAATATGAAATAAAACGTAATTCTTATTTTAACACTAATTCTATCCTGATTAGGAGCATAGCTAGAAAATAATTCTGAACCTGAATGTTACTTTAAGGATGAATTTTAGATTGTAGACATGATCTAAAAATAAAATGTAACATGTTGTGTTTCATAAAAAAAATAACAATTTCCATAAAATGATTATTACTTGAAATTTCAGACCCAAAATCAATTAAGATTATCATGCAAACTCAGATTTTTGTAAAAAGATAATTACATCTTGTCATGTATTTTAATAAATTAAATATACATCCAACAATAATGAAAATATAAACTTAAACAAATAATAAGATAATAGGAAATGACAACCTATTATAATAGTATTTAAATAAATTCACAAGATCTAAAAGAGCATGTAAGTTCAATTTCTTAAAGATCAAATATACATATGATACCTCAATATAAATATGTAGATGATAAAGTAAATATAGAGAAAGATCAGAGAGAGATACAACATGAATATATATGTGAAAGCTTGATCAAAGCCTCCAAGCAGTGTGATGAAATTATAACTATTTCAAATCCCCTCAATCTAATATCTAGAACTCGAAATCGTAGGAGAAAACAATAGAGCTTCTGGGGAAACAATTCCCTTCCTTTTCTACAAAGCCTCCTCCCTTCAGTGGTAGTCTAATTATCTCTATTTAAACAGAGAGAAGGGATGATACAAAAATCCAGAAAATAGATTTTATAGCTGAACGTAACAGAAAATTCTGGAAAAATACGGCTCAAACAGGCTCAAATATCTTACAGCTCATGCATTTGTTTTGGAAACGACCCATTTTGATGAACTGGCAAGCTGGAATTTCTGCAATTGTGAAAGTGGGATGAGCATGGATCTCAAATATTTCAAAACTTCGTGGTATTTTTGGTAATGATCTCTGTACAATTTGTGAGCACAACAAACAAGCAATTAGTGATTACCTTATTATCTTGTATCTCACTCAAAATTATAATCTAAACAAGTTCAACTATGCTTTATATATTCGTAACCTTTAAACTTTGTTTTATTCCATTAATTCCCATTGTAGTGACAAGTTGTTTACATTTTCAAATTATCATATTATCATAACCTTTGAAAAATATGAATAATAGAAGGTAAGCTTTTTGGATATGATCAAATTATAAAGGAACTTTCTGAGAAATGCTTTTTACTAGGTATAACATTTGTTTTGTGTACATATTTGTGATTCCAGAGTTCCTTAGTATAAAGTTTTAATTCATATCCATGTTGATGTAATTTGAATATAGATTAGAATAATGAAGTTAAAAAGTTCTATTCAAATTTTAATTAAATTATGTTTCATATTTCAAAAACCTTAAATGAATTAGAAGTTATGAATATAATAAAAAATAATATTTTTACCCAATATAAGAAAGTAGATACTTAAGTTATTAGTTGTTATTTTATATCATTAATAATGATAAAGAATAGACATCAATGATGAATAATAAAACAACTTAAATCGAGAATATAAAAAGGAATGAAAATACTCCATGCTACAAAATGATCTTCCCATGCACTTATGATAGAGAGTCATCCAAAATGAGAACCGAGGGTATGCAAATGCAACCACCAAAAAATTGAGAGAGTCATACGACGAAGATCATCCAAATGACCAATTCCTTAAAGGAATGAAAACCAAGCCAAAGAACAAGCAGCGGAAGCGTGAAAGATCAAGGAATGAAATCTGTGAGACCACCTCCAGATCAAGCAAGATAAAAGAAAATTAAAAGTTAAGTATTTACAACATTCTAATGTGGGCAACTTCATTTGCAAAATCAAGGGGATTTGTTGGCATGCCAAAAAATAGCGACATGCCGAGTCAACCAGTTATCTATGCAAAATAAATATGAATCTTAAATAATATATGAGGAATAATTATAAAGGCCTCTTCTAATGTCAAACTCCCAATCACATGACTCAATTTTTTCATTAGCTTATATAGGCATGAATTGAACCAATAACTTTCAAAATCAATCAAACTATCCTGACCATTATCTAAAAAGATTATAAAGATAAATGATTTATTCTTATAATTGAAGGAAGAAAACTTTCCAAGGAATCAATTTCTCATAATCAAAACAAGCCATAGAATACATAGATGTGACCTCAATACCATAGGAAAATCATGTTAACCTCACTTAGATGCCTGTATCCCATCTACTAGATATAGATAAGTATCAAATAAGATTTATTTTTCTCATATTTCATTTTTTTTTACTTTAAGACATTAACTAAGGACCATTGTCCTAGCATGGTAACTAGATGACGACAGTGTCATTCACAAGTACTATCAGAAATTGAGTAGGCTGGCTCGTGATGAGACCACCTGTCCCCTGATTTTTTAAAACAAAGAGCCAATGCCTTGGCTTGGTGACCACATATGAAAATGTTAATCTAATAGGACCTATGATCATGAGTAGATCGACTCATAACAAGACCTTATGTTCCTTGGTTAACCTCTTTAATTTTTAACTTCTTTAAAACAAAAACTAATATTGACAAGGACATTAACTGAAGATTACTACCCCGGCGTGGTGACCAGATAATGGTAGCATCATTCACAAGAACTGTCTAAAAATGAAAATGTCGGCTCGTAATGAGACCTCATTTCTCCTAATCTAATAACTAAGAGCCATCACCCTGGCTTGGTAACTAGATGTGGTAATGTCACTTCAACAAAGATTATGATCAGGACAGGTCGGCTCGTGATGAGACCTCTCGTTCTTTAGTTAATCCCTTATATTTTGATAATGTTATGTATAATGAATAATTCTAAGGTTATTGTTAATCCCAATAGAGATTACTTACTGGATGGGGAAGCTGATCTAAACGCCTCCTTTAAGAGAAAAGGATGGCATACAAAGTCTAAAGTCTAAAAAATGAATTATGATTCCTGACTTAATTTAGGTAAAATGATTCCCTCAAAAGTAAACTCATCTATATTATAGCATCATTTTTTTAAAATATAAAGATCCTAGATAATAGTTAGGTAACTCAATCAATCCATCAAATATGGTCCATAATAGATTTTTCAAATCCAAGGCTAATCTTGCTATGGTTAGAATCTTGAGAAAATAAGAGTGTCTTTATAATGATGTCCCTTTTAAAAGAAAAGGATTTCGATCAAATATTTAACAGAAATACATGGTTTTGACCAGACAAGCTACCATATGCTAAAATTATTTTACCACCCCCTTTTTGGAAAATAAGCCAACCAGTCAAAACCAAATCCTAGAAAACATGCAAAATAAAACCAATCAAATAAAGAAATAAAAAACTGGATATATGCAAATACAAAAATACAAACTTAGCCTTGAATAAATTAACATCTTACATGGAGAAAAATGAGACAACTATATCAGAAATGAAATGAAAAGAGAGAAATTAGTTTCTACAAGATGAAAAATGTGTCTCTCTTTTTTAATTATAATTTGCGACATGAGAATTTCTTAAAAATAAGAAATATGTTTTAATAAGTTAGGCCCTCTTATTAATAAGAAAAGAAAACAAGAAAACTAAAGAAATTTAAACTAAGTCTTAATTACATATGCAGTTACAACTCGAAAGATTTTGGTATTGATGTGCAACAATATTCTTTGTTTTCTTAAAATTTATTGCTTATGATCATAAGAATGTATAAAACATTTTCCCAATTAAGTCAAAAAAGTAAAAGATATATGACTTAAAAAGAAAATTTTAAACAAATATAATTATAAGCGAGAGGGTAAAAGGTAAAGAAAACATCCTTGAATATATCGATAAGTGTCACCTCTTGAAATTGGCATCATTTTCATAACTGCATTTATTCAAAATAAACAAAACAATAAAGGGTAAAAATGAACAAAAACTAATCTAAACCTAAGCCTAAATATGTACAATATAAATCAATTGTAATGAAAATTAAGTAAAGTGAAATAGCCAAGGAAGCCTTCGAATCATTTTCATTCCTGTAAGAAAAACATCACTTTCAACTAGTAATAGAAAATGATATTTTAATAATAGAAAAATAGATGCATCGTGCTTACCACTAAAATATTTACTTGTATATGAAGAAAATAAATCCTTACCATTGAATGGAAACTTCTTGAGATAAGAAGCCTCAAGCCCATCTACAACTCCATCATGAAAAATATAAGCATATGAATTTATAGATGAGTAATCAATGCCAATAAAGTTGCATGATTGATAAATTGTACAAGAAGAACGAGGATCTCTAGTAATCTTTGGTTGAAACTGAAGTAAATGACTAGAATCCAATGAGGTATCATCTCATATTGCGTTAGACATGTCTTCATCAAATGAATGGGAATCATGATAGGTTTTAATGAAAAATTCAATTTTAGCTAACTCATTATTTAAACAAGGAGACCCTTCATTAATTGTGAGAGGTGGTGAATCAAGAAGAGGTGTTTCTAAAAGTATATGACTTTTTTCTTTGTATTTACCAAAAGATTCAAAAGAATAAATTGTATTCTCTTCATCCTCAAAACATAATTTATCATGTAGCATCCCCTGAAAATTTTGCACATCAGAATGAAATTCTAATAAATGTGAAAGATTATCTTGAGAAACACAATTATTAAACAAATTAGGGTATCATGAAAAATGGGAGGAAGAAAGAAAACTAAAAGTATCCATTGATAAAGAATTTTCTTTGAAAGAAAAGTTTTCTTCTATTAGAGTATTTGCGTTTGATTTAAAGCGTTCATTAATTTCCTCTCCTAAAATCAGATCAATATCCTTTACTGAAAAATTGGAACATGATAGATTGTCTTGTTCATTGCAAATAGGTAAAGGTGTAAATGAAACAGAAGGCCCATAAAAAAAATGAGATTCATGAATGGAGTCCCTTAAAAGAATATCTTGTTCTTCTTTAATTAATGTACGATAATTTTTTTTAATATAGATTTCAGATTTGGTCTCTTTCTCTTCTAAAATAGTCATAAGATCTTGATGTGAATGACAACTTCCCTCGTTTAGTATTAGAGTTTTATTCTTATTAAGAGAAGATAAAGACGAATTAGGATTATCAGAAGGGACAGTAACATTTTCTAAAACATTATATTCCTTCCGATTTAGTTAGGCGAGAAAATTTGAACAATATTGCTCATGTATAACTTTTGAACTTTGATTAGAATCAATCAGAATATTGTTATATGAAGAAAAATGATTTTTATCTGGTTGATCTAATTTATTTGAAAAAGACAAAACATGATGAAACAATTGAAAATGAGAAGTGACGAGTTTCAAAGGAAATCTGTAACAAAGATTAAAAAATATTTTTGTATGGTCCTCATATGATTCATCGTATTCTCTTTTAAGATTTATTAATTCTACAAACAATTTCTCATAATCGAGATCATGAAAAGCATAAATAAACTCACCTAAAAATTGTCGTAAAGAATGTTGAGATGGAAAAGTTTCAAACCATTTTCGAACTCGGCGTGTGAAATTTAAAGTGAACGATCTGCCAATGATTGCTTCATCGGTAACATGATTAGTAAGATAATTTTGCAAAAATTGAGATACATGATCAATTGCAGAAATTTCACTTTCACCATCAAATTTGTTTTTTGACAAGTGATAAACTATCTTAGATAGAGTAGAATGATTATTTCTTGAGACATGACTCCTAATAGAGATTTGGGATGAATCCATGAATAATAAATAACATTGATAAAATGGTTATCTTTTCATCTAAATAGCCCTTACGCACATATATGCTGATGTAGAAGATTAAAGCTGTAAAAAGATGAAACTTTAGAAAGAGAGGATAAAGCGTTAAATAAGATAATTTAAAAAATGAAAACCACTTACTTACTCATGGCCCTCCTTCTAGCGCCATTTGTTGGCCGAATTTTTAGTCAAGTGGCTAATGAAGAGAGATAATCTCGTCAGATTGCTTAAGGAAGCTCCTTCAATGTTTGCATTAGCTACCTCTCAGAGGAGCAAAGGCCCTACTGCCTTATGAGTTTTCTCTCAACAAGAGAGTCTCTCAATCTAGTGATCTAAATTCCTAAAAATGCAATTACAATCCTAAGATTCAATCTAACTTAATCTATGAATTCCTAAAGTGAGCAATGGAATTGAGTGCCGTGGCCTTCTACAATTGTGGCTGGTAAGGGAAATATGACTTTGATTCCCATGCACTCGCTCCCCACATTTTTCAAAATATTGTACAATAATGCAAAAATTGCAATCCACGTCACCGATTAAAACCCTAGTTTCGAAAACTATGAAAATAGACAACATTTGGTCAATGAAACAATTGTAAAAGGCTTTCCCTAGTGGTACTTGGGTGTCACAAATTCAATGAAATTGATTGTTTTTCCATTCGAGCCTCGATTTTCATGTTATGGCAAGTATCATCTCGTTTCCCAAGGCCATTCGAGGACACGAGGAAAATTTCAACTACGGCATAAAAACCAAACCGAGCAATGGAATAGAGTTCCATTTCCTCCTACAATTATGTTTGGGAAATGGAGACATGACTCCGATGCCTATACACTCGCTCATCACATTTTTCAAAATCTTAGCCTATCGTGCAAAAATTGCACTGCACGTCACTTAGCAAAATCCCAGTTTAGAAAAATGTCAAAATATACAACGTTTGGCACATGAAGGAATCTGACAAGCATGTCCCTAGCAGTACTTGCATTTCACGAATCAAACAAAAATGATGTTTTGTTCATCATAGCCATCGTTTTCGAGTTATGTTGAGTTTCATCTCGCTTTCCAAGGCCATTCGGGGACACTAGCAAAATTTCAACTGGGGTTATAAAAAACAAACCATGTAATTAAATTGAGTTTTGTTTCTTCCTGCATGTATGTTTGGGAAAGGGAAAGATGACTATGATGCCCATGCACTCATTCAACACATTTTTCAAAATCTTATCCTAACATGCATAAATTGCACTACACGTCACTTAACAAAACCCTAGTTTAGAAAACCATCAAAACATACAAGTTTCGGTCCATGAAGCCCCCAAATAGTGGTGTCCCTAATGGTACTCGGATGTCACAAATCCAAGGGAATTGAGGGCTTGTCCATGAGAGCCACGATTTTCGAGTTATGGTGAGTTTCATCTTGCTTCCCAAGGCCATTCAAGGACACTAGACAAATTTCAACCAGGGCGTAAAATCCAAACCGAGCAATGGAATTGAGTTACATTTCCTCCTACAAGTGTGTTTGGGAATGGGAAAGATGAGTGCGATTCCCATTCACTTGCTCAACACATTTTTCAAAATCTTATCCTATCATGTAGAAATTGCACTACACATTACTAAGCAAAACCCTAGTTTAGAAAACCGTCAAAATAGATAACTTTCGGACCTTGAATCCACTAGACATGTGTTTCCCTTGTCGTACTCAGATGTTACAAATCCAATGTAACTGATGGTTTGTCCTTCAGAGCAACAATTTTTGAGTTATGGGGAGTTTCATATTGCTTATGAAGTCCATTAAGGGACACGAGGGAAATTTCAACTAAGGGCATAAAAACCAAACCGACCAATGGAATTGAGTTTCATTTCCTCCTGTAGGTGTGTTTGGGAAAGGGTGATATGACTATGATTCCCACACACTCACTTCCCACATTTTTAAAAATATTAGTCTATGGTGCAGAAATTGCACTTCACGTCATTGAGCAAAACCCTAGTTTAGAAAACCATCAAAATAAACAACATTCATCCCACGAAGCGACGAAACAAGAGTCTCTCTAGCGATAATCGAAGGTCATGAATCCAACAGAACTAACGGTTTTTCCTTCTGACCCTCAATTTTCAATTTATTGATAGTTTCATCTTGCTTCCCAAAGCCATTTACGAACACCAAGAAAATTTCTATCGCGAGGATAAAAACCAAACATAGCAACATAATTGAGTTATGTTATGTCTTGTAGGTATGTTTGCGAAATCGCGAGAGGACCACGATTCCCATGCACTCACTTGACACATTTAGAACATCTTATCCCATCATGAAAAAATTGCACTACACGTCTCCGATCAAAATCCTAGTGTAGAAAACCATCAAAATAAACAATGTTTGATCCATGAAGCCACTGGACAGGGGTGTCCCGAGAGGTGCTTAGATGTCAAGAATCCATCAGAACTGATGATTTTTCCATCCAAGTCTTAGTTTTCAATTTATTACAAATTTCAACTCGCTTCCCAAGGTCATTCAGGGACACGAGGAGAAAAATGCAATCGGGGGCATAAAAACCAATCAAAGCAACGGAATTGAGTTCCGTTACCTCCTACAAGTACTTGGATAACATGATTCCAACGAAGATTTGTAAGCTTTGTGATTATTATACCAATGATATGATTAATATGTTAAAAACTATATCTATGATAATATTCTTTTAGTCATGTTTATGAGGCGATATTATCAAGCGTGTTATATTAAATTTAATTTTAGATTACAATATAAACAATTCATGAACTTGATTGAGAGATGAAAACCATCGTTAATATGCACTTAAACATATAGATTGAATAACATGTTATATATATTGGTTTATTGATATTAACTTTAGGCAAAAAAATTGTTCAAAGTGAATACTATATGTGATATCATATTTTTCTTCACTTTATATATAATCATTGGGATGCCTATTTTTCCTTGCATCTATGTCTTGTTCTACTGTGATATGAAAATCTCTGGTGTACATGTGTGTGTATGTGTGAGTGTGTGCACGGTTGTGGATACACTTGATAAGTGTGGTTACTATCTATTGATAAGATGATGTTTATATTCATGGTTGGAAAACTCGTGAGAATGCATAAATTATCACACTATTTTTTGCAATATAACACAAAATATGCATTATATAATGAAATTAATACTAATGTTTTAAATTGATTATTTCTTGTTGTTTGCAGAAAAATAGTGAAGATGACTGCTTACATGATCCAGATTATGTTGTCATCAATGTACTAGAGAAAGATATTGTTGATAATGATGTTGATGGATCAGATGAAAATGATGATGGATATGATGTTGGGATAGATATGGATGATGAGGATGACGGTGATGATCATGATGATAATGATGATGACGATGATGATGGTAACCATTGATGCTACTATTGAGATTGTGGATGTTTATTTCTTTCTCCATGCTACTAGACATGCATTGTTATTTATGTGATGATCCAAGTTCATATTACATTCTGGGTCATTTTGATTTGTATGGTGGATTCATGTTGACATATAAAATTTGATTACCCTTGATAATTTTGACATTTCTAGATATGGATATCAAAAAATATATTTCTTATGATATTGGTATTTTCACTATATATATCGTTCATTTGTTCTTTTAACCTTAATATGATGATCTGTAAGATAGATTATTGATGTGATGATGTTTTATAATTTATATTGTAAATTTATATATATTGGAAGTTGTCGATGATATTTTCATGGAAAATTAATATAGATGATAATGCTACTACTTTGGATAAATGTTTGTTTGTGTTAAATTTCTTCATAAATGCTATGTAATTAATTTCAATAATGGTATCTACAATTAATTCTTTATGTTATTTCGGAACTATGAAGTAAATGATATATGAGAACTACTGAAATTAATGAAATAACTATAATAATTTGATATAATAAATATATTATCACACAATTGGATATAGTTGTATAGGTGTTAAATAGCGAGCCTAATGTGGTGCTAATAAAGAAGCAAAACTAGGAGCTAAAATGGAATCCCACTATCTCACATATCTAGAAGCAACACTCGACACAAAACTTGGCACGAAGTGTTAGAAAAACAGGATCGCAGAGCAATAACAATAAACAGAAATGCAAATATAATCACACACACATTACAAGAGAGACACAGATATATCGTGGTTCACCCCAACTTGGGCTACGTCCACACTAAAGTTGCCAGTCCTTATTATTATTTTGTCTAGCAAAGTGAAGGGATACAACCTGCAGAACAAACACTACACTTCCTCTTCACTGTCTCACAGTCTCTCTTCTTGATCTCAGATATCTTTACAATGCATAATACCTAATACATCAACCCTAGACATGTTACAATGTATTTCTTTTATAAGGGAAATACAATGGTAAAATACCACGGGATACCCAAAACCATGGGCCAGAAAACTGGTGGCGAAAACAACCCCAAAAATTTTCCTCAGGGGCTACGCCCCCTAACCCCCCTGGGATCATGCCGGGACCATAACCAAACTTGGGGTACAGACACAGCTGAATAATAATATCTATGAATCTGGATATAAATCTCCATAACCAACAATCTCCCACTTGGAAACTGATCACAACAACTGCGCCGCTGCTGCACTTGCTGGACATGGACTTGGCAACTTTCTCCTCTTAACCTTCATGCTAGAAGGCCAACTGAAAGTGACTAAGAACTCAGTTTCTCTCTAGTCACTACCTTTGTGAACATGTCTGCATTAGTCTGGCTAGTGTGTATCTTTTCCAGCTTCAACAGGTCATCTTCCAGAACAGAGCGTATGAAATGGTACTTGAGCTGTATATGTTTAGTCCTGGAATGGAATGTTGAGTTCTTTGCAAGATGAATGGAACTCTTACTGTCACTGAAAAACTTTCTATCCTTCTTCTTCTTACCCAATTCCTCCATAAACCTTTGAAACCAAATGATCTCTTTACTAGCCTTTGTAATAGCAACATACTCTGCTTCTGTTGTTGAAAGTGCAACAACCTTCTGCAGTTTCAAAATCCAACTTACTGTTGTTCCACCTATAGTAAACACATACCCTTGGGTGCTCCTCCTGCTATCCTTATCACCTGCCATATCTGCATCAACATATCCCTGTAGGATAGTGTTTGAAGCTCCAAAAAATAATGCCTGAGTGGTAGTACCTCTCAAATACCTAAGAATCCACTGTACTACCTTCCAATGTTATTTACCTGGATTGTTCATATATCTGCTCACAACTCCCACTGCTTGGGCAATATCTGGTCTTGTGCACACCATGGCATACATCAAGCTTCCAACTGTTGATTGATAGGGAATCTTGGACATGTAATATGTCTCTTACTGTGTCTTGGGAAACATTTCCTTACTTAGACTGAAATGGATGACCAAAGTTGTACTTACTAGTTTTGCATTTTGCATTCTGCATTCTGAACCTCTCCAACACCTTTTGTATGTACTCACTCTCAGACAATGTCAATTTGTGATTTTTCTTGTCTCTCGTTATTCTCATACCAAAGATTTGTTTTGCAGCACCCAAATCCTTCATCGCAAATGAATTAGCTAGCTTCCTTTTGAGTACATTTATATCCTGCATGTTAGACCCTGCAAGAAGCATGTCATCCACATACAATAACAAGATAATATATCTTTCATTATCTAGCTTCTTGAAATAAACACAGTGGTTAGAATTACATCTACTATAACCTTGTTCTATCATAAACCTGCCAAATTTTAGATACGACTACCTTGGAGCTTCCTTCAAGCCATACAAGCTCTTTTTCAACCTGCACACCAAATTCTCCTTCCCTTTGACCTCATACCCTTGTGGCTGCTGCATATATATCTCTTCCTCCAAATCCCCATGGAGAAAGGCTATTTTTACATCTAACTATTCAAGATGCAAATATTCTACCGCCACTAGAATTAAAATAGTCCTAATTGAAGTCATCTTAACAACAGGAGAAAATATTTCATCAAAATCTATACCTTTCTTCTCTGCAAACCCCTTTACAACAAGTCTGGCCTTGTACCGCTTCTTGCCTCCTTCTTCTTCCTTCAACCTGTAAATCCATTTTTTCTGCAATGCTCTTTTAACAATAGGAAACTGAACCAAATCCCAAGTCTAGTTTCCTACCAATGAGTCCATCTCCTCATCCATGCCTTGCTCCCACTTCTTTCTAGTTTCCACCTGCATTGCTTCTTCATAACACTCTGGTTCACCAGCATCAGTCATCAATAAATAATACATTGAAGGAGAGTATCTTTCAGGGAGTCTACTTAACCTGGTATATCTTCTTGCAGTTGCAGGAGTTTCAGGCACTTGCTGCTGTTCTTGATTTTCTGGCACCTTTGGAACTTCATTTTCTGTAATTTCATCAAGTTCTGTGTACTCTGTGTTTCCCTTTTCCTGTTTCTTTCCTTGCAACTGATCTTTATACATGACCTTTTCATTGAATATGGCCTCTCTACTTCTAATGGTTTTGTGATTTTCATAATCCCATAAACGATAACCAAAATCATCAACCCCATATCCAATAAAGGTACATTTCTTGGATTTAGCTTCAAGAATTGCTCTATTTTCTTTATCAATATGGACAAATGCTTCACAACCAAACGTTCTAAAAAATGAGTAGTTTACCTTTTTATCTATCCATTCCTCCTTTGGAATACCACCATCTAAATCACTTGAAGGTCCTCTATTTATTAAATAAACAACAGTATTTATAGCATCCACCCAAAACTATAAGGGAAAGCATGCATGCGGTCTCATACAACTTACATGCTCCATGATTGTTCTGTTCATCCTTTCTGACACACCATTTTCTTGTGGTGTTATTGGGTCTGTCTTCTCTCTACAAATCCCATGGTATGGATAGTAACTATCAAAGTCCTTGCCGCAGTAGTCACCTCCATTATCATATCTGAGACACTTCAACCTTTTTCCTGTCTCATTCTCAACCAAAGCTTTCCACTTCTTAAAAGTAGCAAACACATCATATTTCTGTCTAATGCAATAAACCCAAGTTTTCCTAGTTGCATCATCAATAAATGTAACATAATAATGAGAGCCACCAAGAGATTGTACTTGAGTCGGTCCCCATACATCTGTATGCACTAGCTCTAACTTTTCATTCTTCTTCTATTTCACAACCCTGAGAAATCTAACTATCTTCTGTTTTCCATAAACACAGTTCTCACAAAATTATGAACTTACCTGCTTCAAATCTAGCAGCAACTTCCTTGAGTGGAGAATCTGCATCCCCTTCTCACTCATGTGGCCAAGCCTATGATGCCACAATGCTGTATCTGTTCCTGTGGAAGCTAAAGAGATAGAATGGTCAGTATTATGCAGACATAAATACAACGTACCTATCCTGTCTCCTTTTGCTAGCACCATTGCTCTTTTAGTGATGTTCCACCACTTTTCTCCAAATGTAGATAGACAGCCACCATCTCCAAACTGCTCTATTGAGATCAGCTTTCTTTTCATAGTAGGAACATGCCTAACATCTTTTAACAGCCAGTCAGTTCCATTCTTAAGTTTTATCCATATCTTACCCATTCCAACAATTTTACATGGCTCATCATCACCCAATAAAACATGTCCAAAATCGCCTGGAACATAATCATGAAAGTATTTACTATGGGGTGTAGCATGACATGAAGCCCCTGAATCTACTACCAAATAATCACTAGTATTATCTAATACAAGAATAAAATCATCTTGTAACACATCACTTGCTACATTTGCTTCCTGGGTAGTTTCCTTCTGTGCATCTCCTTTCTTCTTTAGAGCTCTGCAGTCTTTCTTCATATGTCCTTTCTTTCCACAGTTCCAACACTCTATCTTTGATAGTTTGGACATGGATATTCCCGTTTTAGACTTCCGACAATTACTTTGGCTCTTTCCTCTCTCCTTTTGTCTTCCCCTGGTCTCCATGGTCAACGCATTACCTGATGTCTCACCTGTTCTTTTTCTTCGCATTTCCTCACTAAGAATAACACCAATAACATCATAAAATTTCAAGTTGTTTGAACTAGAGACAGAGTTACTTACAACCATGGCCAAGCTATTCCATCTTTTCGTCAATGAACACAAGATTAGAAGAGCCCTAACCTCATCATCAAAGTTCACACTTACAAAACTTAGTTGATTTGTAACCGTATTAAACTCCTTTAAATGATCAGTAAAAGATCCACCTTCAGACATCTTCATATTAAATAAACGCTTCATTAGAAATACCTTGTTGGAGGCCAAGGGTTTTTCATATAGCTTAACCAATGTGCTCATCAAACCCTCCATTGTCGTTTCTTTTGAGATATTGAAAGTCACCGACGAAGCTAGGCTCACCCATATTGTTCCCAGAGCCTTTCTGTCAAGAACCTCTCATTCTTCGTTCTTCATAGCCGCCTACTGCTTTGCTCTTCCTCTGAACGGTAGGAATAGATCCTTCTGGTACAGATAGTCCTCCATTTGCATCTTCCATAATTGGAAGTTTTGGGAATTAAAATTCTCGACCTTAAACTTTCCTTATTCTGCCATTGCTCCCACTCGAACCAAAAACCCTAGCTTCCTGCGGGTTTATTTGCCAAATAGACCGTTTTCTTTGATACCAATTGTTAGAAAAAGAGGATCGCAGAGCAATAAAAATAAACATAAATGAAAATATAATCACACACACATTACAAGAGAGACACAGATATATCGTGGTTCACTCCAACTTGGGCTACGTCCACACTGAAGTTGCCAGTCCTTATTATTATTCTGTCCGACAAAGTGAAGGGATACAACCTGCAGCACAACCGCTGCACTTCCTCTTCACTATCTCAAAGTCTCTCTTCTTGATCTTAGAGATATTTACAATGCATAATACCTAATACATCAACCCTATCCGTGTTACAATGTCTTTCTTTTATAAGGGAAATACAATGGGAAAATACCACGGGTTACCAAAAACCATGGGCCCAAAAACTGGTGGCGAAAACAACCCCAAATTTTTTTCTGAGGGGCTACGCCCTCGAACACCCTAGGGATCATGCCATGATCATAACCAAACCTGGGGTACAGACACAGCTGAATAATAATATCTCTAAATCTGGATATCAGGC
The DNA here is from genome assembly GCA_027924585.1 of Larix kaempferi. Classification (NCBI taxonomy): domain Eukaryota; kingdom Viridiplantae; phylum Streptophyta; class Pinopsida; order Pinales; family Pinaceae; genus Larix; species Larix kaempferi. The sequence continues at coordinate 6,706,705 of BSBM01000809.1, read as the reverse complement.
TCCATAACCAACACGAAGTTGGAAGTGAATTCTGATGCTATTTTGGATGTCAAAGTAGAAGCCAAACTAGAAGCTAAATTAGTGGCCAAAAAAGAAGAAAAATTAGATGCTAAATGGGAAGCTAAATCCTAAGGGAAATCCTCAAGGGAAATCCTAAGGGAAATCTTGGAATACTGGACTTCAACCATTGAATGAAAAAACATTACACTGAAAAGGGACATTAATTCTAGGATTTCTTGTAGTGGAGAGAGCATATGGGATGAGTTCCCACATGACAAGCATTCATTGTGTGATGGTGTTGTTAACACCCAAAAATTGCTCACTACCTCATCTACCCCATTACATGACTCATTTGTCCATTTTCCTACCATATTTCCCTTAAAAACCCTAAAATCCCACTAAAAAGCCTCCAAAAGGCCTAAAATGCCTCCAAAAGGCCACAAAACCATCAAAAAAGCCTCAAAAAGGCTAAAAAAACCCCTTTTCCTCCAAAAATATCCAAAATTCCTCTAAAAATAGCAAAAACCATCTAAAGAGGGAATAAAAAATATAAAATAATGAGGAAAAATGAGGAAAAAACCCTATACAGCTGCCCTAAACCATATGGTTCCCAAAACCATGGGCCAGCACTCCACCACCAAAAAACTATAAATAGGTGATGGAGACCCCTTATTTCATATCCACAATCAAGTATACCCTTACTCTGCCAAAATATCTCTTGAAACCCTAGCTCACCTTTGAGCCACTTTCACCTTGAGAGCCCCGTTTGGCCCATTCCCACCATAGGAGAAAGAGAAGGAGCAAGTTGGAGCTTGGAGCAATCCTCTTGGGCCATTGCAAGAGCTTCACCAACCTTCACATTGGAGGTAAAAATTAATACAAAAACCATTCTTTATATATTGTCTTTTCTGTTTCATGCATATGTTTAGAGTAATTTACATTTATGTTTTAGCATTTTAATTTACAATTTATTGAACTGCTACTAAGGAGTCCCTTCTCCTTAGTAGGTGCTCATTTGCACAAGCTAGGGTGAAAACCCTAGCTACAGTTTTGGTGACTCCACTGGGTTTGAATTTCTGGTTACAATTTTTAAATATTTTTTCTGTTCGGCTGTCCCTTTCGGCCGCCGTAAACCGCGTCTTTTCCCCTGCAGTCGTGTTCCGACCGCGTCTTTCAGGCACTTACCTCCGATTCGACCGCGGCTCTCAGACTGTTTCCGGTGACCTGCTAGCCGTTTTCAGTCTGTTACTTGTGATCCGACCGCAGCTATTAGCCTATTCGCGACGGTCTGACTGTGGCTATTGCCCTATTTTTTGCGTCCCACCTGTGGCTTTCGGCCAGTTTCCCGTGATCCGCCGGCGACTTTCGACATTTTTCCTGCGTCCCGCCTGTGGCTTTCAGCCAGTTTTCCGCAACCCACCGCCGCCTTTCGGCATTTCCTGCGTCCCGCCTGCGGCTTTTGGCCAGTTTTCCACAACCCGCCGGCGCCATTCGGTGTTTTTCCTGCGTCCCGCCTGCGGCTTTCGGCCATTTTCCCGCAACCCGCCTACGACTGTTCAGCTGTTTTCCGTGGTCCGACCGCTCAGATTTTCCCAAAACCCACAGTTTGTTTTCTGCATTTTTCTCTGTTTTGAACCCAGCACATTGCTGCACTATTTTCTGCCCCGGCACAGCCATCTTTCCTACATGCAGCCACCCTTCCTTATAGACTTTTCTGCAGTTTTATCTCTGTTTCATTTACAGAATCGTTTTTACATTTTCAGCATTTTAAATCGAAAAAAGAAAATTGTGCATTTCAAAAGTTAATTTCTGTATCGTTATTGCTAGTTAGAAAGTTGCCCTCCCTAGTGGCCCTTTTTACTTGGGTTCATCATCATCTCACACGCACACACTCTGTCACCTAATTGAAGTGAGCCTTAAAAAGTATCTAACACAACCAACATTCTAACCCCACTTGGGGAACACATAAGAATTTTTGTAGTTAGGTAGGATCGGGGGGATAGGCTTCCAATAACACCCCTCGGTTGCTTACACTTGCGACATAGCTATTGTCCAATTAGGGAAACAAAATCCTCTAGTATTTTTTGGCACGGTCACAACCAGTTTATCAGAGGGCCTCTCCCTTAGGAGGGTTGAAGTCGCCAAACTGGTTCTGGAGGCCTGAGTGGAATACCGCAATCCATTCAGTAACTGAAGGATACCTTTCGCATTTATCGGGGTATCCCTGTATGGGGGTAATGCGGTAAAAGGACCAAACGGCAGATTCACCTTTTCTGGACGTGTCATGAACGGGGTATCTTAGTTGCCTTTCTTCTAGGATTGACTACCCGGTGTCCCTCCCGGTAGGGGGATATCTTAGCCACTTGGCTCTCCTATCCATATTGTCTGACTTTGATCTCATCACCTTGCAGAGGATATGTCTAGTTGAGTCAGAATACTATCTAGTTAGGTGTTTGCTTGCTCCCTTACCTCCTTTTGGTCTAGTGAGTCCACCATTTTTTATTTTTAGGAAACCTGCTGCTTGTTGGTATTCTGACCATTTCTGTTGATACTCCACCTATTGTAGCACAACTGTTACAGTGGGTGTTTTGAGTTGGTTGTTTTCCTGAGTGCCCTATTTTTTGAGCTCTCCTTCTGCACACTCGGTTGCATTACAGTTTTTGAATTGTTTTTTACTCACCTCAACCCCTAGAGATTTGACACCATCTATCACCATTGAGTCCTCGAGACATTCTCGGTGCCTCAGGGGCGAGCCCCCACAGCACGGTTCACTTGACACCACCCGTCATAGACATAGGTCTTCATCACTTGATACCACTTATCATAGATTTCGAGCCTTGTCACTTGACTCCACTCGTCAGTGGCATAGGACTCCGTCACCCGATCTTGACGCCCCTTACTTTACCTCCGATTCTGAGGAAGAGTCTGAGAACCCCATTTACACTTCCCCTAATAGCCCCATGGCTGGCGTGACTTCCATTCCTTTCATTGTAGGGACCATTGGTGGCACGTCCACCACTACACCAGTTACCATACCTGCTTTGGGTGTGCCCTCGATGGGGGCCACGTCCACCATTCCGGTTACCATACCCATTCCATTCCCTGGCATACCGATCACCACTCCACCAGTGACTCACGCTACCCTTGGTGGTGCTGGGCCATCCTATACCACCTCCGTTCCCCCACTTGGGGGAAACATCCCAAACCCCGCCCCTCCACTTGGGGGCATTGGCCCCCACTTGGTCCAACCCACTAATGTGTCACATCCTTCTTCCAATTTGCCATTCATGGCTAGCCTCAACCTACCTGACCTAGCTAGATTGACTAATGATCCTATCAGACACGACCCTGCGTGGCCTCACATGCCCACCAAGCTCCCCTCTGACATCCCTAAGTTCGAGGGCAAGGCAGGTGAGGACCCTCAAAACCATATTATGTCCTTCCACCTATGGTGTTCCTCCAACTCCATAGTGGATGACTCTGTTCGCCTCCGTCTGTTACAGCGCACCTTCACTGGCTCTGCAGCTAAGTGGTATATCGAGCAACCCCATGGGACCCATGCCACCTTTACTTCCCTTGCTTCGACATTCCTGCAGTTCTTCCAGTTACCTATCCGCTATGACGCAGGAGTTGAGATTCTCCTGTCTTGCAGACAAAACACGGCTACCCACATCATGGAACACATTCATGAGTGGCGTCGACGCCGGCGCCTCTGCAAGATCAAATTAGATGACCGTATATTCTTAGATTGGTTCCTCAAATCCCTTCTTCCTGTCATTGGTAAGGATGTGGCATCCGAAAGACCCCAATCTGAAGAAGAGGCCATCTTTAAGGCCCAACAATTCGACCTCATTTACGCCCAGTCGGGTTATCTATATACTATTATACCGGACGCCCCTCACGGCGATTCCTCCCAGCACGATGCACCGGGGGCATCCCATGCTGCAGACGACATCATCGGCCGCGTTTCTTCGCATCCCCAACCCTTTTCCATAGCACGTCCTAACCCTAGCCCTAACCTTTCGCGGGCTACCTCACAGTCGAGAGAAACCAACTCGTATGCTCATATGACACATCACCACCATTCCCATGGACCCACCTGTCCACCTCAGTGCTTCGGTCATGCGCCCCTCGCTTATACCCCCCGGTCGCACCTCAGCCCTATTACCACCAGCAGGCTGCACCAGCTAATGCGCCTTCCCAAGCCCAACCTGCTTATTACCCGCCACAGGCAGCCCCTGCGGAAAACCCACACCCTACTCCGTAGACATATCAGCAACCCCCTCAGGGTGCCGCACCTGCGCAACCTCCACCTACATATCACCCACCGCAGCCTGCTCCCGCACCTACACAACCCCAAAACCCACCTGCTGCTCAAGGGAAAGTTTACGTCCAACACAACCCACAGCAAAACCAAAACAACCAACGCAACCAGGGCCAACAAAACCGTGGTAAGGGTCGTAATCATGGAAACAACCCACCTCCTGACCAAGGTGGTCAACCGCCTAATCCCCCAAACAACAATAATGCGGCCCCCGCTAACCAAAACCCTGATCACCCGCCCAAGCAGGCTAAAAACCCTAATTTGCGAACAAACCATCCTTGTTCTATTTGCGGGGTCTATGGCCACTACACACATGCTTGCCCACACTTGGAGCGAGCTCGGCAACTTTGGGTTGATGATGCCCATCGCTAAGGGCAAGCGGCTCCTCAAGCACCGCCCAACCCACCACAACCTCAGCAGCCACCTTTGGTGCTGCAAAACCCCTTACCAAACCAAGGCGTAGTAAACACTCAGTCGTCGGCTCCCCCTCAAGCTAACATGCCACCGCAACAACAGATCACTTACGCCACTCCTGATCAACCCATGTTTGACTCAGGTACCCACCACTTGTTGATGATGTCATCCGCTGATGTCAACCTCCAGACTCGTCAGAACCAATATGGCTCCACCTCTGAAGCCTCTCCCACTGATAAAACCACTAACGCTCATCCCACTGATCAGGCGTTACATATACCTCTACCTCCAATAGATGGCGCTTCCAAAGCACCTCGTTTCCCACTTCGCTGTATCAAGAATAACCCCAATGCACGCGCTGCATCAAACTACAACATTGTAGACGAATTAGCCCAATCCCCCGCAGCCATGTCTGCATTAGAAGTCTTGAAAAACTACCCTTCCCAGCGCAAGACTTTACTCTCTGCCATTGGGGCTATTGACCCAAATGATTCGAATTTGATGGCATTTGATTTGGACCAGTCCGAACACCGCCTGCCTTCCACTTTAGCATTCCAAGTTTCTGTTTCCATTCGGAATCTTGTCATCCATCAGTGTACCATCGATGAAGGTGCCTCCACATGCGTTATGTCCACATTCGTATGGCAGAAGTTGGGATCCCCTACCCTTCAGCAGTCCACCACTGCATTACGCGCCTACGACATTCGTTCGGCTCAGCCCCAAGGTCTCCTAACCAATTTCCCCATCCAATTAGGTGGTAAAACCATCCTCATTGACATAGAGGTCATCAATGCCCAGCTTGATTACAACCTCTTACTTGGTCGCAACTACATGTATGCTATGCGGGCGGTAGCTTCCTCTGTCTTTCATACCATGATGTTCCCCCATGATGGACGCGTGGTCAAGATCAACCAACTCACTTACTATTATCCAAATGCCCCCGCTGCACCCAAAAATGTTCTCCCCATGGTTGAACAACTTGTTAGTGGTGCCGCTACCTCGTTTGTTTCCTCCTTGGGCCCTGGAGTTTACTCAGACCCACCGATGACATCCACCTTCCAATCCATTCCTCCCCCGTCATCTACGCCCGAAGTGTCCGACTTATGTACCCTTTCCCACGATAACCAATCACCTAACAATCAACCACCCTTGTTGCCTAAAACAGCGTTGGTAAATAGCCACATTGGTGTTACACCTATCCACACAATCCCCTTCCTAGTCCCTCCCTCGGGAGTAGTAAGCGCCCCGGTTATGGATACCCTTAGCCTCCCTGGGTTAATCTTAGGATTACCCGTATGGTATCTTTCGCCTCCCGTTCCCCCGCTGAGACCAAGCGTCGTCCTACAACTGGTGCAACCCATGGCTGCTACCACTCAGCCACCCCCCGGTGTCGCTACCCCTTCGTCCTCCACGAATCCCCCTCCTCCTCCCAAACCTACTGGGGGCAGAGGCCCCCAACCTTACACTGCTGTACCACCTCCCAATACAGTCAAAACCCCCCCCGTGTTTCGTGCTCCTCCCAAATGCTCGTTGTGCGATGAGTTAGGCCATGCAACTCACCAATGTCCACAGTTACCGGCATTACAGGAGCACATGCAACTGCTTGACGACGACCCTAATATTCCCGTTGTCAAACTCGACCCCACCCCCAAGCCTCGCGATAAGTCCCTGCGTACCAACCACCCCTGTGCCATATGCGGTGTTTACCGACATTATTCACATCATTGTCCCAATCTCCCAGATTACAGAGCATCTCTCTATGAGATGAACAATCTGGATCTTGAGACGGCACCACCTACCATTGAGGAGATCCACCCCCCGGTCTCCTCCCCTTCAGGAGAGGTTAACACCATTTATATGATCTCTTCAATCACCACTCCCTCGTCAACCGATTTGACGACTCTAACCTTCCGTACTGATGAGGAGATTCTCGAGGCTCTCACTACCCCAGATTATCCCTGGGATGACATACACCATCGTTCGTATTTCCTCCCAGAAGCATCTTCCTCTAGCACCGCCACCCAATTTGCGGTCGAATCCAAAGATTTCCTTCCTACCAAGCTCGACTAGTTTAAGGACCCTATTCCTTCTCCGGATGCCTTTGATGAAGGTAACATGGCCAATATTTCACCTGTCATCCAAATTGATATCGCTGCCCCAGGAAGTACACCTGAACTCATAACTTTAGGAGCCTCCTGCAGTGAGCATGAGATTGAGGAGTACAAAAAAATCTTCCAGGAATTCCGTGATGTCTTTTCCTGGTCCTATACCGAAATGCCTGGTCTCGACCCCACGATTATAGAACACCACATTGACACATGCCCTAATGTACCCCCCGTTCGTCAGAAACAGCGTCCCATTCATCCTTCCAAGCTACCCGCTGTTAAAGCCGAGGTCGAGAAACTTCGCAAAGCAGGATTCATTTATCCTATTGCTTATACTACCTGGGTTTCAAACCCCGTTTTAGTTAACAAAAAACAAGGCACCATTAGAGTATGCACTGACTTCCGCGATTTAAACCGAGCTTGTCCCAAGGACAACTTCCCCATGCCATTTATTGACCAACTCATCGATGCGTCTGCGCGGCATGAAGTCCTCTCGTTCATGGACGGTTTTTCCGGATACAACCAGATTCAGATCCGTAAGGAGGATCAGTACAAGACCGCCTTTACCACCCCATCTGGACCGTACAAATAAACCCTGGGACCCACTACCTACCCCCCGAACCCAAAAAACGTGTAGGTATTAGTTTGACGGAATACCTGTATCTCCCAGATCTGAAATCGGCTGGTCGGATCGTCCAAAAATGCCACCTCACCTCTGGTCCACTCTGATCACTAGTCAAAGTCAAATAGTACAAATGACACTTTTCATATTGGACCCACTCTCTATTTATAGTCCGTTGAGTTTTTCTTGTTTTGGCCATTCTGAACCCATACAGAGTCCTTTTTTCGAACCGTTTCCACCACTGGAATCAGTACGACGAGACCGTCCTGATGGTCACCTCGTTGCATTATTTTTTCCATGTCATTTTTTGCACATTTTTTAGATGCCACTAGTTTCCTTGGTTTGCGTGCCACTTCGGCTGCTCTCCGTTGTTCACATATTTTATATCATCGAATTTATTTTTCCAAGCCAGTGATGATGCTTGAGATCATTTCTCGCTCTCACCCCCAGATTTTTCAGGTATTTTTTCCAAAACGCCCCCCGTCGCCTCAGTTTGCGTGCCACATTGGCCGTTATCCGTTTTTGACACTCTTTATATCGCCGGATTCATTTTCCCGAGCTCGTGATGATTCCTGAGATCATTTCTTGCTCTCACTTGGTATAGTTTCAACATTGTGTCCCGACACCTTGTTGCCTCGGTTTGCGTGGCACATCGGCCGCCATCGGATTGTTCCACAGTTTTACATGAGCCATTCACTCCTGTCATACTACAAATATTTCATTATTTTTCCACCATTCATTAACCCACAAGGAGTCCCACCAGTGTTCCCCCCCACCCTCATTCTTGGTCATCATAAATGTTCCTTGATTGAGCACTTCCTCCTTGCCTGGCCATTCCTTTTGTTCGGTATCATTTTATCCCTTTTTCGGGCCGAACAAGTCCTTTACGAAAAAGGCACTTAGGGAGTTTCTATTAAGCTCTTTTCTGACTCCTAAAACAATGAAAAGATCACCGAGCAATCTTGATTCCTTTCATGCTCGTTAAAGTACCTGAAAGGGCGTCTATCTGGTATAATTTTACCCCTTTTCCGAACCTGGTAGACTAATTACGAAAAAGGAATACTCTAGTCACACCGGTTAGAAGAGTTCTTCATTGCATCCTTTTATGCTTCTTTGGGCCTTGGAGACTAACACACGAAAAAGCAACCCCCTGGAGTCTTCTTATCGCTTTCAGACTCTCTAAAATTGAAAGCAACCATGAGCATGAATTGTCCTGGGCTCGTAAAATCCACACGACAGTACCATTCCATTATTTCAGAGTCTTCTTATCACTTTCAGACTCGTTAAAATTGAAAGCAATCACGAGCATGAACTGTCCTGGGCTCGTATAAATCCACACGACAGTATCATTTTACACACACTTTTTCTAGTTCCTTAACCCATGAAGAAGTAAGCCCGTGCCTCCTAGCACTATGATCGATCACCTCAGCAGCACCCCCAATCAGGTCGCCTTTGTTCAGAGTAGTCTGCAGTCTCCTGCCATTTCACACCAGCTTGAGAATACCTCATCAAAGTCACTATCCTTGATCCATTACAGCTATGATCCCTTTCCCATCAGTCAGTTTCATATGCTGCCCGATCATCCCCGCCATCATACTCTGAACAAAGGAAGTTTGAGTCCACCCCCTCTACTTGCCCAGTTATCCCCACAGTTTGTCAGTCCTACCATTAGTACTATCACATTTCGGTTCTCTACCTCACGCTCCTATCAAGGAAATATCATTTCCTTGCTAGTTGCAGGTCTCTCTCTATCGACTACAGCCCCTCTATTCTAGAGGATAGACGCAGAGGTCCCTGCGCCTTGGACCCACCACCATCTGTGGTGAGTGCCTACGGATATTTTGACAGGAGTCATCATTGCCTTTCTGAATGGTTGTTTCTCACATGCTCGACTTCAGCACCTTGATCGCATCGTTGAGAATCGTGCAGGGTTTACATCCCTTCCATTTTTGTCGAAGACCCCGGATTTCCCTCGACTCTAGCACATTGGTGAGTCATTTCAGAACAACCAGTTATCTGTTCCCGTGGATGTCCGGGCTGCGTTGGCGATTGTATTCGGAAGCCCTCCAGTTCTATGCTTCCTTGAGTACCCAGTTCAGTGTACCATTGCGAGCATGACCCATTGTCACTATGGTCCAACAGCTCATCAGTTCCTCTGGTACCACACTCAATAGCACTGTTGTCATTCCAGTGTATCAGTTCTTCAGCTCCGACATGGTCAACCCAGTAGTATGTCCCAGATTTGGTGTCCCCTCTGGACTCTTATGATGTACACAGTGGTTCTCTATGTATCTTGATACGAGCATGGGTATGCCCGCCTCGTCCATATATTGAGATTCTTCCTCATTCAATATTTGAGGCCATGTATATGTCAGGTCCCCCTCTTTTGGACCATATTGTTATTCTTGTTTTATATCTTGATACGAGCATGGGAATGCCGGCCTCGTCCATATGATCAGATGATTCCTCATCCATTCTTGAGGTTATGTACTTTTAGTTCTTGTAGTTTGTTTGGGATCGTTGTTCCGGGCTTCATTTTGTTTCTTCTCTTCTCCACACCCCAGGAAAACCATATATGACTTATGATGTCCATCGGCCATACGATGAGCTCCTGCCCTCAGACATTAGGGGGCAATCTGTTAACACCCAAAAAGTGCTCACTACCTCATCTACCCCATTACATGACTCATTTTACCATTTCCTACCATATTTCCCTTAAAAACCCTAAAAACCCACTAAAAAGCCTCCAAAAGGCCTAAAATGCCTCCAAAATGCCACAAAACCATCAAAAAAGCCTCAAAAAGGCTAAAAAACCCCTTTTCCTCGAAAAATATCCAAAATTCCTCTAAAAATAGCAAAAAACCTCTAAAGATGGAATAAAAAATATAAAATAATGAGGAAAAAGGAGGAAAAAACCCTATACAGCTGCCCTAAACCATATGGTTCCCAAAACCATGGGCCAACACTCCACCACCAAAAATCTATAAATAGGTGATGGAGACCCCTTATTTCATATCCACAATCAAGTATACCCTTACTCTGCCAAAATCTCTCTTGAAACCCTAGCTCACCTTTGAGCCACTTTCACCTTGAGAGCCCCTTTTGGCCCATTCCCACCATAGGAGAAAGAGAAGGAGCAAGTTGGAGCTTGGAGCAATCCTCTTGGGCCATTACAAGAGCTTCCCCAACCTTCACATTGGAGGTAAAAATTAATACAAAAACCATTCTTTATATATTGTATTTTCTGTTTCATGCATATGTTTAGAGTAATTTACATTTCTGTTTTAGCATTTTAATTTACAATTTACTGAACTGCTACTAATGAGTCCCTTATCTTTAGTAGGTGCTCATTTGCACAAGCTGGGGTGAAAACCCTAGCTACAGGTGTCATCATAAGTTGAGATGGATCTTGTAATGTTACAGGCTCTACCACGTTTTCTACAACTAGTGCAACTTCTGTGGGAGGGCTGATGAATGGTGCCATTGATGTGATGATCACATTAATGGATGCTACTTCTTGGTTTAAAAAGGGTGGTTCATCAATGGTTACTTGAGTGACATAGACTGTTTCCAATGCCCTTCGATATCAAGGGAGTTCTGGGAAATGGTGCATATATTGCCCATGCTGAGAACAAATGGAGCATGTTTGATTCATATGTAATGTTTTGGACTTAAATTTGGGAAAGGGAGGTGTTCCCCCTTTCACCATTGGTCTAGCGTGGGTGATTCTCATCGGAGTGTTGAGAAAATTCCTTAGCTCTAGTAGATTAGGACATAGATTAGTTGCATGGCCTTGCTTCCCATACATAGAACATGACCATGTGACCCTCTGGGTGGGAGTATTGAACATAATTGGGGCTTTTAACTCTCAATGGTTGATACCCCCTACTTTAGGCTTAGCCATTTATAATGAATTGGATGTAGGGCTTCGTAATAGGAGACCTTTCAACTTTGGTTGTTTGGTGCCCCCATTGGTGGTCTTATCGATGATCAATTCTGGGGTAGTTGCAGTTGTCATAGATTGTGCTTCCATAACTATTCGTGTTATTGGCCTTGTAGCGGTAGGAGCTGACACATGGATAAAATCGTAATGGGCGATTGGTTTGGAATCCATCTATGGGAAGGGTGGTTTAAGGTACCATACTTGGATTCCCAAAGTTAGCCTAGGAATATTTAATTGAGCCATAATTGGCATCCATTGTACACCGGTGGGAGGATACAAGAAGGGGATTTGAAAAAATGGTGGCATTGATGGAATCAACGTTTGTTGAAAGCCAAGAATCAATTATGGTGTTGATGACTATGTTAAGGTGGAGGCTCCTCAATTTTTAATGGTGAAGGTTGTTCACATTAGGCCTCCGGTAGATGTTGGTATATTTAGTGGTGGTCATGAATACGCTCCTAACAAATTGGAGTCCTTGTACATACTAGGAGCGATATGAAAATATGGTAGATCATTGCCAAGTATAGTTGGTAGGAAATTGTCGGGATTTCTAGTGGTATTTGTAGGTCACCCTATATGCTAATTAATTAAAACTAACACACAGGATGCTCAATATAAATTGTCAAACCTAGGGAAGCCTTTTGTTGGAGCCAAGGCCGCAGCTATGGTAAAAGTTGCGAATTTTGAGGAAAAAGCACAAGTATGGAAGAGAGTGCTAAGTTTTGAATAAGCGCCAATTTTCGAACAGAAGCAGACGCTGCGCAGTACGGTGCCAGATTGATAATCTCAGCGCAGATTACGGACCGGAAATCGCGGAGCTCACGCGCACGTCAGAAGAGAATGAAGGAAGCTGAGTGGAAAGCCCAGCTACCACAATGAATGAAGCAATGAAGTAGAGGGCTCAGCTACCCTCATTAAGGCTAAGTACAGAAGTTATGGTTGCTCGGACCAAGGAGGAGCAACGGACCAAAGCATTGAAGGCGAAGACAAGGCGCCCATACCCGTAAGTTGTGCCGGAAATCATGGAGCCTGTAGGAAACGGAGACATGACTATAAGCGGCGCCTACAGTACACCTAGCCATGTCTGGTTAGGGTTTTTGGGAATTACTGCTGGGAAAGGCCCACAGTTTTGTAAAGGTGCGACCGCCATGGCCACCTATATATATGTAGAATTGTAAAGGGTAGAGGTTAGATAGTGAGATGGCCAGTCAGTTAGTCAGTTAGATAAGCCTGTGAGTGAGCTAGCTAAGATAAGATAGTAGACACTAGATGGAAGAAGGATTGATCGAGTTGATCATCCTCTGTTACGATCTTGTTGATGGTTTTCTACCGTGTTGCTAGAAAACAGGAGTTAGATCTGGTTAGCAGTGAAGCTAATCCTTGAGTTGCAGACAGTCAGAGTCGACGTCTGAACTATTGTAACCTCTGAAGAGGAAGAGACTAGATCGAGAGAAGGGCTCCCAGCTGTGTGCGTGGAGTTTCCTAGAAAGAGCTAAGGCTGCAGCTGTGTGCGCAGCATATTGTATGAATCTATCACTTTCTGGTTAATATAAGATACTCCCGTGGACGTGGATTTCCCCGTGGAGGAAGACCTCATATTTCTCGTTGTTGTGATGTTGTGATTGAAGTGATTGCCTGTTTTAGTTTACTAACATCATATACAGGAATGTTGCATTATCTTTACAAGTGTGTTGAGTAAGTCCTCGGAGCTTCCTGTGGGGATTATAATCGTTAAGGGTCGAAGGAATCGATAAGACGACGTCGCCGCAGCGATAGGATATCGGGTTGATGCACGGGCGCGCTAGCGAAGCGACCCCGAGAATATCGATGCAGAGGATAATTGGTCCTAGCGCAGGAGCGGAAGTACCGCGCAGCTAGGCTGCTGAGCAAGAGCTTGAGCGCTGCTGCGCTCAGAAGTATGAAGAGGGGTCAGACATTCACCTTAGAGGAATTGTTAAGGAGGAAAGAGTAGTCTCCGTGTCGCCTAGGTTAAGGAAATCTGATTCCTTACCCCCCCCATAGCCACTTCGGGTGAGACCTCGAGCTGCTGCGCAGTTCGTTGCCGAGAGGGCCAGTGCGCCAAGGGGTTTTGTTGCTGCGCTTCATTAAAACCCGGGTCTATCCAAAAAGAAGCCAACAAATGGTTCCGTTGCCGTATGACTTTTGATCATGTCACTCCCATTTCTTTGAACCCTGTTGTTGAGCCAACAAAGGGTTCCGTTGCCGTATGAATTTTTATCATGTCACTCCCATTGCTTTGAACCCTGTTGTTGAGCCAACAAATGGTTCCGTTGCCTTATGACTTTTGATCATGTCACTCCCATTGCTTTGAACCCTGTTGTTGAGCCAACAAATGGTCCCGTTGCCTTATGACTTTTGATCATGTCACTCCCATTGCTTTGAACCCTGTTGTTGAGCCAACAAATGGTTCCGTTGCCGCGTGACTGATACTTGTTATTTCAGCGACAAACGACATTGAGGCGAAACCCAGAGAAAGAAGGAGCCAACAAGTGGTTCTGTTGCCTTGAGACTTGCTCAGCTAGCAAATGTGTTACTGGAATCCTACAGCTACATAAATTCAGGAGTGGTTCGACTTAAAGGCTAAAGAGTTCGCTGAACGAGAAAATAGAAGTTCTAGGCTCCAGCCAGAAGAATGGTTGCAGAAGTATATCTATACTGACCTTCACGAAATTTTCTTTGTCACATTTGCACTTGAGTTACATGCTTGGATAGCCAAGTTAGCAGATACTAGACCCACTGTGCATATTGATCGACCAGTCGCTTGGACCCCTAAGCTAGTCAGTATTTTGAAGCGGGTAGATAATTCTGTGTCCCGCACAGTAGACTTTTGGTTGAATAGTCTGCTGGAAGGTTTCATCACTGAGTTTGCAGTGGATACAAGAAAGAGTTTCAGTGAAGCTGAGAGGAGTTTCTTCCAAGCACATAGAGGTAAGTTCTTAAATTCTTTGAACTTATGGATTGAAATGCTTCTGTATGAAAAAGAAAAATTATGTATAGCTTTAGATGTAGAGCATAGACAAGTAATGTCCGTAGACTCTGATAGTGACCCTGAAGTTATTGGTTGCACTCGTAGTGGAAAACGGTATAAAGTAGGCCTTGACCAGCATTCTTTTGAGTCAATCCCAGAAGACAGTCAAGTTCCTAGAGCAAGCCACATAGAAAGACAAGGGAGCGTTCATATCCCTTATTACCCTTTTACACCACAAAACCCAGACGAAGCTCAGTATAATCCCGCAGTAACACCTTCTAGTAGCCCACACGGTACTTCTAGTACCTCTGTGCCACCTTTGTTCAACTAGCCCAGAAAAACTGCTACCGCACCTCCATCTCAACCTAGCGCAAGAAAGATGGGTGATGACATGAAACTACCAACTTTTAGAGGAACATGGATAGAAGACCCTGAGCAACACTGGTTCCTATGTGAAGCCATTTGGACAATTAAGCAAATTAATGATGATGCTGTTAAACTGGTTCAGTTAGCAACCACACTAAGAGAAAGAGCCTTAACTTGGTTCATGAAATACTCAGCAGCACAGAATAGAACGCTTGCTGATGTAAGAAATGCAATGATTAGAGAATTCAAGAAACCTAAATCAGAATCACAGTGTATAACAGAGCTCAAAGACATAAAGTAGTTACCTACAGAGTCAGTATGGGACTTCGACCAAAAGTTCAAAGCCTTGATAGATCAAGTAAGCTTTGAGTTTGCACCACAACAGCATATGGAATGGTTCATTGCTGCGCTGCTTCCACACATTAGACTTCCTCTTATGAAACATAATCTCACTACTCAGGAACAAGCTCTAGAGATGGCTATGAAACTAGAAGCTTCACCAATTGCTGGAACAAGCAACGATGTTGCACAGTTGCAGAACCAATTAGCAAACTTAACGTTACAAGTGCATGATATTAAGAAAGGCAGGGATGCTAAGGAAGAGATATGGTGTACAAAATGTAAAGCACAAGGTCATTCAAAGGACCATTGTCCCGTTTTCACAGAGTATATTGCAACTGGAGCACCTAACCCTTTACCACAGGTACAGGGGCCTTGGTGTGAAATCTGTAGAACTAGAGGTCATAGACCACAAGAATGTCACTTCAGAAATACGTACAAACTCCAAAGAATCCATATTGTAATTTCTGTAAATCAGTAGGCCATGATGAAAGCAATTGCAGAGCATATGACCTTATGATGGAAAGGAAACACGATGTTTATAGAGTACAATCAGAAGCACAAGGACCCGTAGCAGGTCCACAGTATGACCAAACTCGCGACGACCGAACAAGAAATTATAGGGGCCGCAGACGCGCAACAAATTTTGGCCGCGGAAGCGGCCAGATCACTTGTTATAATTGTGGAGTGCAAGGTCATTTTGCAAGAGATTGCCAAAACCCTACAACCCTTTGCAGATATTGTAAATCTTATGATCATATCATTGAAGAATTCCCTCAGTTGATGGCTAAGATGCAAGCAAAGACGCCACAGGTCAACCAGAATGTTCAATTGATTGGAGCAGAAAAAATGGAACCAGACCGTACAGTTAATATCGTGACGCGCAGTGGAACAACCAGTGGTGCGCCAGAGTCGGGAACTGGAAAGCAAGCGACGCAATGGGTGTGCCGCGCTAATATTAAACCAGCCCCACTTAATATGCAGAAGCAAAAAGAAGCATTCAAGCAAGCCCAAGAGTATTTCTCAGAGCCCAGAGCTTCAAGTTCTGTCGCAACTCCGCATAATGATATTAGATCGCAAGTGCTAAGACAAGACAACCTGGTACAAGAACAGGCCACTACATCCGGAAGGCCCGATGAAGAAGATGCACTAGGTATTGTCCATACTTTTCTAAGGAACTGTTTAAAGTTGTTGCGCAATGAAAAAGAAACTATGGAACTGCAACACCTATTGGATAAATGTCAACAATCTACTTCGACGAACACGTCGCAGCCTGCTGTTCACCAGATTGGGAGCCACACTAGAATTGGAAAAGAGATGAGGCTCACAGCGCAGATTGGAGCAATTGAGATGGACGAAGTCATTTTAGATTTGGGCTCATAAGTTAATGTTCTCACCATGCAGACATGGGAATAGATGGGAAGTCCTCAACTTACAAGATCCCCCATCCAGCTAAGACTCGCGAATCAGCAACGAGTCTCTCCATTGGGCAGATTACCCAATGTACCTATTGATATCGAGGGAGTAAGAAGTTCTGCAGACTTTGAAGTAATCAAAATTCTGGATGATAGTAGACCTTACCCATCACTTTTAGGTATAGACTGGGCATTTGATAATTTGGCTGTCATTAATTTGAAGAAAAGACAGATGACCTTCGAGGACGACCAGATTAGGGTCATTGCACCACTTGATCCTATTCAAGGACCAAGGTATATAGAACCTATTCGGGCAGAAGAAGAAGCGCGCCACATGGAAAGTTTGTATCAGATGACTTCTAGTCAGAGTGAATATGTCAATCCCACAGCAGATGGCCATATCAGCTGGCGATGCGATAGCTCGTGCACATCAGACTCAGATGCAGGATTGGAAAACTGGCGGAATCGCTTACATGAGGTTTCTACAAGACGTTGCGCCATGATGACTAAATCCATTCGATGGATTGGCACAGAATTGACTGACACTCCAGCTTTTGATGGTTTAACTGAAGTAAGCAAATTCATACATGCATATGAACAACACCTTCTAGAACAGCAACGCATACAGGCATTAGATGTATCACTGCGTGCTACACCCGCAAGATGGTGGGGTGCGCATAAAGAAAATATCCACACATGGCAAGACTGTCGCAGATTGATACTGCGCAGATTCCGGGACACTACAGCAGAAGTGTCGTGCAAATATGAGGGACAGAGTGACCCAAGGTCACACATTGAAGCATGCATTCAGCAATGGTCGGATATTAAGGACGATGAGTGGGTTCACCTATTCATCCACACATTGGACACAGTTCCAAGGAACTAGTACACTGAAACAGAATTGCGCAGAGGCACTCTTACTTGGTCTCTTATGATAGAAAGTTTCCAACTTACCTTCAGCTTTGATTCAGAGCATCCAAGTATTGATCAGGCTCTGAAGTGTATTAAAAAGAAGGTATTTGAACCATGTCTATTACCAGAATATTCCCAACCAGATTGGGCTGTTCAGATCGAACATGCCCTGGAATGCTATAATTTCACCGCTGGAGAAGAGGAGGATGATCCTCGCAACATCAATATCCCAGAATCAGAAGGAACGCGCAATGTTGAAGGTCCTCAACTTGATATCCCTGCCATTACAGAACACATCAAGCTCAAAAAGGTTAACATTGGTACAGAAGCCGAACCCAAGTTTGCTTCTATAGGAGACTATTGGGATGATGAAACTGTTGGGCACATTTCAGATTTATTACGTGACTACCAGGATATCTTTCCTACCAATTTCACAGAAATGAAAGGCATCCTAGGAGACTTAGGAGTGATGTGCATACCTCTGAAAGCAGATGCCAAGCCAGTAAAGCAGCGCCCATACAGGTTGAACCCGCGCTATAAAGAAAAAGTTAAAGAAGAAATTGACAAGATGCTTGCAGCAGGTATTATTGAGCCAGTAGAAGAAAGCGATTAGATTATCCCTATGGTTGTACAAGAGAAGAAGACAAAAGGTGAAATAAGAATTTGCGTGGACTTGCGCAAACTCAATGACGCATCAGTGCATGATCCGTTTCGTACTCCCTTTACAGATGAAGTGCTTGATAATGTTGGAGGACAAGAGGCTTATTCCTTCACTGATGGATTTTCAGGATACCATCAGATCAGAATCCATCCAGATGACTGCCATAAGACTACTTTTGCGACTGAATGGGGATCATTCCAGTATACGGTAATGCCCTTTGGTCTTAAAAATGCTCCTGCTATCTTCTCTAGAGTCGTTGTTGCTGTTTTTAAAGAATTCATCCATAAGTTTTTAGAAGTCTATTTTGATGACTGGACTGTGTTTGGTTTACTAAAGAACCATATGGGAAACCTGCGAATGATGTTAGAAAAATGTAGACAGCACCAGATTTCCCTTAACTTGAAAAAATGTATCTTCTGTGCTCCTTTTGGTATTTTGTTGGGTCACATTGTATGCAGACAAGGACTCCTGATGGATCCTGCGAAGGTTGCCATCATTGCTAATTTACCTGCGCCGAACTCAGTCACACAATTGCGCACTACATTGGGACATACAGGATACTACAGAAAATTTATCAAAGGTTATGCAAAGATCACAACACCTATGGAAAGATTGCTGAAAAAGGATTCGAAATTCCAATGGACAGAAGAATGCCAACAGAGCTTGGACACACTTAAAGACAAGATGATCAGTGCGCCAATTCTAGTTTTCCCAGACTGGAATAAACCCTTTCATGTTCATGTCGATGCTTCTTCCATAGCATTGGGGGTCGTACTTACACAACCGGGAGAAGGAGGTATCGATCACCCCATTGCTTACTCTAGTCGGAAGCTGTCCACAGCCGAGAAGAACTACACTACTACAGAGAGAGAAGGACTAGCTATGGTGTACGCCCTACAGAAGTTCAGACACTACTTATTGGGCGCACATTTTAAAATGTATACTGACCATTCTGCTTTGAAATACTTGGTCAATAAGCCAGTGTTAGGGGGAAGAATTTGCAGATGGCTACTGCTCTTTCAAGAATATGATTTCGAGGTTATTGTAAAGCCAGGTAGATTGAATGCAGGACCTGACCACTTATCTAGGATCGAGTCAGGGGAAGAACCTACAAATCTGGAGGACAATCTGCCTGATGCACAGCTATTTTTTGTTCAAGTAGCAGATGAATATTATTCTGGTATCCTTGAATTTCTCACTACTGGACAAGCGCCAGTTGAGTTTACAATCCAGCAGAAGAAACAACTTGTCGTCAAAGCCGCGGACTTCACTTTGATAGCAGGCCAGCTCTATAAGTTGGGCCCCGATGAAGTCTTGCGCAGATGTATTTTACCGCATGAAAAGAACTCTATCATCGCAGAAGCGCACTCAGGCACCGCAGGAGGCCATTTCGCAAGAAAGCCGACCGCTCAGAAGATCTTAGCCGCAGGTCTTTGGTGGCCGACATTACATAAGGATACTAAGGAATTCTGCAAATGTTGCGATGTGTGCCAGCGAATACGAAAACCTTCAAGAAGAGATGAGATGCCGCTAAGACCTCAGATAACACTGCGTGCTTTTGATAAATAGGCCATTGATTTTGTAGGTCCTATCAACCCACCAGGAAAGAGAACCGACGCAAGATACATCATCACAGCTACTGAATACCTTACCCGATGGGCTGAGGCTAAGACAGTGAAGAACTGCGACGCTGCCACGGCCGCGCAGTTCATTTTTGAGAATATTATCACTAGATTTGGATGCCCACTGATTCTAATGAGTGATCAGGGTACACATTTCCTCAATGAGACTATAGAATCCCTTATTGAAGAATTCCAAATTAGTCACCATAAGAGTACACCCTACCACCCTCAAGCTAATGGCACGATGGAGGCATTCAATAAAATTCTTGAGAATGCCCTGACGAAGATCTGTAATCAACAAAGAGATGATTGGGACCTTAGAGTCACAGCTGTATTATGGGCTTACAGAACCACATGCAAGAAATTAACAAGCCACACACCTTTCAGTTTGGTGTATGGACAAGAAGCAGT
The DNA here is from genome assembly GCA_027924585.1 of Larix kaempferi. Classification (NCBI taxonomy): domain Eukaryota; kingdom Viridiplantae; phylum Streptophyta; class Pinopsida; order Pinales; family Pinaceae; genus Larix; species Larix kaempferi. The sequence continues at coordinate 6,686,582 of BSBM01000809.1, read as the reverse complement.
TATGCCTATGGAATACATTATTCCCAGTCTCAGAATTGCGCAAATTACAGAAATGGCAGATACGGATACCATGAGTGAAAGACTTTCACAATTGCTTGCCTTAGAGGAAGACAGACTCTTAGCTTGATTCCATCAACAGGTACAAAAGGCAAGACAGAAAGCTTGGCATGACAGGCATATTAAGAATAAAGTCTTTCAGGAACGAGACTTGGTACTCCTATATGATAGTAAATTCATCAAGTTTCCAGGCAAGTTTCGTGTACACTGGTTAGGCCCTTTTCAGGTGATAAAAATTACAGAAGGAGGAGCAGTTCAGCTTGCGAAGCTGAATGGAGAAGTACTGCCTACAAAGATAAACGGGAGTCGGCTCAAGCTTTACCGCGACGGCCACTCCACCCTATCGACCTAAATAGCTGCTCGAAGAAATGCAGATGTCCAGTGTAGTTGAAAGAGGCATCGCATTATCAGTCTACACAGAAGTCGCGAGACCCTCAGTCTCTGGCTTCCCGCGCAGTTCCTTGAACCATCCGCGCATATCAGTAAGAGTTTGTAAGAAGCGACCTTATTTTGCGCTCTGGCGAAGTTTTCTTTTCCCGTAAATGTTGAACTGTCGCTCTTGCGCAGTGCCCTGTGATAGTTTTCCGCTTGAAGTTCTTGTTGTGGACCCCTATAGGCACAGTTACCTAAGTTAAAATGACCCACCGAAAAATTTGAATTACAGCAGTTATGTAGCCGCGTCTGAGAATAAATGGAGGATAAGCCCGCCATTTAAGTATAGCCGCTCTGACAGATTCGGCTTGATCTCCATAAGATTTGCATTAAACTCATGTGCCGAAAGCTCTAGCTTCTCCCGGAAGGCTCGACAGAACCGGCAACTAAGAAACAAAAGGTGTCGCATCCCTCTGAGGCCATTCCCTCGGGGATCGACTAGTATTTGAAAGAGCGATTTCGCGAGCTGCGGACCACGCACGCTCACATCAGAAGTGCTCTAGACCTGCAGTTTGTGGAAATAAAGGGTCTCGCAGGAAGGATTGCGTAGACCCATGCGCGAGCATCTACTTCGCAGGCGCCACAAGTAACTCCAAGTACCGAGCGAGTTGAAGAACTTGTAGAAAGGCATACTGTCGTGCATATTCCGCCTACGAGCATGACACTTCCAGATCCGCTAGCTGCACTATAGGTAAGCGCAGTTGGGCCTGTTGAAATAAATTTGTCCCTAATTCCTATAGAGACTCTACAGCTAGTACATGAGAAAGTTTCTGTGGAGTTGAGAGCTAGAGAGCTCTCTACCTTCCAGGAAAATCAACGACTGCAATCGCAGGAGATAGAGCTGAAGGCAAACCATAAGAATATCTCCGAGAAACTCGCACTTTATGAGGCGCAAGACATTGGCATAAGAAACGTAGTGGATGAGCTTGCCCAGGAGTCGCCGGCTTGCGATATTCAACCAGACCTCCCTCTGGTTGATAAAGTTCAAATTATTGGAGGAAGGGTGAAAACCCTGGAGCATGAAATAGTTGCTATGGCTGAGAGCCATAGAACCCAAATTGCCGAGCTGGAAGCTCGTGTTGCTGCGTAGTTTATAGATGATGCGAAGGAACAATTTGAAGCGCTGAGCAGAGCTTCCACACAAATGAAGGACAAAATACAGGAAGCCGAGAACCTGATGAACCAAGCTATGGAAGCTTGGACGGAGCTTGAGAAGCTCCCTTTTAAAGTTGGTCTTTTGGAACAGGTGCAAGCCGCAGAACAGTCCCTAACTGTTCTGACTGACGAAGCTAAGGCCTTAGCAGGCTTAGCAAAAATGAAGAAAATGAGCGAAGTGCACAGAGTGCAACAGCAACTGCACAAGCTCAGAACTGAAGATGAGAAGCTTACCAACAGCATTCAGCCATTTATGGATGAGTATGCTGACATAGTTTCCCAAGTCGAGGCAAAAATCAAAGAGGTGATTGCTTCCATAACTAAAGAAGAAGCCACTGCAGAAATGGTGCAGGCAGCTCTTGAGTGTGTCGATGAATTGGACTCCGCTATTGCGCAGTGGAAGAAAACATTCGCGGAGACCCAAGCAGAAGCAGAGGCGCAAGTAAAGCGACCACGCGCTAGTACAAGTGGCTCGAGGGTGAGCCACAAGTAAGTGTTAGGGGCCTATTGGAGCCAAGGCCGCAGTTATGGTAAAAGCTGCGAATTTTGAGGAAAAAGCACAAGTATGGAAGAGAGTGCTAAGTTTTGAATAAGTGCCAATTTTGGAACAGAAGCAGACGGTGCGCAGTACGGTGCCAGATGGATAATCTCAGCGCAGATTACGGACCGGAAATCGCGGAGCTCGCGCGCACGTCAGAAGAGAATGAAGGAATCTGAGTGGAAAGCCCAGCTACCACAATGAATGAAGCAACGAAGTAGAGGGCTTAGCTACCCTCATTAAGGCTAAGTACAGAAGTTATGGTTGCTCGGACCAAGGAGGAGCAACGGACCAAAGCATTGAAGGTGAAGGACAAGGCGCCCATACCCGTAAGCTGCGCCGGAAATCATGGAGCCTGCAGGAAACGACGACATGACTATAAGCGGCGCCTACAGTACACCTAGCCATGTCTGGTTAGGTTTTTTGGGAATTACTGCTGGGAAAGGCCCACAGTTTTGTAAAGGTGCGACCGCCATGGCCACCTATATATATGTAGAATTGTAAAGGGTAGAGGTTAGATAGTGAGATGGCCAGTCAGTTAGTGAGTTAGCTAAGCCTGTGAGTGAGCTAGCTAAGATAAGATAGTAGACACTAGATGGAAGAAGGATTGATCGAGTTGATCATCCTCTGTTACGATCTTGTTGATGGTTTTCTACCGTGTTGCTAGAAAATAGGAGTTAGAGCTGGTTAGCAGTGAAGCTAATCCTTGAATTGCAGACAGTCAGAGTCGACGTCTGAACTATTGTAACCTCTGAAGAGGAAGAGACTAGATCGAGAGAAGGGCTCCCAGCTGTGTGCGTGGAGTTTCCTAGAAAGATCTAAGGCTGTAGCTGTGTGCGCAGCATATTGTATGAATCTATCACTTTCTGGTTAATATAAGATACTCCCGTGGACGTGGATTTCCCCGTGGAGGCGGACCTCATATTTCTCGTTGTTGTGATGTTGTGATTGAAGTGATTGCCTGTTTTTGTTTACTAACAGCATATACAGGAATGTTGCATTATCTTTATAAGTGTGTTGAGTAAGTCCTCGGAGCTTCCTGTGGGGATTATAATCGTTAAGGGTCGAAGGAATCGATAAGGCGACGTCGCCGCAGCGATAGGAGATCGGGTTGATGCACAGGCGCGCTAGCAAAGCGACCCCGAGAATATCGGCGCAGAGGATAATTGGTCCTAGCGCAGGAGCGGAAGTACCGCACAGCTAGGCTGCTGAGCAGGAGCTTGAGCACTGCTGCGCTCATAAGTTTGAAGAGGGGTCAGACATTCGCCTGAGAGGAATCGTTAAGGAGGAAAGAGTAGTCTCCGTGTCGCCTAGGTTAAGGAAATATGATTCCTTAGCCCCCCCATAGCCACTTCGGGTGAGACCTCGAGCTGCTGCGCAGTTCATTGCCGAGAGGGCCAGTGCACCAAGGGGTTTTGTTGCTGCGCTTCATTAAAACCCGGGTCTGTCCAAAAAGCAGCCAACACCTTTTATTTCAATGGCAATAAGCACAATCTATGCATAAAATTTTCCATGATTTGATCAAGTGACTAGAGATGAATAATCCTACCTATCTGCTCAGCCAACTCATTCCATAAAGAAAACTAATCTATCTCAGACATCTAGGAATTCAAAGTGCAACTACCTTCCTACAGAAATTGACCTAGGAGTTTAATGATCTAAGAATGAAAATAAACTAAATTGATTTTGCAAGAAGTTAAATCCTATAATTATCAAACTACAGTATTCAATCTTTACCAAAATGATCCATCCAGTAACTACTGTAAATCTATCTAATCCATGAATTCAATGAAGATACAACAACAACTAGAATTAAAACATAAGCTTGAACTCTATATTGATAATCAATGGAAATCCTAGAAAGCATAAATTACTGAAAGGAATTGGAGTTGAGCTTGGCTGTAACAACTATTGAACACACATGCATAATCAAACTAACCTACATAGTCGACTGTCACACCATGTAGTTGCAGCTATTCATAATGCAAAGAATGAGCTACCAATAAAGAATGCAATTCATAAATCTCTATTGCAGCTATAAAAAATACGCCTAATGCAATTCGACAAATACACAACAAGAAATAAATCTAACTAACTACTTAAATCAACAATCTCTGTGAGAAGGAGGGCCCTCGCCTTCTAACAGAGATGCCGTGAACTACCACAAATTAAGACACAAAAATGGAAGGAAATCTGCTCTTCATTAAAGATGGTAATTCACAGTCTTAGTTCTCTGTTACAACCCTTACAGAATGATAACTAACCAACCCAAGACTTTGAAAGCCTTCCCATATTTATACATGAAAAATATAGTTTGTGATCCACTAATCTCATGCAGCAACGAAGATATCTGATCTTTGTGCTACTGAGTTACAACTAAACTATTACAACCATATTGAATGAGGTTGTTAATCATAAACGATGATGTTACTATGGAAATCAATAGATCAACGGATTAGCAATATGGAAGGCGGCCTATCTGTTGTATCTATACTCTCTTTCAGCGACCCGTTACAGCTTTACGTGGAGAGATGCGCCGTCCCTCGAAAATATGAGGAATCAAGTTAGAAGAGTAACAACTGGCACCATGAATGATTCTTTCACAAGGAATGACAACTGATACACCTGTGCTTTGATCTTAACTTAATGAAATCAACACAAGTTAGCATAAGTCAAAGGCTAGAATCCAAAATCTTAACAATATTAGGCATAAAATAAATAAAGCAATAATGAATTATACCTGTCAAGATAATTGATTGATCTGGAAGAAAGGCATATATATGGCTTATGAAAATGGGAAGTAATTAGGGAAAAATGATGTATTAAGTATGGCCAAAAAGGGACATTTCTAGGGCCCAACATATCCCCCCAACTATCCAATTGCATGTCCTCATGCAACAACCTCCACTAGTCCGTATCTGAGTCCAAGTTGTATCTGTGAAGACTAGTGAGACTGTAGGAAAGTTCTAGTTGTTCCCCATAAGGCACAAATCCATAGCCGGATGTCCATCTCTCCCACAAAAACTTCTCTTCTTCCTCAGTCAAAACATAGATGTTCCTGTAAGGACTTGCAGGAAGCCATAAGAGGGGAAATCCGAATCTCAATCCAGTCCACCAAGGCCCACATGTTTTCATGCACTGCACATACCCATGAAACCTAGTCAAGGATTTCTTAAAATTCTAAAATAAGTATGGATCCCCTTCCCTCGGAGATGAAGAAGAATATAGCCATTTGTATTCACAACCTTCCAGAGCACTCTGCTGCATATTAAAAATCATCGGGACATAGGTAGTGAGGATTTTCTCTCGCAAAATTTCAAAGTATTTGGAAATTGCAGGAACCCGGAGAGATCTAGCATGATTTTCTATGAGTCCTCTTCGATCCTGAGGTTCATTCCTAATCCAAAGAGTAGAATCTTCTTCATTCTTTGTGATGGTTTGGAAATCATTTCTCCATTTCACGTGGTTGATGACAAAAAAGGAAAATACCCTCAGCTAAACATCCCCCAAACAAGGCAAAGAGTTTGAAGGAGAGTCAATGTAACAAGCCCTATAATGTAAATTTTAATTCACATAACAAATGCTTATCCTCAAAATCACTTCCCAGAAAAGTTTCTAGAAATTGGGAAGCTGTTTCTAGATCAAACGATCTTCCTTCCTTCAGGGCCCTCAATTTAAATAAATTTTTCTGCTTGTGAAGAAAGACAAGGTAAGAGGGGGATGGAACCCTGCAACTTAGTAATTCTAGGGAAATAATATACATTTGGTATTTTTCTTGTTGTAGGGTTTTAAGTTTCTTCATTTCTTCCAACCTTTATTGAAGTTTTTCCCAATGGATTTTTTGGAAAAATAGCCCTCAGCCCATTTTTCTCTCAACTCCCTGATGGTATTTCTATGTTCATGGAGAGAAATCATCCATGTTCTTCATTGAGCAATATATTTATGCCATTTATCCAACTCAATATTTATCCAAAGAATCTTTTTCTCTAATCGTTGAATTCTCCTATCTCCCGCCTCCTTTTCATCATCACAAGCTAGATAAATGACTTCCTCGGGAAGCTGTATTTCTACATTGTCCCCTACTATACTAACCTCCTTATTTTGATTTGGCAGTGTAACAGTTTCATCTTCCATTGGTGTTGCAGTGGCCTGTGCCTGTATTGCAATCTCAACAATTGAATTTGAGGATGCTAGTTCTTTTGTAACAACATCTTCTTTTTGTTCCTCAACCTCCTCAGCTTCAGTCTATTTTGTTGGATCAAAGATCAATTTCGAGAGTGCTGGTTCTTGTGTGACAACATCCTTCCTTCCACTTCAACCTCATCCATCTCAATCTGAGTTGCAACTTCAACAAATATTTTTGAAAACACTGGTTCTTGTGTAACAGTGTCTTCTTCTTGATCCTTGATGTCAACTATTTTTGTCTGAGTTGCAGCTTAACTATATATTTTAGAGGGTGCTAGTTCTTGTGTAAAAACATCCTACCTTTCAATTTCTTCAAACTGCTAAGACTATTCCTGAGTTATCTCAAATTCTTCTGATTTATGAAACTGATCCTGGAGTAATTTAGTATCCCCTGATGGTTGGGACTGCACTGTTTCATCTTCCCATTCATTCAAATTAGGGATTAGACCTATTTCTTACTCAATTTCCTCCATAAACTCTACCTATGGTGTTTTTTCTTCCTCATGCTCTATCTATTTAGGCCCTTGTGCTACCAATCCCAACACCATAACTCTGTGTCCTGTTGCAAAGAATATATCTCCACACTCTGGGAAAACAATTTCTCCTCGTTCCTCATTTTCTAATGCAAGAGATGAATTTTCTAATAAACTTGTAGCATCTACCAATATGTTCAAATTCTTCTCTGCTTGTTTACCAACTATTCCCTTCAATCTTTCCAGCTCATCTCACAGTGACTCCACTTCCTCCTTTAATAATTCATTTTCAAACAGGAGACTTTCAATTTGGGGTTCATTCACAATAGGTTCCTGTGTGTCGGCAGGTGTTTTGGGATTTAGGGTGGGGATTTCTATGCCTGTCCCTGCTACACACGTTGCTTCTACGAAAGATACTCCAATATTTTCCCTAATTTCACCTGTTGTCTCAGCTAGGGGTAATTCAACATTTGCCCCAATTTCACTTGTTGTCTCAGCTGGTGGTAGTTCAATATTTGCCCCAATTTCTCCTGCTGTCTTAGCTGGGGTAATTCAACATTTGCCCCAATTTCTCCTGTTGTCTCGGCTGGGGGTAATTCAACATTTTCCCCAATTTCTCCTGTTGTCTCAGCCACTGCCATAGATTGAGTCCTTCTTCTCTTCACTCCCTCCGATGGCTGATCAGCACTGCTTGTTGCCGCTCTGGGTCTTCTCTTCCTTACTGAAGTAGTTGTCTAGCCTTTATTCCCTGTTCTTTTTCTTTTCTTTTGTGACACAGGGGTTTCCAAATTTTCAGAAGGAAAAATGAATTTCTCTTCTTCCACAATATTTCCCTTGATTTCCGAGGGGGGTGCAATATCCAACACCTCTTTGCTTTCCTCTGCTGCACCTGCCTGGTATTCTCCTTGTTGCATTGCCACTTCCACAGTTGCAGCTTCAACTGTCGCAGCTTCAACAACTACTCCAACTTCCGCTTCTTCTGCTGCAGCTTCTAATGATGCCATTTCCGCTGCTTCTGCCACCACCCTTATTGCAATTTTAATAGGGTATGTTTCTTCCTCTGTAAGGTTGGTTGCTATTGCAGCTTCTGATTTTGTTGCCTCATCTGCCCTGACTTCTATCACTATCTCCTCAATGACAGGGTTCGCCGCTGTCGCAGCTTCCCCCATTCCTGCCTCCCTTTCGTCCTCAATCTAGTTTCCTGATACTCCAACATCCCCCCCAACTGGATTGGAGGAGCTCCAGTCCTCATTACCTTCACCAACACCCCCCATTTCTAATACATGTTCTCTAATTGGCCCAACCCTAGCAAGAAATTGCTCCCAAGTTAAATTGTGATTTGCAAGGGCCCTTAAGACTAACAATTTAATCAGGCCATGATTAGTAAGGGAGGAAACTAGGTGTTGGGATGTTTTTGCATATCCAGCCATGGTTTGCAAGGCTTTAAAAAGATAGAATGGAATATTTACTAAATTACCATGGCGGAAGTGAGATAATAAGGGAATTTCAGAGAAGGAAACAGTTTGGTACCTACCTTCATAGGAGATATATTTCTTCATGAAGACTGCCACTTGATCCCAGGGTTGTGGTAATGATGCTAATTATAACCCACAGTGCTTTGCACGAACATTATCTTGGACTAAAAGAAATTCTCTTACAGCTGTCACATTATGTGCTTTCCGTCCAAATGATTTCTTTCCAACCAAGGGTAAGCCAGTAACTTCTACTATAATTTCTTCTGTAACATCTACAAGCAGTCCCCTGACATTAGAGTGAGTATTAGTCAAGTTAAGGGTGAATTGTAATGCGGTTTCTGTGTGGAAACCGCTCAATCGTTCAAAATATTCAATCCAACCTGGTTCTATGAAAATGTTAAGAACTTCTGCATTGGTGTGCAAGGCTTCCGTATTCACGGGTTCATGCCGGACTAGGTTACCCATAGCAACCTTTCTTCAAAATTCAGGTGACGAATACAACAATTAATAGTCCGGACGTGGGAGTTGCAGCATACGAACATGCAAGGAGTCGTTGGAATTTAAAATCGGGTATTTTAGGAAAGTCGACACAGATATGAAATCTCGGTGGAATGAGACAGTTATGGAAAGTTGGCATAATTGGGGTATTTCGATATGAATTGGGTACAGTGCCGGGAATGCAATAGATACAAATGTGACTCTGACATCTTCCCTGGTGGTTAAATGGTACGGCTTTGCTGACGGGGACTAAAAGACAGTGCATAATCATTATTACCATATTCAATTTCATGCTTAATCATGTAAAAAGTCTGAATCCGTACTTTTGCGTTATGCATTCAGCCGTGAGTTACCATTATATCCCGCCTCGCAATAAAACAAGCATAAATGCGCATGTGCTGAGGTGTTTTGGCAACCTCCACCCGATTAACAAATGCCCGAGATACCTAATGGATATCTTCTTGGCGGACTGTGATTGGATCTATGGAGAAAGCATTCAAATTGACGCCAGATTGAGTCATTATCAATGACATTAATTTGGAAAAGGGACAACTAGTGGATTCACAGCTTGGTATAAGGAAATTCTAGTGGAGTCACAGTTGAAAACGTATATCGATCTGAACAGAGTTCGGGAAAACATGGCAGAGTTCCAATTGCAAAAATTTAGAGAAAAGGGAAAAATAGTGGAATAGAAGCTAGTAGACTTGGAGGAATAGGAAAGAATAGCGGTGTTGTAGCTGTTGGCAAAAGGAGAAAATGAAATGGAAATAGAAAAGTCGCAACTACTAGATTTGGTGGAATAGGAAAAAATAGCGGAGTCACAGTTGCTGGAAAAAACGAAAATGAAATGGGAATAGGAGTCGCAACTGCTGGAAAAAGTGAAGTATGGAAAATAGTGGAGTTATAGCTGCGAAACTTGGCAGAATGGGAAAAAGTAGTGGAGTCGCGGCTGTTGGAAAAAGTGAAGTGAACGGGAAATAGAGGAGTTACAGCTGTGAAAATTGGAAGAATGAGCAATGTAAGGAGTCGCAGCTGTGCAAAAATGGAGTAACAGAGCAATAATTTTTCAGCTGGCTGCTGAAATATAACGAATCATCCATCTTCTTTAAAAGAGCTTTATTAAATCAGGAAAACAATGTAAGGTGACTACAATCATCTGGCCCAGTCATGACTGTTGTTCCTCCAATTAATTCCTGCACACAATTCTTCAAAACAAACCTGATCAAGTGCAAAATGAAAAATAGATAAAATACAAAATGAAAAATAAATTATTTATGTACAAATTATGTGCGGAAATTGCAGTTCTTAAAAATTTACAGTGGTTGAGAAAAGTCCCTGCCCTGGAATTAATTGATAATATGGATCTATTGCAACCTGTGAAACAAAAGCATCCGTTGAGATTGGTTTGTGATACAGTCGCAACCGATGACCATTTGCGAGTAATGGCATCTTATTTTCATCAATGGTGATTAACCAGACTGTTCCATTGTCAAATAGTCGATCTATTTGATAAGGTCCCAACCAACGAGTGCGTAGCTTGCCTTTGAAATCCCTCTTAAACCGTGAATCATATAGCAGAGCCCAGTCCCCTTTCTAGAAGACTTTTTTCTTTAAGAATATATCATGCCATTTAGAGCATTGCGGTTGGATTAAAGTTGTATGATTTACCACTACTGTGTGCTTTTCATCCAATTCGTTGAGCTGATTCAGTCGGTTCCTCTATGCTTTTGATAAGTCAAGGTTTGCTTCTACAACTATTTTCAAGGTTTTGATTTCAAAATCAATTGGGAAAATATCATTCTTACCATATACCATTTCATATGGGGAAAAACCAGTGGTTTTACACCATGTAGTTCGATAAGCCCATAGTGCCTCTGGAAGTCTCTCATCCGAATCTTTACGATGGCTTTTCACTGTCTTTGTCAAAATAGCCTCGATGACCTTATTTTAACTCTCCACTTGGCCATTGGCTTGTGCATGATATGGTGAGGTTATTTTGTGCTCAATATGAAATTTCTGTAACAACACTTCCAATTTATGAGACACAAACTGTGGTCCACCGTCTGTGATGATTTCCTTGGGTACTCCAAACCGAGTATAAATTTCTTCATACAGGAAATCAATCACATCCTGATCATTAGCCTTAACCAAGGCTACAAATTCCATCGATTTGGTCATGTAATCTTGTGAGGCACCTGCAACAATTACTTAATACGAATATGCGAAATAGTAGAAATGATAGAACTCAGAATCACTTTTATATTGATCACAGGCCACTTCGAGGGGGCAACCTCCTATGAGCAAGCTCAATAAAAATAACTTCACGGTGCCTTCATAGGTCTCAACACACACTTATATACTAATTCTAGGTGCCAATACTATGGGTCGAAACCATGGGCCGTTACAAACTATGGATCAACAATACTACGGGCGACTTACAAAGCATATGCACCAACAACAATAACACAAACTATTGATCAACAAATACTATGGGACGACTTACAAAGCATATGCGTCCAACAACAACATACTAACAAAGTAAAGACATGGGTTCCTAACATCCCCTCCCTCTTAAAAAAAATCTTTGTCCTCAAAGCTTTAGATATGGAAATTGATGTTGAATCTGAAGGAGTGGTTCCCATGTAGCATCCTCTGGTTGCATGTCGTGCCACTGAATTAAGACCTCTGTGATAGAGCGAGAGCGAAGCTGACGTGTGCGCCGATTGAAGATGGCCTCTGGCTCCAAAAGGATGGATCCTTCATTATCCAGTTCGGGTAAAATCATTTGTCCGCTGATGTTGGTGCCAAGAACTTTCTTCAGACCAGAGACATGAAAGATTGGATGAATGCGGGAAGAAGGAGGATGTTCCAATTTATAAGCAACGGACCCAATCTTCTGAAGAATCCGATATGGCCCATAGAACTTGGAGCGAGCTTATGACACCCTTCGAGTTTCAAGGAGGATTGTTTGTACGGCTGGAGATGAAGAAAAACCATATCGTCGACTTGAAAAGTGCGCTCCGAACGGTGTTGATCAGCTTGTTGCTTCATGCGATTTCTTGCCATGTGAAGATTGTCCCGCAAAATGTGAAGAATCTGATCGCGGTTTCGACGGACCGTGTCAACTTCCTGAACTGGTGAACTGGTGGGGGTGTATGGAAGAAGAGCTGGAGGTGCCTGACCATAGACTGCTTCATATGGGGTCATTTTAGAGGCAGTGTGGTAAGAGGTATTGTACCACCATTCAGCGAGAGGGAGCCACTTTGCCCATTGATGTTGTTGTTCCGAGGTGAAGCAACGAAGATAAGTTTCCAAGCATTTATTGACAATTTCAGTCTGACCATCTGTTTGTGGGTGATACCCTGAACTCATCTTCAGTTTGGTGCCAGTGTGGCGAAATAGTTCTGTCCAAAAATGACTGGTGAAAGTCGCATCACGATCCGAGACAATGGAAGATGGGATGCCATGAAGACGAAAGATCTGGTCCAGAAAAATTTGAGCGACAGAGGAGGCTGTATAGGGATGGCTGAGAGCACAAAAATGACTATATTTGGAGAGGCGATCAACCACAACAAGAATCACTGTCTTCCCACTAGATTTAGGGAGCCCTTCAATGAAATCCATAGAAATATATGTCCAAATCCGTGTAGGTATGGGAAAGGGTTCAAGCAATCCTGGAAGGAGTGTTGTTTCACCCTTATTGCGCTGGCAGGTATCACATTCGGCCACCATCTGTTGAATTGTCCTTTTCATGCCCTGCCAAAAGAAGTTACGCCGTGGGCGTTCATACGTTTTGAGGAACCCAGAGTGCCCTGCTGATGGAGAAGCATGGAGTTCATAGAAGAAAGCCTGTTGAAGATCTGTGCTCTAGGGAAGCACCAGACGACCCTTGTATCATAGAGAAGCATCATCCCAAGAGTAATGTGGTACAACAGAAGGGTTGTTGGTCAAGCATTGGATGATTTGAGATAAGGAAGAGTCATTGACATAACCCTGTTGAACAGATTGCAACCAATTTGGAACAGGCATAGAAATAGCTGAAAGAGAACCTTGGGCATCAAATGTGCGAGAAAGAGAATCTGCCACAATATTGTCTTTACCCTTCTTGTAAGTGATCTCATAGTCATAACCCATGAGTTTTCTAACCCATTTATGTTGTGCCGGGGAGGAGACACGCTGGTCTAAGAAATATTTCAGACTCTGGTGATCAGTCTTGATGCAGAAATGATTCCCTAATAGGTATGGGCGCCACTTCTGTATTGCATGCAAAATAGCCATTATTTCCTTCTCATAGGTAGAGGCAGCTAAATTCTTACCTGAAAGGGTTTTGCTGGTGAACACAATGGGGTGTTCATCTTGAATGAGAACAACACCAAGTCCATTTCCGCAAGCATCACTCTCAATAGTGAAGGGCTTGGAAAAATTGGGCATAGCTAGTACAGGTGTAGTACACATAGCTTGTTTTAGTTTGTCAAATGCACATTGAGCAGCAGGTGTCCATGTAAAAGAATCCTTTTTCAATATAGCAGTTAATGGAGCTGCAATCTTCCCATAATCCTTGACAAACTTGTGGTAGTAGCCAGTTAACCCCAAAAAACCACGAAGGCTCTTGAGTGTCTGAGGATGCGGCCAATTCTTCATGGCATCGATTTTGGCAAGATCCACGCGAACCCCTTGTGTTGAGATAATGTGCCTGAGATACTCAACTTCCTTCTGTCCAAAAACACATTTAGACTACTCGGCATGGAGATGATGGTCAGAGAAAAGTTGCATGACAAGATCCAGATGCTGGAGATGTTCATCCCATGTTTTACTGTAGATGAGGATATCATCAAAGAATACCAGAATGAATTTTCGTAAGTAGGGTCAAAATATTTTATTCATTAAGGCCTGGAATGTGGAAGGAGCATTAGTGAGGCCAAAGGGCATGACCAAAAAATCATAATGGCCATCATGTGTGCAGAAAGCTGTTTTAGGAATATCATCCTCATGAACCCGAATTTGATGATACCCAGAATGAAGATCCAACTTGGAGAAAAAGTGAGCCCCATGAAGCTCATCAAGAAGCTCATCAACAACAGGAATTGGAAACTTATCCTTGATGGTGAGGTGATTAAGTGCTCAGAATTCAATGCAGAGGCGCCATGACCCATCTTTTTTGCGGACAAGAATAACTGGACAAGAAAAGGAACTAGTGCTTGGGGGAATAATACCTTGCTTTAATAAGTCCCGAACGAGCTTTTCAATCTCCGTTTTTTGGTGAAATGGGTAGCAATAAGGCCTGATGTTGGGAGGAACGCTACCAGGAAGGAGCTGAATACGATGGTCTTCTGGCTTGGAAGGTGGCAATCCCACTGGTTCAGCAAAGACACCTATATATCGATCCAGAATTTGTTGTAGATCCAAAGGAGTAGTGGAGACTGCTGATGGTTGCATTTGGATGGAATGGATCTGAGCGATGACACCATGTGAATTCTTCTTGAGGATTTTTTCCATGCGATGTGAACTGATGATGCTGAGAGAACCTAGTTGTAATCCTGTCAATGTGCGTTTTTGTCTATTGAGGGAAAACTGCATCCAAAGTTCAGCAAAATCCCATAAGATAGGGCCAAGTGTGCGTAGCCATTGAGCGCCCAAAACCACATCACATCCACCTAAGGGCAAGGAAAACATGTCAGAGCACAATGTATAATATCCCATAAAGATACGCACATTTCGACACTTCCCTTTGCAAGGTAAGGTGCCCCCATTGGCAACCATGACTTCAAAGTTGGAGCAAGGATGGATAAAACAATCAGCTTGTTTGGCGATCCGAGGGTCAATGAAATTATGAGTGCTACCAGAATCAATGAGTATTGTAAGAGGAAGCTTCTTGAAGTAACCCCTGACCCGCATTGTTTGGGGGGTGGTGATTCCAGCTAAAGCATGGAGAGATATCTCTGGCGGGTCATCCTGAGACGGAGGGTCAATAGGCGGTTCTTGAATGTCGACCAGAGCATCCAGTGTTTCTAGATCTTCGTCACCAATTTAAGAGGCAGGCGTTGACTCCACATCCAAGAGATAGAGCTTTTGTTGAACACATCTATGTCCCCGAGTGAATTTCTCATCACAATTATAGAAAAGCCCCTTTTCTCTGCATGCTTGCATCTCTGTTTCAGACAAACGCTTGATAGGAGTCGGTCGAGGAGACTGCGGTATAGGTGGTCGCTGAGAACCCATATTTCGGAAGGGAACAAAAGTGGGCTTGGAGCGTTGTTGGGATGCAATCTTGTATTCTGCCAACTTAGCCAACCCTAGGGATTCCATCATTGTGTTGGGACAAAACATTTGACCTCAGAGCGGATGGCATCCTTTAGACCACTGATAAAACAACTCCGGTAAAAGTCATCAGACAATCCTTCGGTGTGGTTGGCTAGCTTCTCAAATTCGGTTTGATACTCTCTCACCGTGCCAATTTGGCGAAGTTTAGTGAGGGCTCCTGTGAAGTCATCAAAAGCACTAGGACCAAATCATTGCAAAAGGATCTAGCAAAAGTCTGGCCATTTGGGCTCTGGATGAGCCTTGATGTACCAACGGTACCATTGAAGAGCTTCATGTTCCAAGTGAAAGGAGGCCAGCGAAACTTTGTTGACATCAAAAGTATTATGCAGACTGAAATACTGTTCTGCACGATAGATCCATCCAGTTGGATCAGTACCATTGAAGCGAGGAAAATCAAGCTTCGAACCACGAAAATTGTTGGAAGAGGAGAACCCATTGTCTGATGAAGACTCGGACTGACGTTTGTTGTTCATAGCTGAATGTTCAAGATGGAGGCCGAGAAAAGTTTCATCCAGATCCTGGAGTTTGGATTGGATGGTTGCAAGTGCTTCCTCCATGGTTTTTGCTCCTACATGGGTGACAACCATAACCATGAGTTTTTTTTTTTTTTTCGGTTGACTGGGTAGGAAAACAAAAATAGAAAGTACTTCAGTAAGGGAAAATCTGGACTAGGAAAAAAATCTGAAGGGTAATTGGGGTTTGACTAGGTTTTGTATACTGTTGAATAGATAGGGAAACAAAAATGAAGATTCCAGAAGCGGGGTGAAAGAATGGGAAAATTTGGCAGAGGGGGACAAAGAAGCAGAATTTAGAAATGAACTCTGTGGTAAAATTTGAGGGTGATTGGGTGAAATCTGAGGAAGTTATGGCAAACCCTAACAATAGACAAATGTGGGATTTCGGGCTTTGGGAAGGGGAATTGTGGATAGGGTCCTCGGGAATGAAATATGCAGAATGGGGTGACAGGGTTTCCCTGAAAATTTCAAGGGAAACAGAGTGAAAACAAGGGAGATATGGAGACTGGAGCGGCTACGGCTCAGAAGGGATCTGAAATGGCGCTGAATGGATTGAAAATGGCTGGATCTGGAACAGCTTGCAAAATAGATCTGAATGACTGGATGTAAAACAGCGCAGCAACGATCGACGACAGTCCAGCTGAAATATGGACCCTAGGTATGTGCGGCTTCCTAATAGTTCAAGGGTTTCACTTGGCCACCAATGCTGTCTGACGGCTTGCGTATTGGGGCAGTACCCCTCACTCCACGGCTCAGGTAAAACTGATAACTGCTTTGCCACAAACGACAACTCTTGGTTTACCTCACGGGTGAGAACTAGTCAATCAGGTAGGGGTCGTTGCCCTTTTCGCTGGCAGGTCCTCTCAATGGACCAGCTACTTCGGGGTTTCTGTGCTACTCCTCACAATGAGTTTTAGGGGTTATGCCCAAGTACTTCCCACAATTAAGTAGATAGGGATTATTCCCAAATCCGAACCTGCAATAGATGCGAAAAAAAATTTTGGCAGAAATTTCACCGAGCGAGCCCAAGAAAGTGCTCTGATACTAGATATGAGGCACCTGCAACAATTACTTAATACGAATATGTGAAATAGCAGAAATGGCAGAACTCAGAATCACTTTTATATTGATCACAGGCCACTTCGAGGGGGCAACCTCCTATGAGCAAGCTCAATACAAAT
Source organism: Larix kaempferi (assembly GCA_027924585.1). Lineage (NCBI taxonomy): Eukaryota > Viridiplantae > Streptophyta > Pinopsida > Pinales > Pinaceae > Larix > Larix kaempferi. The sequence continues at coordinate 6,669,752 of BSBM01000809.1, read as the reverse complement.
AACTTCATGGTGCTTTCATAGGTCTCAACACACACTTATATACTAATTCTAGGCGCCAATACTATGGGTCGAAACCATGGGCCGTTACAAACTATGGATCAACAATACTACGGGCGACTTACAAAGCATATGCGCCAACAACAATAACACAAACTATTGATCAACAAATACTACGGGACGACTTACAAAGCATATGCGTCCAACAACAACATACTAACAAAGTAAAGACATGGGTTCCTAACAAATCTCTGCAAACCAAGATGTGAACTTTATGTTTTGAGGGAGGGTTTATAGGCCCTACAAAGTATAGAGCCCATCTATCAAATGGTTCAACCACAAGCTGTGGCTGCAAAGGAATTTCATCTAATCTATTGGGTTGGCCCATCCTCTGGCAGTTATCACATGCCTGAACATACTTCTTTGCGTCCTTGAACAATGTGGGCCAGAAATAACCCATTCTCAAGACCTTATGACTTGTCCTTTTATTAGCAAAGTGTCCCCCACAGGGCTCATCTTGGAAAGATTTAAGGATACTGAAAATTTCATATTCTCTAACACACCTTCTGATTTCTAAATCAATCCCCGTGTAGAAAAGATGCTCATCAATCGAGCAGTACCTAGCACTCTGTTGTTTTATTTTTCTTTTTTCTCTCTTCGAGAGATGTGCTGGAAGCTTGCCTCTGGCCAAAAAGCTAGCAATATTTGCATACCATGGGGAATGAGCTGAAACTGCAAACAAATGTTCATCAGGGAAGGAATCTTCGACTCGTAAATTGTCATCAATTCTAGTAAGTCGAGATAATAAATCGGCAACAAAATTTTCCTTCCCTGGTCTATCAATAATTGTGATATCAAATTCCTGTAATAGTAACAGCCATCTAGTAACTCTAGCATTCGTGATTAGTTTATTCATTAAATATTTGATGGAAGAATGATCATTGTGCACAAATGTGGAGTGTCCAGTAATATAATGTCTAAATTTGTTGATGGCATAAACTATAGCAAGGAACTCTTTCTCGGTGATAGTATAGTTAAGTTCAACAGGGGATAAGTTCTTCCTAATGTATTAAATTGCATAGGAAGCATTACCTTCCTGCTGTCCTAAAACTGCTCCAATGGCAGTGTCTTATGCATTTGAATAAATATGAAAAGGAAGATCCCAGTTGGGCCCTCGTAAGATGGGTGTTGTAGACAGCCTTTTCTTAAATTCAGTAAACGCTGTTTGGCATGCATCATTCCAAACAAACTATGCATCCTTCATCAGCAAGGTGAACAAAGGAGCATCCAGTTTGGAGAAATTTTCTATGAATCTTCTATAATAGCCAACATGCACTAAGAAGCTACGTACATCTTTTTGTGTTCCAGGAGTTTGTATATTTTCAATTACCTTGATTTTGGATGGGTCTACCTGGATACAATCAGAAGAGATGAAGTGCCCTAGAACTATGCCTTTGCTCATCATCATGTGGCACTTTTTAGTGCTTAAAGAGAGCTGGATTTGTTCACAGCATTTCAAGACCTTTTCTAAAATTTTCAGTGCTTCTTCATAACTACTACCATATGGAGTGAAGTCATCCATAAAAATTTCCATGCAGTCATTTACCATCTTTGAAAAGATTCTGATCAGTGCTCTTTGAAAGGTGGCTTACCTGCAGTGCACAACCCGAAAGGAAGTGCTCTATAAGCGAAGGTGCCCCACGGGTGTTAGTAGAATTTTTCCCTACGGATAAGTAAAAATTCTCTTAGATTAAAGTAGACTTTAACTGACTCTAAACTAAGACAAAACTAAACAAATGCTACCTTGAATTCCTAGATCTAAATAGACATCTCAAGATTAAAGTGCTAGAAGAAGTAGAAGAAATCTAACTGACCTTCAATCCAATCGCTTGTCTTTATGGTTGCTCCAATTTCCAAGTCCTCACGAATGAACCTGTTAAAATGAAACCAAGATACAAGCATATACAATTCTCTAGCAACTTGAAATATGAGTTAGGATCTAAATCTACAATAGATACAAATCATATCATTGAAACAAAATCAATACATGTGATTTTGGAAACAAGACAAGTTATGTTCTATTATCAACTTGAAGTCACTTACAATGTTTGCTTGATATCCAAGCCAACTTCCAGCTCCAAGTGCTTCCTCCTCTAGCTATCTCCACAAAGTTTCAATATCATAAGTTTGATGTCTCCAAGAGTCCTCCCCTTTGCTCATGGAATGCCTTTCTCTTATAGTGTGTGGTAGGGTTAACCAACAAGAGAGAAGGGTGGATCTTGGGAGTGTTTAGTGGATCAGGCCTACTAATCACAGAAAGTGAGTTAGGATCGAATCAGGGACACCAATCCTCAAAAATCTCTTGAAAATAAAAATCCCACAAGCCATGGCAAAAAGGCTAAAAAAGGTGTACCGCGCCTCTAGAACAGAGCATAACGCGGTAGTACCGCGTGGCAGAGAAAGAGCATAGCGCGGTAGTACGGACTACCGTGCTCCTAAGATGGAGCAAGGCACGGTAGTAAGGGTAAATGAAGTCTCAGATAGGTTGATTCTTGATAGCGTAGGTTTTCCTTCAAGGATCACTCATCATTTTTCTCTTCTGGGTGTTTTAAGCAGTAGGGGAAGTGTCGTCAACTCTTTTTGTGGTGAAGATGCGACACTGTGAAATATGGAGGTATAACAAATGCCCCCTAAAGTGTGAGGTCAGAAGGGACTGATGGTCGAAAGAATTTACAAATACTGTGTGGAGATAGCATCGAGGAGAGCGGAAAGGAGCTGAAAAAGAAACAAAATGTTAGATATATCACCGAGGCGGGCATCCCCATGCTCGAAAACAATTGACTTCAAAGCATGGCTTCCGACCAATACATTGCAGATCCATGAGTACTGAGATGATATAGACTATAGACAAATAATGGCTACTATGAACAAGCGTAGATCCATGAGACAACAATGACACAGCCACGACCAATACAAAAAGTGGATCTGTGTGACAATACAAAATACATCTCCATCGCAACCTGGACGTAATCAAGATACAAAGGTGTGCCCAGGGTCTTCTACCCGATCGCAAATGATACGAATCTAGCCATGTGATTACAAAGTGTTGAAGTTGAACATGGTAGAAACCATTTGATTACCGGTCAATGATGTGAACCGTTAACAAATGCGAGGGAAATCACCAATGATGACGATGATCCCGAAGGTATCTGAAGTACATCTCAACGAAATGCGAACAGATGAGTTGATGTCGAGCATTCGAGAGATCGTTCGATCAGAGGTCAGTGATGTAAACCTACTGTTGAACATGAGGAAACCTGCCATTGAGGCATGCAGGTACCAAGGTACTAATGGTTTATCCCTAATTCCAATTCCCAGATAGTGATTTGGCGTCGACGGGAATAGACTCATCGAAGGTGTGCCATAATGATTCCCACATCATCGACACGAAATTGAAACGAAAGATAGTATAAGATGATGAAACAATGGAGTATGTATTGACACAGCGAAGGCCTGACACAATGGATGACTCTGAACAATGCAACCCTTTGAACATATAACGGCATGTAACAGGACTTGGCAGCAGGGATTATTGATAGCAGAGGATAGACACCGAACGAGTAGGCTCGATGCCAGAGAGATGACTCATGATGATGACCATAACTCAGTGACGATACCCAAAATAAACAAGAGACAGACGCATGCCATGTTCAAAGGTAACGACTGACAAGCTACCAAAACAAACTTGACTTGTTCCCCATATTCCCCCGACATGATAGACGAGTACCTCTTTGTTGTTTTTCAAGCTTGAAGAGGATAATAGATGCTCGGTATAGCTCATCTCATAGATCAGTCCAATCTCACATGTTTTACAAACCTGAGAAAGGAGGGGTTCGTCCCAAAGTGGGTCCTTCGATGTTAAATTTTAACGAGTCCAAGGAAGGAAAACTCGGTAGTTTTTCACATTTAGAGAGCCTGAAAAACTTTAAAGGAGCCTCCACAGTGTACTTTTTCATAAATTTAGTCCCTCGATCCCAAAAAAGTGTAAAACAATTCCGGAGAGAACTCTCCCAGTCAAAAATTGACCGAGGTATACCTTTCTCGTAAATAGTCTAGACGGGCTGAAAAAGGGGTAACCTATCACCGAATAGACGACCTTTCAAATACTTTTACAAGTGTGAAAGAGTCAAGATCACTTGGCAATCTTTTCAATTTTAGGGAGTCTGAAAAGAGCTTAACTATGGACTCCAACGGTCTTTTCGTAATTTTTAATTATTCTGGTCCGAAAAGAATAAAATACAACCAGGATAATACTTTTCTCATTGTTTAATGAGCATGAGTAAAGCTGACCAAACTCGACACCATTTACTTGAGTTTGACAAGCACGACATGGGTGTAAAAGCGCTTGGAATCTTTTTCAAATTTTAAACTAGAGCATGAAAAAGATAAAGTAGGCTCAAAATGAAGGTCAAACAATAGATGAACGCCAATGTGAACATTTTTTTAAAGGAGATCCTGTCAACAAATGCTCATGAAACCGGATATTAGTAATGTGAAATGGGTTTTATTTTAACCAGATAAAATAATGAGTAAAAAATAAGTGGAAAAGCTATATAAAGGATGGGTAAATATGGAAAGTTACCATTTAACTTGTGCATTTACCAAAAGAGGAGATTTTACCCATTTGAGGAGCAAAAACTTCAAGAGTTCATATCTAGAGATTCAGGGCACCATTTCAACAGCCTTCTGTGCCAGGTAAGAGCTTTCAAGCCCCTCTTTCATTTCATGTAGGAATAACTTGTTTTCAGTAGGGAAAAATAATTTTTTGGGCAAGCCCTATTGGGAAAAATTCGCCCTCCATAGTACCGCGCGGGGGCCATATCGGGAAGCACGGTATTGTATAACAGTACCGCACTGTAAGGTTAAACAGAGGAGCGGTACTGTGCAATACCGCGCAGTCAAGTTTTTCCGAGGCGCGATAGAAGCGAAAATTAATATGAAAAAATCATTTTTTCTCAAATTTCTAGCTGAGATCAAGTTGTTAAATAATTACTGAATGTTTCCTATGACCCTTTGCAGGTGTTTGAAACTTGTTTGGAGCAAAATGGTCCATTGGAAAGAAAGAGAACATGAAGCAGATGATTTGTTGGCTGAAAATGACCAAAGGACTGTGACTACACTGCGGGAATGTGGTTTGTGAAAATTCTTCAAGACCAAAGGTATTCGTAAGCAGGCAAAAATTATCACCCACATCATTCAAATGTGGGACCCTGACATTCAAGCTTTCCGAGTGGGAGAAAAAACCCTCGAGATTGAACTCGAGGATATTTATTTCCTCACGGGCCTCTGAAAAAGAGGAGCCCGGGTGATTTTTACTGGGTACACAGCCTCGGAGGCGAGCACGGATGCTTTGATTGCTCGTTATTGTCGTCAAGGTTCGGGGAAGAAAAGAGGCAAGGTGGTCATTAAAGACATTATAGAACTTCCTATAAAAACCATGTTGTTCACCATCACAAGTGTAGCAGGGAGCACGGGTCCCCATCAAGCGTCCCGTACACAGATGAATCTTGCAGTGGATTGCATGGCAGGAACAGTATTCAACTGGTGTGAGGCAGTGTTGACCAACCTCAAAGAGCAAGTGAACAAGTGTAGGCTTGGAGAGAATTCTCAATTTGGGTATGGGAGCATCTTAGTCACCTTCTTTTTGGAGAGGGTGTCGTTGTTGCGCCCACAGATAGCCATGCCCCCTCGTCCACCTACCAAGCCATGGATGGCTCGATGGAGCGAATATGCAGGACGACTTGGGGGACCACAACGTTTAGCTTTCGGTGAGGATTTCTTCTCGTGGCTCGAGGAACAGATAGTGATGATCAATGACTACCCCTATGTAGGGGTGGATTTCCACGAGGACATAGACTTGGCATTACCGGAAGATGAGGATTGGGACAACTCAGGTATGAACTTCATGGATATATTTTTTCTTTTCTGAATATATAATTTTTATTGTTTTTTAGAATGTGTAAAAGACTTTAATATATGTACATGTGCATGTCGCAGATCGTGGACCATAGAGACTGGCAGGGTACTCGCCATTACGCCAAGGTGGTGTTGATCACCAGGTCGCCCCAGACAAAGAAGAAGACGAAGATGAAGTGGGAGGGTTCCAGGAAATAGAGAGGAATTTGCAGGGTTTAACCCACGGTATCCCTGCTATGAGGGTGGATGACATCCCTTTGCATCTCCAGCAGCATACTGTAGGTGTGCCTAGGTGTATTGGCCGACTCCTTCGTAGGGTGGTTCGAGCTATAGTGTGTTATCACCAGCAGCGTGAGGAATCTGATGAGGGACATGATAGATCTCCCAGATCTCCTTAGATGGTAACTTTTATCTTTTTGCGGCATGTAGACAATATGTAGGCTTTAAGAGCCAAATTTTTGTATGGGATTTGGTCCCAAATTTTGTTTTTAAACAAAAACTTTATGTATTTGGAAAAACACTTTTATATATAGGGATGTGGACCTATTTTTATGATCTATTTATTTACAATGACCTGTGTGTTTATTTTTTGTGATGTGTTTTTATGTATGGAAAAGATTCCAATCCAAAATGTAATTAGCTAATGAATCAGCTATACAATTGAATGCCCTTGGTACGTGTTGATATGAAATGAAATTAAAAGATTGTTCCAAGAGGCGTACCCTCCGAAATAAATGAAGTAGGATAGGATTGCGAACTGTGTAAACACGATTCAGATGAGAAACCACGAGTTGGGAGTCTAAAAAGACTGATAGGGAATCAATTCCGAGTGAAGCAACCTCTGTCAAGAGTCCGATGACTGCATGGTACTCTGCGATATTGTTGGTTGCAGGACCCAAACAATTGTCTACTGAAGATATAACCTCACCAGTGGGAGAATAGATTACCCATGCTGTGGAAGCGAGATTCCGGGTATGCCGGCTTGCACCGTCGGTGAATCCGAAGTAGCAGACATCTGCGCATAAAATCACGAGTCAAAGTAAGAATGGATACATGAGGTCCGTGCGCACACCAAAAAGATGAGTGAAAACAAGCTAAGTACATTATGTACAAAAAGTGACCCACGTAGGGTAACCTTACGCATAGAAGAATTTGAGGTATAGCCCATTGCAGGGCCGTGCCAATGGCGTGCCATCACAATCGATGAGTTCATAGGCTCCTTTCTCCAAGACACATTTTACAACAAAGGGGCCGTACCACATAGATTCTAGTTTTCCTTTTCCGGGTTTATCGTGCACTTGATCATATGTGAGTACGAGGTCACCTTCATTGAAAATCCAAGGTTGAACGGATTTGTCATATTGAGATTTGACGCATTTTTTATGAGCTTCGTTGGCTAAAGCAACGTCGCGGCGGGTTTCATCTAGCTTGGCTAGGTATAGAAACCATTCCTCTTCAGAAGTGGTGTGGGGAAGTAGCTCTATGGCTATCTTAAGTGATGGAATTTCACATTCAATCGGTAAAATGGCTTCTAGGCCATACACCAATTGGAATGGTGTAAACCCAGTAGAACTTTTTACTGAGGTTCGGTATGCCCATAGTGTTGAAAATAGAGCTGAGTACCAGTTGGATTTATGAGTACCCACAATATGTTGAATCATTCATTTCAGAATTTTGTTAATGGCTTCAACTTGGCCATTAGCTTGTGGGTAGTATGGGGTTGAGTTTTCATGGCGAAAACCTAACTTGTCACTTAGTTCCTCAATCATATGGTTCCTAAAGTGGGAGCCATGATCGGTCACAATGGATTGTGGGACACCAAATCTAGCTATAATGTGATTGAATATGAATTGTGCTGCTATTTTGTCGTCTTCGGCATAAGTAGGCATCGCTTCAGCCCATTTTGTGAAATAGTCAACAACTACTATGACATAGCTATGCCCCCCGGCTGAAGTGGGCTTACAGTGCATGAAATCTATGCCCCATTTGGAAAAGGGGCCAACGACAATAACAGGATGGAGTGGAGCAGGGTGCGAGCTTGTTTTACTATGAAAGAATTGACATGGTGAACATTTCTTGATCGTTTCAATGCAGTCTTTGAAAATCGAGGGCCAGAAATATCCTGCTTGCAGTATTTTATGGGCCATAGCCATCCCAGAAAGATGACCACCACATGCTCCAGCGTGGCAATCATTAAGAACGCATTCTGCCTCATCTAGGTTCAAACAGCGTCAAAGAACGGTGTCGACACCACGTCGATAAAGAGTATCGTTGACTATGAGGTAGTACTTGGCGTGGTGTTGGATGCGTCGACGTTCATCGTGAGTGCGGTCGGGGCGGAAGCGTTGGGTTTGGAGATATAATAAAATATCCCCATACCACAGATTAGACGTGCTAATGAGGAACAACGATTCATCAGGAAGAGAATCGATTGCCTCGGATTGCTCGGTAGCACGGGGCAAGTTACAAATCAACTCAACAAAGACCAAAGACTTCTTGGACTTGGCTTTGACAAATTCCAAGTCAATCTCTTGAAGGATGACGATCCAACAAGAATATTTTCCCCCAAGCACTTGACGTGTGAGGATATAATACATTGGATTAAAATTGGCTATAACAGTGGTCCGACAGAGTAGAATGTAATGACAGAATCTCTGGACAGCGAAAACTGTTGCCAGAGCTAGTTTTTCAACATGTGAATAACGAGTTTCGGAGTGGAGAAGACTCTTACTAAGATAGTATACCACATGTTCTATGCCATTGTGGTCTTCCTGGACTAGCACCATACCGATGGTGGAAGTCAAAGCTGCGAGATAAAGAATGTAATCCCGTGTGTAATCGGGGGGTTGGATCATAGGATCTTTAGTTAAGGCTTCCTTTAGATTGTCAAAGGAACGTTGGGCTTCGTCGTCCCAGATGAAGGGAGTATTCTTCTTGAGAAGCCTCATATAGCCTTTTGTTATCTCGAAAAGATTATAGATGAAACGACGTAGAAATTTTGCATGCCCTTGCAAACTTTGAAGTTCTGGAATGTTTGTGGGGGAAGGCAGGGCTAAGATAGCTTCTACATTTGCAGGATCTAAGTGTATCCCGCTTTTGGAGATTACGAATCCCAAAAGTTTTCCGGCTTCCACGCAAAAGATGCACTTATGTGGATTCAAACGGATATTGTAGCGATGGCACCTTTCGAAAATGGAACCTAAGTGATCAGGATGGTCATCCCGGGTCTGAGAGTGAGCGGGAAGATCATCAAGATATGGTTCTACAATATGTTTGATGTCATGAAATGCGTATGACATTGCCCGTTGGAAAGTTTCCCCAGAATTTTTAAGGCCAAAAGGTAACTTTCGATATGCGAAAATCCCCCAAGGGCAGATAAAGGTTGTTTTGTGCTGGTCGGCTGGGAGGATATCGATCTGATTATAGCCAGAAAAGCCATCCATAAATGAAAAGATGACACTCCTGGCATAGTTATCAACGATCTGGTCGATGAACGGAGTTGGGTAGTTGTCCTTTGGACAAGCTTTGTTCAAGTCGCGGCAATCGACACAGACTCTAATCGTTCCCTGTTTCTTGGCTACAGGAACGATGTTAGATACCCATTCTGTCAATGGGACAGGATAGATAAAACCAGCTCGCAAAATCTTTTCAACTTCTGCTTTAATAGCGACTGCCTTACGAGGATGGACGGGTCGAATTTTCTGTCGAACAGGTCGGGTGCCAGGGAAGGTTGGAATTTCATGGACCACAATCGAGGGATCTATTCCTGGCATTTCTTCATAACTCCAAGCAAAAACATCGCGGAAGGTTTTGAAGTAGGCATTGTAGAACTCCATTTCGAGGGAGTACATGTTTTGCCAATATGTATGTTTTCCACGATACCAGGCTTCACTGAAATATCTATGGGAGTGGTTGCCATAAGGTTAGCCAAGTTTCCTTCGGAAAATACTTCATCGAGGGAAGTGGGAAACTTGGTTTGAACCATCCCAAGTGAAGTACTGGGTTTTGTATCGGGCTCAAGCGTATGAATGGTGGGGAATGAAGATCGATGATGAAAATATCCCCATGGTGGCTCATCACCGCACATAACCTCCATAATTGATTCGTTAGTGGGAAAAATCAAATTGAGAGGATAGATAAGTGGTAGGTATGAATGAGTCTCAGATGAGAGCTGTGCCACGGTGTGATGGGTAGAACAGTCGACCCAATCGGTGACTAATTGGATTGCTTCGTATGCTGCGAGGTTTCTATTCAAAGGCATGGAGTTTCCGTAGTCTTCAATCTCAGCGGGACTCAGCATCACCCATGAATCATTGGAAGGGGTGACATTTGATGAAATCATGTTGACTGGTTGAACATGGGTCCCCAGCTTTGGAAAAACTCCAATAAGGGAAGAATCCTTCATAAGACCAACACCAATGTCTTGGAACCGGTATCGAGGTTGATCCAATAATGGGACGGTGTTGGCGGAGTTCGGATGAGAGTCTGGGATACAGTAATCAAGTTGATCAATGGTGAAAATTTTCCCTTCATGAGGAAATTGCACAATCCGGAAGACGGTAGATGCTATGGTGGTCATGGCGTAAAACCAGTTCCAACCAAGTAGAAGATTGTAATCTAATGGTGCATCCACGACTTCAATATGTACGGATACTGTTTTTCCCCCCAGTTCAACACCAATTGAGGGAATGAGTCCATAAGGTTGAAAACCGTGTCCATCAAATTCCCTGAGAGTAGTGGGAGAGGTTGTGACTTCGGGTGAGCCTAAGGCTCTCCAGCAATTCAAAGACATGATCGACGTGGAGGCACCTTCATCTAAAACAGTGCGATGGATGCTATTTCCATGGATTTTTGTATTAACCTGGAAGGCTAACTGGTGAGAAAGCCGAGGTTTGGTATGCTCCAAGTTAAACATAATAGAGTTTGAAGTATCTGGGTCTATTTCCCCCAGTGCTGAAAGTAAGGTTCTACGCTACGTGGGGCAGTGTTGAAGAACTTCGAGAGTCGACATGGTGCAAGGTGCTTGAGCTAAATCCTCAATAATGTTGTAATTTTGGGCAGCTCGCGCATTTGGATTAAATGTCGCCTTTCATATGGTGCCCTAGGGTGGGTGTAGCATTGTGTCCATAAGCGGTCTCTCGATATGGAGATGGCCAGTAGGGGGAGGGATAGAGATCGGATCTTCAACAGGAGATTTTCCTTTGGCTATCTCTGATTATTTATTTGAACTTGGAGGGTTCTCATATGTCTTTGAACGAGTGGTTATATGAATCTCCTCATTACTTATCATCAGGATTTCGCGATTTGTGGACGTCTCTCCGCAATTTGGGTTCTCGAGTTTCCCCCCTGTGGGGTTTCTTGGGCAACCATCTGTTGTTGTTGTTGAGGGAAAGGGTCAGTTAACACTGTCGGGCGGGAGGATCCTTTAACGAATTTGTTGACCTCATCCTTGTAGGGATAGTCACGTGTGTAGTGATCCTCTTGACAAATTAGGAAGGGAAACTTAGCCTTTCGACATGGTTTCTGGTCGTTGTGGGTGGGTTTTGGCTTGGGGTTCTCTTACTGGTTCTTCTTGGATTTACCACGATTGTTTTTCTTCTTTCCTCCGGATGGTTGTGATGTAGATTGAACTGCATTCACTTCGGAGGAGATAGCAGGAGAAGTAGTGGCTTTTGAAGCAGCCTGAGGTAGAGCGGGGGAAGCAGAAGCTTGTTGTCCTGTCGGGTTGGTAGTAGGTTGGGCCTTGACTGAACTGACAATACCATCAATGGGGGGTTCAGTGGTAGGTTTCGTTGGATCAGTGGTAACGTGGGCAGCATGGGGAAGAAGTTCGTGTAAAGTGTCGGATTGGGTGTATACCAAATCCATGTACTGAGCTGCCGAGATGGCTTGTTCTTCTATGACCGGCCCGCGCATAGCGATATCCCTGGCTATGGGAGGCAAAAATGATTTCATGAACCAATCAGCGAGTAGTTGATCCAGAATGGGTGCCTTGATTAGCCTACGGCATCGACGCCACTCATGGATGTGATCCAAAATGTGTGTAGAAGTGGTTTGATGCAGTGAGGTTAACAGTTCTGTTCCAGTCTCATACCGGATGGGGAGCTCGAAATGGGTCAGAAACTGCATAGCCAAGGTGTTGAAATCGTGGAAAGAGTGTTGTGGCAGCTTGATGTACCATTTTGCTGCTGTGCCGGTAAGCGTACGCTGGAAGAGCCATAGTCGAATGGAATCGTCCATCAAGGAGTTGGATGAACATCAAAGATGGAAGGTCATTACGTGATTCTTGGGGTCTTCCCCGGGCTTAGCATCGAACTTAGGAATGTATGATGGAAGTTTGGCTGGAATGGGTGGCCAGTGAGGTTCATGCCATATCGGATCGTTAATGAGTCTCAGCAAATCAGGTAAGTCCAGCGTGGCCAAAAAGGGAAGTTGATGATTAGTCTGCAGGTATGAGTAATAACCATATGGTGCAGAGAAACCTGGGGGTGCCTGCATAGCATACTGTGGCGTGTTATACCCATATGTGTTTCCCGGGGGGTATTGCTGGAATTTTTGTGGGTAGTAAGCCATCTGGTTAACCGATTGAGTGCTGGTAACTGGTGGGTGGATGTTCTGCTGAGTGGGGATGGTAGGTATGGTACCCTGGGGTTGCTGAAACCCAAGAATGGTTGCTACTCCTAGTTGGGAAAAAGTTGCTTGGAGTTGTTGTGTCCCAGGAATGTTACCACTATATTGAGTAAGTGGAGGGTTTCCCATAACAGGGTTGGGAGGTGGCTGCGACAGTGGTGTCCATGGAAGGTTCTTTCCTGCTTGAGGAACTTGTGGAAATTGAAGGGATGGGTTCCATGGAGTTGTAGCAGCTGAAGGATAATGGTAGCCGGAGTTTAGGTTGGGGGGAATCTGAGATTTCCCCCCAGCTGGGTTCCAATTTCCAAATAGTGAGTACCCCCCACTCTGTGGGATTTGAGGTTGCCAAGAAGGAAGCATACCTGACGGGGGATGTTGAGGATGAGGCCCGGTTGGAAAACCGATATAAGGTTGTATGCTACCAGGTGTGTTGTACATACCATACTGAGCAGATGTTGTTGGTTGGGAGGGTTGTTGGATGGAGCCAATGGGTTGTCCTCCAGCAGATGGGTTGGATGGCCCTATAGGAGGAGGTTGTTGACTAGGGACGGGGTTCCCAACAAAGGATTGTCCTCCAGCTGGTTGGGTTGATGGCCCACCAGGAGGAGTTTGATTGTTGGAGTTGGGGACCACGACAGTCGATTGTCCACCTCCTGAGATAGTGTAGATAGTGGCCGAAGGTGAACCTCCGGTCAAAATGGAAGATCCAGCAGTATGACTTGGTGTTCTTCCACTGCTAGACAAATACGATAGTGTCAATTGGCCAACGGCGCCAAAAGTGCCGATTTGTGGAGGGGGTCTTCCATATCTGACAGGCAAGGATGGAGAAAAAATCGGGTTATCCCTCATAGATTGTGCACCAAACATGGGTGATGGCAACAAATGTGGAGAATGTAATCGAGGGGTATCGGGGGTATTGTCCATAGCGTGTTCAACGATAGGAGGACCATCGAAGACTGGGTCTGAGTTCATGTCCTGGAAAGGGTTTTCGGGGTCCGGTAGCAACCTAGGTATAGTCACGTTTGAAGGTCCGGAGCTGTCTAAATAGGAGTGATGAAACTCTGTGCTAGACGGGAGATTGGGATCCCGACAGTCGGGAGGACGGGTAATAGGGGGATATCTAGAAGCTGTCGAGAGCATTTGCTCTGTGTTGCGTTTAAACTATGCCGATGCTAATGGGGAATTTTCTAGACTAACCATACTAGACTGAATGGAGGCCATGATCTCATGTCCCGGAGGGAGATTGGGAGAGATATGGTACGAGGTACATTGCTGGAAGAACTGGTTTCCTGTGGATGAATGATGGATGGCGTGGTGATAACAGGCGGAAGCTCGGCTTGGGAAGTGATAAAGCCATAATCGGGTTCAAAAGGTGTGTTAGGAAGTCGAGTATCTTCAATAATTTTGACGTACCCGCCCGGGACTGAAATCAAGCAAGGTATATCCTAGTCGGACCCTTCGGTGGTGCCAACAGATCCGTTTGTGTCATCGTGAAAAGCTTTTGGTGGAAGGGAGGTGTTGACATCAGGTAGGAGGATGACCTCTGGTCTAGTATTTTGGGCTGTACTAGATTCAGCCGCTATAATGTTGTCCACTGTGGCAGATATATCTGGAATAACAATGGGTGAAGTGACAGTGGGAATCTCATATATGCTAGTGGTTGCAGAAGCTGCAAGAGATTCTGAGACTGTGCTGTGAGTAACGGTTACAGACGGAACTAAAGATGTAGTATGTATCGGCGGTGGAATGTTCCCTCGACCAGCACCGCGGCTAGGAGGAGCGGGAATGTGTGATGCAGGTGGACTGAAGGTCCATGGTGGTGGTGGTGGAGAGATTTTTCCCTGTACTCGTCGTGATCTCCGTGGTGGTTCTGACATGATGGCAAGAAAATGAAATCCGGGGGCAAGTTCATAACAAAGAACTCAATAACTCTAATGCAGCCAAGTGTGCAGAAGAGGAGCTAGAAAAAGCAAGGCTCGCAGGCCAAAAAAGAAAGCTCTAAAATCTATACTGAGATCGGTGTCTCAGTAAGCGAGCTGAGAAAAATAATGGCTAGAATGCCAACAAGTAGTCACTAAAAAAGAAAAATGACCCTCTATAAAGATGAGATAACAAGCAAACTCGTAACTAAGAGCTGGAGACCTCAACAAGCTGTATCCTTCGCAAGGTGATGAAATCCAAGTCGAACAATACAACGTGAGAGACCAATATGAGAAGGATATCCCTCTACCAAAAGGGATCCTGGGTAAAAGAGCCCTAGTAGAAAATTCACTAAGCTACCTTGTTCATGACACGTTGGAAAAGGTTTTGGGTGCTTCTGCCTTATCACCCTTGCATTACTATGAATTACAAGGAATACAATGATTGATGTTGCCTTAGGGCTAAGTGGAGTGCGGCATTCCACAGAGTCCGTTCGGTTCTCAATCTTGCGGTCGTTTAACCCCTGAAAGTTAAAAACAGTCAGGAGGCCCCTCCATAAACTGGCTGTGACCGTGTCAATAAATACTAGAGGATTTTAGTTCCCTAGAGGACAACAACTATGTCTCAAATGAAAATGACAAGGGGGAATTATTTTTATGCCTATCCCCGGTGTCCTACCTAACTACCAAATTCTTTTGATTTCCTCAAGTGAGGTTAATGTTGGTTTAGTTAAGGAGATTAATTTTAGTGGTTGTATTACTCAATCGGGTAAATGGACGTGAAACTTGGTGGTGTTGTGACGACCCAAACCATGCAAGTGAGAATGAATCGAAATAAGCCTTGTATTCGATGAAAACTAGCTATGGAAGAGAGAGAGTTCTTCAATCATAAATGCATGAAACTTTCACAAGCAATTAAAAACCAAAACAATTTTTTTTGGTTTTCTTTTTGTAAATAGAGCCAAAATGAAATAAACACTTCTTTCCAATTCACTGATCTTACAACTAAGATGCTTAAAAAAATGAGAATTTTTGTGGCAAATTTCAATGGTTCACTTCGTAATGCATAATAATACTGCTAGACCATTTCAATCCAAACAACACAAATGTTCTCCAATGATAATTTTTTAATATAGATTTTAATGATAATAATGGAAACAATGTGACTATGAAAGCTACATGATCCAGTAAAAGAGAACAATAGTAATGGTCTGGTTGTGATGAGAAGATCAAGCCAATGCAATCAAACTGAAGGGGTGACCCAATGTGCAAATAATTCCACTAACTCACAAAATAATCAAGCTCACAAAAGAAATAAACACACCGCAACGACTATGTAATGAACAGGATGGTAATAGGCAACAAAAAACACCAACTAAGGCAGAGAAAAATGAAAAATGACTCAGGAAACCAAGTAGGGAAGAAAAAATTAACAGTATGCAGACACTACCGCATGGAAGAGTAAGACTAGAGCGCAGTACTGTTACACTACCACTCTGGTAAGAATTCAGGGTACGCGGTACTACCGCGCTGTGGTCAATGCTGAGGGCGCAGTACTGTTGCAAAGTATGGAAAAGCGCAACTTTTGAAAAGAAAGATGAATTTTTCAGGGTTGCTGCAGACCCAGAGGACTCATTGATCACACAGGGAGGAAAAATACAAAGAGGAGGGGTGAATAAAGGTCAAAGAGACCAAAATTCAATATTGGTTTGAAGAGAAAGAAAAAATTACAATAAAAAAATGGGTGAAAGTGAACTCAATCAATCAATTGGAGTTCAAACCAGCGGAGTCGCCATTCTTGTTAGTAGAATTTTTCCCTATGGATAAGTAAAAATTCTCTTAGATTAAAGTAGACTTTAATTGACTCTAAACTAAGACAAAACTAAACAAATGCTACCTTGAATTCCTAGATCTAAACAGACATCTGAAGATTAAAGTGCTAGAAGAAGTAGAAGAAATCTAACTGACCTTCAATCCAATTGCTTGTCTTTATGGTTGCTCCAATTTCCAAGTCCTCACGAATGAACCTGTCAAAATGAAACCAAGATACAAGCATATACAATTCTCTAGCAACTTGAAATATGAGTTAGGATCTAAATCTACAATAGATACAAATCATATCATTGAAACAAAATCAATACATGTGATTTGGGAAACAAGACAAGTTATGTTTTATTATCAACTTGAAGTCACTTACAATGGTTGCTTGATATCCAAGCCAACTTCTAGCTCCAAGTGCTTCCTCCTCTAGCTATTTCCACAAAGTTTCAAGATCATAAGTTTGATGTCTCCAAGAGTCCTCCCCTTTGCTCATGGAATGCCTTTCTCTTATAGTGTGTGGTAGGGTTAACCAATAAGAGAGAAGGGTGGATCTTGGGAGAGTTTAGTGGATCAGGCCTACTAATCACAGAAAGTGAGTTAGAATCGAATCAGGGACACCAATCCTAAAAAATCTCTTGAAAATTAAAATCCCACAAGCCATGTCAAAAAGGCTAAAAAAGGTGTACTGCACCTCCAGAATAGAGCAGAACGCGGTAGTACTGCGTGGCCGAGAAAGAGCATAGTGCGGTAGTACGGACTACTGCACTCCTAAGATGGAGCAAGGCATGGTAGTAAGGGTAAATGAAGTCTCAGCTAGGTTGATTCTTGACAAGGTAGGTTTGCCTTCAAGGATCACTCATCATTTTTCTCTTCTGGGTGTTTTAAGCAGTAGGGGAAGTGTCGTCAACTCTTTTTGTGGTGAAGATGTGACACTGTGAAATATGGAGGTATAACAACGGGCAAGTGAAAGTGGTTTTGTCTTGGTCTTCTGGAGCAATATGGATTTGGTTATAAGCACTAAAACCATCCAGAAAAGAGAAATAATTCTTCCTAGACAAGGTATCAAGGACCTTATCAATAAAAGGAGAAGGAAAGTGGTCTTTCTATGTTGCTTTGTTCAATTCTCTATAGTCTACGTAGACCTTCCATTTCCCATTCTTCTTTGGCACAATCACAAGTGGAGAATACCACTCGCTGTCTGAGATTGGGTATATAAATCTTACTTCCAAAAGTTTTTGAATTTCCTCTTTCACTATGTCCCTTAGGTTCGAGTTCATCCTTCATTGTGGTTGACACAAAGGCCTAGAGTGGCTCTTAATATAAATGTGATGGGTAAACATATTAGAAGGAATTCCTTTCATGTCTATGTACTCCCAAGCGAAAGATCCTTTATGTTGTTTCAGCAGAGTGATCAGTTGTTCTAGCTCATTGGGCACAAGGTTTCGATTGATATTTAATGTTTTCCCTGGCTCAATTTCTACTGGAACACTCTTCGAATTTTTTAGTATTGGAATTATACTGCCTTTACTGACTAGAGTTTCTTCTGTAATATTTTCTTGTTCTCTCTCATCTAATGTACTGTCCAAGATATGATAATTTTTTTTACTAACTGACATGGGCTCACTGATGAAACTATTGATAGCATCATCCTCTATTTCATCTTTGAAAGTTAAGGCTCTCCCTATTGTTAGTATTGGCTGAACGCCTTCCTCCTCCTCCAAATCCACCAAAAGTGGAGTTTCATCTTCTGCCCTTGGTCGAGATGGAGGGTATAAGGTTAGACTTTTTATCTCAGTCCCATTTGAAATAGTCATGGATCTGGACTGACAGCTAATACATGCATCCGCTGTGGCTAACCAAGGTCTTCCCAGGATCAGCGGGTGTCCCCCCAACTGGGATTTCGGCTGTAACACCAAGAAATCAGCAGGGTATTCCCATGAGTCAATAGAGATTACCAGGTCATCCAAGATTCCCTTGGGCTTGATTGTTGATTTGTCAGTGAGCTCTAAAATGTTAGGGGTTGGCCTAAGGTTAGTGAGCCCAAGTTTCTTCATAGTCTCTATGGTCATAACGTTAATAGCTGCGCCTAATTCTACCAAGACATTGGGGATTTGTGGGATTTTGACATACAAATTTTTCAATTCTCCTAAGAGATTGAATTGAGGTTTTTCCACTGTTTTCTGCAGGGCCAATCGTTCAGGGTATGGCGGTTCTCTCATCAATTGTGTAGGTTGTACTTCATCGTGTGTTAGCTCCTGAATTTCATCTACTGTTTCAGTAGGAATATCAGCATCCTCAATGATGGGAATTGATGACCTAATCATATGCTTGTAGTGCTAATTCACTCCAGTTTCAGTCACTGAGGATGGAACATCCTCAGTCATAATGGGTTCCACTACCCTCCCTTATCATAATTGTATATCATTACAGGGAACTTGGGAATTGGAATACGCAGGCATGTTGGCAGTCTCAAACTGATGAAATACTTTATTATTCGGTTTTGGGTTAGGTTGTGCAGGTAGCTGTGGTCGAAGTGGTGCATTCATAGGTGAAGCATTGTTTTGGAATTGCAGTTGTGGTTGTTGGTATTGTTGGTGAGGATACTGTTGAGGAGGGTACTGTTGATATTGAGTCTAGTGATGGGGAAATTTATTTCCTTGGTAAGAATTTCTCCAGTTGGAATTCCAGGGAACTTGATTGTTTCACTGTTGTGACCATGGTGTCCAAGAATTAGGATTTTGCATTGGGTTCTGAGATGGATGCCATTGGTTACCAGAATAATGTGAAGGGAATTGTGTATTCATATTATTCATATTGTTCATACCATTCCTATTATTCAGAAAAAATGATGGGTCTTGATTCATACCTTGATTGCGAGGCTTCCATGGTTTCTTCTGTGAAATGAAGTAAGCTTGTTCCACTTCTGAAGTGGATGCCTACAAAACTGCTTTGAACTTAGGTAGTGAGGGAAATTCCTTAGCGTTGTGATCCAACTCACATATTCTACATATTTCTGCTTTGCCAAGCGGGCATTCCTTCAGTGGGTTCTTTTTCCTACATTTGGGACAGAATACACCAAGTGTAAGATCTTCTACTACTTGCCTTTGTTTTTCTCTCAAGATATATAACTCTAAAGAAATGGAGCTCATCATATCAGTTTTAAAATTCTCCAGTAAGTTTCCTATTTCTACTCGAGTGGCTCCTCCACTAGTTGACTTGTGTGTCCTAGTGAAGACATCCTGGTCTCTATCTTTGTCTCGTTTGTTAGTTCTAGAGGATCCCCTTGAGTATGTTCGACATAATTCAATAATTTCCTCGAAGGGTTCTTTTGAGATGTCCCCTTTCCCCAACAAATTTAGCGTATCAAGGCAATCTTCTCTAATTCCTCGTAGCAAAATAATCTTAAGTACAACTTTTCCAATCTCAGCGTGTGCAGACCTTTGTAAATTGTACAACAATCTTTCCACAAAGTCTTCCAAGCTCTCTTCTTCCTTCTGAACCATTTTAAACAAATCCTCCTTTCTATCTCTGGTTCTACAATATTCTTGATATTTAGAAAGGAAGGTGTTTTTCATTTGCTCCCAAATAGTAATGGTCTCACGACCCAGACTCATGAACTAGTGCAAAGCATTTCCTTTCAAGGTGGCTGGGAATAGTTTCAGCTTCTGACCACTAGAAGTGTAATCATAGCTGCAACAGAGGATATCAAACTCAAAGATAAATTCAACATGATATTCAAAGGATTTACCATGGAAGTTCGGGAGAACTGATGGTGAGATGTTTTTCATAGGAGCTGCTCTAGGTGTCTGGAGAATAGGGAATTCTAATGTAGCCACAGTATTACCAGGCTCATTATCTTCCACTTCTTCTTCCCAGTTCTCCCTATGCTCATTCTTGCATTCCTGTTCTCTATTAGCCATGTTGTTAGTCCAAATTTAATGGCTTCCTCTATGCGTTCTTACTCTGCTTTTGCTTCTTCTTCTCTCCTCCTTTCTCCTTCTCGCCTTCTCTCTTCCTCTGCTTCTCGACGAGTCTCCAACCACACTTCTTTAGTAACTATGGTTCAATTAATATGATAATTCTCTTCTCTATCCGGTGCACCCACAACGATTCCTTTTTCTTCATGAGGTTTCTTTTCTAAAATGGGAGTAGATGGTCCAGTTGTATTCTCCACAGTTGATGCTAAATTCTCAAGATTAGGAGGGACAGAATTTCCTCTTCCTGTAGATGTCCATGGTGGTCTGGTAGAAGAATCAACCTTAGCTATTATCTCGTCGATGAATGTTTTCCTTCCCAGACCTGTGTTACGACCTCGACCTCTTCCACGTGCAGTGTTAGTATTCAAAGGGGGTTCCTGATTTGTTTTTCTTGTATTCATGCATGCTGTAAATGATTAAACTAAAATGAAATTAAAAAAAACCAACTACTAACTATGTCTATCTATTACCATCCCTGGCAACAACGCCAAAATGTTGGTCACCCTATATGCTAATTAATTAAACTAACACACATGATGCTCAATATAAATTGTCAAATCCATGGAGTTCTTTTATTTCAATGGCAATAAGACAATCTATACATAAACGTTTACAGTAGTTGATCAAGTGAATAGAGATGAATAATACTACCTATCTGCTTAGCCAACTCATTCCATAAAGAAAACTAATCTATCTCATACATCTAGGAATTCAAAGTGCAACTACCGTCCTGCAGAAATCGACCTAGCAATTTAATGATCTAAAAATGAAAATAAACTAAATTGATTTTGGAAGAAGTTAAATCCTATAATTATCAAACTACAATATTCAATCTTTACCAAAATGATCCATCCAGTAACTATTGTAAATCTATCTAATCTATGAATTGAATGAAGATACAACAACAACTAGAATTAAAACATAAGCTTGAACTTTAAATTGATAATCTATGGAAATCCTAGAAAGCATAAATGACTGAAAGGAATTGGAGCTGAGCTTGGCTATAACAACTATTGAACACACATGCATAATCAAACTAACCTACACAGTCGACTGTCACACCACGTAGTTGCAGCTATTTGTAACGCAAAGAATGAACTACCAATAAAGAATGCAATTTATAAATCTCTGTTGCAGCTATCAGAAATATGCCTAATGCAATTCCACAAACACACAACAGGAAATAAATCTAACTACCTACTTAAATCGGCAATCTCTGTGAGAAGGCGGGCCCTGGCCTTCTAACAGAGACGTCGTGAACTACCACGAATTAAGACAGATAAATTGAAGTAACTATGCTCTTCATTAAAGATGGCAATTCACAGTCTCAGTTCTCTGTTACAACCCTTACAGAATGAGTGATTAACCAACCCCATACTTTGAAATCCTTCCCATATTTATACATGAAAAATACAGTTCATGATGCACTAATCTTGTGTAGCAACGAAGATCTCTGATCTTCGTGCTGCTGAGTTACATCTAAACTGTTACAGTCGTATTGAATGAGGCTGTTAATCATAACAGATGTTGTTACTCTGGCAACCAATAGATCAACGGATTAGCAATCTGGAAGGCGACCTATCCGTTGGAGCTATACTCTATTTCAGCGACCTGTTATAGCTTCACGTGGAGAGATGCACTGTCCCTTGAAAATATGAGGAATCAAGTCAGAAGAGTAACATCTGGCACCACGTATGATTCTTTCCCAAGGCATGACGACTAATACACCTGTGCTTTGACTTAACTTAATGAAATCAACACAAGTTAGCATAAATCAAAGGATAGAATCCATAATCTTAACAATCTTAGGCATAAAATAAATAAAGCCAATAATGAATTATACCTGTCAAGATAATTGATTGATCTGGAAGAAAGGCATATATATGGCTTGTGAAAATGGGATGTAATTAGGGAAAAATGATGTAATAAGTATGGCCAAAAAAGGGCATTTCCAAGGCCCAACAGTATTAGGGTCATAGTAGTTAAGCTGGTCAAGGGTAACTACTTTCCCATTTAAGGGAAACATGATGATACAAAATACTAAAGAGGTTGTTTCCTTCATGGAGTACATGTAACTACGCTCAGAGAGGTTGTTGTAGTCAAGATCAGTATCAATTACTTCAATATCAATCATAATGATCTTGCACCCAGCTCTATGTAGACATTTTGGTACAATGCTCTTTGTTAGGATGGTATCCCATCATACACATGAAGAGTGATAGATGAGGGGACTAGCTCGGGGGATCCTAATCGTTTCCATACTTTTATGGGCATAACAGAAGTGGATGCACCTTCATCTATGACACAACGATGGATCATGAAGTTTTGTATCATGTCTGGAACTTGAAATGCAACTGATGATGGTAGTCGTGGGTCACATTTTTCAATATCAAATGTCATTATGTGTGATTCAGATGGGTTGACCGCACCGAGTGTGTTGAGTAATTCTTTTCATTGTGTTGGTCGAGACTACAACACTTCTAATGTGGACATAGTCGTAGGGTATTTATCCAAGTCATCCACAATGTTGTAATTGTTGACATATTTCATATGGGGGTTCTTAGGGATATACCTGAGTGGTATTTTCAAAATACATGGGATTTGTTCAGTATTTAGGCATGGGATTTTTAGAGGCCCCCTTGAGGGGATATAAACGTATTCCACTTGGGAGGTGGAAGGTCCATCATAAACCTTGGCTCTTGTCTTGAGAAGTTATATGAAACATATAGATATTTTGGAAAAGGCCATCACCATGTGGACGATGATCTTCTTCTTGTGTAACTACCCCTTGATTGGTGAATCCTCAGTTCCTGTAACACTGTTATTTGTGGTTGGGGAGGATTCATTTCCTGAGGAGGGTTCTTCACTATCTTATTTTTAGGTTCCACCAACTGTTGGAAATCAGGGAGAAGACGACAACGATGTGTGTAGTGACCAAAATCGCTGCAAATGGAGCAACAGTAATTGGTTTTCGGGGGAGGATTATTTCCTTGTTTGGGGGGATTGTTATTCCCCTCATTTGGATCACTCGTATTCTGGTTTTGCTGGGGAGGGGGATTTCCCCCTTTCCACGGCTACTGGTTCTACCTATTCTTACCTTTCTTCTTCCCCTGTGTCTGTGGATTCTAGGGGTTTGCAGTGTTCAATTACTCAAATTGTTGATCTTTCTAAACATAAGTAGGTTGAACTAGGTTAACCCCCATGTGGGTGGAAGGTTGCTGACCAGTTGGGCATGAGAAAGGGAAATACAAATTATATCCCGGTGGGATAAATTCTGTTTGTGCTCTGTGAGAGGTGGATTTAGGAGTGACTGGTTCCAATGGCGGTGTAGGAATCATAATTGTTTAGATAACATTTGCGTATGTAGGACTATATGGTCCATACTGTAATTGACCAACTGATGGTGTTGGTACCAGTGTAGGGGGTACCGATGTAGGTGGCATGGATGGGTAATACAGAACCATGTTGAATGCTACCAATGTGGTTGGAGGAACCTTTACGAAATGGGAAATGGATCCAATAATCCCATTCGCTGAATGTGATGAGCCCGAAGGTGTAGGACCCAACGACCAATGTCGTGGGGCATCAGGGAGGATTGTGTAAAGGTATCCCGACTGTGGATATATGAGGTCGAAATGTTGTGTTTTTAGAATATCCTCTTCCTCGTTTTGTGGCATGGAAGCGGAGACATATTTAGCTATGGTCGGTGGAGATATTTCATAATCCAATCCAATAGAAAGGGAGGTTGTATTTCGATCTTGCATGGTGTGCAATGTCTACACAGTCGTGGATGTGGTCCGTGATGTGGCTAAAAGTATTTTGATGAAACTGAGTGATAATTTTGAGGCCTAGATCATGTCATATTGGCATTTGAAAGTAAAAAATAAATGCGGTGGAAAATGTCTCAAATGTGGAATGGGTGCCTCTTCCTAGGTTTACGTACCTTTTTGCTGCTGTTTCGGGGAGTATATGCTAGAATAGGTGAAGCCTCACGGGGTCATCCACTATGTTGTTAGATGAACACCATAAATGGAAATACATAACATGGTTGGCGATATCGTCTCCCTATTTTCCTTCAAATTTGGGAATATAAGAAGGAAGCTTGTCTGGCATAGTCGACCATGTCACATCGTGAGCAATGGTGTCATTTGTTAGTTTGGCCAAATCAGGTAGATTTAAACTAGCCATAAATGGTGAGCTAGGTATGACAGGTCTTTCCATCTTGTTTGAGATATGATTTCCACTAGGGGGAGACCCAGGTGGTGTTGTGAACAATAGTTTACATGCTATGAGAGAGGATGGGTCAAAGGGATCCAAGGGGTCTCCTTGGGAAGAAGCTAATGGGGTACTATTTCCAATGGGGGAAGAAGATGTTTGGCCTTGACCAGAGTACCCTATAAATGTTGTTTGGTAAATACCTCGGCTTGAATTCCCTCGGCATGGAATACGGGGGGAAGGTGTCAAAAAAACCCCCAAGAGAGGGGATAGGCCTTGCAGTCTACGATGCTATCTTATGATGTTGTTTGTTCCTCAATGGTGAAGGGTTTATGTCAATATGATAGTGATAATGGAATAAACACAATTGAACAAATGCAAAAATATGCCACCACAATAGATGCAAAATGGTGTGACAAGTGAGTGATATGTGCAATATTGGTTTTAGTGCATGAGTTCCCACATGTAGTTTCCTTTTATTACAAGTTAGTGAACTTGTAGTTAAAAAGAAAATAAATGTAAATTTCCTAGATGACCTAACATGCTTCCTTTCAAATGTAATTCGGCCTCTCAAAAGCACAATTGATGGTGATAATGGTATCCACGCAGCAATTGACTAGTGGAGGTAAAAAAGAGCTAGTTATATCGGCGATGGGGTCAATGATACAAACAAAAAGACTTGGAAACACCTCCCAATGACAATAGCTAACATTAGTATTCAATTGCACTCACAATTTCACCTTGGTGATATCCTAAGTTGGGCCACTAAGATACCTTGCATCAAGTGTGGATCAGTGGTTCAGCCTACATGGTATAGTGTCGTCTCCATACAACAATCTAAGTGGCTTGTAGGGAAGAGCAGAGAAACTATACCTTGGCATTCACCTCCTTCGTCACGACGCACTTCTTATCCGAGTTCTCTTTTAACACTTGCTTATAGTAGGATTTTGTAAGTATCCTAAAGGACAACAATGCTATGTTTCAAAATATTTCTAATGAAACTATATTAATAGGAATTCATGGATTTCTAGCGCAACTAATCCTACCTAACTAAAATATTGTTTTGTGACCTCTTGTGGAGGATTTTAGTCGGTTAAGAAAATTAAAATGTTTATCTTAAGGGGTCTATATGTTTCACTTATGGAGTGTAAGAGGGCTATTTAACAATTCCTACCTTTCTGATTCACCAAGCTCACATAAAGTGCGAGGTGAAGAGCATAATTTGGATTGGAAGAGTATTTGCGCCTCTTATTGTGTGCTAGTGAAGAAAACATGTGATAAAATAAAATAAAAAATGATTATGTTGGAAAATTAACTAAAAGAGTATATCAAGAAATATCTACTTTTAACTCTAAGAGATGCTCATGGCGCTTCGCAAAATCGAATTAATCTATGTAATAGACAAGTGCGCAATGGAGGTATTTCACACTTCTCGCCCTTTTTCTGATTCACCAAGCTCACATGAAGTGCGAGGTGAAGAGCACACGTTGGGTGACAAGTGTCTTTAAGTCCTTGCTTGTGTGCAAAATGCGTTTTCTACACTAGCAATACTACTAAAAACAACATGTTGATTTGATGCATAAAAAAGAAATGGTCCTAAGTAGTAGTGACAACAATGGGGCCCGTTGAAAGCCTCAAAGTTGGTTATATAGCTAAGTTTCAAGGGAGATGTATTGTTTACTTCCTAATATCTTTCTAGGTAGACTAATTAATAAAAAATTAAGTAATTGGGTGAATTAGCCTTAATTTAAGTTCATTAGTAAGCAACAATTGGGATGCCAAACTAAGATATGTAGCTAAAAAACAAATAAATAACAGTATCCAGTCTAAAGTGGACTTTGCGGCGTGTACTGCGTAGGTTAATACAAAACATACATACTGTAGCACAGGTAATACATTAAGATTCTACGCGGGTGCGATGAGCGATGTAGCGCGAGTATGAAACTAGTAACCTGTGCTATGCACGCAACTGTCCAAGTTGAATCTGTGCTATTAGCGTGGCAGAGACGCCAAGAACCACCCTTTGGAAAAAAAAATCTATGGACGTGATGGGGCCAAATTCTAGAAGCAATAGGTGGAATACATGCTCTCGAGCAAGTGAACAACACCTAGATATAGATACTTAGCATAAAACAACCTAGTTTAAAAATAAATGAAAAAATAAGTATGGTCGCCATTAGAACTGTTATGGAAACAATTGCACAAGTGCACTCTTCCACTTGGTTAGGGGCTAATCCTTGTAGGTTTTTGAAAGACCTCAGTCCTTGGAGCCCCTTTTTGGCAGTTGGTATTCCTCCAAGTGATCATGCAAGATATTTTTCGTGTAGTTCACATTCAAACATGAAAATATTGATTAAAATGAAATAAAAGATATGGGGGAAAGATTCAAACTCCAACAACAACGCAACGTTATGATAAACCACTCTTGTATTTCCCAATGGAATAGTTGTACAACACCTAGGAGGTGAAGGATTCAAGGGAAGCCAACAATCTCTCCTAGGGAGGCCTTTCTTTTCCAAACTAAGTGCTAAGTCGGTGGAAGAACAATGGAGCTAAACACTTGCCCCTTTATGGTAGGTGGAAAGCAATCTTGGAAATGCTTACAATGGTAGGAAATGGTGGGCTATGAGGAAGCTCCAACTCAAATCCAACAACATAACATTTCTCTAATTTCTCTCTCCCAAATGCATGCCAATGTATTCTTTTTATAGGCCAAGAGGTTGCCATCAAACAACTAGATACAAATGTGAACTCTCCTCCTTCATGAGCTTGTTCCAAGGTACAAAAGGGGGGCTGATTAATTCCCCCAAGTTTGTGATGAGCCAAATTGTAATCCTTGGGGAAGATTGAGCCTTTAATGCGTTGTTGTTGTATGAGAGTGTCATTATCATAACCTTGTTTTGTGATTTTTTAATGGCATGCACCTTATATGATAGAAATCCATGAGAAATCATAGTTGATTGTATCAAAGGGACACTTTTAGATAAGAATGATATTGTTAGCTTAAATAATAACCATCACGACTATTCTAGCCAAATTAGTGCCAATACATGCTTCCACCAAACATGACACTAACATGTCAATCTAAATGTCAAAAATGGTAGGGCAAAGGAGAAAACCTTATTTAAATCCTATGTTACAATTAATTTCTTTCAACCAACATTCAAAACCTTCAATAATCCTCAACTTGGTAATGACACTCTCATACAACCTTAACACATCAACTCTCAACTGAAAACAACCTTTCACTCTTCTAATCTATCCCAGAGGTTATTTCTAGGAATTGTGTCAAAACATTTCCTAAAATCAACAAAGAAAAATAGGAGATTGGTTTTATTATTACAACATTCTTATGTGATAATCCTCAATGCAACTGCATGGTCCATAATTGAAAGATAGCTGGTAAAATAGCTATGATATTTAGCCAATTTTCCATGACTATAGGTTTTAGTCATTTTTATAGGACTATGTAATCTTGTTTTTCAAAATAATTCTATATTACTTGGCTGAAAAATACAGAATCATAACAAACCAGAATTTGAGGGGCTATTTTTATCCCTACTTTTAAAATATAAATAATGAGGCTTTGAGACTTTGGTTTAGGTCAGCCAAATTTAAGAGGTTGTGAATGTTGGAGATAAGGACAAGTTCTCTAATTTTTATCTCCTTACAACTCTAGCTACAACCATTATTAATTGAAGCGGTAAATAGATTGAATGGTGGAATGTAAGCTTTGTACACTCCCCACACAAATTCAACAATAACTTTTAAGGGTCAATAGCTTAAATCTTGGGAGACGAGTTTAAGACTCTCTCCACACATGTTCAAATCCCTAATAAAACAATAGCCATAACCATCAATATTAGTAACTAAAAATAGTAATCCATATTTATGGATTAAAAAATAACAATCTCTACTATAAAACTTACTTAATACTAAGAAAAAAAATTATTTACATAAATTAATACTCTACTTTAAAACTCCATACCAAGGAAAAAAGTTTTTACTTACATAAAATTATACCCCAATAGTAAACCTATACCTCCATTGTTCTTTCATAGAATATTGCTTTAAATGGAGATATTTGCAGATTTAAAACGAAACGATACTATAAAAAATATGTCCTCAAGGAAGTGAGCTGATGACTCCCAACAGGCTAGGTGACCTATGAATAAATTCGTTATTTTTAAATAAATTAAGAAAACGTTAATATGAATATGAATATAACATGTGAAAAACACAAATAAGTGACTCAATATGAGGTAAAGAGTAAATAAAAAAATCAATGAAAGTAATAATGCCATGAGATAAAAAAAAATGAAGAAACAATAGAAATAATGCCATTAGATAAAAAATGAAGAAACAACAGAAATAATGCCATGAGGTAAAGAGAGACCCAAAATACAAGAGTTTATTAATTTATGAAGAAGAGCTACATACCCATTGATGGGCATATCACAGCATCAAAAAGCTAGCCAACGCCAGATTCCTGGAAATACAAGAATTGATTAATTGATGGGCATATCCCAACATCAATTAATTCATTACTTGATGGGCATAGCACATCATCAACAATATTAATTTATGAAGAAGAGCTACATATTTGTTGATGGCCATAACTCAACATCAACAAGCTAGGGAACGCTAGATTCCTGAAAATACAAAAGTTTATTAATTTATTATTAATTTATTAAAGTACTTGTATAATTGCTAAAAGTTGTACTGTTCGTAGCGTAGGTAACAGTTAGCAGAACTGGTAACTTGAACACTGAAGGACAGGAAGCCGCAAAGGTTGAAGATACTATTCACAATGTCAGTAAGCCACGCGTCGCAATAAGAGTCACTGGCTACATAAGGGAATTCCGCATCCCCGTAGGCAGTGGGCCCACTGGTCGCTGTAACCTCTTGTCTTCCATGATATTCCTCCAGATTTATGAGTAGCTATTTAGCCTATCTATCTATTTCCAAAGTTTCATTAAGGAATTTTTCCTACTACAACTAAATTCTACCTATTTACAACTCCCCGGCAACAACGCCAAAATTTTGGGTGTGTGAGTTGTCTCAAAGAATCGCCTAATATTTAATTATCGACCGGGGTTGGTAATCTTAGAGTTGTGGCAAAGTATATGCTGAGGTGGACGGTACCTAAGTTATCGGCTCGGCATACCTTAGTAATGTTTAATAAAGAAAAGACCGAAAGATCTTTCAAAATGAAAAACCAAGTCAAACTTTTAAGAATACAACTACTAAGCTTATTGGACCTAACTAAACCAATAGACCAGAATAGTATTAAGCTATACTAATCTACTCTATGATGAAATAATGAAAAGGATAAAAACAAATACTGATAAAAAATAAAACTACTTCTTATGAAAATGGAAACCACTTGATCAATCCTTGAGATTCTAATCTAGGAATTAGGAATGACAACTATGAGCAAAGTCATAACTTTATTTATGAAATGGTTAAACTTGCAACTAATCTATGACAAGAACTTGTAACAAAATCACAATTACTGAATGAATCTACACTCTAAATTACTCATGCATTAATAACTAAGTTGAGCTACCTAATTCCATCCGTCTCGATGATGTACATCGAATGTGATAGGAACTGGAGTGAATGTATCGTAATTACTTTCGAATGTAACGGCAAAGCAAAATGGAAGTGAATCTAGATTAATTTCTACAAAGAGATGTAAACTACAAAGAGACCAATTACAATTAATATTAAACATTATGAATTATTCCTTATCCATGACAAATGACATTTGAAGAGTTAAAAAGGACGAAGATGTTATTTATAAATCAATCTATTCATAAGAAAGAAAGAACATGTATTTTCATTAACTACTTTGGAATTAAGGATATACAACTATTTACACTATCTAGGCATGTGCAACTGACTTAGAAGTAAATTTAATCTAGAAGCAAGTAGAAAATTTAATAAAACTTAATTTGGAAGTAAGTAGAAAACTTGATAAAACTATGTTGAAGAAGCAAGTAGAAAACTTGATAAAACTTATATTATCTCTGCATCAAATCATACCTATGAGTGTCTAATATAAATGAGAAACAAATCCTATGTTTGAACTGGAAATGATAATTAAACCACGAAAACTTACGCTATTTTTAAAACATTTAAACTAAGGTTAAGAAGGAATGAATGAAAACTAAGAAAGCTAAGTTGGAACTCTATGTAATCCAAAGCAAAGTCCTAATTACATCTACAAATACATGTTAACTACAGGAAACAATACAGTGCAAAAATCTAAGAATTTGATTCTTAAACAAGCATGAAAACAAAGCAGGAAATATTAAAGTCTGTATGAGGATCCAGATGGCAGTCTGAAGACAGTCCGAATGACGGTACGAATAAAAGAAAACAACATCAACTATGGAAATAAACAGACTGAATGATCTTAACGCCAGCTGGTGAATGCATATGAACCTACAATGCAAAGAAAGCAGTGAATAGACTATTTAAGAACTAGAATAAGAAAAAGTCATTTATACTAATCATTATCTAAGGAAACGAACTATTTCTATTAAAACAAGGCAGAAATGTAAATAAAACTAACCTACAACTACATGAAAGAAATTAACAGAACTAATTCTAACTATAAACTAAACTTGAAACAACAACTAGTTAAACTCTATCTAATTGTGAAAGATTGAAAGAAAACTGAGAAAACTATGCTTGACTAGCCATTATCAATTCTAGAAATGTAAATTAAATTAGCAGCAAGATACAAATTATAGGAGACAAAGAAATGACATACAAAGGAAAACAGAGTTAACTACATGCACTGAAAAATAAACTATTTACTTGCAGAAAGGAAAGTACAAAATATACATAAAAAACTCCGGTTGTTGAGGCGCCCTTCCCAGCAATCAGAGATTGAAGCTTAACTCAAACTAGTCACCAACACTAGAACATCAATAGCTGAATCACAAAATTCTATTAACTAAGAAAAGTTACAGCGTTTCTATGTATAAAAATCAATGATAGCGAATATGTATATTATCGCCATGTTTCTCCACAAGGGCATCTTTATATAGGTTTAAAATCAGAGAGAAGGTCAACGTAGTCGACCTCTCTAAAAATATAATTCTTAATGACTACAAAATGGCTGTAGGGTGGTTCACGACAACGCACAGGCCGTATGCTTGTTTCCATGGCGTTGATGTTGATGTATATGTAACTTCATAATGTATTTCACCCATGTATTTCATATATGTATTTTTTACTCCTATAGAGATGGTATTATTCCAGTATATGGAAGTGTTTGTATTCCTATAGAGATGTTATTATTCCTCTATACGGAAGTGTCCCCATGTACCTTGTGTCCAAAGGAAAACCTCTAATTCATTGTACCTTGTGATTTATGATCTGTACAATATAGGGTTTCTGCCTCTTCCAGATATGAGTCAAAAATAGGTGACCTTGGCAAAAAGGTCATAACTTGGGCTAGGAAGCTCCAAATTAAATTTCCTAAAAAGTGATAGGTAGTACACAGACTATACTATCTCAGGAAACTTTTTCAGAGGCTGAAGTAGAACTAGTGACACGTGGCACGTTGTACAAGTTCGCTGTCCTATTTTATCCCATAAACAAGTCACGTTGCGACACTTGGCATAACTCTCTCTCAGAGAATCCAATTGAGGTCAGACCTATCGGGATGGAAATATGACAGGACGGGCTATCTCAAGAAAAAATTTCAGACCCTGTGGATTGAAAGGTTCGGAGTTACACCAGAAACAATCAGGTACATATTTCTGTCATAACAGAATTATTTTTGAGCACCTTCATTCATGGCTTCCGGAATTTAGGGTTTTGAAGAAAGTTGGAATTTTTGTAATCAGAGACCACGGCTGAATGCTACTCATCAAAATCGAAATTTAGAGACCAAGATCAGAATTTTTGGTTGGGCAGAAGGTCGGGCTTGATCAGACCCTAGTTCGGGACTTTGATCAGAAAAGTGGAAAATTAGGGCTTCTGTAAAAATGGGAATTTTTGAAATCTCTGACCACGGCTGGAAGCTCCTCAAAAAAGAAGAATCTTACAGCTTTGGATCAAACCTTTTGATTGGGCAGAAGAGTGGGCTTCATCAAACCCGATTTGAAGGTCACATCCAGTGAATCCAGAAGTTTCAAAGGAAAAATTGAGGAGTGAAACTTTGCAGTTTTCAAATTCTGAATATACTAGCTTGATCAGCTCATCAAGGTGCATATTTCTATCCTTTCAGAAGTTTGAAATTCAAAGTTTAAATTTTTGGGGTTTCTCTAACAAACCCTAATACAACTTCAAATCCAGTTCCTGCAAATCAAGTGGATTGGTTTAATCCTAGAAGAGGATGGATTGGTCACCTGCATAAGCGAAGAAGTTCATGTTTCATAGGGAGATGAGGCTAAGGCCTTACATAAGAAGATTACAAGCAATCTCGACAGGTATGACTCATCCAGGTATGTCTCGAGATTTGTTCATGATTAAGTTTATGATATTTTTTCTTCATATCATTACAATACAATCTTGATTAATTACTAGACTTATCATATCACCTTAATAGAAGATATTCATTGATTAAGGTTTTGACACTTATGATTGTACTAATGCATTGTGATGTTGTATGAGGTTTATATTGTCCGCTAACATGAAAGGTACACCAAGAAAGACAAATCATGTTCTAGTTCAAGAACATATGATCATGATGACACAAAGACAAAGATTCATCCATTGTCATGGATCACATAGAAGATCTACTTACGAGGTATGTATAACTTGGTTCTACAATGGATAACTTATGAGACATGCAGGTTCCTAGCACAAGTCACTGAAGAGAACCAGAAGACATTATGCGGGTATGTTAGACATAACTAGCTAGCATGCTAATCCAAGTATGTTTTCCTCTATCAAGCTAGAATTCTACCTTGTGTTAGGATCTTATATTGTTGCATTGTTGATAATGATTATTCATGAAATCATAGGTTTGAATAGTCATGGTTGTATACATATTATGTTTCTTACTATAATTGATGATATGACTAACCAGAAGAATCATGAAGTTATAGGTTTGAGTAATCATGGATTTATGCATTGATGATTTAACTAATCAGAAAAGTCTTATGATCAAATAAGAATATGCATGAGTAAAAGAAGACTTCCCTGAAACCTTGAATACTAATGTTTATTATCTATGAATGATCATGACTATACATGTTTAAAATTATTGTGTTTTGTTAGTATTAAGATTATACTAATAAATGTGTGATTATGTATGAGACCTCAAGGATAACACAATGATTATACTAATAAGCATGCATAATGATTAACGATGGATATAAGGTAATCTAGGAAGCAAAGATTAAGAGGGAGCACACTCCAGTTGTTCCTGCAAGAAAGAAAATGAGCACACTTCAATAGTTTCTGCAAGGATGTAGATATTCAGAGGGAGTTGACCACTTCTCACAATCCACATCAGAATGGAGTTGCAAACATTCAGAGGGAGCCCACCCAGCAACCAAACAAAGAAAAGTATTTGAATTGTAATTTCTTACATAATGTTGTTCAATGATGTATATGCTTATGTTCCTAGAATTAGGTTGTGTATTATGCATATTAGAATAGTTGCATTGATGAACAGTATACTACTAATATACATGGCTAAGTGGCCTATGGCACTGTACAACATTCCATTGCTACTTATCTAGAATGAAACCTCTTTGCTAACATGTTAGGAGTTGTGCACACTCTTAACAATGTTCTGGTAGAGATTGGAAGGCATCTAGAAAGTTACGGGATATGGATAAATGTTGTATTGAAGCATTGGCTAAGATAATTGCATGACTGTATGACATATTTCTTTATGTGTAAGAATTTGTTCTGAAAACTATGAGATGTTTTCTAATCATGCAATTTAACTTG
Organism: Larix kaempferi; assembly: GCA_027924585.1. NCBI lineage: Eukaryota > Viridiplantae > Streptophyta > Pinopsida > Pinales > Pinaceae > Larix > Larix kaempferi. The sequence goes on along the minus strand of BSBM01000809.1, from coordinate 6,635,293 downwards.
TTGTGTAGGAAAGATCGTATACCATCACCTACAAAAGAAGGACTACAACATTTGTTCAGCAACAAAGTTATCTATTGAAAATATTGAAGATATTGAAGTTCCTAGGATCTGGGAAGAATGCCATGATCGAGGAGTACAAGTCGATCATGAAGATGTTTGGGATGCAGTCCCAAGACCTGAAGGGTAGTCTATAGTGACTTCCAAGAGGATCTACAAGATCAAGCATTCTGCAGGTGGTAGCATAGAGACTTTTGCTCCTGTATCCAGATACACTTCCATCAGATCAGTACTTGCTTTGGCTGCAGTGATGAAGTCGAAGATACACCAGATGGATTTCAAGACAACCTTCTTGAATGGTGTAGTTGAAGAAGAAGTGTATGTGGAGCAACCACTTGGTTCTGAGACACATGATAGGGAGTCATATATGTGCAGAAATTGGTATGGTCGGATAGACAGCCTTCTATTCAGTTTGGGATTTACCAAGAGTAAAGCGGATTCCAACCTTTACTACAAGGTTGAGGAAGGAAATCGAATGATACTACTATGTGGATGACCTGTTTGTAACAAGATATGACAGATTCATTGCTGACATGCAACGCAAGCTTGCTCCCAAGTTCGAGATGAAGAACTTGGCGATGATGCACTATTTGTTTTTGGCATGAAGGTGTGGCAGAGTGCAGATGGAATCTTCCTTGGACAAGGGAAGTATGCAGTAGAGATATTGAAGAGGTTCGGAATGATGGAAGCAAGGCCATGGCCACACAAATGGCATCGAACCTGAAGCTTATGTGTGATGCTTCATCTAAGCCGGTTGATGTCTCTATGTATTGTCAGATGATTGGGTCCTTGATGTACCTGACAAACACGAGACTGGATATTTTCTTTGCGGTGAACACATTGAGCCAATTCCTAACGGATCTGAGGAGTGTTCACCTGGTTGCTATAAATCATATTCTGAGGTACCTAAAGGGTACAGTTGGTTATGGGCTCAAGTATGAAGCGAATCAAAAGTTTAACCTGCAGGGTTATGTTGATTCAGATTGGGCAGGCAGTGCTGCAGATAGGAAGAGCACATCTGGGTGCTGCTTCAGTATGGGATCAGGTGTGATCTCTTGGTTTAGTAGGAAGTAATCCTACGTAGCACTGAGTACAGCTGAGGCAGAGTATGTTATAGCCTGTTTAGCTAGTTTTGAGGCAATATAGCTTCGGAAGCTACTGTCAGAGTTATTTGATCTCCCACCGGAGACTACTGGTATATTTTGTGACAACCAGAGTTGCGTCAAGCTATCTGAGAACCCGGTGTTCCACGATAGGTCGAAACACATACAGATCAAATACCACTATATTAGGGATATGGTGCAGAGAGGAGCAGTGAAGCTCCTGTATGTTGTAACGGATGAGCAGATTGCAGATGTGTTGACGAAGCCACTAGCTAGAGTGAAGTTCGAGTACTTCAGAGAGAGGCTTGGTGTTCTTCAGATCGACGACACTTCGAGGAAGAAGTGATGAAGACATTTGCTGAAGCCATTCCAAGCATGCTGGAAGGAGGATCCTTCACATGGTTGTGGATGTAAGCGCTAGATGATGAGCATCAGGATGATGTTCTAGTTTCTGCTCTGTATGATTAGTTGGATCATTTACATTTATGTATGTACGCATCATGTTGGATGCTGGATATGATCAATTGGATCATTTACATTTATCTATGTATGCATCATGTTGATGCTTGGACCATGTATCTGTATATGTATCAAGTATGATCAGGTAGATCATGTATGTTGATGGATACATTGTGTGGATCATGTACCTATGTATGTATCAGGTAGATACATTGTATATGATGATATGTATCAAGTAGATACTTGGTATGCATTAGGTGGATGCATTGTATGATCAGGATGATTGTGGATGACGAGCTTCTCCAGATGACATGCATCAGGACGATGCAGTGATGATGATTAGGATGATCATGTCTACATCAGCATGATGTATGGTGAATATCAGGATGATACTTTGTGGCCGTGGATCAGGTTGTACAGATAAGCATGTCTAGGAGATCCTATAGGTCAAAGTTGTGTACCCGTAACAGCCTGGGATGCTCTTTCGAGACCTTGCTTTGGGAGGACATGTAATTTGTGCCTTGGGAGATCTTCAGGTCGGATTTGTGTACCCATAACATCTTGAGATAATCTTGCGAGGTTTTTTCATATGGCATGTAATTTTCTCCTAAGAGATCTGGACATGATGAAAAAGGCCTCAGATGCTTCAGCTAGGTTTTTCCATGACCACATGTAATTTGCTCCTGGGAGATCTGAACAGGAAGAAAAAGGCCTCAGATGCTTCAGCCAGGTTTTGTGGTGAACCACATGTAATTTGCTCCTGGGAGATCTGAACGGGATGAAAAAGGCCTCATATGCTTCAGCTAGGTTTTGTGGTGGACCACATGTAATGTGCTCCAAGGAGATCCGATAGGTAGAGCTGTGTGCTCGTAACAGCCTGGGATGCTTGAGCCAGGTTTTGTGGTGGACCACATGTAATGTGCTCCTGGGAGATCCGACAAGTAGAACTGTGTGCTTGTAACAGCCTAGGATGCTTTAGCCAGGTTTTGTGGTGAGATCACATGTAATGTGCTCCTGGGAGATCCAACAGGTAGAGCTGTGTGCTCGTAATAGCCTAGGATGCTTCAGCCAGGTTTTGTGATGGGTCACATGTAATGTGCTCCTGGGAGATCCAACAGGTAGAGTTGTGTGCTTGTAATAGCCTAGGATGCTGCAGCAAGGTTTTGTGACGCACGTAATAAGTCCTGAGGATTCCACAGTATGGCCAGTGATGATGAAGACCTGCAGGTGGTGGGCCTACATCCAGTATGAAAAAGGACTGTCTCTGTAGAACTTCCTATGATGAGTAGATTCAAAGATTGATTGAGATAACAGCAGCAGTGACGATGACGATGATTCGAGGATGATGATTCGTTGATGATGATCGAAAGAGGAAGACTTGTGCTAGTAGATCTGTGTCGAGAAATACCTTCCTAGTTAAGAGGGAGTGTTTATGTATATGTAACTTCGGAATGTATTTCACCCATGTATTTCATATATGTATTTTGTACTCCTATAGAGATGGTATTATTCCTCTGTACGAAAGTGTTTGTATTCCTATAGTGATGTTATTATTCCTCTATACGGAAGTGTCGTCATTTATATTGTAAATGTCATAACTTATACTTGATGGGTTATTAGACCACCTTGTTGGGGTCAGCCCTGTATAATTCACGTGGGTCGAAGGGTTATTAGACCACCCTATTGGGGGTCGGACATGTGAGTCAAAGGGTTATTAGACCACCAAGTGTGGGGTAGGCCCGGATTAAGGTAACCATGGGTTAAGATAGACATGTAGGCCCCATTAGTTTATTGGGCAGGACATAACAAGTATAAATAGAGATCGGGAGATCTCTATTTGATCATTCTATTCTCTCTCACACTCTCAGGAGAGTGGCGCACTTGTGGAGGAGGAGAAGCTGCTGCTAGGAGATGTATATCTCTTATGCTTGGGTTGTATCATTGCTCTATCTATCTCTGAGGAAGTTATTGGGGTTTTTCACCTTTATGGTTTTCCCCAAGTAAACTCTGTGTCTCTTGTGTGCTTGCATTAGTGTGTCCATGATTGATATGTTGTAGATTTGTTGTACATGTTGTTCTCTCACTTAAGATCCTAGATCAGATTGAAGTAAATTCTGAAAATTTAACAGTTGATTCTTCTTGACGTGAATGACGTGAGTTGGTTTCCTTCCATCAGGGGCATCGGATGCATTGGCAGGCTGAGCGTGGGAGGACGAGAATCTTCTGGAACATTGATGTGGGTAGGAGTGCATGTTGTTAGGCTGGGAAAATAGGAGGACAGAACTTTTGGAGCGTTGATGTGAGAAAAAGATGTGTTGTCAAGATAGGCAAGTAGGAGGGCGAATCTTCTAGAATAAGGGCTCACCAACCACGACAGCCATCTTGCTAACAGAACCCATCTTTCTGTTTTTGTCTTTATGGCCAGAAATATTCCAACCAACGATTTCACGGGTTGAATGAAGGGCTGAACGACGGGTTCAACGCTGCTGGGCGTCTTCGGTGTGAAAGCGTGTCTGAATGAAGGTCCGTTTGAAACCCATTTCCTACAGAATGAAATCTAGTTTCCAAGCAAGTTGAAAAATGTTAAATAAACATTAATAAATCACAATATGACGAGATTTAACAAAAAATCAATTGATATGTGAATATATGCATATTTGGGTTTGATTGACGGTCTGAATGGCAAGAAGAATGACTTATCGTATCAAAAATAGTAAAAATAACGCTAGTCAGAGCGGTTTTACTGATAAAAAACGGTGACAAAATGGACACCAACATTCGCCCAAACCAAAGATATGCTAGGTCCCCCTGTGCAACAAAAAGAGAGAAAAATTAGGAAGAAGGTCGAGTTGCAGTAGCAGCTTCTTTTGACTTGGACGATGAGGACGTAGACTTGGCCTGGAACCTCTTGAATTGATCCTTCAAGGTATCATACCTCAACCAGAGAGAAATGTTGGAAGTTGTTTTGGCATGATTCAAATCTTCAATGGTTTTCACTTGCAAACGCAATTCTTTGTTTTCTTGACAAAGCCCAAAGATAATTTCAACATTCCTCTGGTTTTGGCCTATTAGCTGAGATAGTTCTTGGGTCAACCTTTCCACTTCCTGCTGATTTGGAGTGGACTTTTATCTATGGTTTTCAGAATCCTTTGCAGGACTCAACTCTCTTGCAAATATTTTAGGTTCAACTGTATGTTCTTCAAGAGCCTTGTCTTCATTGTGTGCGGGATAAAATTCAAAGGTGGGCGCTTCACACGAATGAGAAGATACAATTGCTAATGTAAGGAGGGGTGTTTCAATGGTATGGTCATTCAACTGGTCATGAGGACTGGCTGAACGATGGTCTGAGCAGGTTTTTCCTTCCTCGATTTGGTGGGTATTGGTGAAAAAAGTGGAGGTTCCGTGGTCATGTCCTTCTTGTAAAGTTAGTCACAACAGATCTAATGAACAAGTAAATCAATCAAAACAGATGAACATAGAAAATATGGTGTAAAACTGTGCAAAACATGCATCAGTGCTCAATATCCCAAAGAGGGTGAATAATTACAATACGATATAGTAACAATGACTGAGCAATCCGAATTGACTAAGGAGGTCATTTGAATTACTGAATGGTGTAGCTTGGCTCCAACTAGGATTCCTCATCATCAATCAGTGGTGGTCATCAATGCACAAGAACCAGTCATCCAGGTGTCAATCTGAGTCTAACTGAGTGTAACAAGTGTAACTGAAGTGTATAGCACTGATATAGGGAAGGAGGCTCAGTGGAAGGTGCATGGGAGGCTTAACTGAAGTCAGAACAAGTCATCTAGTCAATCTGGAGGTCCAACGGAGTGAAACTAGCCTCAAGTTAAGGAGAATCGGAGCTAACTGAGTGTAAACTGAGTGGGTGGGTGAAGAAGTGTGCCCTTCTCTGGAAGTAGGTGAGAAGTGGGAGCCTGCATGACTAGGAGGGATAAAAATCTGATGGAAGGAGCTCCCAGGTGCTAGAATGAAGTGGATAAGGTGCTGGAGGCATCAACCTAGTGACTGGGATGCATGCAAATTGCATGCAAACCCTAATTGCATGCAAGGTCCTGAAAATGATGATGTGGATATCCGAAAAACCCCGCTCAAGCTAGAATATGATGTGCAAAAATAATGTAGGGCCCTGGTTACTAAGAACAAAGGTCACCCCAATACAATAATCCAAAAAAGAATGCTGAAAATAAGCTAAGTGAGGAAAGAGGGAAAACCCAGTGGGAAGAAAGCGCCCCCTCAAGCTAAAGCATAATAATGGATCAATCTGTCTCCACGATGATGGAACTCACCCCCAACAGTGAACCGAGGTAAGAGATATTCTTCTCAGTGAATCTCTTGGTGAAGATTCTGCAATTTGCTCATCGATAGGGCAATATTACATAATGATGGTGCAATCATGCACCAAATCTCGAATGCAGTGCATATGAATCTCAATGTGTTTGGTCCTCTACCACTGAATTGGATCTGTGGAGATATTTATAGCACTTTGATTGTCACAAAAGAGGACAGTCAAAGTAGTGCCACCAAAACCAAACTCAGAAAGATACCCTGCAACCAAACTGCCTCAATGCAGGCATTGACTTCCCCTCGATACTCTACCTCTGCTGAAGAAAGTGCAATGGCTGCCTACTTTTTGCTTGACCAGCAAATAGGACCATGTCCAATCATGAAAACATATCTGGAAGTGGACTTCCGATCTATGCTATCACCTTCCCAATCTGAATCAGTAAAACCAATGAAGTCTAGCTCAAAATCTGCAACATAATGTATGCCAAAATGTTTCGTACCTTGCACATATTGCAAGATCTTCTTGGCTGCCCACCAATGAAGCTCATGGGGATTCTGCATATACCTTGACACAACACTCACAACATATGAAATGTCAGGCCTTGAGTGTGTTAAGTAAAGTAGTGAACCAATCAACTGTCGATACATAGTGCAATCTGCAAGCGACGTAGAATTTCCCTTCTCAAGACTGATTCCTTAGAGGAATGGGAATGGGGTTGCCTTACATTTAGCCATATTAAAATTCAATAACAGGTCGGAAAGCATACTTTTCTTGAGATATAGTGATCCCATCAAAATTTTGAGCTATCTCCAAACCCAAAAGTGACAGCAAGCCCAAATCGCTCATGTCAAAAGCTAGATTTAAGGAAGTTTTTAGCTTGTTTATTGAAGTAAGAGTGCTACCAGTAATGAGAAGATCATCAACATAAAGTACAATAACCAACAAATTACCTTTAAATTGCTGTAGGTACACATTCGGATCAGATTTGCATCTTTTGAAATTCTGAGAAAGAAGGAAGGAGTCCATCTTTGCATACCAATCTCTTGGGGCCTATTTTAAACCATACAAAGATTTCTTCAATCTGCAAACTAATGATGGATCTGATGTATAACCTTCTGGCTACTTCATATATACCTCTTTAGCAAGATATCCATGTAGAAAAGCACTCTTCACATCCATGTGGTGCACTTCCCAGTGCTTTGATGCAGAAATTGCCAAAACTAGGCGGATGGAATCCATCTTTGCAACCGGTGCAAAGGTCTCAGTGTAGTCCACTCATTGGACTTGGGAGAAACCTTTTGCCACCAAAATAGCTTTGTATTTGCTGATAGAGCCATCAACAGAAACTTTTGTGCGGTATACCCATTTACATTGGACTAATTTTTTTCCAGGTGGAAGAGAAACTAGCTCCCATGTATTGTTCTTTTGAAGAGAACTATACTCTTCATCCATGGCACTTTGCCATATTGGATCTCGGTGGGAATGATAGTATGTTGTGGGATATGAACCAATCATCAAATAACAAATCTTAGGAATTAATGGATTAGAAATAGAAAGATCCATACCTACTCTTTGAAAGTCTTCTCTTGTTCGTCTTGGATCAGCAGGATTTCCAATGTTCGAACCAGCAGATTGAAGAGTGTTTTGGCCCACTTTGGTAACTGGGGAGGATCATAATGGTAGGATTCCAAACTTGATATGTCATGACATCATGTGCTGCTACAATATCATAAATATCAGAACCAATACTTTCATTGTCGCTACTCGAATCTTCTTTTGGTGAAGGCGGTGAAACGACAGTTTCTTCCTCGACTAGTTGCAACTCTTGAAGCGGTTCTTCAAATTGCACACTGCGCTCTATGAATATATTTTTGGATCTGATATCCATGAGTTTATATGCCTTTGATTATTCCCCATATCCTATCAGTATGCATTCAATACTTTGTGGATCCAAAGCTCGTCTCTTCTTGGAAGGAATTCTAGCCCATGCAGTAGAGCCAAAAACTCTCAAATTTGACACATGCAGTTTGTGACCAAAGAATGCTTCTAAAGGAGTCATACCTTTCACGGATGAATGTGGAACTCGGTTATGAATGTATGCAGCAACATTAATTGCTTCATCCCAAATATTTGCAGCCAAACCTTTTGACTCAATCATGCAAGTATCCATATCTTTCAGTGACCGATTTTTCCTTTCCGCTACACCGTTCTACTGGGGTTTGTAGAGAATTGTATGTTGGATCTGAATTCCGCTTTCGGCACAAAGTTGCAGCAACTAGGCCTTGATATATTCTCCACAATTATCATATCTGAGAGCCTTGATCTTTCTCTCAGTGGCGGTCTCAACAGAAGCCTTTAAAGCCTTGAATTTTCCAAGCACTTCTTACTTGTTTTTGAGAAAAAATACCCATGTAAAGTGGGAAAGATCATCAATAAATGTCAAAACATACCTTGAACCATTTAATGACATATTGGACAGCGGACCAATGATATCAGAATGTATCAGCCCCAAAAATCTATAAGCTCTGCTAGCTTTTCCGTGGTCGAACCTGTGCTTGGGGTGCTTCCCAATAATGCAATCGGTGCATATTCCCTTCGAGGAACGGAGTTGTGGAAGACCATCTACCATGGATTTGTTTGATAAAAGCAGAAAATGCTTATAATTAAGATGTCCAAATATTTCATGCCAAATTCTACTAACCTCATTACCATGTGTGCGAAGAGCAGTGGGATTTGCAAGCGGAATAAAGTGTGAAAACTCATAGCATTTTGCAGTGTGCTTCGCCTTTCTAACTGCAATAAGTCTTCCACTTTTGATATCAGAAATTTCAAATGTATTAGGGCTGAATGTAACTTGCTTCAGTTCACCAGTGTGTGTCATTTGATACACATAAAGAAGATTTGAAGCCAAGGAAGGCACATAGAGAACATTCTGAAAGCTTCCATGATCTACATGGATTGTACCTTTTCCCTTTGAAGAAATTTTTGAGTAATCTCCCAAATGGATGGGGATGGAGCTGTTTGGATTGAATGAAGAAAAAGAATCAATATTTGCAGCCATATGATTCGAGGCACCCGAATCTATCAAAAGAGTAGTGGGCTTCGAAATAGTTTCCATGAGTGCTTGTCCTCTTTCTTGATCATCATTCCTATCCTTCTTCCTTGCACCGTTAGGAAGAGTTATGTTATTCTTTTCCAAAAGGAGGACCATTTGATCTATAGTCTTCTTCATGCATGAAATTTTGGTTTGAAATCCACGGTTGCAATAAGTACATTTAGATTTTTCTTTACCCTCTTTACCCTTTTGCTTGAACTTCGAACTGGATGGTGCATCCATCTACTTTCCTTTCTCTCTTTGCTTGCGAGGTTCGAATTTGGGCTTCTCTTTCTTTTGCTTTCCTTTGCCATTCGAATTCTTGGGTCCTTGAACAAATAGGGATGAATATTTGGAGTTTATGGACCCCATTTGAATCAAATTATCATGCTCTTTTGTGACGGACTCAATGAAGGCATTCAAGGTAGGCATCTTCCAATTCGGGGTAGTTAGCTGACTGGAATTGAAAGTAGAGACAAATACCGAATAGTCTTTACCAAGCTTGGTGAGAATAGAGAGGATCAATTTCTTATCCTCTTTGATAACTCCACTTTTCTTCAACTGCAATGTCAAGTGCTTGAATTTTGTGAAAAACTCATTGATGGTCTCGAAATTCTCAGGACTAAGAGCAATCAATTCATTCTATAATTGAAAAGCCCTAAGCTCATCCTGCTTGCCAAAACGTGTTTCAAGTTGCTCCCATATTGATTTTGGAGTCTTCAATCTGCTGAGATGGAAGTGAAGATATTTTGAAATAGAGGGGCAAAAAAGACCATAAGCTTCATCAAGCTTGTTGTAGTATTTGGTTATTTCTGACAATGTGCTTGGCTCCAATTCGAGGGCAACTGTGACTCTATAGAATCCTTTTGAACGTAATATGATCTCCATATCATATTTCCAATCAAAATAGTTGAAGGGAGTGAGGATAGGCTTTGAAGAAGAGTATTCCATTTCTAGGAGCTAGTGCACTTTGATGTAGAAAGGCTTGCAAAGGCAAGGTAGAGAATGCAATTGAAGGAGACAATAACCTGCAAATCACAATCAATACAAGAACAGTGAGGTCAAACAATCCACCCTTTTAGAGTTGCATCACACCAGGGATTGGAGATCAAGCAATGTTGAATGGGTCCAATGTATCAAATCCAGGATTTATATGGAAAACTCAAGCTTCCAGAGTGGTATTGGAAGTATTTTTATGCTTTGCATGCACCAGAGCGAATGCTCTTGAGATCTTTCATGCCAAAAATTTTGTAATTTTGAGTAAATCCACTCAAATATCCTTGTAGAACACATGTAGAAAATATATCTTGGCCTTGAAATGGCTCTGATACCATGTAAAATTAGTCACAACAGATCTAATGAACAAGTAAATCAATCACAATAGATGAACATAGAAAATATGGTGTAAAACTGTGCAAAACATGCATCTATGCTCAATATCCCAATGAGGGTGAATAATTACATTACAATACAGTAACAATGACTAAGAAATTCAAATTGACTAAGGAGTTCATTCGAACTACTGAATCGTTTAGCTTGGCTCCAACTAGGATTCCTCATCATCAATCAGTGGTGGTCATCAATGCACAAGAACCAGTCATCCAGGTGTCAATCTTAGTCTAATTGAGTGTAACAAGTGTAACTGAAGTGTGTAGCACTGATATAGGGAAGGAGGCTCATTGGAGGGCGCATGGGAGGCTTAACTGAAGTCAGAACAAGTCATCTAGCCAATCTTGAAGTCCAACAGAGTGAAATAGTCAGTCGGGACTCAGGAGTGAAACTAGCCTCAAATCAAGGAGAATCGTAGCTAACTAAGTGTAAACTGAGTGGGTAGATGAAGAAGTGCGCCCTTCTCTGGCAGTAGGCGAGAAGTGGATGCCTTCATGACTAAGAGGGATAAAACTCTAATGGAAGGAGCTCCCGGGTGCTAGAATGAAGTGGATAAGGTGCTGGAGACATCAACCTGGTGATTGGGATGCATGCAAAATGCATGCAAACCCTAGAATTTGCATGCAAACCCTAAATGCATGCAAGGTACTGAAAATGATGATGTAGATATCCGAACACTTCTGGACAAACTCAAGAGGAGAAGACAAATGGAGAAAGTGCAACTCTCCTGTGGCATCTTCATTGAACCGCACAGATTTGGTAACCTTTTCTTCTTGGGCATAGGTTTGGGTCGGCTCGTTTACATGGGTTTGGAAACGATGACGCTTATGACAAGTAGGGGATTTAACAATAGGATTCTCAACTAGGGGTTAGGACTTCAAAGACAAAGCGTTCCCAAGTTTTCCCGTTTTCTTCCAACTGGTGAGTGATAATAATTTTAATCAGACAGTGGTGATATAAGCTTATAGAGGGGTTAGGGGTATTCTTCCTAACCTGACTTGACATTTTCTCTAAACTTTTCAGAAAATAGAAGGGGAAATTAAGAGCCTAACCATTAACGAAATGTGCCAGTAAGCTTTGAAAACGGTGAACTTACCTTCACAGGTAATCAATCGGATGATGACATTCAGAGGCTCGAGATATTCAGGCTTAACCCATTCCTTATGGAACCCTTTTGTGCCAGCAACATGTTGATATTCAGCCTTAAGAGCGAATTCATGAGCTGTCCATGGAAGGAAAAGATGTTTGTGCCAATGAGATTTTTCCCTAGAAAAATTCGTGGCCAATGCAATGGCTTCTTCCGTCATAGGAAAAGTGAGATGGCCAACCATGGTTGTCTTACCATCGAACCCTTTTGCAAAAAGGAGTGATATTTCGTGGTCGTGACCCTGGAGAAGGTGAAGGAATGGACCCCATCCGGATCGAAGGAATACTTCACAGCACTCTTTAAATTCGGGGATGCAAATTAAGTCCTGGTAACTTCCAGGTTCATGATGGATTGGCATATTGAATGGAGGTCGAGGGATGCATATGGATAGAGGGAATGCATGGAATTGCAGGGAATGGATCTTGATGGGTTGAGGGTAGAAGGAGAGTGAGCAAGATGGAGCAAAATTTATGCAAGGGTTGGTTTAAATCAAGATCCATTTGAGCGGTTGAATGATCGTGGGGATAGACTTAGCATGTTCGAATGATACGCTATCATTCAGTTACCTTGAGTCATGTGCCATCATAGAACTACGTGAGTTAGTGAATTTGTATGGCTATGATATATTCAACCATGTACAAAGTGAACTTTGGATAGGTTCAATGTAATCCTCATTATGAAATTATAGACATAAATTACACATAAAAAATCATGATGAGTTAATAAATGAAATGATAGATCGCACGGTAAATCTTAATGGAGGATTAAAACCGTATGATAGCCATGCAATGGTTCTAAAAATCACAATAGAGTATGATTAATCAATTCATTTGATGAGACAAAATGAGTATGCAGAGATGACATTTAATTTGATCCCTGTCAGGATTAGTCAATTAGATTTATCAACAAAAAATCAAAATTTTAAATATCTTAGCACACTTATTAATATCGTTACAAGCTATGGTTTCATTCGGCACTTCATGGAGATCATTATCCATTTGCCTCGTTCGTCACCTCATTCGGATCGTCATTCAACCCTTAATTCAACCCTTCATGCAGACCGATTATTTGTACAAGATATGCTTGTTGATGCTGACTGAAGCTAATTTTGCAGGGAATTTATGAGGCTATCAGTGCATAAGAGATGCTGTAAACTGCTTTTCTGGAGCTTTCAGTTGCGTTCTTCTTTATTTATCATTGATTAGAGAAATCCTCCTTCTGCTACTTGCATCATTCCTGAAAACACTTATCATTTTGTCAGAGATAAATAAATTTTTTGATAAGTAATTAGAAAATCAAGACAATTCTGAACCTCCCCCAAACCAAAAATATGGCATGTCCTCAAGCCATGAAAGAAAAAAATTGATCGTTATTCAAATAATTTCAATTAATAATTTACCCAATAATTCTGAAATGTTGTTGTTTTATTGAAAAGGAAATACCAACTACAAATGGAGATGATTCATACATGCAAATTCATCAAAACTAAATAATAGTGCTTATGAAGACCATATGAATAGTAACAGTGTAATTGACGCGAAAAAAATGCCATAGGAAAGCTAGTCATCCATGACTCATTCTGAAAGATCTCTTGTCATCTCAAGATTATAGATAAAGTTCACCCTAGATTTCGTTATATTTATATAGTTATGGGTCCCACTTCTAGGATAACCACATCCTAGGTATTGTTTGAATTAGATGACAGGGTCCAAGTCCAACTTCTAGGAATTCTCTAATGATAGTATAAATAATTGGCCTAAACATGTATTTGTGTACTCAGGTTTTTAAAATGAGCCATGTGCATAGTAGTGCATTAACCATATCTCTTTTACCTGATATTTCCCCATTGCCAGTAGGCTTGTTCAGTACCCCGACGGGTTTATCTTGGTACCATGCAAGCATACCCCCGCTGCCAGCGAGCCTGTTCAGTACCTCGATGGGTTTACTTGCATTTACCGAGCTTCCTTGGTTAATATTTTACTTAGCATGGACCCACTGCCAGGGAGCCTATTTACTACCCCGATGGGTTTTCTTTGTGTAATGATGTTAGTGTATGGAAGCCGGTTGGAACAAGAGTGTATTAAGCATTGCTAAACACATAATTCAAATTTTTAGACCGAACCTTATGAGTAACTTTATTTATAATAGCCTGCATTACTGATCAAAGCAAAAGAGAATATCCCAAAGTTGTCTTTGACCTCTCATTCCATATTCTTCATAAGAGATTAGTAGTGTTCCCCACAAGTAGAAATATCACTTACCCTTGGGATACCTTTTTAAAGAATGCTTAAGAGACAAGTTTTGATAATGACTCTGGGATGAACTAGTAGTCCATAGGTGTGAGATAAAGCTTTGAAAATCATGTTGATTATAGTAGGTCTGAAGCAATTGTTCTGATGATAAATCATAAATTTACATGTTTGAATCAAATACCATGGAAGCATAAAAATGAAACTAATCGAAAAGAATCATAAGAGAAAGTGGTTAAGAGTGATATAAGAACATTTTAACTTTTCATTAGAAAATGTTAATTCTTAAAAATAAAAATAATCAGGAGAAGGGGTTAAGATGTGTTATGAGTTTCAGAGCACTTCCCTTTTCGGATGATGTTCTTGCAAGCTGAAGATTAGGTCCCTGTAATCAAATTATAAACCACTTATTAATTAATGATTCAATTTTATTCAAAATAACAACATATGTACATAAAAACTGTATGAAAATTTATCAAATGCTAGAGAAAGAAAAATAGTCTTCCCTTCTAAATAAATGAAGTCTTATGAGCCGATCATAATAGTGAAATCTTCTGCAAACATACAATCAACTATCAGAAATGACTCTTATTTATTTTAAACAAAAAAGAAAAGATATATTTACATATGTACAATGAAGATAACCCTAAGAATTCAAGAACTAGGAGAAGGAGAGACTTCCCCATCAACCAGCTCCATCTCCTCTTGTTGAGAGACATTCTACACAAAGTCTTGTTTAGATATAGGTTGGTGATAAAGTCTTAGTCTATGTCCATTTACGACAAAAGAAATGTGAGAACCATCAATTTTTTTAATTGCAACAGATCCATTATTGAAAACTGTAACAATTTCATATGGACCCATCCAATGAGTAGTCAATTTTCCTTTAAAGTTTGTATACCTCAAGTCAAAGAGTAATTCCCAATCTCCAATTTTAAATTGATTTTGTTTAATGTACTTATCATGCCACTGTTTGCGTTGTATTTTTATCAAAATTGTGCGTTGAATGGCATCTTGTCTTATCTCATCTAATTCATTTATTTGCAGGATTCATTGTCCCTGTGCTTCTTCTAGATTCACCCCTAACTGAGCATCCATATAGAATGTTTTAAACTGAAACTCAATAGGTAGGAGAACCTGTTTGCCATAAACAAGTTCATAAGGTGTGTGGCCAGTGTTGTTTTTCAAAGTTATTCTATAAGCCCATACGGCTTCAGGGAGCCTATCTTCCCAGTCCTTGTGGTGTAAGTGGATAGTTTTAGTCAGGATGGATTCTAATACTTTATTTGTTCTTCCTACCTAACCATTTTCCTGAGGATGATATGGTGAAGATTTGCAGTTTCTAATACCATATTTTTCAGTACACTCTTTCATTATCTTGGAGGGAAACTGAGATCCTTGATCAGTGACAATTTCCCTAGGTACACCCAATCGGGTAAAAATATCTTCATAGATAAATTCTACCACAGATTTCTCTATGGCTTGAAATACAGCTTTAGCTTCCACCCATTTAGTGACATAGTCTGTACAAACTAGGATGTACTTCTTCTTGCGAGACATCGAGGAAATTGGTCCTACAAAGTCCAGAGCCCATTTTTCAAAAGGCTCAACCATAACCTGAGGCTGCAAAGGCATCTCAGTAGAGGGCGTAGGTATACCCATTATTTGGAAACTTTCACATCCCTTGACATATTTCGAAGCATCTTTGAAAATTCTTGGCCAATAATATCCAGAGTACAACACATTGTATGTTGTTCTCTTATTAGAAAAATTCCCACCGCATGGTCCACCATGACATGCATGGAGGATTTCCGCCATCTCATCCCCTCGTACACACCATTTGATAATAAGATCAGGACCAGTACGAAAAAGTTCATTATCAACCCAAGAGTAATTAGAACTTTGAACTATGATTCTGCGTTTCTCGAGTGCAGAGAGATGGTTTGGTAACTTCCCAGTTGCTAAATAATTTTCTATGTATGCAAACCAAGGGGTTCAGATAGACACAATGAACAGATGTTCATCAGGAAATCTATCATCAACGAGATTAGCACTATCGTCATTTTGAATATGAGAGAGAAAATCTGCTACCACATTTTTTCGGCCAGGACGGTCAACAACAGTGATGTAGAAATCCTGTAATAAAAGAAGCCACCAAGTCACCCTACCATTGGTGATTGGTTTTTTCATTAGGAGCATAATGGCGGAATGGTCTATGTGTACAAAAACTTTGTAACCTGTGATATAGTGAAGAAACTTATTAATAGCATAGACTACTTCTAGAAACTCTTTTTCAGTAACAGTGTATTTTGATTCTGCAAGAGTTAAATTTTTGCTAGCAAAATAAATGTCATAAGATGCATGTCCTTCCTTCTGACCTAATACTCATCCTATGGCCATGTCATAAGCATAAGTAGATATATGAAAGGAAAGGGACCAGTTGGGGCCCCTAAGTATTGGTGCTATTGATAGATTTTCCTTTAAAGTTTCGAAAGCATGTTGACAAGGTTCAGTGCATTGAAAATATATGTCCTTCATGAGTAATTTGAACATAGGTGTAGCTATTTTAGTAAAGTTTTCAATGAAACGTCTGTAATAGCCTGGATAGCCAAGGAAACTTCTCACCTCCTTCTGAGTCTTTGGAGAAGGGAGATTAATGATTATTTCTATCTTCGTAGCATCTACCTTGATTCCCTAAAGAGAGACATGCTGTCCCAAAACTATACCCTCAGTTAATAACATTTTACATTTTTCATGACTAAGGGCTAAGTTTGTTTCTTGGCACCGAATAAGAACTGTTTCAAGGTTATCAAGGGCTTCTTGGAATGTATTTTTGTATATTGTAAAATCGCCCATGTATACTTCTACACAGTCATGTATGAGGTCAGAAAAAATCCTTAGGACTGCATGCTGGAAAGTAGAAGGTGCATTACATAGGCCAAATGGTAGAACTCTATAGGCATAAGTTCCCCAAGAACAAGTAAAGGTGGTCTTGTCTTGATCCTCAGGTGCTATAAATATCTAAATGTACCCACTCTACCCATCGAGGAAGGAGAGTACTGCTTCCCTCACATAGTATCTAACACCTCATCAATGAAAGGTAAAGGGAAGTAAGCCTTAAGAGTGGCCCTATTTAATTCTCGAAAATCAACACAGATATGCCATTTCCCTGTAACTTTCTTTGGAACTACAACCAGAGGAGACACTCATTTACTGTTAGAAATTTGGTAGATGAAACTAGCATTAAGGAGTTTTTGTAATTCATCTTTAACTATATCTTTTAGGGCTGGATTCATCCTTCTATGGGGATGTCTGATAGGAGGTATGTTTGTATCTATGTAAATGTGGTGAATACAAGTATCTGGGTGTATACCCTTCATATCAGTGTATTCCCATGCAAATGCTCTAGTTTGAATTTTGAGAACTTTTAGTAATTCTTTTTGATGACTCTCATCTAAATCTACGTTTATATGCAAAAAAAATTCAGGACTGCCCTCACAAGGTATGGTATAAGATCCTATATCTTCTTTAATTGTAAAGACACAAGGAATATTTGTAAATGTTGAGAGGCTCATGTTTTCTTGGAATTCATCTCCAAAGATTCGATCAAGTTGAGAAAAATACTAGGGAAAATCTATACATGTTGTGGAAGAGACAAACTGGTCCAACACATTTTCAGTATTTTTGTTCCTGAAGTGCCCAGGAGAAGTCACTAACAAGCGAACTTTCTTCCAAGTTTTCATCCCCAAAAGGACAATCTAACCAGAACAAATTTTTGGTTACTGGTTGTGATGGTGGGTACAAAGCAATTTTCCTTGTAGATAACCCATCAGAGATGATCATCTCTCCATCCCTACATCCTATGAATGCATTGGCAGTGGCTAACCAAGGTCTTCCCAAAATGCTAGGATGTCCTTTAGAAGGATCCTTTGATTGTATGACCATAAAGTCCACAGGATATTCCCATGAGGCCACTGATACCATAATATCATCTAAAATTCTAGCAAGTTGTACCATAGTACTGTCTACTAATTCCAACATTATTGGGGTAGGGCAGAGGAACTGTCCTAAATGGAGAGCTTCTAAAACTGTGGTAGTCATCAGGTTAATAACATCCCCTAGATCAATGAGGTTGTTTTCTATAGCAGTGTTATTGATGATAACAGTCACTACAAGATTTCTTGGATTTGTATACTTTGGAATTCTAGGCTGTTCTGCTATACAATCTGATATTTCACCTATGACATGTATCATCGGAGGGTCTTTCTATTTCTTACCTGGTCTTTTAATGCAGAGTTCCTTTATCACTTTACTATAAATTGGTATATCCTTAATGGCTTGTAATAAAGGAATTTTAATACAATTTTTTTTCAATTCATTAATGATATTATACTCTAGATAAGTTGCAGGTTTTTCTATTATTAGACGCTCCCGATATGGAGGTAATTTTTCTCTTGGTGTTGCTTCTTTATGAGGACGATTGTGTATTGAATTTTTTGGAATAACCACATCTTCAAGAATGGCATCATTCAGAATTTCACTAGGTATGTCTTCTTCTTCATTCTCTTCTCGAATAACAACTGATGATTCAGGTTGATCTTGCAAAACTCTTCCAGACCGTAATTGAATTTCATGCACTGGTGTAGTTGCTATGACATAAGATGAAAGAGGTTGTAACCCAATGCTGTTGAGATCTTGAGTTGGCTTATTGTTAGGGTTCGATATCGGTTGTGCAGTTAATATTGTGGGTCTCGGGGGATTCATGTTTTGGAAATGGTGAGGTTGATTTGTGATAGGGGGGTACTGAAGGAGGTGCAAATCCAGGAAAACGTTGCTGGATATTAGGTGGGTAAGGATAGTTAGGCATAGGAGGTGGTGGTTGAGCATCAGCTTGTCCTCTCCACTCATGTGCCCATTGTTGTTGTTGAGTGTTCTGAGAAGGGTACTGAGGTGGCCAATTTTTCCAACCTAAAGTGTTCCATTGTTGAGGAGGTTGATAAGGGTGATAGTAGAGTGGAAATTTAAATGATGGATCCTGATATGAGGGTTGATCTCTAGGTTTCCCAGGCCTCCTAGATGTCTCACAAAAATTTTCACTCTTATACACATCATGCAAACCAGGAAACGATGGATAATTATCAGTTGAATATTCTTTTGTATAAAGGTGACAGAATAAAATATTATTCAATGTATGTTCCCGTTGGGGATGTTTAGTCCTACACCAAGGAAAAAAATTACTCATTGTAGCACACTCTTCGTCCTGTCTCTTCTTAGCTTGTATTGCATCTAGTTGAGAGCCCATAGCTCCTAATATATCTGTTTTAAAGTTTTCTAACAGGTTTCCCAACTCTACCCTTGTAACTCCACCAGGACTAGAGGTATTTCCTTGTAAATTTCTAGTATACGATTCCCAAAAGTGTCTCCCACTTTTCCCTCTGGTTCTAGAGTAATTCGTACACATCTCACAAATCTTTTCCCTAATTAGCGTTTTGCAACCTAACCCTTGACATTTCTAGATTAGCTCTAGTTGCAAGTATTGAACATTGTCTTAAGAGAAGGGACATTAACCTCAATCACTCATAGCCCTAGGGTTAGAGACACGAATCTAACACCTTGTCTATCAATCCTCTTTTTATCAAATTTTAGATGTTTTATTTTATGCAAAAAAAAATTACTACTGGAAAAAACCCTAAAAATCTAAATAAATTCAAATATCCAAAAATAGTCATGATTTGGTATTTTTGGTCCACCTTAAAATTTATCCCTAGGTTTTTATCCACAAAATCTAGAGGGAATCCTCTTCTGAAGAGGTGCATTGGGATACATGAACATAATTGGAGAATTGGAGGGTGTGTGGCATTTCTAGATTGTCCTAGAATTGTGCCCTAGTGCAATACTCCTCTTTTCCTCGAGGGCACATTTTTGGAGTGATTGCCTTAAGAAGTGTGACATTGTCTTGGGAGGTGTGAAATTGCCTTGAACTGCATACAATTTATTAAGTTTTGTGATAAAGTGAATAACTCCATTGTTGCATTGTTATTGTGTCTTGTTTAATATTGTTTGACCTAGATAAGGAATTGATCATAGATATTAAGGTTTTGTGGAAGGTATTTGTGGCTTGTTGGTGGTTGTGGGTATCTTTCATTGATTATGATCTCCCCTTGGTGTTGTGGGGAAAATGCACCTATAGTTCAGGGGAGAAACTACCAACTTACGGTGATAAAGATAGACTTACAAGCATTCTGCAAGTATAACAAATAAATGAAGAGATTAGGGTTTAGATATGTAGGCACCTTATTCAGAAGGTTGATCCTAGCTTTGCTTCCCTCGCTCTTCAATGCTTATCCAATGTCGCAATGCCCAGACCTGCAAAACAACTTGATACCTTTCTCAAATACATTTGACCACATATATTAAATTGATATTCATAATAGAAAGAGACATCATATTATAATCAAACAGTAATCAAATCTGAGACACATTAATAGGTCATATTTGGAAAGAGAAGAACGTCTGATCTTTATTAATGAATGAAAGCAAGTACATACAATTATACCTTCCTTCAAGCTTGGTACTTCACGAAACCTAGATTCAAGATCTCCTGCTTCCTTTCTCCAAGTATCCCAGCCTCTAAGCAATTGTACTAGGGTTTACCAAAACTGAAGCACAAGAGAGGGGATGAGGGTCTCCATTCCTCCAGCATAACTTTGCAATTGGGCTTGCTCTCTTCACATGGCCCTTCTACCCTCCTTATATAATCAATGAGGAAGAGAAAAAGAAGTTATAACCACTCAAGAGGTTTCCCAACCAACTTAACTTACTCGAATTTCGAGATTTTGACCAAAACAAGAGTGTACCCTACTCTACAGTATACAAAGTCACGTACATATGGCAATGGGCGCTACTTTAAATGATACAAAGTCACGTACACACGCTACTATTATAACAGTAGAGTCGCGCTCATAGTGAAAAATGGCCAAAAACAGGCTTTTCTGCTCATTTTCAGGAGATGGTTTGGTCTGGAAAAATGTTCCTAAGGGTCATATACATCAAATGGGTCAAGAATGAGGTAATTTCAACCATTTTTAGTGTCCCAAATGACTCCTCCATCCACAAATGTCCTGTTGTGTGACTAAACTTGATCTCAAGAAGTGTCGTCATGCGACCAAGGGAAACAAGTGTCGTCACGGACGGAGAGGTGTCATTTCAAGCTATAACAGATGCCCCCTAATGTATGAGGTCAAAGGGAGTATGGGAAACGATGGCCGAAATACATTATAAAATAAAAAAGAGTTGAATCGTGGAGAAACGGAGAAACCAAGAATCATAGGCTCAAATGAAGTACCTGAAAGCAAAGGCAAAGTCAAACAAACTTATCCATGGGGTAACTGTCCATGTTCAAATGGTGGAACATGATCTCCAAGAGGATACAATAATTGTTAGGATATTTAGACACTTAGGAGTTAGTTAAGATCAACTTGTGTAATATATCCGTTAGGGATAGTGTGTTTCTTTAGTATGCATTAGTATGCATTTGTATATACTTAATCCGACGGTCACGATATGTTTCCGACATAGAGTGATCCGACGGCTCAACTTCTCTTAGATCAAACCTAACCTTGATCCGTGGCTTAACACCCGATTGGTCCATGATCTCTATTTAAAGAGCATGGAGGGTCATTGTTTAGTTGATCGATTATGAGAAGCTCATTTGTAACTTTCTTTCTTTGCATAATAAATTGTCCCGTAGAAGCTATTTGGCCGGGGCCGTGGAGTGTTTCCCTCAAGAGGGTTTAAACCACGTCAAAACATCGGTGTGTTGATCTGTGATCTGTTTGTGTGAAGTGGTTGCTCTTGGTGTTCGGTCCTTTGGTAGTACCCTGTGTACCCGAACATGGTATCAGAGCTTTTATGAAGTGCCGCTTCCGGTTATGATCTAGATCTTGAACTGTTGTTGCCGAAACTCGAAAGGGTTTCTAGTTCTGGTATTTATGTGCATTTCTGGGCTGTGGGAGGTGTTCCATTGCGTCCGGAGCGTCGTTTCCATTGGGAAATAGTTTTCGTTTGATCGAAAACGGTTCCCGGTTGCTCCAGAAACGCGTTTTTCATCAGATCTGAAGGTATAATGTTACAGTGACGCATTTTTTTATTTCGTTTTTGAAAAGAAAAAATCTCATATTTCATTTTTTTTTACTGTTAGATTTTTTTTGGTTCGGATTGTTGCTTTCCCGTCTGCGTATGCTCTTTTCCGTGCACCTTGAGCGATCTCGGCAAATCAGAAACAGAAAGGGAAAGGGTTTTTCTCGGCTGCGTATGCTCTTTGCCGTGCACTTTGCGCGATCTCGGCAAATCAGAAACAGAGAGAAAACGTAGACTTTCCGGGCAAGCTAACAAGATCTAACTCCACAAGTGTGGAAAAGTTTTTTTTGTTTCGTTTTGTGGTTTGTTTTGCAGGAAAAAGGGCAAGCGCGCAAACCGAGCAAGAAAAAAAAAAAAAAAAAAAAAAAAAAAAAAAAAAAAAAAAAAAAAAAAAAAAAAAAAAAAAAAAAAAAAGGCCCCCTTCCTCATTTCCATATTTTACATACCTTTTAAACTAGCTTACTTGGTCCAAAGTTGCTTTATTCCTTAATAGGTCTTGAGTTCAAGTCTTAGGAAGTTACTTTTAAAAAGGAAAGTGCATGCAATTTCTATTTTCAAGTTACTTTATTGTAAAAGTGCATCTCACTTAAATAATAAAAAATAAAAATACAAGTGAGTCACTTAAGCTTTTTATTTATTGTTGCACTATTTAAAAGTAATATCATTGTAAAAGTGAAATCACTTATTTTACAAAAGTGATTCACTTAAAAGCAACTTTTTTGTAAAGTGATTGTCAAAAGGTTCATCTTGGGAAGATGGGGGTTCTTTTTTTTGCTGGACATTCTCTAGCTGCCACGTCACTATTGGGGACATCTTCAACAGTTTCTTTGTTCAAGCATAACTTCATCATACAGAGTCCGTTTTCAGTGCCGTTTTTTTTGAAACCGGCTATTTTTTCGAGCTCTTCACATCCAAACTATTGGTTTCTGCTTTTACAGCCATTAATTTACAAATATGGCCGCCCTTTGTGATATTCTACTTAACAGTTCCAACTATTTCTCATGGAAATCTCGTATGGAGGATGTTCTACGAAGTAGGGGACTTTTCAGAATTACAACAGGGAAAGAAAAAGAACCCACTGATGATGATAAGAAAATAAAATGGGCAAATAGATGTGATGAAGCTCGTGGATTGATTGGGATGTCAATCTCTACTGATTTGCGATTCCACATATCTGGAATTGATGAACCTAATGCTGCTTGGGACAAGTTGGAAACTGTGTTTGGTAAACACAATGAAATTCGAGGTCACCAACTCGAAAATGAGTTGATTTCTTTAAATCCAAGTGACTTTTCATGCATTCAAGATTATTTATCTAAGTACAAAACTCTCAAGCTCTTATGTGCAGAATGTAAGATTGAGAGGGAAGACAAACAATGCATTTATCATATTCTTTCCAAACTTGGACCTGCATATTCTGTTTTTGTATCTACATTTTACTCCATGAAAGCGTCATTGAATGCAGCTAGCTATCAAGAGCCTAGTCTTGAATCCTTTTGTGATTCCTTGATTAGGGAACAAGATAAACTCATTCATCTTGGAATAATCAACAATGCAGATACATCTGGGAAAGCCTTATTGTCCCAACAGAAAGAAAAGTCCAAGCCTCCCAAGAAACAAAATTTTCGCAATAATAAGTCAAACAAGGGTCCCAAACCCTCTCAGTCAGCTCCTTCTTTAAAAAATGACAAAGGATCCAAGCCAAAAGGCAATAAGACTGAGCGTCATTGCAACTATTGCGGGAAAGATAATCATGATGAATCAAAGTGTTTCAAGAAGATGGCAGCCTTGGAAGCAGCAATGAAGAAGCACCACATCAGCCTAGATTCGCCATCAGAATCTACCTCTCATGGACATGCACTTTGTGCTTCTGGTTATTCTTATAATGCATCTTCTTCTTCTACTTCAAATGAATGGCTCATTGATTCTGGAGCATCTTATCATATGGCTAAGGATCAATCCATCTTTTCTACTATGCATGAATGTAACACCAAACAAATATTTATTGGTGATGATAGATCTCTAAGTGTTGTAGGAGCTGGAACAGTTCCAGTAGATAATGGTCATTTTAGTGATGTACTATGTGTTCCAAGAATTTCCTGCAATTTGTTATCAGTCTATCAGATCACTCATTCTGGTGAAGGTAAAACTGTGACCTTTACACCTCACCAAGTTGTAATCAAGGATTTTAAAGATCCTCAACAGGTTCTAGCTACCGGAATTGTTGATGATATTACCAGGTTGTACAAGTTTAACAACTTTGGGTCATCACCTTTCCCTTCAGTTTTTGTTGCTCATAGTGATAACTTGAGCAAACTTTGGCATGAGCGATTTGGTCACTTAAATTATCGCTCATTGCAACAACTATGTAAAGAAAATATGGTGACAGGTCTTCCGATGGCATCTTGCAGAGATGGTGTTTGTTCCGGTTGTGTACTCGGAAAACATCATCGGGACAGTTTTGACAAACGTGCCTCTTGGCACGCCTCGGTTCCCTTGGAGCTTGTGCATAGTGACTTGTGTGGTCCTCTTCCATCTGCTTCCTTTTCTGGTTTCAAGTATTTCTTAACTTTCATTGATGATTACACCAGACGCACTTGGGTTTATTTCCTAAAACTTAAGAGCAAAGTATTTAACATGTTCTTGGCCTACAAGGCTCTTGTTGAAAAACAATCTGGTCATCAAATTATCAAGTTAAGATCTGACAATGGAGGAGAATATGTTAACAAACAGTTCACTACTTTCTGCACTGAACAAGGCATCCAACAACAACACACTGTTCCATATACACCACAACAAAATGGTGTAGCTGAGCGGAAGAACCGCACTTTAAAAGAAATGGCTAATTGTATGATCCAATCTAAGGGACTAAGTCTTCAATTTTGGGCTAAAGCCATAAATTGTGCAAATTACATAGTTAATCGCACCCCCACAAAAGCATTACAAGGTATAACACCAGAAGAAGCATGGAGTAAAATTAAACCTGATGTAAGTCACTTTCGTGTGTTTGGTAGTGAAGCATGGGCTCACATTCCGGATGAAAAACGGAAAGCATTGCAGCCTAAAAGTGAAAAGTGCATATTTGTTGGATATTCTGAAGATGTAAAAGGTTATAGACTTCTTCAACCACATTCTCGTGCTATAATCATTAGAAGAGATGTTAAATTTGATGAAAATATCTTGGCCTGCGAGCCTAACTCGGCGAGTGTGCCATCTTTGGCCTGCGAGCCTGATTCGGCGTTTGTGCCTTCTTCTTCTTCTTCCAACTTCCTTGACAGGTTTCCAACTCCAGTTTCTGATGATGACAGTGAGGATGAAAATCCACCTCCGCCTGCTCATGTTCCTCCAGTTGCACCAGCACAAGTGCTTCCTCGATGGGTCCGTTCAACATGTGAAGCAGCTGGTGATCTTGCCGGTGATCCTAGAGATCAACGTCGAACACGTTCTCAGTTTCAGCGAGCCTCTTCTCTTTTGGCTCAAGTTTCCGAGAATCATGATCCAGAAACCTTTGCAGAAGCTTCAGGGAATCCAAATTGGGATGCAGCCATGGATGAAGAATATCGTTCCTTAATGGCGAACGATACTTGGGATCTTGTACCTCTTCCAAAAGGAAGAAAACTTGTCAGATGTAAATGGGTCTACAGAACTAAGTATGCATCAGATGGAAGTGTTGAAAGACTTAAGGCAAGGTTAGTTGCCAAAGGTTTTTCTCAAGTTGAAGGGATTGACTACAATGAAACCTTTGCTCCTGTGGCCAAAATGAACTCCATCCGCCTTGTTCTTTCCCTTGCAGCCTTACACAACTGGGAAGTCCATCAAATGGATGTCAAGTCTGCCTTCTTACATGGTGATTTACAGGAGGAAATTTACATGGAACAACCTCCTGGCTATGTTCAGAATAACTCTAGCCTTGTCTGTCGCCTTAAGAAATCCTTATATGGCCTTAAGCAAGCTCCTAGAGCTTGGTATGCCAAAATGGATAACTTTCTCCTTGACACTGGTTTTTCTAGATGCCATTCTGACCCCAATGTCTATACCAAGAAAGTAGGAAACCATCTCATCATACTTGTTCTATATGTTGATGACCTTATTCTTACTGGTAGTGACCCTAAGCTTATAACCCATGTGAAATCCAGTCTTAAACAAACTTTTGAAATGTCAGACTTAGGACATTTGCATTATTTTCTTGGTCTCCAAGTTCTGCAAACCAAAGAAGGAATCTTTCTTTCTCAGTCTAAGTATGCTTGTGACCTTCTTCGTCGCTTTCACATGGAAGATTGTAAACCAGCCCCTTCTCCCTTCCAGTCTGGAGTCAAACTTTCTGCCACTTGTACTTCACCTGAAGTAGATGCCACACTGTATCGTCAGCTTGTTGGTTGTCTTTTATACTTGACTCATTCCCGTCCTGACCTTTCCTTTGCCGTTGGTCGAGTTGCCCGTTATATGCAGACACCTCATGAAAGTCACTGGAAAGCAGCTAAAAGAATACTTCGATATATTCGAGGTACAGTTCAGTTTGGGATTCATTACAGTACAGGGGGGAAACCTTTGTTGGTTGGTTTCACTGATTCAGATTGGGCCGGCGATCCTGATGATCGAAAGTCTACTGCAGGTTATGTTTTCAGTCTGGGCTCTGGACCTATTACTTGGGCTTGTAAGAAACAACAAGCTCTTGCTCTTTCTTCAGCAGAGGTAGAATATCGAGCAGCAGTTAATGCCAGTCAGGAAGCTTTATGGCTTCGACAGATCCTTTCAGAGTTTGGATTCGAGCAGCAGCAGCCTACTCCACTTTGGTGCGACAATCAAAGTGCCATCAAGCTTGCCAAAGATCCAGTTCTACATCAACGCAGCAAACACATTGAGCTACATATGCACTTCATCAGAAATCTTGTTCATGATCGTGTTCTCGAAGTGCTCTTTTGCCCTACAGATGATCAAGTTGCAGACATCTTCACCAAGTCTCTTACAGAAGCGAAGTTTTCTAAACTTCGAATTATGTTAGGAGTTCAGGAACTTGTCATTAAGGGGGGATAGGCTCTAATGCCTCCTTCCTTCTCCTAATAGTGTCACTTTTGTAAATCCTTCAATCCTATCCCAAGTTGTTCTTAAGGGGGGATGTTAGGATATTTAGACACTTAGGAGTTAGTTAAGATCAACTTGTGTAATATATCCGTTAGGGATAGTGTGTTTCTTTAGTATGCATTAGTATGCATTTGTATATACTTAATCCGACGGTCACGATATGTTTCCGACATAGAGTGATCCGACGGCTCAACTTCTCTTAGATCAAACCTAACCTTGATCCGTGGCTTAACACCCGATTGGTCCATGATCTCTATTTAAAGAGCATGGAGGGTCATTGTTTAGTTGATCGATTATGAGAAGCTCATTTGTAACTTTCTTTCTTTGCATAATAAATTGTCCCGTAGAAGCTATTTGGCCGGGGCCGTGGAGTGTTTCCCTCAAGAGGGTTTAAACCACGTCAAAACATCGGTGTGTTGATCTGTGATCTGTTTGTGTGAAGTGGTTGCTCTTGGTGTTCGGTCCTTTGGTAGTACCCTGTGTACCCGAACAATAATGATCCAAAATACTGATGCATATATCATGGCCACTAAAATACAAGCGTGGATCCATGAGGAACATAAGTCGAAACATAGCCACATAAATACAAGGTGGATCTATGTCAAAACTGGAGAACATAGCCATAGAGAACAAGCTGGATCTATGTCTCATCAAAAGCCAAAAAGAGTGTGGCTCATTCTTGCGCAACTTGGGCGATAACATAAATGAGGTGATGCTATCGAGGATCCCAAGGTCTTCATCCAAAAACAACCCAAGGTACAAACCTATCCATGCGAATAAATGAGTTGATGTCGAACATGGGAGGTATCGTTTGATTACCGGTCATTGATGTATACCGTTAACAAACGCGAGGGTGTCCACCAATAATGAAAATGGAACCCAAGGTACCTAGTACATTCAAGCAAGTGCGAATAAGTGGTCTTGCCGTCGAACACTTGAAGAATCCATCGGATAGAAGACATTGATGTATTCCCATCTATCCAATAGCGAGGGAAACTGCCACTAATGACTGCAATCCCCAAGGTACTAACCGAAACTCTAAACTTCATTCCCAGAGCACAATGAGTTGAAGTCGATGGGAAGAAGTCCGTTGGAAGGGAGGCCTTAATGCACCCTCCATCATCCAACACGAGGGACACTCAAAAGGTATGAGCTAATTTGGAGTAGGATGGAACACAGAATGAAACATACTGACACCAAGGAATGGCCGACACATGAGGTCAAGGCAACTGCAGAATGGCCGACACGGGTTATATCCTTGAACAGTGAGCACGACACAAGAGTGACTTAGGCAGCTTTGAACACAAAGGGACCACGATGCAAGTCTGCAATGTAGGAGACATTAACAGATTCTCCATATGATTGTAAAATTAACCAAACGGAGGAGTAAGAACTCTGAGATCAAGTTTACCCTAAGGCCAACACTAGAACCCAACTTGTTTGATAGACTCAAAATAGGTGCTTTGTTCAAGGAGATAGTTGACTTGCTGCCATCATATTGAAAGATATTTTAACATTCTTCCCTTCCCTTTCCTTTTTCATTTTTTAACGAGCTTGACAAAGAACTAAAGCATGCTCGACGGTATTTTCATATTTAAGGAGTCTGAAAAACCTAGAAGAAAACTCCATACACCTATCCGTGGATTTTATATCGAGCCCGGATTGGTCTGTGCTCGGTGGTGTTTTCTTGCTTATAGAGTTGAAAAACTTAAACAGTCCTCTATACACTTATCCGTGGATTTTATATCGAGCCCGGATTGGTATGTGCTCACTTGGTGTTTTCACATTTCGAGAGTCTGAAAACCCTAAAGACGACTCCAAAGGTCCTTTTTCGTAAAGTTAGTCTCCTTCCCCGAAAAAGTGTAAAATGATGGAAGAAGAACTCTTCTAGCGCATACAAGAGTATACCTAGAGTATACCTTTTCCGTAAATTATCCACCAAGGCCCGGAAAAGGGGTAATTCTATACCTAAGTGGATGTCGGTTCAGTTATTTTAACGAGCCCGAAAAGACAACTATGCTCGACAAACTTTTCCTATTTAAGGAGTCTGAAAAGGGCTTAAAAGAACTCCATAGGGATCTTTTCCGTAAAGGTTTAACGAGTCCGAAAAAGTAAACTCATGACCTCCTTACTGTTTTTAACGAGCTCAAAGGAGATTGGAAAATGCTCACAACTTCCTTACTGTTTTTAACGAGCTCGAAGTGAAGATGAAAGAAATGCTCATAGCCTCCTTACTGTTTTTAATGAGCTCGAAGGAAAGGTGGAAGAAATGCTCGTAACCTACTTACTGTTTTTAACGAGCTCGAAGTAAGAGAAGAATGCTCGAAACCTACTTACTGTTTTTAACGAGCTCGAAGGAAAGGTGGAAGACTGCTCGTAATGGGAGGAGACGAGTGTCAGGGACATGCAAAACTAGCTCCAAGCGCATGGAACAAAGCTATGCCTAATGCAAGGAACATGAGCAGGATAAAGACACTCAAGGTGTGTCTCCTCCAGGTAAAAGGTGTCAAATTGAAAAGGCAAAATGATACAGAGCTTAGCGGAAATGAGATCAGAGATGGAGGCTTATACAACGGGCTAAAAGCGTGGAAGCCGGCTTTAGGCTCATTAGCGCAAGCGGGATCATAATAGATGCATATGAAATTTGAACACAAAGATGGGAGCCTTATCAGGGATGGCCAGAAATATGTGAGGAAGAAAGATATGAGGCTTCTTCTCAAAGTCATGGTAAATCTAAAAAGGCTCCCGAGCCTATGAGAAAAACTCAGCATGGGCACCAGAATGGCATAAGGATGCTGACTAGGGTGACCCATGTTAGGTAGGCTCTGCTGTCGGACTGGTGCACAATGCATAAAGAGATGGCTAACACACCAATATCCAACAGGTTCGACCCTATGGCGAATTCGGATGGCAAAAGGTTCAAATGCAACATAACAGCGGGGAAGCCTAAACCTATATGCAAGGTTCCGAATATACCTGACATGGTCGCACAAGGTGTCGAAAATGACCAGTAAGCAAGTATACATCCAGCTAAGAATCCTGTCTCCAAGAAACATTAGTACCAGGATCATATCTAAAACATATGTAAGGAAAGACCCGATACAAGTCACTGTGGTAGAAACACTTTCAACTTCACTATCATCAACAGCAGGCATAAACAAGGCAGAGTTTTCGAATGAAGACTCTATGGTACCCAAGCCCGAGGACTTACAATCAACAAGATCAAATTCAGGATGAAGATCAAAGTTGAAGGACATGATGGAATCTGCAGAGACAAATTCATCATCATAGGAGTTGAACATTCTAGAAGCAGAATCAAACTCAGCAGGAACACCGATTTGCGGATCTATAGGAGAGTCCAAAGACTCAACAGTAGGAAGATCAGACTTTAAGGTCAAACCGGGGTTGGACATAACTGCGACTGGATCAACATCCAAATGAATGGCAGACTGTACTATGGACTCTAGGAAAACTTCATCGGAAGGAAGTATATCATCCCAGATAGAACACATATCTAAACATTCAGATGGAGGTGTCACTTGGTCAAAAGCTGGGACCAAGTCCCGAGAAGGTAAGCATGAACTCAGAGACTTCTTCTCAGTAGCAGTTGAACTCAAGGAACAATATGCCACATGAGGCGCATGTGACATAGTAGTGCCTAATGACGAGGGATCAAACTGGTCTTCAGTTGAGTAATAAGGAGGATCAACGAATGCAAGCTGATCGATGGTGACAATGTTTTCGTTATGAGGGAAATGCATCACACGAAAAAGCGTAGACACCACAGCTTGCATAGCATAAACGTAATCACGCCCGAGGATCATATCAAAGTCCATAGGGTCCTTTAAAACCATAAAATCAACTAAGACTGTTTTTCCACCCAAGGTAACAGGTGCCTGACGGAGGAATCCGATCGGTTCACTAGGTCTTCTATCAAAGGTCAACGGCCAATTAGCAGCTGGAAAAACATTAGGGAAACCCAAATCTCTCCAAGCATAAGCGGATAAGATACTAACAGAAGCACCTTCATCAACAATACATCGATCAACTGTATGGTTCCAGATATCAACCTTTATCTGAAAAGGTGTCGAAGAAGGAAGACGAGGCTCGGCTAGACTATTCCAATCAAAGGAAACAATCCTAGGGCTTGGTAGGGGTTCACATGGCACAGATGAAGTGCCCCCTTTTTCAGAAACATCCAAACTGGTAATGCAGAAGACTTCAGTAGTAGGTGCATCAATCTCTGAAGGAATGATGGGATCGGTCGAAGATTGCATCGATTCAATCACTTCACTCTCCGAAGGAAGAGTGGGGTTGACCAAAGATTGCATTGGTTCAACCACTTTATCAACCAAAGGTTGATCTGACCGCAGGGAATCTATAGATAACTCAGGAACAGAGGTTCCTTCAGACATGGACCACACTCTTCGTACCTCTGGAATGGCAGGGCATCGGTGAGTAAGGTGATCTCCCTTACAAAGTTTACAAGGGAACTTTGGTTTCCGTCCTATAGGTTTAGACTCCTTTACAACGTCAGTACTCTCAGCATGACTAGCATTGGCTGACAGCTTACCCCCAGCATGACTCATAGAGGCTGGTTGCTCAGAAGCAGAAGACTTTTGAACTAAGGACCACACTTTTTGCACCTCTGGAAGTACAGGGCACAAGTAAGTAAGGTGGTCTCCCTCGCAAAACTTACAAGGGAACTTAAGCTTCTGTTTGTTGGGTTTGTCAACAATGTCAACTCCCTCAGCATGACTTGCAGTGGCTGATCTGGTGTCTCCAGTACGACTCACAGGAACTGGTGACTTGTCATTAATATGACTAGCAGTGATCAATGACGTGTCCTCAACATGACTGACAGTGGTTGAAGACAAACTTTCAGTATGATTTTCATTGACTAAAAGTTTTCTCCCAGCATGACCTCCAGAGGCTGGGTAGGTGCCCCCTGCATGATTTTCGGAGGCAGGGTGCTTGCCCCCTTGTTTTGGCATCTTCTTCCTATTCTTCCCCCGTCTATTCCTTTTAGACTGCTGGTTACTAGTATTGCTACTTTCGCCACATGAGGTAGAAGGAGGAGGAGAAGATGTTACTGGCAAAGGAGGCATAGGGTTCTGATGCTCTTGATTTGAGGTACTCACAAAAGAAGCGTCAGGGGCATGCAAGGCATTCGGAGTGGAAAACAACCAAACCGGTAGCCCAATAGTGAATCCAGGAAGATTCAGAGTAGCCATTAAGGGAGCACCAATGTTTCCAATGAATGGAACAGCACAAGGATCCCCCGGAACAGGGGTACCTTGATTGGCACTCGCCGGAATGCTAGACATAGTTTCTCGCTCAAATGAACAAGAAGTTCCCTAAGGAAAACTAAAACAAGTAGCACAAAGAGCACACCACTAAAAAAGGTCCTAAGTAAATCAAACCAGGCAAACAGATGCCTTCCGGAGAAGAGTCTGGGATGATGAGGGCCCAGAACAGATCAACGAAGGATAAAGGACAGTTACCCGGGGTCCACAATACAATGACTAAGGGTGCAAGAGCTGGAATCACCCAACCGCCCTCCCAAAGACCTGCAAGGGATTTCCTCCCACGTCTGTCCTAGGTACAGCAGATATACCCTCCGCTGTCACCTGTGTATGAACCTAGAGTCTGATACTAAGGATACCACAACACCGAAAACTCCTGGGGGAACAGTCACCGGTCGAATCAGAAAGCGTGGGCAGGGTAGCTAAGCCCGAAACTCGAAAGAGTCCCCAATACGCAATCCGATCCTGGCGTATGCTCGAACAGAAAGTAGGAGGGGTATTCCCACAAACTGATCTCACATTGACCTACTGCATATGCTCCCAGGCAAATTTTGAGTGAGGTGGGTTTGCCTAATGATAGTCTCACTACGATTTTTGCGCAATGTGTGATCTTGGGTGGTTTAAGGTGTTTTAAACCCAAGATCCTAACCAAAACTAGTTGGTGTAGTGTAACCTAGAAAAGAAAATGTTGCTAGTTCATTTTATTAGAGTTCATTTTAAAGGTTACTTGATTACTCAAAAAGGTAGTGGGTGTGTGAGAGTGGTTATAATAGAAATAGAGTACTGAAAATAAAATATTTACCACCAAACAAATCTTTTTCTTTTCAATGCAAGTCTTAAAATTTTGATCTAGAATGCATGTGCAAATGCAATTTTTTAATCTTTCGAATGCAAAAAAGGTAAAAATAAAGTCTAAATGTTCAAAAAATAAACTCAAAACCTAAGAATGCAGCTACTCAAGCAACTAGGTATGCAAAAGAAAACTTGTTCTTTTTGATGCAAAGCACTCTAAAATCTTTTAAGCCACTTGCAAGGTACTCTATTCAGAAAATGAATCAAAATTCTTTATGCTTTTCAAAGGTAAGAAACAAAAATTGAAACTAACCTACTATCAAAGCAAAGCAAAGAAACTTTCAGGTTCTCTTTATGAAACAGTAAAAGCTACCAATATGACTTTCAAATTCTTATTGATGTAAGCATGCCAAACATTGGGAAAAGAGTACAAAAACTACTTTTAGACCCAAGCGAAGCAAATGGCCTACGAAGAAGTATGGTTTGGTAAAGTCAGGTCTGCACATAAACAATGCAAACAAGGTCTTGAACAACAGCCAAAACACTTGAGCTTTCACTACAAAAGAAAAACTAAAAGCATAAGGGAGGATAAGAAACCAACCTAAAAGAGAAATTTCACTCAAAAAGATACAAACAGGGTCAAAAAGACTCAAGAGGTTTCAAATCCAGTGGAAATGGGGTAAGCAAGTTCAATCAGACTCAAATTAGGGTACAAAACACCAAACAGGTCCACAACCCCCCAATTTAAGTCAACAAACCCCAAAACTTTCCAAACAAGCCCAAAATGATCAAAAGAGGTTCAAATCATGAAAGTAGGATCAATACAAGGATGGGAGACCAATTACAGGGATTTAACACAAACCTAAGGTCATCAGGGACCCCAAAAAATGCAGCCACAACCCCCAGATTTGGGTCCACAACCCAAAAACTCAAAAATTTCAAACCCAGATTTTGAGCGCTACTGTGTATGAAGGAAACTAGCGCTCATAGCAGTATGGGTGCTACTGTGCAAAGGAAAAGTAGCGTATGGGCGCTACTGTGTGGTACAAACAGTAGCGTACAAGAAAAAAGTCTAAAAAACGGGGTTAAAACCCCCAAACTGGGTCCACAAAGGTTTGCAAGGGTTGGGAAGGGTCTGTAAAAAGCCCAGGAGGGTCAAACAGAGCCTACTAACTGATCCTAATCAAGAAAAAGAACAAAGACCATCAAACAAGACTGAAGAAATGACCTTGGATACCCCTAAGCAGTTAGGCTTATTCCCCAGCGGAGTCGCCATTCTGTTGTGGGGAAAATGCACCTATAGTTCAGGGGAGAAACTACCAACTTACGGTGATAAAGATAGACTTACAAGCATTCTGCAAGTATAACAAATAAATGAAGAGATTAGGGTTTAGATATGTAGGCACCTTATTCAGAAGGTTGATCCTAGCTTTGCTTCCCTCGCTCTTCAATGCTTATCCAATGTCGCAATGCCCAGAACTGCAAAACAACTTGATACCTTTCTCAAATACATTTGACCACATATATTAAATTGATATTCATAATAGAAAGAGACATCATATTATAATCAAACAGTAATCAAATCTGAGACACATTAATAGGTCATATTTGGAAAGAGAAGAACGTCTGATCTTTATTAATGAATGAAAGCAAGTACATACAATTATACCTTCCTTCAAGCTTGGCACTTCACGAAACCTAGATTCAAGATCTCCTGCTTCCTTTCTCCAAGTATCCCAGCCTCTAAGCAATTGTACTAGGGTTTACCAAAACTGAAGCACAAGAGAGGGGATGAGGGTCTCCATTCCTCCAGCATAACTTTGCAATTGGGCTTGCTCTCTTCACATGGCCCTTCTACCCTCCTTATATAATCAATGAGGAAGAGAAAAAGAAGTTATAACCACTCAAGAGGTTTCCCAACCAACTTAACTTACTCGAATTTCGAGATTTTGACCAAAACAAGAGTGTACCCTACTCTACAGTATACAAAGTCGCGTACATATGGCAATGGGCGCTACTTTAAATGAGACAAAGTCGCGTACACACGCTACTATTATAACAGTAGAGTCGCGCTCATAGTGAAAAATGGCCAAAAACAGGCTTTTCTGCTCATTTTCAGGAGATGGTTTGGTCTGGAAAAATGTTCCTAAGGGTCATATACATCAAATGGGTCAAGAATGAGGTAATTTCAACCATTTTTAGTGTCCCAAATGACTCCTCCATCCACAAATGTCCTGTTGTGTGACTAAACTTGATCTCAAGAAGTGTCGTCATGCGACCAAGGGAAACAAGTGTCGTCACGGACGGAGAGGTGTCATTTCAAGCTATAACACTTGGGTTTTGGAGTTACTGTAAGTGTTGATAGGTTGAATGCAGTGACATTGGGTTTAACTCTCTCCTGATCTTACCGACACTATCCCTGGTCCACACAACCTAGTTGTGTTAGGGATGCTAATTTGAGCGGTAACAAGGTCTATCAATGGGAAATCCATTTCCTTGTTAGAAAATTATTTTGATTCCATCACTTCCCTAAGGCATTATCTCTAAGCCAAAGTGGGGATTCATGTGGAATATTAGAGCCTAGTCATTGAGGGTAAGCATATACTAAATCTGCTTTTATTCTGACATTCGGCTTAACTCTCTCCCGAGCTTACCGACACTATCCATGGTCCACAGAACCTTGTTGTGTTTGTTGAATATTGTAACATCTAAGAATATTATATTTGTACATTATTATTCCGGAGATGTTTCATCCCTCCGAGGTGATTCTATTATGTATCCGGAGATGTTTATTCCTCCGATGGTTTGTGGTAACTAGGGTTATTAGACCCACCATGTGGGGGTCGGCCTTGAGTTTATATTTTAGGGGTTATTAGACTTCTCTAGGAGAGGTCGGCCCCATTAGGGATTTTGGTCAGTCGGGAACTACTATAAGTAGAGGAGGAGAGCTCCTCATTTGATACACTTCCACAACTCAGAAAGTAGTGCACTTGTGTTTGGGAGGTATGCATGTGAGGTAGAGAAGAAGGACAAGTCTTGGAGCACATCTTGTATTTTGGTTGATCATCTTATTGAGGAAAGCTTTGCTGGGTTTTCTACCCCATGAGGGTTTCCCAGGGTAAATTCTGTGTCTATATTGTGATTATGTTTCTTTCATTGATCTTGCTAGTCTATTTGGTTTAAACTTAACATGGTATCAAAGCTAGCCTGAATAGAACATCTTTCACAAGGTGAAATTATATTTTTCTCTCTCTCCAAAAATTAGGGTTTCTGCAAAAGTTAGTATTTTTGGATTGTGATTGCATGGCTGAATATCCCTTCTAAATATCTATCTTTTGAGCCTTGGATCGAGGTTTTTGGTTAGGTAGAACTTCGGGAAAGTCAAACCCTAGTTTTGCCAAAAGTGCAATAAACCAGAAATTCTGTTGCAGATCCGGAAAAGTAAAAAGCTAAAGTTTCCGGGTAAGTACTATTCTATCTCTTGTCTCTTGGACTCCCCCAAGAGAACATGGCTCCAAGCACTAAGCTTGAAGACAAGCTAGAAGGTATAGAGAATTTCCAGGCATGGAAATACAGAATTGGTCTCATTCTTGAAGAGAATGATCTTGCTCAGTATATCAAGGATGAAGTTTCAAAACCTGAAGGAGATGAAGCCAAAGAGAAGCATAGGAAGGACTTGATTAGGGAAAAGAGAATCATAGTTGATTCTATTAAAGACCACTTGATTCCCCAAGTGGCTTCCAAGAAGACTCCAAAGGAAATGTATGATGCCCTAGGAAGAATGTATGAAGGAAAGAACATCAATAGGAAGATGAACCTAAGAACTCAGTTGAAGAGTACCAAGATGCACAAAGGGGAATCCATTCAAGACTACTTCTCAAGGGTCTCCCAAATCAAGGAGCAACTAGATGCCATTGGTGATACTCTTGATGAAGATGAACTTGTGATGACTGCTCTAAATGGTCTCACTAGACCTTGGGAGTCATTTATACAAACTATGTGTGCCATAAAAGAAAGTATGAAGTTTGAAGTAGTATGGGAGGATTGTTTGCAAGAAGAGGCTAGGGTAGCCAATAGAGAATCCCTCCTCAAGGAGGATGACCAAGCCTTGGCTACTCACACCAAAAGAAGTAGAAAGGGTAACTTCAATAAATTTGACCACAAAGGATCTCAACCCTTCTCTAAAGTTAAAAAGGGAAGAGGACCCAACCCAGTAAGAGATCTCTCCATAGTCCAGTGTTACAGTTGTCTTAAACTAGGACACATTTCCAGATTTTGTCCTTCACAAAAGAAGAAGAATTTTATCCACAAAAGACACCATGCACATATGGCAGATAATGATAGTGAAGAAGAAGAAGAAGAAGAAGAAGAAGAAGAGGAAGAGGAAAGGCCTCGAAGGAAAAGATCTAAAGTAAAGAAAGAAGATCCAGAAGAATATGTCCTATTCTCTACACTCTCTGGATCTGTATCTCTTGGAGAAGATACATGGCTCATTGATAGTGGTGCTTCAAAGCACATGACAGGTCAAAGGAAGACTCTCTCAAAACTTGAAGAAAAGTATTCTCCACAAAAGGTATCTCTAGGAGATGATTACCAATATCCCATCAAGGGAATTGGTGAAGCAAGCTACAAGCTAGATTCTGGAACACCCTTGAAGATGAAAGAAATTTTATATGTACCAGGTTTGAAGAAGAACCTACTCTCTATCTCAGCACTAGATAAGAAATGTTTTAGAGTTGCCTTCATAGATGGTCAAGTACTTATGTGGCCCAAAGGAAAATCAATTGAAGATGCAGTTGTCATTGGTTAAGAGGAGGGAGGTCTCTATAAGCTCAAGGGACATCTAGAAGTTTCCCTTGCTCATGAAACCTCTAGCCCCAGTGAGCTATGGCATATAAGATTAGCTCACATTAACTATAAATCCCTACCCTATGTAAGCAAGGTGGTCATAGGATTACCAGACTTCAAGGTTGATCATAATGGCTCATGTAAAGGATGTGAAAAAGGGAAGAATGTCAATAACCCTTTTCCAAAGAGTGAAACAAAGACTAAGAACATTTTGGAGCTAATACACTCAGATGTATGTGGATCAACGCCCACCACTTCCCTAAGTGGGTTTGAATACTATCTCTCATTCATTGATGACTATTCAAGGAAGACTTGGATATACTTTCTAAAAGGTAAGAATGAAGTATTTGGAGAATTCAAAGAGTTCAAGGCCTTAATAGAAAATCTCTCAGAAAAGAAAATCAAGATTCTCATAACAGATGATGGCGAAGAATATACTTCAAAGGACTTTGAAGACTTTTGTAAGGAAGCTGGAATTAGGAGGGAACTAACCACTCCCTAGAATCCCCAACAAAATGGGGTGGCTAAAAGAAAGAATAGAACCATCATGGAAGCTGTGAAGACCATGATACATGATCAAGATCCACCCATGTATTTATGGGCTGAAGCAGCTAGGACAACAGTCTATGTGCAGAATAGACTATCCGATAGTGCTCTTGAATTCAAAACTCCAGAAGAAGTGTTCACAGGAAAGAAGCCTGAGGTAAGTCATCTCAAAGTATTTGGTTGTCCTGTGTACATTCACATTCCAAAAGAAAAGAGAACCAAGTTGGATCCTTCTAGTAAGAAGGGAATATTTGTTGGATATTGTGAATCATCCAAAGCC
Organism: Larix kaempferi; assembly: GCA_027924585.1. Taxonomy (NCBI): domain Eukaryota; kingdom Viridiplantae; phylum Streptophyta; class Pinopsida; order Pinales; family Pinaceae; genus Larix; species Larix kaempferi. The sequence goes on along the minus strand of BSBM01000809.1, from coordinate 6,596,493 downwards.
TTCAGAATTTACATACCAGGTTTTCATCATATGGAAATAAGTACAGATGTAACATTTGATGAAGAAGCAGCTCTCAAGAAATCCAGGAAGTGTCAACTTGAAGAAATCTATGAAGAAGATACACCTCCTAGAATCACAGAAGCTGTGCACATTCCTGAAGATGATACACTAGAGGACCATGACATGATGGAACCACAAGAACCCCCTATTACAAACTTATCTAGGAAAAGAAGTCCAGCATGGGCTAGAGACATTATTCAAGGAGCTGAAAGATATGGAGCTCCTGGAGGCTCCACTAGAGAAAGAAAGAAACCAAAGCTAGTATCCAACTATGTGGCCTTGATGTGTGATCTTGTGGATCAACAACCTACTAGCTATGAAGAGGCAACTTAGAAGAAAGAATTGGTAGAAGCAATGACAGAAGAATATCAGTCAATAATGAAAAATGATGTTTGGGATATAGTTCCCAAACCAAAAGATAAAAGTGTGGCTTCTTCCAAATGGATTTTTAAAATAAAACATGCTGCAGATGGTAGCATTGAAAAATATAAGGCAAGATTTGTAGCACGAGGATTCTCTCAGAAAGAGGGAATTGACTATGAAGAATCCTTTGAACCAGTTGCTAGGTATACTTCAATTAGAACTATCATGGCACTTGCATCTATGATGAAGTGGAAATTACACCAAATGGAAGTTAAGACAGTTTTCTGAATGGTGTAATTGAAGAAGAAGTGTACATAAAGCAACCACAAGGGTTTGAGGTTAAAGACGAGAGAAATCATGTATGCAAACCGAAAAAGGCATTATATGGATTAAAGCAAGCTCCTAGAGCTTGGGACAAAAGGATTGACAATTTCTTAATAAGAATGGGCTTTACCAAGAGTATAGCTGACCCTAATCTTTATCTCAAGGTAATGGATGATGAACCAGTTATACTATTGTTATATGTAGATGATCTATTTCTAACCGGAAATGAGAAACAGATTATTGAATGCAAGAAGAAGCTTTCTTAAGAATTCGAGATGAAAGATCTTAGATTAATGCACTACTTCTTAGGTCTAGTAGTATGGCAAGAACCAAAAGGAATATTTCTAAATCAAGGTAAGTATGCTGTGGATATTCTAAAAAGATTTGATATGTTGGAGTGTAAAGCCATGGCCACTCCCATGGACTCCAACTTGAAGTTATTAGTTAATGACACATCAGAATTAGTGGACATAACTCTATATAGACAAATCATTGGGTATTTGATGTATTTAACAAATACTAGGCCAGATATATGCTTTGATGTAAATACCCTGAGTCAGTATCTAGTAGAACCTAGAAAGGTTCACTTAATTGCTGCAAAGCATGTAATGAGGTACCTAAAGGGTACATTAGATTTCGGTCTATATTATCTTGGAAATCATGAACTCAGATTACATGGTTACTCAAATTCTGATTGGGCAGGAAGTATCTCAGATAGAAAGAGTACATCAGGTGGATGTTATGGTCTTGGATCTACCATGATCTCATGGTTCAGCAAGAAACAATCTAGTGTGGCTCTCAGTACTGCTGAAGCAGAATACATAGCTGCCTGCTATGCTAGCTGTGAAGCAGTGTGGATTCGGAAACTATTATCTGGAGTGTTTGACTCAGAGATGGATCCCACTGTGATCATGTGTGACAATCAAAATTGTATCAAAATGACAGAAAATCCTGTATTCCACGATAAGTCAAAACACATAGAGATCCGATACTTTTATATACGATACATGGTGCAGAGAGGAGCTATCAAACTCAAGTATGTGAGTACTGAGTAACAAGTTGCTGATATATTAACCAAACCCCTATCTCGTGTAAAATTTGAATACTTTCGAGACAAGCTTGGTGTAGCTCAAAAGGACCCTCCTCGAAAGGGGGAGTAGTATCATCACTGATGATGAGGATACCTGTTTACCACTCTTAGATATTTATGCTTATTTAGATTTAGATTTCTTATACTTACAGTACTTACATTATTTTTCTTTTATTTTGATGATATATGTATTGATGAGGATACATGTTTTGATTATATATGTACTGATGAGGATACATGATATATGTATATGTGCTTTGATGCATTGATGAGGATACATGCTTCGATGATGATAATTGTATTATTACATATTGATGTATTGATGAGAATACTTGTATTGATGATATATGAACATATATTAATGTACTTGTATGGATGAGGATACTTGTACCTGTATTGATGAGAAGATTGGATCATCCTTGGACTTCAGTCCTAAAGAGAGCCGTAGACGTATGTCTTCGAGAATGAAGTCCTTGGTGGACATGTGAGGGTTGGATCATCCTTGGAATTCAGTCCTAAAGAGAGTCATAGACATATGTATTTGAGAATGAAGTCCTTGGTGGACATGTGAGGGTTGGATCATCCTTGGACTGTAGTCCTAAAGAGAGCTGTAGACATGATGTCTCCGAGAATGAGGGTTGGATCATCCTTGGACTGCAGTCCTAAAGAGATCCATAGACATGATGTCTCCGAGAATGAGGGTTGGATCATCCTTGGGCTGCAATCCTAAAGAGAGCCGTAGACATGATGTCTCTGAGAATGAGGGTTGGATCATCCTTGGACTACAATCCTAAAGAGAGCCGTAGACATGAGGTCTCCGAGAATTGAATGATAGGACTGGATTGTCCCTGGACCTTAGTTCAAAAGGTACATGGTAGCACTGGATCGTCCTTGGACCTCGGTTCAAAAGGTACATGATAGGAATGGATCGTCCTTGGACCTCGGTTCAAAAGGTACATGATAGAACTGGATCATCCCTGGACCTCGGTTCAAAAGGTACATGGGAGGAATGGATCGTCCTTGGACCTCGGTTTAAAAGGTACATGACAGGATTGCATCATCCATGGACCTATGTCCTAAAGAGAGCAGGATTGATCATCCTGTAATATGATCGTGTGTATTGCAGGGTATATGATGTTGATGGTCATATGATGATGATGTTGATGATCGTGTGATGATGATGCTAATGATCGTGAGATGATGATGTTGATGATCGTATGATGATGATGCTAATGATCGTACGATGACGATGTTGATGATCGTGAGATGATGATGCTGATGATCATATGATGACGATGATGTTAATGTTCTAGTAACTAGTTGAGTTATTGATGATGATGTATTGAAGAAAGCTTCCGATGATATATAGATGTATCATGTATGATGTAGTCGATGACTCCTTGCTCCTGCAAATGTTGTTATAATATCCTTCTCGTTAAGGGGGAGTGTTGAATATTGTAACTTCTAAGAATATTATATTTGTACATTATTATTCCGGAGATGTTTCATCCCTCCGAGGTGATTCTATTATGTATCTGGAGATGTTTATTCCTCCGATGGTTTGTGGTAACTAGGGTTATTAGACCCACCATGTGGGGGTCGGCCCTGATTTTATATTTTAGGGGTTATTAGACTTCTATAGGAGAGGTCGGCCCCATTAGGGATTTTGGTCAGTCGGGAACTACTATAAGTAGAGGAGGAGAGCTCCTCATTTGATACACTTCCACAACTCAGAAAGTAGTGCACTTGTGTCTGGGAGGTCTGCATGTGAGGTAGAGAAGAAGGACAAGTCTTGGAGCACATCTTGTATTTTGGTTGATCATCTTATTAAGGAAATCTTTGCTGGGTTTTCTACCCCATGAGGGTTTCCCAAGGTAAATTCTGTGTCTATCTTGTGATTATGTTTCTTTCAGTGATCTTGCTAGTCTATTTGGTTTAAACTTAACAGTGTTAGGGCTGCGAGTTTGAGCTGTAACAAGGTCTATCAATGGGAAATCCATTTCCTTCTTGGAACATTATTTTGATTCCATCACTTCCCCCAAGAATTATCTCTAATCCAAAGTGGGGATTCATGTGGAATATTAGAGCCTAATCATTGAGGGTAAGAATCTACCGAATTTGCTTCTATTCTATGGATATAATATTGGTAGGGATTCTACCATATTTTTTCTATCTCGATTGTGTGGAGACGTTGTGGGTATGGATACTAACTCATCATCCAAGCCCCTATTCAAATTGTGATAGAAAAATAAAATAAGGTCTCCATTCAACTCGAATTTTTCTATGCCTAGTGCATATATATTGGATAAGGTGGGAGAGGTATTGTGGTTGGAAGTGTCTTCCCATGAAATTGATTTTATTTACTCCAATTTTATGAAAAAGGAGAATTCATATGTAAGTTTGATGGCTCTTACTATTCTTGTAAAGACTTGTATAAGTGGATTAATACTAATTGACTCTAAAGGATCTTTTTATTTTTTAGAAACATGATGTATATCAAAAGGTGATGGAGGAGAGACCCTAATTTTGGAGGACAACTAAAGCATTTTTAACTCCATGGTTTCCAGAATTTGATTCTAACACACTATTAGTGACTAGAATGCCTGTGTGGGTCTGTTTGTAGAATTTTCCCTTGTAGTTTTGGAGGATATTGGAAATACATTGAGATATATTAAAGCAGATGTTTGGAGAGATAAGGTGGGCTTAGCCACATATGATTGTATTTTTGTTGAGGTGGATCTTATTATATCAATTACTAGATAAAATTATCCTCAAGTGGGAAAGTTATAAGTGTTCTTAGGATTTGGATTATGAAATATAGCATTTCAATGTTGGAATTATCAACAACCAAGTCACCTATGAGATACTTTCCCACGTGCTCATCCTCATCCTCCAAGAAAGTAAGGGTCAAAGCCAAAGACAAAGAGATTGAAATATCTTGAACATTTAATGCATAGTAAAGTAGACGAAAAAGAGGAGGATTTACATCAAACTACAATTTTAGAGAAGGATGAGGGTGTGGATCTAGGAAATTTGAATCAGATAAATATCTTTATATTAGAGAAACATGAGGATGTACACCTTGTGAGCACCGTTCATTAAGAAGTTGTGGTAAACATGGATACTTCATTGGGAGGAATCAAGAGAGAATGAGTCTGAGAATTTAGACTAATGCGACTATGGAAGTTGGTTTATAGATGATAGTTGGCAGATAAAAAAACGAAAGGGAAAAAATACAAGATTCAGGATTTCTTTAAACCCTACTCTATTGTTTAATTGTACTTTTTATTCATGATATGATATTTTTTAGATGAATTTTTATGGATCTTTTTTAAAATACTCTCAAAGCATTTGCAAAATGCAATTTTTTTTAATAAAATGGTACAATATTTTTATGTGGAAATGTTATTGTCATTTTTATACATGTTATGATATTTTTAGATGAAGTTTTATAGATATTTTTAAAAATACTCTGAAAACATTTGCAAAATGCAATTTCTAAGCATGTGTAAAACACTTTTATTTTCAGATTTTTTGGGATGTTTTATAGCTTTTAGTTACGAGTAACTAATAATCCCATAAGATCCGCTCAAAGCAATGGTCTTTTATGGTGTTGAAAATGTTTTTTTTGGCTTAAAATAACAAAACTATATGAGTCTCTATACTTGACTTGGTTTACATGTAGAGTATAAGACATTATTGATTTATATAATTTGTGGATGGTTAGGAAATATCGATGCACCTCATGTTTTAGGTAATTATTAGCTATTTAGGAAATGTTGTGCTTCAAAAAGTTATATACTACTCTACCTCAACCGAGTAGAGTGGAGATGGGAGAGACAAGAATCAATTCAAAGTTTTTTGGACATGTATGCCAGAGATCAAAGTAATTGTCTGTGACAAGGATTTTGTAAGAACCTTCACTATCGAGATGCAACTGCCACTATAACCCCATGAGTATAGCCAATATCCCACAAACTAGATATACCAATAAATTATGACTTAACAAGGGCCGGGATGTGTAGAGGCCACAAACATAATTTGTATCCCAAACTCAAATCAGGACACCTACCCCTCTAGCCTTATCACAAGGGGTCAATGTGTCATTGTGGTTTGATTCCTAGTGGAGAGAGTGAAAACATCTCTATCCCACCAATAGGCCCCCAAATCCTTTGAAGTGTAAATCACTTATTGATAGGGTGTACTGTTAAGGCATGCCTTGTAACATTATGGGTTCACAATTCGACCAAGCTTTATGTGTTGCATGTGATAAGTATTGTTAGTACGTCTAGATATTGACCCTGTGTCATGCTAATATAAACTTGACCTCAATTACCAATTTCTCTAGATAAAAAAAATAAACTACACTATTAAAAAATCTATTAATTTTAATCACTTAAAATATTTGATTTATGTAGTGTACTTCCCCTCCTTATAATTATAATAATATCTGAAAATTAAATCAGCTTTATTTCCAAGCATTTAATGATTTATATACCAAACTCAAATTAATATTTCCATGATGAGAAAGGAGTAGAGCAATCGAGTAGGCTTGAAAAGTAGGAAACGCTCGTTGACTACAATAATCATATGGGGCCATATAACATATCGCTTATTGATTTTGACATAAAAGTACCACAGAAAAGGGTTAAACACACCCTGTAGGTGTAGAGTGTAAATATTGTTTTGTTTTTTCTCAGGTATTTGCTAGCTTACTCTGCCATTATCTTTGCACATCTTGATGAATGAATGAAAGGTGTTGGTGCTAGTAATCTTGCTTGGAATTGTAGTGGCATTGGTATTGGCAATGGGATTGAACGACGTACGGGGCTTTTGAAGAAGTAGGCATTAATGATTGACCTTATGAAACAAACATACGCTCTTCTCCCTCTATGAAAATGGATGATTTTAGTGATTTAGAAAGAGGACAGGGAGCTGCAGAATAGGAGTAATAAGAGGCGTATTTGGGGGATTTTGAACTGTTTGATTTATGGGAGCTATCAAAGTTAGTATGAGTCGGAGTAGATTGCTACCATTTTCTAGTCTGATTTTTTTGGATCTCACACTTTGAATATATATATAGATATCCAGTCCAATCTGTGTTCATCCTATGAAAGTGGTCAAAATAAGGAGGACCAGGAATGATCAAACAAATATTGGGCAGGATTCCCAGAAAGCCTTCAAAATCGGACAACAACAACAACAATACCCCCAGCAATAACCACGCCAACGCTAGTAATGATGTGGGTGCAGCAAACAATGCCACATAAGCAGGAAGAAGTGGCTCTTTTCCAGCTTACAGCAATAGCAATGGTAGCAGAGAAGGAGGGCACTGCAGTAGCAACAATGGTAGTGGTGGTGGTGCAACAACATCATGGACCAATGCAGGCAAGAAGATGCCTTCGGCAGTTTTCCCAGTGAATGGCACTGCGTATGAGCCTCTGGAATCCTTTAGAGAGGTACCTACTTCAGAAAGATAGAACCTCTTTATTAGTAAGTTGAAAATTGTGCTGTGTTGTTTTCAATTTCAATGACCCTAGTAAGAATGCTAGAGAGAAGGACATCAAACGCCAGACCCTCCTGGAACTCGTCAATTACATAACCTCTGGTAGTGCCAAGTTTAGTGAGCTTGTCATGGAGGAAATCACTGGGATGGTCACTATTAATTTATTTATAACCCCACCCCCTTCACCCCATGAAAAAATAGGGGGCATGGAAGGCTTTGATCTGGAAGAGGAAGAACCCACAATGTAACCTGCATGGTCACACTTGCAGATTGTCTATGAATCCCTTTTGAGATTTGTGGCTTCCACTGAGACCGATGCTAAGATCGCAAAGCGATACGTTGATCACTCCTTCGTTCTGATATTGTTGGACGTCTTTGACTCAGAGGATCCCCGTGAAATGTAAACCTAAAAACCATCTTGCACCAAATACATGGGAAGTTCATGGTTCATAGGCCGTTCATCAGGAAAGCCATCAATAACATCTTTTATCGGTTTATACTCGAGATTGAAAGGCATAATGGAATAGCAAAATTGTTGGAGATTCTGGAAAGTATTATTAATGGGTTTGCATTGCTGTTGAAAGAAGAGCATAAGCTCTTTCTTGTGAGGGCTCTGATTCCTCTTCACAAACCCAAGTGTGTTTCTATGTATCATCAACAGTTATCCTACTGTATCACTTAGTTTGTAGAGAAAGAATTCAAATTGGCAGATGCAGTTATCAGGGGATTACTCACGTACTGGCCAGTCACAAACAACCAGAAGAAGGTAATGTTCTTGGGAGAGTTGGAGGAAGTTCTGGAAGCTACCCAGGCAACTGAATTTCAGAGGTGCATGGTTCCCTTGTTTCGGAAAATTGGACGTTGCCTCAACAGTTCCCACTTCCAGGTAATATGTTTTAACATTTTATAGATAGATGGTCTACAGAGTATGTGGGTTAGTTGGGCAACTTGCTTTGACTCTAGTCTCCCAGGAAAATTAATGAATTTCAAGTCATTTTTTAGAATCTTTATATTGATATATTGGCTTCAAGAGATATAAATTTACAATAGACTGCAGATTTTGCTCCATTTTTAGAATGAATCTAAATAACACCAAACTGAACTTATTTTTGTATGAAAGGTTTCAAATCTATATTGCAACTTATTGTATGAGAAGTAGCATCCTTGCAAGCTGGAGGCCTTTAGGCATCTTAAATTTTGTAAAGGGTTGGAGGTCATCCTTTCTAGTGCTCAAATAGGCACCTTTCATAAACAATTTTGGAACTGTGCTAAATTTGACATCCTTATGTTATTTTTATTCTCTATGATGATTCTTTGGTGAAAAGTAATGTCTAGTTATTTTTATCCTCTAAAAATCCCTTATTGAGCTAATTAACAGTGACACTCTATAGGACTAAGTGGGCTGGAGGATTTTCTAGTGGAAATCTTTCGATGGAAAATTTTAGTTTCCTGGGTTTAGGATTTGTTTGGTATTGAGGATGACTCTGAAGAGAAAGATGGATGTACTAACTGAGGTTGCACAAATATTTAGATTGACCACAATACTTCAAATATGTCCTTTAAAACAAGAATAAGGTTTGCTCCTACAACCTTCAATCAACCCTTCAATCCTATAGCTACATCTCCTTGCTGCATGCTATTAGGATTAAAATGCTCATGTTTGTCAAGAACAATTATCTTCTTTTTGCTGGAGGTCTACTTAGTCTTGACTTCTCCCCCTGGTAATGACTTAGTACTTTGGAAATAGACTCAACTCCCCCTGTTGGTGTGCATTTCTCAGTCAATCGTTTTCCTTGTTAGCAATTCTCTCTTGGGCTCATGATCATAGCAACTTATAGTCACTGCCATTAATAGGTCACTACAAGGCGTTTCAATTTCCATTAACATGAAAACAATAGTTATCGTTGGGCTTCTTTTATAATAAATTTTCAAATTGCTCAAATCTACCACTACACTTCTTTGTCAAAAACTCTTCAAATCTGCTTTTGGGTACACTACATATTTGCTTGACATAATATTCTGTTAATTTGTCTTATCAATGAGCTTTCAAAGCTTTTAAAATGTCACGAGTAGTAGTGTATATAAATCTCAATGTCTTTCTTCCAACAGATCCTCTTTCATAATGATAATCATTGTCTTTACATCATCATGCTACCTTATTGTAACTTCAACCATGAAGTCAATGCTTGGTCCTCAATTGTTGATTTGATGGCATTTGCTCCAAGGCTCGTATCCAAGTCAATATGACTATAGCCTTAAATTTATTGTTTGGAAATTTATGTATGTTAGGAACAGAGTATGCACTTTTGCTTCATTACTGAGTTATCTTTTTCAATGTCATCAGTGTTTTCTTTCTTGCATTCTTTTACCATTGAATTCCTCAAGTTAATAGTTCATCAAAGTGACATCAAAAACTGTCCTCACAGGCTGTCACAGGCTCTGCAAGTTAGTGCTACAAGGATTCCTTACAATATATCAGATTATCAGAAGATGTACGTAGTTTGCTTGGAATGCTCATGGATAAATCTTCAAATCTCTTCATACTTTAGTATCATCCTCAAAATATGACTTAGTACTTTGGAAACAGACTCAACTCCCCCTATTGGTGTGCATTTCTCAGTCAATCTTTTTCCTTATTATCAATTCTCTCTTGGGCTCATGATCATAGAAGCTTCTGGTCACTGTTGTTAATAGGTCACTACAAGGTATTTCAATTTCCCTTAACATGAAAACAATAGTTCTCCTTAGGATTCTTTTATAAGAAATTTTCAAATTGCTCAAATCTGCCACTACACTTCTTTGTCAAAAACTCTTCAAATCTGCTTTTGGGTACACTACAAATTTGCTTGACATAATATTCTCCTAATTTGTCTTATCAATGAGTTTTCAAACCTTTTAAAATGTCACCAGTAGTAGTGCATATAAATCTTAATGTCTTTCTTCCAACAAAGCCTTCTTCATAATGGTAATCATTGTCTTTACATCATCATGCTACCTTATTGTAACTTCAACCATGGAGTAAATACTTGGTCCTCAATTGTTTATGTGATGGCATTTGCTCCTAGCCTCGTATCCAAGTCTATATGACTATAGCCTGAAATTTATTGTTTGGGAATTTATGTCTATAAGGAACAGAGTATGCACTTTTGCTTCATTACTGAGTTATTTTTTTCAATGTCATCAGTGTTGTCTTTCTTGCGTTCTTTTACAATTGAATTCCTCAAGTTAATAGTTCATCAAAGTGACATCCAAAACTGTCCTCATACGCTCTGCAAGTTAGTGCTCACAGATTCCAAAAGCAATTATTTTTTTTCTCATCACTAAAGTAGTTGAAACCTCCTCTCCAAAAATATAGCCAAGATTCCACAAATATAGTGAAAGGTGTCACTTTGTTTGTTAGATGGGAAGGAGTCCAAAGGATGATCCTTTTTTCATAAAACAGGGATTCTAATGGGAGAAAGGGGGAATATGAAAAGAGGAGTGTGACAGAACAAGAGGGAGGGAGAAACTTGAAGATAAGGGAGAGGAAAGATAGTCTAGAAACAAGCATAACAAAAATCAGAAAACCTTTAATTCATGTTCTTAGTTTATGGGATTTAACAGGGTTGTAGTGGTCCAATTTCGACCTCTACGCTATGGTGTCAACATCCTTTGATTACGGAATAATGTTTCATATATAAGATATGGCATTCCTTCAAGTCAACAATATCTCCATTATCAGTACATATATATTTAGGCACAGTTCATAAGTTATTTTATTTGTTTTATTTATATTTTCATGATTCTAAGGTGGTTTTTTTAGGGTTATCCATATTGATTATTTTGATGATTAATGGGTTTAGTTGTTGTCCACTTTTTTGAACTTCTATATTATTTATTTCCGGGGTGGTGAAATATGCTCTTTGAGATATGATTTGACTGTGCCTTTTGCGCGGTATTTAACTATGCATGGCATCAACAATCTGAAAAGATATCACATTGCAACGGTCTACAAGAGGGATAACCCTTCTAAGATTACCGTGAATTCTATCAGTGTGATTTTGATATTGCTGGGTAGTATTCCCCAATGGTACCTGATTTTGAATTGGTAACATTGGGCACTACGAGGTAATTATTGAAGGTTGATATCTGATTTGTTCAATTTAGGGTGAAGGATCTTATCTGTTGTATCCATGTTTTAAATGTTTTTTTGTGCAGTAACATCTTGTCAATATGTGCAAAGATTGATCAAGTTTTAATCTTAGAGGTGAATATGAACCATCGAAAATTGTTGGATGGAATGTTAGAGATATGGGGAGTACCTCAAGGAAAATTCAAAAGTATATGCTTTGCAATTAATAAGCTAGATAAGCAGCCATGGGAGCAAGTTCAAAAAGAAATGGTAAGTAGATTTCAAATTTGAAGGACTAGACCTAATTTCCATTTGAAAGGTTTTTCTATAGCTTTGCCTTCCACATTAAAATTTAAAATTAAACTTGCCTTTCCTTTTCCCTCTAAAATAAAACATTACTTTTATAATGTGTACATGCCATATTATGTGATTTGGTAAGTTAGAACAATTCCAAAATTTACATGCATAATTTTTATATGCTTATTTTAAATATAGTTGGGCGGTCGTAATGGTCAAGAGCATGTGTTTTCTTCTAGGAGGTCACATGTTCAAATATAGATGTGGATGGGGTATGGAATGTATGCCTCCATAGAATTTAGTAGTGAAATCGCTATGTGGAGGGGATCCCTTGCCCCACAAACAAGGGAGTCTGATACACCAATTTGGTGTCTCACTTGGTGGTGACCTTAAAATTAGATTATTATTATTATTACTATCTCAACTTTATTGTATTTACACATAAGTAAATGATGCTAATGTTAAAATAACCTTGGAAGCAATTTTCATATTGTAGTTATTTGTTTGTGGTACATATGAGGTGTTTAAAATATACCAAATACCTTGTTTAGGTATTAGATCTTTGATGATATATATGCTATAAGCATTGAAACACTATGAAAATGTTTTTTGTTAGTTTTTCATACAATTATAGAAATATAATTCAACTGCATAAGATCAATAGGATCACTAGAAGAAAGAAAAATATAGAAGACTTATAGGCCATTCAAATGCCCCACATATTAAGGATGGGGACAGATTGAATAGATTTTATCTCCTGCCACTAAAACCATTGAAGGAAGCATTGCTCAATAGTAAACTAAAAACTAAAACCTACCTCTTGAATGGCACGTAGGTCATTTGTATCCATGATAGTAATTGCAAAGTCTAGAAATAGTAATCTACCAATGGAAGCAATTGTTGTATTTAAAGTCAAACTAAATGTCAATCATTTAGTTTGACTTATAAGCATTTCTAGGCCTCTAAGCAGCACTTCATCAGTAATTCGAGGCATGCAGAGGCAGTTCTAGCTGAATTTGGGTAGTGGTACAACCATCAAGAGGAAACCATTCTCAAATATGAGTAATTACGGGAACATTTGGGGGACTGTCAGGTACTTAACCAACCCTAAATAGTCCCAATCCTTAATTATGGGTGTGATTTTAGAGCATAGTTTGGGGTTCCTATAATGATGATTAACGATGATTTCTCTAACGACCCTAGAAATTAGTGCTTGACGACCTTGTCTTATTTATTTAGTGGCTCTCTCTTGGGCATGCCTGTTAAAACATGCATGTGAAACAAATTGAATGCTATACCCCTCTAGGATCCAACTCACTACCAATAGAGAATCCCTAAGAAGAGCTACCTTTTGGATTACAAGGTTGAAAGTCATAATGAATTCCCCCTCTTATATCACTTATAGAAGAGAAAGAGACATGCTTATGATCATAATAGAAACCACTAAAAGGATTGGAAGATGCCAAAATCACCCCCCACCTAAACCTTTCGAAAAGCATCCTTTTGTAGTACAGGGCAACAAAAATTCAACAATAGAAGCCTCTCCCCACAATACACAAATTATAGGAACCCCAACAAGATGAAACCCCCCGGATATAGTATGTAAATCCAAAACACTCTTAGTTACAAGAGATGAATTTTCAAATGCAAAAGAAAGAGTCAACTTACCAAAAGAGCCATAACCTTCTACCTTGGCATCTGAATGGAAAATTTGCAATCCATCCTCCAAGGAAATAACTCTTTCTTCTATACTTTACACCAAAAAAATTTCAATAATTGAATCAACAATATTTGATGCATTAGGGATTTCTTTGCTCAATTCTTCCTGAGATTCATTTGGAGCAACTGCTTAAGTGCCTTTTGGATCCGACTTCATTATTCCATTGACCAAAACACCATCATACTTAGGAACCCATACCTTTTTCTGGAAGGAGACTTCATAATCAGCCACCACATGCCCTAGATTATGCCACCAAATGCACCAAAAGGGGACATTTAAATATTTCAAACACCGAGAGTGGGATCTGTCCCCCACAACCAAATCAATGGCTTCATAAAGCCATCCACGCATATCTAATTCAACTAAAACCCTCACCATTGTTCTCTGATTCTTTGATGGAAAACTATCATCTACTAGTAAGGTTTTCCCCAATTCCCTATAGCAAAGATTCCCCCCACAATCCACCATTATAGAGGTAATCCTGGGAGTTTAACCCACATAATATATTTGTCCAAGAATGCTTCTCCAGGATAAAAAAAGAAGAAGAGGATACTACAGCTTCAAATGCAAAAAAGATGAGGACCCAAACCAGAGACCCTTTAAAATCAAATCTGCATATGACCTATCCCAAAAAATGAATCCAGGCTAACCTTTAACCAAAGAATGCACAAGAGGATCATATCCCAACATAGGATTCTATTGCTATTCCTCCCACGACTCGAAAGAATCCATAGGAATGCAAGGACTAGATCAGTGAGACCTTGTACAACAACTCACTCATGGGTCAACTAAGTTACCTCAAGGTCATATATGATTACCCACCCTCTCCATGGACCTTCTTAGATGATCTAGCTCAGGTCATGCGCCTATCTCAAGACTTTTCCCTGCAACCTTGTGTTAAGTGAATTATGCTTGTGGCACTCATGCTCCTCCCCAGGTCATCCAACTAGGTCCTCTCAACATTGGATTTTCCCTTGACAACATTGGACAATGTATTGTTTCCTTCTCGATGGTAGAAGCAATAAAATATACTTCCACTTGTAGCCGATTTGCATTTTCAGAAGTACTGAAAAGAAGTAACAAGTTTTGACATGAATTTATTGTGTTTCCATGATATATTTTCTACAGTATGTGTATATAGATTATAGCATTAACACAGACTGCAGTTTTGAGTAGCCTTAAGTTTTCCCTAGTTTAGTTTCCTGTAGGAATTCTTTTAGAGTGCAGAATCTGCTTACCATGGTTCAAGAAAATTTAACAACTTATGCCTTGAATCCAAAAAGGTATGATATGATACTGAACAAAGAAAGAATAAGCCTTCTTCCAATGAAAGAGAAGTCATGAATGGATATAGGATTTATTCCAATAAAAGAGAAGTCATGAATGGAAGAAATGGTATGTGACATATTCTGTTAATGTTCATGTGATAGGAAGGTTCCTACACTTGATGCCCCAACAGATTGATTTGAGAATTGATGTTACATTGGGATTATCTGATGAAGGAATTGAACATGTAATGGAGATTTGGTGCTTGTGTTCGGCCATACTTTTGCACACCATCACTTTGTCTCTTGACTGGTGCCATGGGTCAGTTTGATACCATCTATTACTCAAGTAGTAAATAACTCTTGTTCTTTTACATTTTTTCAATTGGCTGCCATTTTTATAGTGCTAGGGATAGTATTGATCAATTTGAAGGTATTTTCCATTGAGAACTAGTGCAAAAACTCATACGTGTTGAAGCATGGGGAATCCCATAAGTCAATAACGGAAAGGCACATTGTTAAACATGAAATAAGTGACCTACATGACTACATCCATACAACTTAATTTTTGCAAGGAACCCTATGATGTCATGAAAAGCCTGAAGGTAATGGAGTATTGTACATTGTTGATTATGTTGATACTTGATGACCTTGATGGAAGAGGTATCCACGGTGGGTGTTCTTGTAACATGAATACCATTGAAGGTTTGGATTTCATATTTAAGTCATCCTCCACTGAAATAGCTTCGATGGCTCGTCCAATCTTTAACACCAATTTGAATTTTTACTTCCGGACTTAATCAATTTGGCAAGAAGACAATGTGTGCTGAGATAAAAGAAATATTGAATTTGTGCATGTTCAACTTCATCCGTATATCTTTTTTTTAGTGGGATTGAGTTACTTTTCAATTTATTAAAAATCATTGTATTTCTAATAGTACAAATTGCACTAGGTTGATGGCTTTAATCTAATCAAATTTGTGGAATTCATTTTAGCTCAGGAAAGTTCATTTTAGAATGGGAGCTTGTGATTGCCTGCATTAGTGCATGTTAGCAGTATTTGCACTCGAGATTGAGTCAGTGATTTTAAAAAGATGAAGCAGATAAAGAATTCTTAAAAAGGGTGATGAAATGCCCACTCAGGAGAGGCAAATGAAAAATGCATGAGCATTTCTGAAGGTATTGTTAAATGGAGCAAAATGTATATGCATTTTATCCAGACTTTTGGATTACAGATAAAGGGACTGACAAAAATTGAAGGTAATATTGGTCATGCAATAGAAAGGGAATATCCTTGAAATACCATTTTGAATACGTATGTAATAGCAATGGCTTGTTTGTAATCTATGCATGATTGCTGATTGACACAACTTTAATAGTACTGGCATCTTTATGAGCTCTTTTCATGATGAAATCTCATATCTTCCGAGTTGAAGTAATTCTGGGCACATATTTAACCCCAAACAACGGTCCTTTCTGAAGTTCTGGGCACATATTTAACCCCAAACAATGGTCCTAAAACTTGTTAGAACACCAACAACCCATCGTTGATCCACATGGTGAAAAGCTGGGGAGAATGTGCCTTTTATCCAACAACTCATGAATCTACCTCTTTATCTCTTCATTATTTCATAATGAAGTTCTATGCAACACCTTATTGTAGGTTTATGTTGTTGTCAATTACAATACTTGGAGGCATAGCTTCAGGTCCTCGAAACAATTGTTGATATCATTGTAGGAAATCATTGAACTACTTTTGCTCATGTGGCTTTCTTCTTGTGCCAAATATTTCCTTAACTTATTTTTGTTGTTTCTGTTTGTTTGTGGTAGATTGCTTCAGAGTCCCAAAAGTATTGATTGCAAAAACGACAAAACACATATATATCACCGAACTCTACTTCGTTATTATTTTTCTAAAATTTCCCTAGATGCACAAATCTTTAGTGTTGATAAGTATACCCTAGGAGTAGGGCTCAAGATGTGTTGCAGATTCATGTATAATAATGTTTTTCTCCCTACTTTTTCTGTGCAAACTTTTGGTCATGCTTTTGGTCCTTCTACAGAAGGTGCCTCCAACAATCATCTTTCAGTTTCAAGTGTTTTTTATGCTTACAGTAATTGCAAAATAATTTTTCTTCTTTAGAGAAATGCTTTTCCTTTCCTTGGATGATTTGTACTCAATATTATGCTGCACAGTCCAGTTGAATGGCTTCTTATATACACATTAACAAAATTTTCTTTGTTGAGAAGAATTAGCACTAACAATGCTATTTGGATTCCTCCAATTGCTTTTCACCTATGCTAACTTTCGTTTATGACAAGCATTACTAGAGGGAATATGATAAGCATCTCAAGATCCTTTTTATTTGGGGTCATTTATTCACCAATGAACTTGTTGATTGATTGGTTTTCTTTATCCACCACTTTCAGCCAAATGGTATAATGGTTAATTTCTTGAATATAGGAATCTATTGATTGGTTCAACTTCTAACACAATTACTATGGTTGTAATCTCAAGGGGTTCACTTAATAAGTTGTTGCCAATGTCACTAAGCATTTGGCTAGTTCCATGCTGGTGGGTTCCCAGTTCAAAATCCCTTGGGTAAGGCACTTTATCCTGCACCAATAGGTTTAGTATGGATGGATTCCATCTACAAATGTGGGGATGCATCCATTTGGCTTCCCCGTGAGGTTTTTATTTGAAAAAATATGTTTTCGTTGTTGTTTCTCCTAGTAGTTGATGGGATATAACTTGTCCTTGACAAAAAATTCAAACTCCTCTCATGTCATGGCTTGGGTGGCACTGAGTGCCTATTTGTGCTCATGTAAGTTATTCTAACAAAAGAAAAGTTTTTCTTGCATTCTTTATGGAAATTGTCTCCATATCTATATTGTTGCACCTTGTAATAGGAATTGAGTTGCTCTAGTGAGTCATCAATTTGCAGGTCGTCCATTTCACTATCATAGCCTATAGGGAAGAATTTCAACCTTGGTATCCACTCAAAGAGGATCTCGAATTCAGTAGGGGCAGAGGATTGTTGCTTGATTTCATAATGGAATGGTTCTTTGGGTTTTTCTGGGGAATTCCCATATGTAGTGCTGCTATGAAAATTGTCAAATTTTGCGACATCTGAGTGACATGGGCCATTTTCTATCCAAGTGCCCTTTTTTTGCATTGAGATTGATAATTCCTTCCTTGCACACTTCAATTTGTTTGTCCAAATTACCCATTTTGCCCCTCAGATTGGTAATTCCTTCCTTCCAACTTTTTCGTCCAAGGGTGAGTCAAGTTTCAACCATAAATTATGCACAAAATGGTGCTCTAATATCGAATATTTTTAGATTTGGAGTTGCTTATGAAAATGCACAATCAGAAAACAAATTACATAGAGATTAATTCACCATAAACAACCTATTGACTATGGCACAGCTTATAAAATTAGAAAATCAAGCAAATATCACATAGACAATGGTGAATGTAAACAATTTTTATGAACAACATGAAGCTCTAGGAAACTTCATTGAACTCAACAACCTGATGACATTGTTGTGAAAAGTATAAATAATCTATAGCTAACAGATTATTCTATATTCCATATAATACAATAATATACAGATATGAGGAAATTGTAAGAGATGGAATCATTGGAAGGTGATTTGTCATGACTGTTGGATTTCAGCACAAACTTTTGCAGAGCTATTTTATTGTGCCAACAGTCTCTACATTGTTCTGTTGTGGTGCTTGCAATGGGTTCCAAACAAATATCCCTCTACTGTAATTTGAAGACATATTAGGGGAAAAACAATCAATTAACTCAATTGAAGAGATATCCAATCAAATCCATTGTTGAAATGGTTGAGAGATAGAGTAGCCAAAATTTCAATGGGTCACACAACAACAAGGGCCATCAAAACCTCTGTTGACCATTGTAACTCATTAAAAACATATTGAAGATCTACAACCAAAACTTGTGCAAATAAATAAATAAATGTTAATAATAATAATATTAAAAATCTATTTTTAAGGTCACGTGAAGTGAGAAACCAATTTGGTGTATGAGACTCGTTTGTTTGTGGGACAACGGACCCCACTCTATGCAACAATTTAACTACTAAAGTCCACAGAGGTGTACATACCTACCCCTACGGATTTGAACCCATGACATTATAAGAGGAAACACATGTTCTTAACTGTTAGACCCACTATGAAGGAGTTGTCAAAGAGTTGTGGGTGTATTTCATCTGTGAAGTTCTAGATACAACATACTTATAGGAAATTTAGGTCGCTTCTAATTAAAAATATTTGTGAAAATATCCATTGTCTAGGATTTTGTATGTGGACCATGATCAGATGATATGCAACACATTTTCATTATGAACCTTCATACATGTTTTGTTTGCAGGTGGAGCATGTCTTCAAAGAACATGACATATTGGATACATACTTTCTCATTGAAGGTTTTTGCTATATTGTGACTGAAAGAATCATGGCTATTGAAAAGTAGAAGTAATTGATCTATGATTCTTTGCAATAGATTTTGGAATTTTAGCCTCTTATATTTTTTTGTATTACAAAAGAAAAAAAAAATGGTTATTCATTAAGTGGTAGGATGTTCTAACTGAATTTTTTTGTTCTGTTATTGACCTTTTTAGGACACTCCCTAGTGACTTGAAAGAAGCCATATAAATTTTGATTTTTGTTGCACCAAGGTGTGTAGACTTGCTAGAGCTTCAAGAAGTTCGCTCAATTTTTTCCACAAAGTATGTTCATGAGTTCACTACAGCTTCGGTTGAGTTACACCCTAATAGTGGGCTCAACAGATAGGAAAGTAAATATTATTGCTTCATTTATTATAGAGGACAAAGGTAATTCAGACTTCTTTTTTTGGCGGTGAAAATTTGATATTAAACTTGTTGCAGTGTGCTAATTTGTTATATGTTATCACAGATCATTAAAAAATTATCAATCAGAGCTCCAAGAAAAAAGATAAAATTACATATTTTGAAAGAAATTGTTGTTGAAAATGGAGTTGACCAAACATTTGTATTAACTATGACTTATACAGATCCTTCAACTTACTAACTCAATTGAATCCATACCATTTTTTGAGGGATAAACTAGATGACTATATAGGGAGATGAAGAATACTTACAATCTCTCTGAACCTAGAAAACCCTCCAATTTTCCATCCTATACTCTCGATAATATAGGGAACTTCCTCCT
This sequence comes from Larix kaempferi, assembly GCA_027924585.1. Taxonomy (NCBI): domain Eukaryota; kingdom Viridiplantae; phylum Streptophyta; class Pinopsida; order Pinales; family Pinaceae; genus Larix; species Larix kaempferi. The sequence goes on along the minus strand of BSBM01000809.1, from coordinate 6,576,533 downwards.
CATATATGAGGTGACACACATGGAAGGGTGTGAAGATATGGTTTACTGGGAAGAATATCTCAATGTTTTAGGCTTATGGACCTTGTGGTTTGATGCAGCTTGTAATGGAAAAGGAATGGGATAAAAAGGTATTTGTATAAACATAAACAGACCAAACTGACAAAGCGGCAATGTCCCAAAACCACATGGTGAACTGCCTGATCAGGAACACTGAGAAACATTAATGCTGCAGCGCCTGATTTGGAATACATAAACATTAATGCTACAGCAGGTGTGGGATTATTATGGTCACCTGGGGTAGGGCCCCATCCAGTGACTGGTGGAGCATCATCCATCATTATCCTTCTGGCCTTGTGGTTCTCTTATATGGCCAAGATTATGGTTGGAAAATGCTTATAAATCCTCTCTGGGGCAGGAGGCCAACTATTCCTATTCCCCCTTGGTGAGATGGGGTCTGAGATGGGCCAATTGGTTCCTGGCTTATAGCGTAGTAGCAAATTTCAGCTCTATGGGTCCTTGCTATATGTAAATTCACAGGTAGTATGGATTTTAGTAAATATTTGGTAGAATATGGATATAGTACAGTAAGTGCTACCATATCTATATTATGAAAATCTTTAAATAAACCCAAATACTGCTAAAAAAATTCCCAAACTAAATGATTTAAAGCCACAAAATTCCATTTAAAAACCTATAAATATCTGGTTAATTGTCAGATCACAATTTCAAAGAATTTAATTGTTTTTTCTTGATTGATTGTGCATTATGAAGCTTAAATTCTTAAATACAAGTGATTTTCAAAGAGATAATATTGGTTGTGTAATGTGTTTCTGGGTTGCGTTTTGGGTCATGACTAGGCAATCATATCCTTTCATTTTCTTCTATGTTTCACCTCCAGAGTCTAGGCTCCAAATGTAATAAATTCAAGTACTTAGAAGTTTTGTTTAGACACTAGCTTGCAACCAAATTTTAATAGTGAGTAGTAGCGCGCAGCCACACTGTGTCATGAATCATGATGCTCGTAGGGTGTAGCTTTAATTCTCCTATGAAGACTTGTAGACATTTGAGTTATTATTTGAGCTTATTAACATTTGCTTATACTCTTTGCCCTCAAACTTTTGTGGATTTGGCACTATAGCACTTTTGACAGTTCTTACTTTTCTATCGGGGTTACTTTTACATATTGTCATCTAATGGGGGTTACGGGAGAGGATAATGCAGTTGCTAAGTGTTTTTGCAGTAGAAATCCAATAGTTCAGCAGCAGATAATACTGGACTTTAATAATGTTCATACACTATAAAATTATTTTTTCCTGTCAAATTAACAAACAAAAAATATCGTAAAAGTGAACACTATTTTGTGTTTCCCTCTATTATGCTAGTCTTTTCCTAGACCCCCAAATTCCATCAAAAAGATTATTTTATGTTATTGTCAGTCTTCACTTCATTCACCTCGTGCATCCTCCTAACGAAGCACAAATCTCTATAACATTCTCAGTAATTTTCTTACAAACTATCTCTATATAGTCACTTTATCCTACTATCTAAATATTTTGTAATCAAGATGTCCTCATGCTAATCTATGCAATCAAGATGTCCTCATTCAACCAAAAAAATCCACTTCTCACCTTTAAAGATTGCTTCTAGGCCATTGATTACACAATAGCCCATAAAAATATCAAAGGTGCATTCTCCATAAAGCAAATATATTCCAAAGCACAAGACATCAAAGGAATGAAACAACCCAAAAGGATGAAGGCCATTTTCCTTGGATTGGTCTCCCATGTAAGACTATATCTCATCCAAGGATCTCACACTACAACACTATTTCAATGGTTGTAGCTCTTGATTGTTTACTGCTCAATATCAGATCAGACCCTAGATTCTTGTTGGTGCATCAAAGTACTCCAAAATGTTGGATGCTACATCATGATGGCATGAAATGATGATACAAACCCTTACAAATGGAATGTCATCTCCAAAATATGGTATGATGGATAGCTCCAAGTTGATCGGTCCTCACTAAGTGTACAATAAACGAAGAGGAGAGGGGATGGATCATCAATAGACCCAAAAACGACCTGTGCTTCGTCATGTGTGCCAACAGCCCCTCTTAATTTTTGGACAGGACATAGAAGGGGGAGTGGTCTGCTCAATGCTACAGGACAGTTACAAATACTACCTCAAATTTTCCTAGAAATGGCCTTACTACTGGATGGTCAGATTTATTACACTTTGTTATCCTCAAACCAGAAACTAAAAATGCAACAACGGACCCTAAACAATGAGTAAGGGCTCCACAGGCTCATTGGAATCACTCCCTGGTTGCATCCACCCTCTGATTATTGTCTTGAAAGATGGAATATGCCAATGCTGGTCACCTACTGCAGAAAACCTTCTCCTTGGGTAACAGAACTGGTTGTCATGCTTCATCACGATTGCATGCAATTCTACTAATAATGACTATGCAAAGATTACAAAACTGGGAATGACATGGCTGCCCAACCCACAGAATACACCCAAATTTTCCTTGGAACAATTTTTAGGAATGACAACTATTGGTTGTTAGTCCATGCATACATAACATCACCTTGTGATTGATCAGAATGATGAGATATGAGGTTGTTCATTAGCTGCCATGCCAGGTTCACTTTTGTCCCAAACTGCTACAGTATTAGTTAAAGTAGGGAATTTTGAGTATTATGGATTCTGATGCCTTTGTTCATATAATTGGTTTACAATGTGAAATATCTTACCTTCGTTGCAAAGCATTTTGAAGAATTCTCCAGGTTTATATCTTCAAGTCACTTACTCTTCCAGGGACATCTTTTAAAGAATTCTTAGTTTCTTTATGTTTGTCTTAGTTTGATATTGTATGCATTTTGTTGCACTTTTTTCACAGCTTTAATTTCTACAAGCATGAAATTATTTTCATGGATGATATCTAGCACAAAGTTTTAACTTAAAAACACTTTATAGGTGCAGAAGGTCAAAGCTAGATATTAATGTTCTAACATGAAATGTTTTTAGTTCATGAGCAGGTTTGTCCATCATTGAATTTGCAAACTTCTGGAAACCTTTTGTGGCACATGTTTGATGTTGTACTTTGCTCTGCAATGTTGGTCGTTCAACTAGGCTTTTCGAAATGGCAAGTCATCATGTCTTTACTCCCTTTCTTTAAAGATAGAGATAGATAAGATTTAAAATATAGATAGTGTTGTAGGCTAAATATGTGGCATAAATCGTTAAAAGTATATTTTTGATAGTGTTTGAACATGCTTACAAATGATCAAACATTGTTACTTTGTAGGTCAAAGAAATCAATATGTGGTTTAAGAAGAATTAATGTAGGTTTTTTCATCATCACTTAGAAACTTTTATGTTTCTTCCAAAAATTATCAAAAGTCTGGGATCATGTGAAGTGCTCTGCCTTTACAAATTTATAATTTATAAAATTAGTTGTTACACCAACTTTTCTGCTTTGCTGCTCCTTAAATTCATTTAGATTAGTTTTCTTTTTGTAGAAGCAGATTACTGTGTGATCGGTGACAACTATTGTGTTTTTTGTGGCATCTATGCTTAATGCTACTAGAGCTGGATTAGTATCTTCTACAAAGGTCTCCAATTTTAGAGAAACCTTTACAATCATCTCTTGAACATTCTTATTGTATTTTCTTAGACTTAAAAATAATGCAATATGGGTGTTAATATTGCTCATATCCCTAATTATTAAAGGGTCCTAGCTCAATGGTAGATCACCTTCCTTACAAGCAGGAGGTTGGTGGTTCGATTCCTCCGTACCCTATTGATATTGCAATATTCGTATTTTTAATAAAATATATTTTATTATGATATATTATGGCTATAGAAGGGGTTTCAAGTCGTCTTTGTATGTTTCTACGAGGTGGGTTCTAAGCCACTTTCATATGTCACTATGAGGGGGGTTCTAAGCCACCTTCATATGTTACTACGAGGGGGGTTTTAAGACACCTTCATATGTCACAACGAGGGCGGTTTGCAATTGCCCTTGTATGTTACAACGAGGGTGTTTAGAACCACCCTTTTAGGTACCTATGAGGGGGGTTTCAAACCGCCTCTGTAGGCCTCTATAAGGGGGGTTCCAAACCGCCCCTATAGGCCTTTATGAGGGGGGTTTTAAACTGCCTCTATAGGCCTCTATAAGGGGGGTTCAAAACCACCCCTATAAGCCTCTACGAGGTGGGTTCTAAACTGCCCCTATAGGCATCTACAAGGAGGGTTCCAAACCGCCCCTATAGGTCTATACGAGGGGGGTTCACAACCGCCCCTATAGGCCTCTACAAGGGCCGGTTTGAACCGCCCCTATAGTCCTCTACGAGAGGGGTTCCAAACCTCCTGTGTAGGTTTGTATGAGGGGGGTTCACAACTTCCCTCATAGGTCTCTATGAAGGGGGTTCAAAACCTCCCTCGTAGGTCTCTATGAAGGGGTCTACGAAGGGGGTTTAAAACTGCCTCTGTAGACCTCTACGAGGGGGGTCACAAACCGCCCCCAAAAGTCACTTTTTGGGGCAGTTCCAATCTCGTCAAAAACCGCCCTTACAGGGAATTTTTTTTAACATTGGTGCCTTTATGGGTGGTTTTTCCAAAACCGCCCCCAAATCCAAAACCCCCCCCCCCTTAGGTCATTTCTGGGGGCGGAAGACAACCCCCCCTAAAGGCCAAAAATGTAGTAGTGACCATTTTTGTGGTAGTAGACACTCTAACGTAGAGTGCACATTTCATTCCCATCAAGAATACTTATTAGGCACCAGAGACTGCTAGAGTATTCATTGATGATATAGTATGACTACATGGAGTGCCAAGAAAGATAATATCTGATCGGGGATCGGTATTTACAGGTAGATTTTGGACAAGCTTCCAAAAAGCTATGGGAACGCGACTCAATTTTAGCACTGCATACCATCCTGAGAAGGATGGACAGACTAAGAGGGTGAATCAGATACTAGAGGACATGCTGACAATGTATGTGATGGATCAATAAACCCGATTGGAGGAGTTTTTACCTCTAGTAGAGTTCTCGTACAACAACAGCTATCAGAGTTCTATACAGATGGCACCATTCGAGTTTTTGTATGGCTGACCATGTCGGACACCCTTGATTTCGGACAGACTAGAGGATCGGACCCTGCTTGGACCCAAAGTGATTCAGGAGAAGGAGGAATAGATGGCAGACATCCGTGCTCAACTGAAAGACGCACAGGATCGACAGAAGAGTTAGGCCGATGCGCATAGACTTGGCCGATAGTATCAAGTTGGAGATAGAGTATTTTTGCGGGTGAGACCGCAAAAGAGTGCTATCATATTTGGGAAAGGAATGAAACTATCTACTAGGTTCGTGGGACCCTTCGAGGTATTGGAACGGATAGGACCGGTTTCCTACCATCATCACGGCATAGGATGCATAATGTTTTTCATGTATCAGCATGTAGACATTACATTTCAGATTCTGCACATATCATTGACATGAGTAACCTACAGATATCGGACAAAGGGGCCATGACGACAGAGCTTATATGCATATTGGACCGTCGAACATGGAAGCTTAGACACCGTATGATTGATCAGGTTCAAGTTCAGTGGGATAGCTATAGTCCCAGTTCTGCAACCTGGGAGGATGCAACTGAGATGCGTCAGAACTTTCCTTTTTTGTTTTGAACTTTGGGACGAAGTTTTAATAAGAGGGTTTGTATGTAATGCCTGCCTCAACACTTATGATTGATTAGATTATGGAGACCTATGTTTGTTTAGACTATTGAGACTTAGACGGATTTAACTATTGAGGGAACTAGATTGAAGTGACCCACTTTTATAAAACTTAGATCATGGAAATTTCGTTGAAAATTATCATGTGAAATAGAAATGATTAGATGAATGATTGATGAATGCTCGACTGACTGAGAAATGATGATGAATGATGAAAATGATGAATGCTCGACTGACTGAGAAATGATGATGAATGATGAAAATGCTTTACAATGAAAATGATGAATGCTCCACTGACTGAGAAATGATGATGGATGATGAAAATTCTTTACAATGAAAATGATGAATGCTCGACTGACTGAGAAATGATGAAAATACTTTACAATGAAAATGATGAATGCTCGGCTGACTGAGAAATGATGATGAACGATGAAAACGCTTTACAATGAAAATGATGAATGCTTGACTCACTAGGACATGATGATAAATGATGAATAATTTGTATGCTCGACCAGCTGAGATACTAGAATGAATGATGAAAATATTTTATAGTACAACGGTACTAATGTGCACTTGAGTGTGTGCAGTGGAAGGTAATATGATTTACCGACTGACCCATAATGAAATTATAGGGGTTGTAAGAATGGAAAGAACACATAGGGGTAAGATGACAGACTGTCGACCCTAAAATAACAATCCACGCATGGGTAGGAAGTTGTTTCAGCTCACCCGGGGAAGCGTGTGCCATACAAGCGAGGCCATAATGACTTGGTCATGTACGATGAGTTGAGGGGTGCGCGATAAGCAGGACCTTATCCCTCAGAAGCCCTTAGTCTCCAAGAAAGCATAGTTGGAAGGTCGCGGTAAAGATTCTCGATCACTACACAGTACTCCCCATAAGAAGAATGAAATGGAATTGTGTAAAGGACCCGCCGAATAGGTACCTAGACAAGAAAGGGAAGGAGTTATCTAATGAATGTATACAAATTGAAATTACACTAAAGGAATGAATTAATTTATCTTGAAGAAAATTATAATTTTAATAAAAGAAATATTTTACTTCTTTTAGTTTTAATTTTATTTAATTTGAAAAAGAAGAAAATTTAAATTAGAATGGAATTTTAATAAAAGAAATATGTTTGAAATATCTTAATTCTTTCGTTTTAATTTTATGTATTTTGATAAAAAGAAGAAAAAAGAGGGGGTTTTAAATTTTATTTATTTTGAAAGAGAAGAAGAATTAAAATAAAGTAGAATTTTATTTTTGAAATATCTTACTTCTTTTAGAATTTTTAAAAGGAGAAAACTTTACATATATATATATATTGGAATTTTTATTAAAAGAGGAAGGTAGAAAATATTGTTTCTATCTACTAGAAGTTTTATTTAAAAAGATTTTTTGAATAAAACTAGGTTGCCAAAAAAAACACGACTAAGACGCTATTGAAGACCACTACACCCACCTTGCACTAATTTACGGAATTAAGTGCACACTCAAATAGAAAGAGATACACTTGTCATTTGAGAGTAAATATTAATAAAATATTAAATTAAATGAATTATGTGGATGTGGAGACACATGGCACACATAATTTTGTTATAAAAAGAGGGAGGAGAAGGAGAAAATGACATCTCTTGCTCTCTAGTGCTGGATGGGCACCGGAATTGAGAATTGTTTGTGGTTCTTGTGAGTTGGGCTTAGCTTGACCGGGGATTGGGAGATCCCAGTGGGAAGCTTGCTAGTGTGTTCTTACGACCCCATAAGCTCGGGTGTTCGGGGAGAAGGACAGTGACCCCGATACGGTAAGGTGGTCAACCGATGGGGTCGTTGGTATCTTCGTCAAGGTTGGAATCGGATGGTCGACCTAGCCGCAGCTACAACTATCTTCTCGATCAGAGAATCAGCCACCATATCAAGTTATTGTCCTTCAGTTATTTTTTTTACAGTACTTGCGATTGATGTCTTAGTTTATTGTCAAAAAAACAAAGGGGGTGAATTGATCTAGTTTTGTAAGAATATAATTATGTTTCCTTTTATACTTGAATCGACCCAGTTTTCACATGAGTATAACTCTGTTTCCATTTTATTATTGAATCAATTGAGTTGTAAAAGTATAACTCTGTTTATTTTTATATTCGAACCGATCCAGGTTTTGTATGAGTATAACTCTATTTACTTTTTATTATCGAATCGATCAAGTTTGTAGAAGTAAACTCTGTTACTTTTTATTTTCGAACCAATCTAGTTTTTGTATGAGTATAACTCTGTTTCCTCTTTATTATCAAATCGATCAAGTTTGTAGAAGTAAACTCGGTTACCTTTTATTTTCGAACCGATCCAGTTTTTGTATGAGTATAACTCTGTTTCCTTCTTATTCTTGAATCGATTGAGTTTGTAAAAGCATAACTCTGTTTTCTTTTATATTTGAACCGACCTAGCCTTCGTATAAGTATAACTATGTTTCTTTTTATTTTGAATCGACCGAGTTTGTAAGAGTATAACTATGTCTCCTTCTCCATACGTAGATTGATCTAGTTCTGAATAGTATAAACTCAGTTTTTTTCTTGGTTATCAAAACCCTCGACGTGATCTCCGGTCAAATTCCTTTGTGTATCCAATTTCTCCATCGAATCCAGAAGTATTAAACCATTCGTAACTGGCTCTGTAAAATCTATTACTGACCAATTTGTGGGAATTTCTAGACTTTGTAGATAAGAATTTTAACCACGCCCTTTTCATCCCCTTTGCATCGATTGATGATGGGCACTTTTGGTTTGAAGCGCAACTCTCTGCGTATTAAAAGCATTCCCAGGTCAAATCGTGATGGTGGATTGACTGCTGAAATCCTTGTATTCTATATCATTCAAATGAGAAATGCGTTTCCAGTTCGTTATGGTGGATTGACCATTGAAATCTCAATATTTTATTTTATTCTAATGGGAAATGTGTTCCAGATTAAGATCGTGATGGTGGATTGACTGTTGAATTCTTTGTATTCTATTTTTATTCAAATGGGAAATGCGTTTCCAGATCAAAATTGTGATGGTGGATTGACTGTTTAAATATTTGTAATCTAGATTTATGAAGACGCCCATCCTGTCAGTGACTTCATTGTGCGTTTCTTTCAATTGAAATTCCTTTACTGAAGCCCACCAGAATGATCTGAAATTGGTATGTTTCCAGAATTCTTTTTCATCAAAGTCGATTGGGGCCAAGACTAAATCAAACTCGGATTTGCTTCCCATTAGTGTTTCCAGACTGGCTCCCCTGTCATTTAATGTTCGGTAGTCAAGTGCAAATGCCCATTACGAACCTCTATCTCAGCCTCTAACTTGATACTCAGATTGAGTCCCAATATTTCCCTCTGTCACTCGTTTTCCACATGAATTATTCACACCAAGTTGTTTGTAGAATTGTTCTTTCTTTTTGTTATGTTAGATCTTGTGCGCAATGTTCCAATTAGGAGAGAGAGACTTGATGAATACACCTTAGAGTATTTAAATATTAATTTAGGTTCCTTTATATAAACATGATTAGGTTGTATGAGCACGGTCCAAATATGAAGAGTAGGTTTAAATAAATACACCTTTGGAGTAGTTATATATGCTTTGATAATAATCAAAATGGATGCTTTATAACATGTTATGTATATGTGAAGAAAATGGAATTTGTGGGTGACATTAGTTATATATGCTTTATTAATCATTAATGGATGTCATATACATGTTTGTGTATATTGAAAAAAGGGGAAACTGTCGGTGACATCAACTATATATGCTTTAGTAATAATCAAATGGATGCTTTATAACATGTTATGTATATTTGAAGAAAATGGAATTTGTGGGTGACATTAGTTATATTTGCTTTATTAATAATTAATGGATGCCATATACATGTTTGTGTATATTGAAAAGAAAAGGAAACTGTGGGTGACATTAGTTAGATATCATTTAGTAATAATCAAATGGATGCTTTATAACATGTTATGTGTATTTGAAGAAAATGGAATTTGTGGGTGACATAAGTTTATAGGTTTTATTAATAAGGGACACTTTATATACGTCTATGTATATTTGAAAGAAATGGCAATTGTGGGCACCACAAGTTATATATGCTACTAGTATGAAGATTGTCACCTTACCTATGTTATGTATCTTTAAGGCACCAAAAAAAATGTGGAAGAAATGGTCACATTCGCATGTGGGTATAATTACCTATTTTGTCGTGGTATTGTGCGATAGGCTAAATAAAATAAGTGGAATGTGTTTACGGATAAAATATAGGTATAAGTAGTCTATGTAATAGAGATAAAAGTTTTAAATGCCTTGTGTGTACTAATATATTAAGTATAAGAGCTTCACATGTGTTTCTTGATGTAGTATGGCATGTCTCATGTTGGATTTAAACATCTTAGAAATTTTCCCTTGTAAAAAAAAAAAATCACTTGTTTTGGATGACAAACCCTACATCTTTCAAAACATTTCTCTATTATACACCATCATTCGCACTATGAAAACTTGGTGCTAACATCTTGTTCATTGCAAATAGGTAAAGGTGTAAATGAAACACAAGGCCCATAAGAAAAATGAGATTCAGGAATGGAGTCCCTTAAAAGAATATCTTAGTGTTCTTTAATTAATGTCGGAGAATTTTTTTCAATATAGATTTCAAATTTGGTCTCTTTCTCTTCTAAACTAGTCATAAGATCTTGATGTGAATGACAACTTTCCTCGTTTAGTCTTAGAGTTTCATTCTTATTAAGAGAAGATAAAGACGAATTAGGATTATGAGAAGGGATAGTAACATTCTCTAAAACATTATATTCCTTCTAGTTTAGTGAGGTGAGAAAAGTCAAACAATATTGCTAATCTATAACTTCTAAACTTTGATTAGAATCAATCGGAATATTGTTAAATGAAGAAAATTGATTTTTATTTGATTGATCTAATTTATTTGAAAAAGACAAAATGTGATGAAACAATTGAAAAATAGAATTGATGAGTTTCAAAGGAAATCTGTAACAAAGATTAAAAAATTTGTTTGTATGGTCCTCATATGATTCATCGTATTCTCTTTTAAGATTTATTAATTCTACAAACAATTTCTCATAATCAGGATCATGAAAAGCATAAATAAACTCACCTAAAAATTGTCATAAAGAATGTTGAGATGGAAAAGTTTCAAACCATTTTCGAACTCGGCCTGTGAAATCTAAAGTGAATGATCTGCCAATGATTGATTCATCAGTAACATGATTAGTAAGACAATTTTGCAAAAAATTAGAAACATGATCAATTCCATAAATTTCACGTTCACCATCAAATTTGTTTTTTGACAAGTGATAAACTATCTTAGATGGAGTAGAACGATTATTTCTGGAGGCATGACTCCTAATAGAGATTTGGGATGAATCCATGAAAGATAAATAACATTGATAAAATGTTTAGCTTGTCATCTAACTAGCTCTTACACACATATGTACTGATGTAGAATATTAAAGATGTTAAAAGATGAAACTTGAGAGAGAGAGGATAAAGGTTTAAATAAGATAATTTAAAAAATGAAAACCACTTACTTACTCATGGCCCTCCTTCTAGCACCATTTGTTGGACGGATTTTCAATCAAGTGGCCAATGAAGAGAGATAACCTAATCAGACTTCTTAAGGAAGCTCCTTGAATGTTTGCATTAGCTACCTCTCACAGCAACAAAGGCCCTATTTCCTTATGAGTTTTCTCTCAACAAGAGAGTCTCTCAATCTAGTGATCTGAAACCCTAAAAATGTAATTAAAATCCTAAGATGCAATCTAACTTAATCTATGAATTCTTAAAGAAAGCAATGGAATTGAGTTCCGTGGCCTTCTGCAATTGTGTTTGGTAACAGAAATATGAATTTGATTCCCATGCACTCGCTCCCCACATTTTTCAAAATATTGGACTACAGTGCAAAAATTGCAATCCATGTCACCGAGTAAAACCCTAGTTTCGAAAACCATCAAAATAGACAATGTTTGGTCAATGAATCCATTGGAAAAGGGTTTTCCTAGCAGTACTTGGGTGTCAATAATTCAATGAATTTGATGGTTTTCCCATTGGAGCCTCGATTTTCATGTTATGGCAAGTTTCATCTTGTTTCCCAAGGGCATTCGAGGACACCAGGAAAATTTCAACCGTGGCATAAAAACCAAACCGAGCAATGGAATAGAGTTCCATTTCGTCATACAATTATGTTTTGGAAATGGAAAGATGACTGCGATGCCCATACACTCGCTTGTCACATTTTTCAAAATCTTAGCCTATCATGCAAAAATTGTATTGCACGTCACTTAGCAAAATCCTAGTTTAGAAAATCATCAAAATATACAACTTTCGGTCCATGAAGGGATCAGAAAATCATGTCCATAGCAGTACTCGGATTTCATGAATCGAACATAAATGATGTTTTGTTCATCAGAGCCATGGTTTTCAAGTTATGGTGAGTTTCATCTTGCTTTCCAAGACCATTCGGGGACACATGCAAAATTTCAAACCGGGGCATAAAAAACAAAAGATGTAATGAAATTGAGTTTTGTTTCTTCCTGCATGTGTGTTTGGGAAAGGGAAATATGGCTACGATGCCCATGCACTCATTCAACACATTTTTCAAAATCTTATCCTAACATGCAAAAATTGCACTACACGTCACTTAGCAAAACCCTAGTTTAGAAAACCATTAAAACAAACAACTTCCGGTCCATGAATCCCCAGAATAGTGGTGTCCCTAATGGTACTCGGATGTCAAAAATCCAACAGAACTCAGGGTTTGTCCATCGGAGCCACGATTTTCGAGTTATGGTGAGTTTCATCTCGCTTCCCAAGGCCATTCAAGGACACTAGACAAATTTCAACTGAGGGCATAAAAACCAAACCGAGCAATGGAATTGAGTTCCATTTCCTCCTACAAGTGTGTTTGCGAAAGGTAAATATGAGTGTGATTCACATTCACTTGCTCGACACATTTTGAAAATTTTTAGCCTATGATGTAGAAATTGCATTGCACATTACTAAGCAAAACCCTAGTTTAGAAAACCGTCAAAATAGATAACTTTCGGAACTTGAATCTACTCGACATGTGTGTCCCTTGTGGTACTCAAATGTTACAAATCCAATGTAACTGACGATTTGTCGATCAGAGCCACATTTTTTGAGTTATGGCGAGTTTCATCTTGCTTCTAAAGGCCATTCAGGGACATCAGGGAAATTTCAACTGAGGGCATAAAAACCAAACCAACCAATGAAATTGAGTTTCATTTCCACCTATAGGTGTGTTTTGGAAAGGGTGATATGATCATGATTCCCACAAAATCACTCCCCACATTTTTAAAAATCTTAGCCTATGGTGCAGAAATTGCACTTCACATCATTGAGAAAAACCCCAGTCTAGAAAACCATCAAAATAAACAACATTCATACCATGAAGCAACCAAACATTGGTGCCTCTAGCGGTAATTGAAGGTCACGAATCCAACAGAACTAAAGGTTTTTCCTTCTGAACCTCAATTTTTGATTTATGGAGAGTTTCATCTTGCTTCCCAAGGCCATTTACAGACACCAGGAAAATTTCTATTGGGGGAATAAAAACCAAACAAAGCAACATAATTGAGTTATCTTATGTCTTGCAGGTATGTTTGGGAAGTGGTGAGAGGCCCACGATTCCCATGCACTCACTCGACACATTTAGAACATCTTATCCCATCATGAAAAAAATTGCATTCCACGTCTCCGATCAAACCCTAGTGTAGAAAACCATCAAAATAAACAATGTTTGGTCCATGAAGTCACCGGAGAGGGGCGTCCCTAGAGGTGCTTGGATGTCAAGAATCGATCAGAATTGACGATTTTTCCATCCAAGTCTCATTTTTCAATTTATTACAAATTTAGCCTCGCTTTTGAAGGCCATTCAGGGATATTCGGAGAAAAATTCAACCGGGGGCATAAAAACCAATCCAAGCAACGGAATTGAATTTTGTTACCTCCTGCAGGTACTTATATAACATGATTCCAATGAATATTTGTAAGCTTTATGATTATTATAACAATGATATTATTAATATGTTAAAAACTATATCTATGATAATATTCTTTTAGTCATGTTTATGAGGGGATATTATCAAGCATGTTATATTAAATTTACATTTAGATTACAATATAAACAATTCATGAACTTGATTGAGAGATGAAAACCATGGTTAAGATGCACTTAAAGATATAGATTGAACAACATGTTATATATCTTGATTTATTGATATAATAACTTTAGGCAAAAAAATGGTTCAAAGTGAATATTATATGTGATATCATATGTTTCTTCACTTTATATATAATCATTGGGATGTCTATTTTTCCTTGCCTCTATGTCTTGTTCTATTGTGATATGAAAATTTTATGGTGTACATGTGTGTGTATGTGTGAGTGTGTGCATAGTTGTGGATACACTTGGTAAGTGTGGTTACTATCTATTGATAAGATGTTGTTTATGTTCATGGTTGGAAAAATCATGAGAATGAATAAATTATCACACTAATTTTTTCAATACAACACAAAATATGCATTATGTCATGAAATTAATACTAATGTTTTAAATTGATTATTTCTTGTTGTTTGCAGAAAAATGGTCAAGATGACTCCTTAGATGATCCATATTATGTTGTCACCAATCTACCTATAATGCCCCATATTTTGACTAGACAGGTTTATCCGTGAGACATATTGCACTTTATTTTCTTATTATCTATTGAACTCAGCTAGACTGAGTAAACTATACTTGTGACACGATAGACCCGATTATATGTTGCTACCTTGTTTATGTCGTTACTATGTTATGTTGTCACTATGAATATGATGTTATGATATTATGATGTTACTATGTTCATGCAGTTAATATGTTATGATTATCACGAGATTCATTGCTTTTATGATGACAATATATGTTTTAACATTTTCATTGATGGAATGTGAAATATATGATGTTGTACGTGGATGCCATCCTATGATGAAATTGATTGAATTGTTATAGGTCATGCATACCTGTGATGAGCTAAAATTGTGATGTGAAATAAAATGATGTTGATGATATGGATCAATTGGTGAACGAATGGAAATGCTTATTATAAAATGTGTATTTTGCGAAATACTAACCTACAAGACATAAGGGCTAGTATGGGATAGCCAGATACTGGATCTGATATATGGGATAAGAACCTTCCCATGCAGTGAAACTTAGCAATTGAAATTGATGATACGATGACACGGTCCGATAACCTCGATAGAAGCAAAGTATGATTTGATAAGGGTGTAGACCTAGTACATTGAGAGGGATGGATGTATTTCCCACCCGATGTTTCTATGATACCCGGGGTCGTGGGAGGGCCATGCCGAGACACACTCCCCAAGTTGTTGTGATGACGATGGTCAGATGCCTACTAGGAGAGGCTAGGTCCGCTAGTTAGCCGACTCTACCACTCTCAAGTTTTATGTGGTCAAGTCAGTATAGCTAGCACCCACTTTTGTACTAGCAAAGGAAGGATAGGGAGGATGTGGATATAGGTTAGGATGGGAGGATATGTTAGCTAGTACCGTTGAGGGTTGGGTATCCCTTGAACCTAACTTAGTAGTAGTGGTTGTCCCTTCCTTGAGAATAATTAATTTATTGATATTGTGAAACGAAAATATAATGATGATATAGCTCAATTTGTTAAATTAATGATTGATAATGCTGAAATAATTATGTTGGATATATGTTGATTTGGTTATATATATGTGTGTGTGTGTGATTGTCACGTCTTGTATGTATGGTTGTTCACTCTGGATGAAGGATTATTATTTCGTCAGTTAGTATATATACATAGGTGAAATGATGCTTGATTATAGTACATATATGATCTATGCATACGCTGGCCACGCATGCATACTTGGTACATCTACGCTAGTATTGATGTAGTAAATACCTAACATGCTAAATGATTGTAATGTTATTCGGTACTAGAGTCAGTTGTGCATTAATCAAGCTTGAATGATGATTGTTTAGTTGTGCTTATATGCATAGAGAGGTCAATTAGGTTAGTGATTAGTTATACATAAGTGATGCATTACTAATTAATCGTTGTTGTCAAGAAGGAATTTTCATGAGATAGTTATTGTAGATAACATAGTTATAGTTCAGAGTACATCAATAATATTGCTATGTTTAAACATGTTTATCATACTGTTTAAACCATTGATGGTGTTTTATTTAAAATTAACTAATGTTATGTTGTATTATGTTCCTTTCTTTTAAACCGATAATAATAATAATAATAACAATAGTTGTTATTATTATTGTTGTTGTTGATTTGTTATTTAACATGAATATTATTATTATTATAACTATTGTCGAATACGCATAACTTTATGATTTTAGCTTCATGGTTTTGTTTAAATAAATAAATTTATCTAGATTATTTTTTGCCAATAGTAAAATGAATATTATTATTATTATTTTAAAGGCATTGAAAGTGATTGTTGATTTGATATTATTATATAATATGAGTGTTTAAAACATTAATTGTAAATCAAACATCATTTTCGAATATGGATTTGGATTGAATAATTAAGACCTTATAAACCTCCTTATGAAAATTCAAGCTCGTACTTTTACTTTGTCCTAAAAACATTCAAAGATGAAGTGGTGGATTGAACTACCATTAATGAGATAGTCTCGTAAAAAAAAGTGGTGATCATGCTTCTGTAGTGCCCCTAGGATATTATAGACATTAAGGGCACCTGTTGAGTGACTCGGCGGATTTAAACATTAATAAAATAAATCTTGTTCTTATTTTGAGTATGTTTATGATTGAGATTGATTGTAAATCCATAATTTAATGAGATATTTATCTCGAGAGTTGAAGTAAATGAATGATTACATGTGTTTAACAATTAACTATGATTATGGAAAATATACATATGAATGATGCTTAATGACTAGCTATACAATTGATTATGTGATGAGAATGAATAAAGTAGTTATTGATGAAATGCATGTTTGATGAGATGAATGAGTAATGTTTGAGTAAATTATAAATGCTTAAAACGAAGTAGGATATTTATGAATCAGATTATGATTATTGAGGACAGTACTACTAATATATGGTTGTGAGAAATGTGTGTAGCGACAGTTGAAACGGTTCACCGACGGACACACAAAGGAATATGAAGGGTCGTAGAGTACGGGTAAATCACACACAGGGGAGAGCGACGATGATGTCGACTTCCGATGGAATACCATGCATGAGCAGATAAGCATTGTTCTGCTTGCTCAAGAGGAAAGCGTGAGGGCGTACGAGGTGGGCCACAACGAAGCTGGTTACATATGAGTTGGGGGGCACGCAGTGAGAACAGACTCACTCCTCAGTGCCATTAGTCCCTACTAGTGTGTAGATGGGGGATAGAAGGTAATGGCTCTTGAAATCCCTATATGAAGTTCCTGCAAGTAAGGATGTAACGATGGCAGGAGAAGGGCCCGACGACGTGGTACCCTGTGGAGAATGGAAAGAATGGACGTAAGGACCCGACGGTGTGCTACCTTCCCAAGGAATGGAAACTATGTATGACTGGACCCAATGGAGCGGTTCCATGTCGGGGAAATGACGTTAAGGAACAGAGAGGCCCAACGGCACGACACCGAGGTCCTAGTGAATTTGATTGTTAAACATATCTACATAAAAACGTATAAATTAACACCTAGAGCATTTACTTAGGAAAATGCATTTGTAGTACTTTTAAACATTAGAAATTTTCACTTATGCATTTGCACATAAAATAATATTTTGGGCATTTTAAAATATTAGAAATGGTTATTTATGCATTTGCACATAAAAGGATATTTCTGATTATTTAAAAATATTAAAAATATTTATTTAGGAGCAAAGTGGAATCCTAGGCATCGACACCTAGTCAACTCCACCTACACCACAAATCTAGGAGTTAAATGAAATATCTAGGGGACAAACATGAGCAAACTTAGTAATGTTGGTGCATCTCATAGAGAAACTGACATATGGATGGGTGAGTTTTATTAATTTAGAAATTTAATAAAATGAATAATCTTGCATAAAGCAACATGTGTCGCATGAGATTTTCCTTTATAAGGAAGGCATTGGGAATGTGTAAGGACCCAGATGACTGTCATAATTCTGGATTGTTTCATGAGTTGCTACTATTCAGGATTTGGCTGGAAATCTTGGTGGGGGAATCCCAAGCTGGGTTTCTTGATTATTGTGTGTGATCTCTATGACCCGATTAGCTCGGGGGTACGGAAAGAAGAAGACTACTTCCAGAGTGGCAGGGAGAATTGCTGAGGTGTACACGGGTGAAGATTTGAGAATTCCAGCAGAAGGACCACGAGAATCAGCTTCAGCAATACCTGCTGGACATCGCAAGCGACTGCCGGAAAGGTAAATATTGCAGAGGTAATTTATTTTGGACAGCAAATTATTTGGAATTTAATGAGATCTGTAGCAATTTTCTGAATATGATTTATTAGAATAGAAGATTTATTTGACATTTTTCATTTGCGTCAAATTTGTGGTTATAGTTTATTTGAAAGTTCATTAAATGATATTATTCGGTCTCAGTTGTATCCAACCTGCGACCAGAAAACCCACTTGAAATTTAAATGGAGTTTTACAACCGAAATCTGTTTGAAAACAATTCAGTAGAAACTGTCTCAGTTTACTCTGGTGGAAATTTTATTTGACATGAAACATTATTAATTCTGGGGAATCATCTGAAAAATGGGTCATTTAAATTTCTGCCTTACAAGTTCGTGGGAATTGTTATTGCAGTTCTGTAGTCGACTTTGGTTTTAGTATTGTGCTTTCAATCGTGAAATTATTGAAATAATTATGATTCATATTATGTTTCCATTGAACCTCTTACCTTACGTCACGACTGAGAGCTAGATCTCAGATCGGATCTCATCTATTTTGTTTGGATAGATTGTTTATTTAGGAATTGTAATGTTCCGAGTCGGAAGCTTCACTTGAATGATTTCAAACACCGTGATTTACTTACATTACTGTAATCGAATGTTATGATTTTATCTTTTTTTTTAAACCTAAAAATCGAAGGTGAAACTCTGAATTTTAATTTCAGAGCTCGATTCCTATGATCAGATTGGCTCCGTGCTCGATTTCAGCAATGAGCATTATGTCTAGACTGATGCTGTATATCGATGACAGTGCTCGGTTTACTTTCACACAGGCTATTTTTACGGAAACTGATTTCTTGCGTTTAGGTTAACGCTTAGATTGTGACTCTGCATGTTTATTTAAATACCGGATCCTAATATGTAGATCGTAACATTGCCTTTGATTTCAAGGATTATAACACTGTATTTTTATTATTTAATTACTCAATCCGAAAATGCAGATTGGTCGTGTTGATGCCTTTAAGTTTCAGAGTTCGATTCATTTTCAAATTACTGATCGATTTTGTGTTTAAATTTCTTTTAGTTAAAAATTAGCCGCTGCAATGGTTTTAAACTCTAAATTTCTGTATGTTGATTATGCCGTGGGGTTTCCCGTCAACTGAAAACGCCACTTGATCTACCGATTTGAGCCTCACGCTGACGGTAGTGGAAATTAAATATTCTGGACCTCTTCGTAACCATCTTTGCATCTGTAAACCTAAGCCTGTCCCTTCCCTCCTTTCTGCTAGCACTTTGCATCAGTTTGCAGAAGTGAAGCATCCACTCATGTGTTACGCCTAGTCTGCTGCAGATGTCTTACCTTTGGATTAGGATTAGGCAGAATATTGTTGGCGTAGTACGATTTCCCCGTGAAATCCCTGTTGAGCGTGAAACTCGGCGTGTTGAAGTGGAAGATCCCGCCATAATCGACCTGGACATTTCGCTTCTACGCTACCCTTTGTGTGTCATTACTTTAGTGATTGACAATACAGGTGTCAACGCCTTTACCTACTTAATGTCTCCATTATCAACGTGACGGGTAGAGGAAGGTGTTGGTGTATGATAGCAACATAATTGTTTTAAGTAGTTAGTGGTTAAGTAGCTGAAACACTCATGGTTAATAAAAGGGGGGTTATTAGTACAGAGAATTTACTTATTGATTGAGATAATTGGTTGAATGTATATTAGTTGTTTAATTCGATTACTTTTCTTTTTGTCCCATTCATTGAATTTTAATGTCCATGATTATTTATTCTAAATGATAAATCGAATGAGTGGTTAAATGATATTACATTTAAATAATGATTAATGGATGCACCAAGATTGGAATTATAATTAATTTGAAATGCATTTAGGAAGAGGGTGCATTACATTTGTGATTAAATATTATGTATTATTTTAACGGTGTATTTAATGAATGTATTATGTTGGAATTATATCAATTGAATTGCAATTTGGAATATTTAGTAGCATTATATTCCTTATTGTTTATATATAATATATTATTTTTGTAATAGGCTAAATGAATGCGTCATGTTGAAGTTTTAGTAATTTAAAATTGCATTTGGGACTTTTAGTTGAATTATATTTATTTCATGCTTAAAATGATGCATTGATCAAATGCATGCATGATTACTTTATATCTAGTTCAAATATACTAGTAAAGTAAAGTATAGTTGCGTTAATATCTTCTTTGAATTAAATGGTTATCATAAACACTCTATTCTCCTTACTGTAATATCGCATTCGAAATATATTTGATAGTATGAGTTAGGTACATGTTCTCTTCTACTAAGATAAAGAAGTAAAATTTTAGATGCTACATTCTTTACCGAAAAATGTTGTTAGATCCTTTAGACGCTTGTCCCTAATTTTCTGGTTGAAATACACTGTATTCTCCTTACTTTAATATTGCATTCGAAATATATTTGATAGTATGAGTTAGGTACATGTTCTCTTCTATTAAGAGAAAGAAGTAAAATTTTAGATGCTAAATTCTTTACCGAATAATGTTGTTAGATCCTTTAGATGCTTGTTCCTAATTTTCTAGTGAGGAAACAAAAAAAAATTACACTACTTCACTAACTCAGATAGAAGGTCCCTATAACTTCAAATAAACATATAATAAATGTCAATTCAATGGGTAAAATTCAATGGAGCATTTAACCATTTGGAGAACGAGAAGTCCTAAAAAATTAATATTATAATTATTTATCCTTGAATAGTGTGATTGTATTAATGGTTTAGAATCCTGAAAACATGGATGACTAAGGCTGTGGAGTAAGAATGAAGTTTGGATGAGGAAAATAGATATAAAGGAAAGCTTTCATGGAGAAGGGGGGTTGGTTCTTTTAAAGTTTTGGAGTGAGCAAGGAGAACTATGATATTTTTGGGAATTGAAGGAGGTGGTGGGAAAACTCCACATGAAATATTGCATTGTTGAACAAAGGGAAGTGGCTATTGGGATTATCGGTTGTGGGCTCGGGAGCTAGGAAACCCGTTGGTTTCCTAGGGCCAGCATGATAAGAGCTGGTCGGTAGGGTGGTTCATCTATTTGGTTGCTAAGTATTGGTCCAAAAGAGCTGCGGGAACTAAGGGATCTGCTACAACATACTGTGACAAGTATTCTACCAGTAGTTTAGCCATTATTTATATGCTAATATGTGCATGGATAAATGTGAAATGAATAGTTGAATTATGCAAAATTTCTAAGTTTTTTAAATAAATCAATATATCAATGCATAAAATTCTAGATTACTATGATAAGAGTGTGAATAGAAAATAGGCAATAACAAAATATAAATTTGATGCAAAACAAAACTTAAAACAAAACTTAAAATGTATTTAAACCAAGCTCTAAATGAGCCCTGTACATTAATTTTGATCAAGTGATCATTTTAGTGTTATTCATGAAGGAAGAGCACTGCAAATGGTATCAGAGCCACTCGCTGAAAAAGTCAGACCTTAAGAGGCATGTACACACCTAACTATCCTGAAATTTTATTAAGCCTAAAGCCTACCTAATGACATGGAACTTAGGAACCTTGTCTCTCCTAGAATTTTATTAAGTCTAAAGCCTACCTAATGACATGGAACTTAGGACAAAACCTTGTCTGGGAAATTTCAACACGAAAAATCCAATACTGAGTTATAGATTAACTGCAAAATACACAAACATAAATCACATTAGTAAGCTAATTTTCCAAAAAGAAATCTAATAAAATCATTTTTAAACTAATAATTTCAAATGTTTGGCTTAACTTAAAACTTCAAAGAAATCCAATAAAATCATTTTCAACAAAATGATTTTAAAATTATAACAAAGTGGTTTTAAATTTTAATTTTAAATGTTTGGATTAAGGAAAACACTAAGGATGAACTCAATAAAATTATTTTTAAGGCAAAATATATTAGAACATGTAAATGGAACGTTATAAAACCTTTTTCCCTAGTCGTTTTTTTTCCAAAGAAAAAGTCGCATTCATTGACCGTAAGGAACAAAACTACATTCCACAGGTGCAAAAAAGCATAATGATAGCCAAAATAGAATACTGAGAGACTTATCTCCCGTAGTAATGTTATGATCTGTCACAATGATATAAAAGCTGTGATTACAGTTTAAAAACTGAACAAATATTCAAAAAGCATAATATGTGATTGAGCGGATCTTTTAGTTTAAAGATAGTAAGTTTATCCTCCTTCATTCCTGAAATGCCTGCCTGGTATGCATTATCTGGCATTCTCCTTCGTCCATGAGCAACCCTGCCTTAGATAGAATATCTGCCTGAGTATTTTGTTCTCTAAAGACATGAGCAAAAAAGACCTTCTTGAAAGCTGTTTCCTGTAGTTCCACATTTCTTCCAAGTGTCTTAAGTGAATGGATATGCAAATCGTTCTCTTTGTTCATGTACTTAACCCAAAGCTCGGAATCCCCAAAAACTCTTAAAGTATCCACCTGCTTTTCTTTTGCCAGAATAAGGAGAATGCGCAGTGCAAGGCCTTCAGCTCGGTTGTTGGAACCGGAACCTCCATTCGCTTGGAAACTGTAAACTGAATCTGAAATACTGAGGTGACCACCCAAACCACAAACACTATTAGAGCAGGCTCCATCGAAATAGCCCACTATTCCCCCAACCTCAGTAGGCAAAGCCTTTGGCAATCTTACCTGAACCTCTTTTTCGTGTTCTAGAAATAAATGATAAACTGAAAGAATCTGTGATGTTACATAGAAACTTGGCTGGTTATTATCTTCGAAAACCAATTGATTGCGTGCTAACCAAATGTACCATGGAACCGGAAACACTAAGCATCTAAGCCTTTTCAACCTCGGTTCTTCAAACCATAATTTCGAAAAGCCTACAAAGGAAACAACTTCAGTCACCTGAAAAAAGTGTAGATTCTGACGAAGGTCTGCCCAAACCTATTGAATAAAGGGATAGCGTAGAAAGAGATGTTCTACTTCCTCTTCGGCCATTCTACATAAGCTGCATCTTCCTAGACCAACTTGAAATTTTCTTTGTAGGCAATCCCACGTGGGAATCTTGTTATGAAGAATGGCCCAGATAAGTATCTTACTCTTCTGCATTGTTTTAACAACCCACATCCTCTTCCACCACCAAGGATCCTCGATAAAATGTTGGCTCCATAACGATGTGTAAGCCTCCTTCACAGAGAAAACTCCACCTTCCTCGCTTCCCTTCCACTGAATAACGTCC
This sequence comes from Larix kaempferi, assembly GCA_027924585.1. Classification (NCBI taxonomy): domain Eukaryota; kingdom Viridiplantae; phylum Streptophyta; class Pinopsida; order Pinales; family Pinaceae; genus Larix; species Larix kaempferi. The sequence continues at coordinate 6,553,091 of BSBM01000809.1, read as the reverse complement.
GGTTCATTTGTCAACACAATGAATCCCTTTTTTAATGCTGATATCCACTGATCCCAGTACCCGGAGCATCTCCCTCATAACTCTAAAGAAGCAGCTGATTTCCAATTCTGAGTGAACTGAACTCTCACATCCGCTATATCTGCGATAACCACCAATCCCTTATCTTCTAACATAATCAATAATTCCTGGGGAAATTCATTAATATGAGAAACGCCCTTATAATGATCACTTCCAATGCGTGCGACGCGCCCGTTACCAACCTGCCAGACCAAACGGTCTTCGATTACATGGAAGGAAGCTATGATGTTTTTCCAAAACAGGGATCCTCCTTTAGTACATTTGTTGGACTGTCTCACCCAAGTGATAACCTGTTCATTAGCCATGTATTTGAAGCGAAGAATATAGTATCTAAACTACTTGCACTAAAGAGAGACACACTTAGAAAACATTTTATATACTCGTATATAAAAGAAAATTATAAGTATGCTCTTACAACCTTGTATGTAAATACAAAGGGGAGAATCAAATTTTATTATTATTTACTAAATGGGATTTAAAATATATATATATAGCCCATTTATTATTACATGTTTAAACACATAAAATAAGAAATCTTACTGGTAATCAGGATTCAAAACAGTCTCTCCTAAGCGAAATTGAAATCGATACTAATAAAAATCGCAACGAGACAACAGAAATTGGTGCTCTTCCTATAAATAATGACCCTTTCAGGGAAAAAAAGACATTGAAGAGACCGATTTAGAAGCATTGAGTAATGATCTTCGTTCAAGTGCGCTCGATGTCAAGCTAGGGAGGAAATTCATCACCATCAGGGTTTGATTGATATAGTGACATTCACCTTAGCAGAATTGAAAACATTGTATTGACATATGCATGTGGCTATCAGAGGAATGCTTTCTTGGACCACCTATGTGAGGGCATTAAATAAAAAGTTGAAGTTTCCAGATTTACCAAGAGTCAAATACACCTGCGATTTCAAAGGATCAACCACCTACAGCGATACCGGCGATTTAAAAAGGATCGACCGCCCCATAAAATGAATATAAAATGGATCATTTCTAATACAGCGATACCGGCGATTTAAAAAGGATCGACCGCCCCATAAAATGAATATAAAATGGATCATTTGTAGTTATACACGTAAACACTAGGGAAAGGGCCAAAACAACAATCGTTTTTTTTCTTATCTACACGGTAGCATATAAATGAGTCATCATGGCACGAGGTTGTGGAACTAAAAGCATCTCCATCACTTTAGAGCATGCTTGGTAAGAACAATGATAAATTAAATTTAGTTGAGATAAGTGAAACTTACTGTGAAATATAAAACAACAGTGATCCTCTTGCATCGTGGAATTCTAATAAAATCTTAATGTGAAATATAAAATCTTAATGTGGAATGCCTAATAAAATCTTAATGTGGAATATAAAACAACAGTGATCCTCTTGCATCGTGGAATTCTAAAGTAAAAGTTAACGGCCTGAAATAAAGATTGAATCAGCCCCCAGCTCGAGTGCATGAAGAGGTGGATGGATAATTTTTAGGTCATTATTGTGATTATGAAATATGCAGATCATATATATATATAGAAACTAAAATTCAAGATGTTAATTATGACTCCCCAAATCTAAAATAATCGAATATTTGGTGCATTTCAAGACAGATCTCCTAAACACCAAAATACATGCATAACTTGGAAAGCAGAAGAAACAAGGGGGAACCTGGGAAACAATATTGGAGTTGGTTTGGCAACAATAGGTAGAGGCTCGAGTATTGATGTTAGTGATGTTAATGCAAAATAGAAACCTCCATACGAGCTTCCAGAAGTGGTATTCGAATTCCTCGACCTATTCTCCTCGTCGCTTTGGTTGGAAGCAGTTTTGGAAATTCTGTCTTGCTTGCAGGGATTTAGCTCGCAGAGATTTAGAGGAACACTTAATAGAAAATAAAGTGCGATTTTTGGGCCTTTTCCAATCTCCCCACCTCGGATGGACAAACGGACATCGACTTCTCTAACCAGGCTGGCATGTGTCTGAATTGCAATGCCAACCTTTTCTTCCATCTAAGCCCTGACTGCGTGTGTCAGCTGAAAGTTTTTCCCTTGATTTATCAAACAGGCGGATGGTAGAGGCCCACTCCACAACGAGCAATTAATTTTTCCTCTGCTATTCGTGACTATGGGGTGAACTGCAAATTTCCACCGAAGGGCATGACCCTGGATGGTGGAGTTGAAGTTTGAGAGGGTGGTGGGACTAAGCCTACAAAAAAAAAAAAAAGTTGGTCTTCAATTGAATTGCAGAAGGTGTATACACCTCGCTATTGGATGAAGATGAAGCAGAGCAGACAACGAATCCAGATTTCCTATTCGTGCAAACCAGTAAAGCCATGGGACCCAAATGCTATTCTAAATGCTATCACTTACGAGAATAATTCATTTGGGTACAGTGAAACTTAGTACTATTAATAGTAAAGACTGACAGTTTTGTGTATTCTATCTTCTAAACTGTAAACATAGCAGTGACGGCCCTTGCTAATGCATATTCGCTTCAAAAAAATATAATAATAATAATAACAAAAAAAACCTAAAGTAAGACCTCAATATCAAACCATTCTGGAAATCGAAACCATTTAAGCACGAAATACCCGTAAATGAAACAACAGGACAGATATGTTCTGTGTCGGGTTATAGTAGAGCTATCATCCATGAGCTAACAAAATGTAGACAAATTTGATCAACAGCCAGCCAGAATAAGATCTAAGTGCATTTATTCCTATTAAAATTCCTGCCCAAAACAATCTACTCACCAGAGCCCCAAGAGGAGAGGATTTTGCAAGTGGGGATCTCCGGAAATGAGAATTTGGTGGAGAGCCGAGGATATGAAGAGCGGGTGGAGCGCGTGGATTCCGGCGTTTGAGCTTAATAAATAGTGAGGCTTGCAGTCATCTTTCTAATTTAAAATTTAGCTACCTAAACCCTAGCCAAGACAGGGAGCCGAGCTCCTCATGACTCTCGTCAAGAGGCAGGCAGACACTACGCTGAACCTCTGGGGAAAAAAAAGGGACAGAAAAGAGACGGGCGGCCTGAGGGCCAGAACGCGCAGAGCCAGAATGCCATCGGTTTTGGGGACTCCCCTTCGCGCACGGGTATGAGGAGGGATAATTAAATAAGGTAGACCGCCCTCCACCCAGGCTAGGACAACCACCTGGTGGCATGCCAGTCGACGCATGGAAGCCATGCAGGTCGCCCCCTTGTGGGCTCCCTTAGGCGATTGGAAGGAAGGTGAGGTGTGTAGCAGGACTCTCAACTGGACGAGGGGCGTGGAGAGGGAGCATTAGGCAGCTTGGCGGTGGGATCGACTGGTTAGAGAGGATGGTAGAGTCATATTGATCCAAAGGGTCTCGAAGTAGCTGTTTCAGTAGTCAAATCAATTATTAAAGGCGCCCTCCCTTGAAGTAAGACCTCTGAGTTGTTCCGTTCGGTCGATCTTTGAGTTGTTCCGTTCGGTCGATCTTAAAGCTTCTAAGATGCAGTTAGATATATGAAACCCTCCATTGAAACGGGTCGTTGGCATCAATTTTATCCACTGGTTTCTCTGAAAAAAAGGAGGGGCTATTTAATTAATTAACCAGTTAATTTACTATTAATTCTAGTTTGGGAAATTAGGTCACGCATCCTCGTTAACCCAGCACAAACCAAACCCTGGCAATCCTCAATGTTTGGTAGGTTCGGATAAACATAAAAAGTAGATAAATACGATGCAAATAAACTAAAGAAAGAAAGAAAGATATAGTATGTATAACAAAAATGATTGAGTCAGATCAACATGCAGTAGTTAAGATGTTTGATTACAGTTCACTAAAGGATAGAAGTAAATGTAATATTCAAAATTAATAAAATGAATGAAAAATGAAAAATAAAAGCAAGAGTATAATTTAAAAAAAAGAGAGAGAAAGAGAACCATATGCGCAAATGATTTAATAAATCAAAGTGATTTACAATGTGTGTTATGAGTACTTAAAAAGAAAAGTATAATAAAGCAATGTATTAAAATATATATATATATATATATAAAATAAATGAAAAGGTGAAGATGTTAAAAGTGTATAAAATAAAAATAAAAAAAATAATGAGGAATGATAGTAACAAAAAGGGAAAGGATAATGAATAAAATTAGTGGTATTAACAAATGTATAAATATGAGTTATACAAGGCAAGACACAAAAAAGAATGTGTGGTTGGGAATAAGAGGCAGTGGTGAGTAGGAAAAGAAAAGTGTATAATATAAAATATCAAAGAAAGTAAGAATATAAATGTCATGACGTATACATGGATATAAATATATATATATATATAATAAATAGTATAGGTTAAAAAAATTAAATAAAAATATATATATGTATATATAAATGATGCAAAAAGAGTAGTGAAATTAAAATAAATTAAAACAAATAAATATATAGAGAGAGAAATAAAGATGATGCAAAAAGATTAGTGAGATTAAAATAAATTAAAAAAGTAAAAAAAAATATATAGAGAGAAAGAGAGAGAGAAACAAAGAATGACAGGGATAAAAAAGAGGAAGTAATAAATAAGAGAGTAAAAGGAAGATGAAGGTAGTAAGAGTTAATATAAGAGGTAAGGTATAAAGGGAAGATAAAAGATAAAATGAGAGAAAGCAAGGGAGAGAATAAGTAAACAAACAATGCCAACAAGAATGAATGAATAATAATAAAAAAGTAGATAACAAGTGAGCATAAGGAAATAAATAAAGATGAAAGAATGGTAAAAAAAATAAAATAATAATAATATAAGATTTAATATATTCAAAAGTTAATGAAGCATAAAAAAAAAATGCATAATGTAAAAAGAAGACAATAAATAAGAATAAGCAAAAAGGGGATGGAATGTTATAAGAGGGACATAAATAAGAATTTTTTTTATAAATAACAAGTTTAGAAAGAGTAAAAAGAATAGAGATATAATAAAAAGCATAAGGAATAAAGGAGTAAAGGAAGGAAATGAATTAATAAATAGAGGATATATGCATACAAAATGAAAGTAAAGAGTAATAAGAAAGGGTGATAAAAGGAACAACAATATTAAGGGTATAAAAATGACAGTTTTGTGAGCTATTATGGGGATAACGTCATGAGAATGGTGATATGTTTTTTAGGGACCTAGTAGTGTTAAGTTTAGGGACATAATCTAGTGAAAAGTTGTACCCATTTCCCTGGAGAAGTGTTGAGTTCATAAGTTACTGTCAATTGTTATAGGACAATACCTAATCAATAGAGAAGTATTTGTCAATGACAAAGTACTATTCTCTAGTGACACACCACCAAGATTATGCAATGACAAAGTACTATTCTCTAGTGACACACCACCAAGATTATGCACTTTTTGTGTGACGTATGGTTCATTATAAAGTTCGTTGGGAAGAGTAGCTAAGAGGTTGAGCTACCTTTGTACTTAAGTATAGGCATAGGTATGAGCCTCAATCTAGTAGGGGTATAGTGTTGATCCTTCCTTAGTTGGCAATAAGAATGGGGTAGGTTTTTACATCGTTATGGTTTATATGAAAACACATATTTTTATGGTAATATAATCATTCTTTATGTTTAAGTGTCGCAACGATACAATGTTGTAAGGAAAGGCTATGCTATAAACCCATAACTTATGTTTAACAAATAAGTGACATTATGCCTTGCAATACCTTCATCTATGAGAAGATGTTAATTAGTCTAGTTCTATCAACAAACACCATAGTTTGAGCTAACTTAATTTGAATCTAGCCATCAAACTGGAAAATAAATATGTTAGGAACCCATGTCTTTACTTTGTTAGTATATTGTTGTTGGACGCATATGCTTTGTAAGTCGTCCCATAATATTAGTTGATCAATAGTTTGTGTTATTGTTGTTGGCGCATATGCTTTGTAAGTCGCCCGTAGTATTGTTGATCCATAGTTTGTAGTGGCCCATGGTTTTGACCCATAGTATTGGCACCTAGACTTAGTATATAAGTGTGTGTTGAGGCCTATGAAGGCATGGTGAAGTTATTTGTATTGAGCTTGCTCAAAGGAGGTTACCCCCTCAAAGTGGCTTGCGATCAATATAAAAGTGATTCTGAGTTCTATCATTTCTGCTATTTCGCATATTCTTATCAATTAATTGTTGCAAGTGCTTCACATCTGGTATGAGAGCACTTTCTTGGGCTCGTTGGGTGGAATTTCTGCCAAATTTTTTTTTTCGCATCTGTTGCAAGTTCGGATCTGGGAATAATCCCTATTCACTTAATTGTGGGAAGTACTTGGGCATAAGCCCTAAAACGAATTGTGAGGAGTACCACAAGAACCCCAAAGTAGTTGGCCCATTGAGAGGACCTGCAAGCGAAAAGGGCAACGACCCCTACCCGATTGACTAGTTCCCACCCGTGAGGTAAACCAAGAGATGTCATTTGTGGCAAAGCGGTTATCAGTTTTACCTGAGCCGTGGAGTGAGGGGTACTGCCCCAATACGCAAGCCGTTAGATAGCATTGGTGGCCGAGTGAATCCCTTGAACCGATAGGAAGCCGCACATAGCTGGGGTCCATATCTATTTTCAGCTGAACTGTTGCCGATCACTTTCGCTCTAGATCCAGCCTTTTTTTATCCCTTCTACGTCGTTGTAGATTCATCTATTGCAGATCCCTTTCGCGCCGTTGTTGCCGATCCATTTCTAAAAAAAAATTAAAAAAAAAGTATAAAATTCTGTTTTTCGGCCATATCTCCCTTGTTTCAACTCTGTTTTCCCTTCAAATTCACTGACATCCTTGCAATCCCATTCTGCATATTTCATTCCTGAAGACCCTATCCCAAATTCCACTTCCCAAGACCAGAAATCCCACATTTGTCTATTTTTAGGGTTTGCCATAACTCCTTCAATTTTCACCCAAACACCTTCAAATTTTGCCACCATGAAGTTAATTGTATTGAGCTTGCTCAAAGGAGGTTTCCCCTTCAAAGTGGCTCGTGATCAATATAAAAGTGATTCTGAGTTCTATTATTTCTGATATTTCATGTATTTGCATTAATTAATCATTGCAGGTTCTTGTGGAAATTCGGCCCTACTTGCGGAAATTCATTATGGTATTCTTTGATGATATCCTCATCTACAGTAAAACATGGGATGAACATCTCCAACATCTGAATCTTGTCATGCAACTTTTCTCTAACCATTATCTCCACGCCAAGCAGTCTAAATGTGTTTTTGGATAGAAGGAAGTTGAGTATCTCGGGCACATTATCTCAGCACAAGGGGTTCACATGGATCCTGCCAAAATCGATGCCATGAACAATTGGCCACATCCTCAGACACTCAAGAGCCTTCGGGGTTTTTTGGGGTTGACTGGCTACCACCGCAAGTTTGTCAAGGATTATGGGAAGATTGCAGCTCCATTAACTGCTCTATTGAAAAAGGATGCTTTTACATGGACACATGCTGCTCAGTGTGCATTTGACAAACTGAAACAAGCTATGTGTACTACACCTGTTCTAGCTATGCCCGATTTTTCCAAGTTCTTCATTATTTAGAGTGATGCTTGCGGCAATGGACTTGGTGTTGTTCTCCTTCAAGATGAACATCCCATTGTGTTCACCAGCAAATCCCTTTAAGGTAAGACTTTAGCTGCCTCTACATATGAGAAGGAAATGATGGATATTTTGCATGCAGTACAGAAGTGGTGACCATACCTATTAGGGAATCATTTCTGCATCAAGACTGATCACCAGAGTCTGAAATATTTCTTGGAATAGCGTGTCTCCTCCCCATCACAACAGAAATGGGTTAGCAAACTCATGGGTTATGACCATGAGATCACTTACAAGAAGGGTAAAGACAATATTGTGGCAGATGCTCTTTCTCGCACATTTGATGCCCAAGGTTCTCTTTCAGCTATTTCTATGCCTGTTCCAAATTGGTTGCAATCTGTTCAACAGGGTTATGTCAATGATTATTCCTTATCTCAAATCATCCAATGCTTGACCAACAACCCTTCTATTGTACCACATTACTCTTGGGATGGTGCTTCTCTGAGATACGAGGGTCATCTGGTGCTTCCCCAGAGCACAGATCTTCAACAGGCTGTCTTCTATGAACTCCATGCTTCTCCATCGACAGGGCACTCTGGGTTCCTCAAAACGTATGAACGGGCACGGCATAACTTCTTTTGGCAGGGCATGAAAAGGACAATTCAACAGATGGTGGCTGAATGTGATACCTGCAAGTGCAATAAGGGTGAAACAACACTCCTTCCAAGATTGCTTGAACCCTTGCCCATACCTACATGGATTTGGACAAATATTTCTATGGATTTCATTGAAGGTGGGAAGACAGTGATTCTCGTTGTGGTTGATCGCCTCTCCAAATATAGTCATTTTTGTGCTCTCATCCATCCCTATACAACCTCCTCAGTCGCTCAAATTTTCCTGGACCAGAACTTTCGTCTTCATGGCATCCCTTCTTCCATTGTCTCGGATCGTGATGCGACTTTCACCAGTCATTTTTGGACAGAACTATTTCGCCACACTGGCACCAAACTGAAGATGAGTTCAGGGTATCACCCACAAACAGATGGTCAGACTGAAATTATCAATAAATGCTTGGAAACTTATCTTTTTTGCTTCACCTCTGAACAACAACATCAGTGGGAAAAGTGGCTCCCTCTCCCTGAATGGTGGTACAATACCTCTTACCATACTACCTCTAAAATGACCCCATATGAAGCAGTCTATGGTCAGGCACCTCCATTTCTTCTTCCATACACATCCAACAGTTCACCAGTTCAGGAAGTTGACATGGTCCTTCGAAACCGCGATCAGATTCTTCGCATTTTGAGGGACAATCTTCACATGGCAAGAAATCACATGAAGCAACAAGCTGATCAGCACCAATCTGAGCGCACTTTTCAAGCAGGCGAAATGGTTTTTCTTCATCTCCAGCCGTATAAGAAATCCTCCTTGAAACTCAAAGGGCATCATAAGCTCGCTCCAAAGTTCGATGGGCCATATTGGATTCTTCAGAAGATTGGGTCCATTGCTTATAAATTGGAACTTCCTCCTTCTTCCCGCATTCATCCAGTATTTCATGTCTCTTGTCTGAAGAAAGTTCTTGGCACCAACATCAGTGGAAAAACTATTTTACCCGAACTGGATAATGAAGGATCCATCCTTTTGGAGCTGGAGGCCATCCTCAATTGGCGCACTTGTTAGCTTCGCTCTCACTCTATCACAGAGGTCTTAATTCAGTGGCACGACATGAAACCAGAGGATGCTACATGGGAACCACTCCTTCAGATTCAACAACAATTTCCACATCTAAAGCTTTGGGGACAAAGCTTTTTTTAAGGGGGAGGGGATGTTAGGAACCCATGTCTTTACTTTGTTAGTATATTGTTGTTGGACAGATATGCTTTGTAAGTCATCCTGTAGTATTTGTTGATCAATAGTTTGTGTTATTGTTTTTGGTGCATATGCTTTGTAAGTCACCCGTAGTATTGTTGATCCATAGTTTGTAGTGGCCCATGGTTTTGACCCATAGTATTGGCGCCTCGACTTAGTATATAACTGTGTGTTGAGGCCTATGAAGGCATGGTGAAGTTATTTGTGTTGATCTTTCTCAAAGGAGGTTGCCCCCTCGAAGTGGCCTGCAATCAATATAAAAGTGATTCTGAGTTCTGTCATTTATGCTATTTCGCATATTCTTATTAATTAATTGTTGCAGGTTCTTCACAAAATATATGTGCACAAGTTTTGCGGATTGATGCTTGATAGTGCTACTAATTAGTATGATGTATTCTGCCACATTGTGTGCAAATAGTCATGTGTCAATATGGTAAGTGGAAAGAGATTGAGGGAACTAGGTATGTGTGGGAAGGGGGTATAGGTTATATGTCACTACTCTTGCCTATGTAAAATTGTCATGATTTGAAGAAAACTATTAGTGAGAGACAACTAGGATTTAATAATTACAAATCATGAGCTCTAAGCCCTCCATTCTTTTAATTGTTGATTATTTCATACTAAATCAGATCAATATACGCTTGTCATTGAAACTTGGGTACATGATGAGTCAGCCCGTCTAGTTGGTGTAACTAAGGGGATATTGTTAAAGGGTAAAAGTATGATGATAAGATGAATAACACTTGATTACAACCTCTAGGAATTCTAGATATAATACTAAGATTCTACAACAATATTAATCTAAATGTTATTTATTTATTAGAACACATATCAAGGGATAAAAGAAGCAAAATTGCAACACAACATCGACATGTTGGTCAAGTTAAGGATCGGTAGGAGAAGTATAGCCTAGGATCTACTACCGGGGAGTATGTAGATCCCATGTTTCGAGGGTTTCCCTCACTATTTTGACCATAACTTCGGGACGAAGTTTCCTGAAGGGTGGGTGTATGTAATGCCCCATATTTCAAATAGACAAGTTTATCCGCGAGACATATTGCACTTTATTTTCTTATTATCTGTTGGACTCATCTAGACTGAGTAAACTATACTTATGACACATAGACCCAATTATATGTTTCTACCATGTTTATGTCGTTACTATGTTATGTTGTCACTATGACTATGATGTTACGATATCATGATGCTGCTATGTTCATACAGTTAATAGGTTATGATTATCATGAGATTCATATCTTTTATGATGACAATATGTGTTTTAACGTTTTCATTGATGGAATGTGAAATATATGATGTTGTACATGGATGCCATCCTATGATGAAATTGATTGAATTGTTGTATGTCATGCATACCCGTGATGAGCTAAAATTGTGACGTGAAATAAAATGATGTTGATGATATGGATCAATTGGTGATCAAATGGAAATTCTTGTTATAAAATGTGTATTTTGCGAAATACTAACCTACATGACACAAGGGATATGGGATAGTTGGATACTTGATCTGATATATGAGATAAGAAATTGTCCATGTAGTTAAAATTAGCAACCGAAATTGATGATACAATGAAACGGTCCGATAATCTCGATAGCAACAAAGTATAATTTGATAAAGGTGTAGACCGAGTATGTTGAGAGGCATGGATGTATTTCTCACCTTATGTTTCTATGATACGCATGGTCGTGCACGGGTCATGCTGAGACACGCTCCCCAAGTTGTTGTGATGACGATGGTCAGATTCGTGCTAGGAGAGGCCAGGTCCGCTAGTTATCCGACGCTACCACTCTCAGGTTCTATGTGGTCAAGTCAGTATAGTTGGCACCGACTTTTGTACTAGAAGAGGTAGGATAAGGAGGATGTGGACGTAGGTTAGGATGGGAGGATATGTTAGTTAGTACTATTGAGAGTTGGTTATCCCTTGAACCTAACTTAGTAGTAGTAGGTGTCCCTTCCTTGAGAATAATTAATTTATTGATATTGTGAAACGAAAATATAATGATGATATAACTCAATTGGTTAGATTAATGATTGATAATGTTGAAATAATTATGTTGGATATATGTTGATTTGGTTATATATATATGTGTGTGTGTGATTGTCACATCTTGGATGTATGGTTGCTCACTCTGCATGAAGGATTATTATTTCATCAGTTAGTATATATACATAGGTGAATTGATGGTTTATTAGAGCACATATATGATCTATGCATACATTGGCCACGCACGCATACTTGGTACATGTATGCTATTATTGATGTGGTAAATACCTAGCATGCTAAATGATTGTAATGTTATTCGGTACTAGAGTGAGTTGTGCATTAATCAAGTTTGAATGATGATTGTTTAATTGTGTTTATATGCATAGAGAGGTCAATTAGGTTAGTGCTTAGTTGTATACATAAGTGATGCATTAGTAATTAATCATTGTTGTCAAGAAGGAATTTTCATGAGATAGTTATTGTAAATAACATAGTTATTGTTCAGAGTACACCAATAATATTGTTATGTTTAAACATGTTTATCATACTGTTTAAACCATTGATGGTGTTTTATTTAAAATTAACTAATGTTATGTTGTATTATGTTCCTTTCCTTTAAACAAATAATAATAATAATAATAATAGTTGATATTATTATTGTTTTTGTTGATTTGTTATTTAACATGAATATTCTTATTATTATAACTATTGTCGAGTAAGCATAACTTTATGATTTTAGCTTCATGGTTTTGTTTAAATAAATAAATTTATCTAGATTAGTTTATGCCAATAGTGAAATGAATATTATTATTATTATTTTAAAGGCATTGAAAGTGATTGTTGATTTGATATTATTATATAATATGAGTATTTAAAACTTTAATTGTAAATCAAACATCATTGTCGAATATGGATTTGGATTTAATAGTTAAGACGTCATAAACCTCCTTATGAAAAGTCAAGCTTGTACTTTTATGTTGTCCTAAAAAAATTCAAAGATGAAGTGGTGGATTGAACTACGATTAATGAGATACTCTTGTAAAAACAAGTGGTGATCATGCTTCAAATAAACATAAAATAAATGTCAATTCAATGGGTAAACTTTAGTGGAGCATTTAACCATTTGGCTACCCAAGAGAACGAGAAGTCCTAAAAAAACTAATATTATAATTATTCATCCTTGAATAGTGTGATTGTATTAATGGTTTAGAATCCCAAAAACATGGATGACTAAGGCGGTGGAGTAAGAATGAAGTTTGGAGGAGGAAAATGGATATAAAGGAAAGGTTTCACGGAGAAGGTGGGGTTGGTTCTTTTGGAGTGAGCAAGGAGACCTATGATATTTTTGGGAAGTGAAGGAGGAGGTGGGAAAACTCCACATGAAATACTGCATTGTTGAACAAAGGGAAGTGGATATCGGGATTATCGACTATGGGCTCCGGGGCTACGAAACCCGCTAGGACACCCGTTGGTTTCCTAGGGATGGCATGATAAGAGCTGGTCGACAGGGTGGTTCATCTATTTGGTTGCTACGTATTGGTCCAAAAGAGCTGTGGGAACTAAGGGATCTTCTACAATGTACTATGACAGGTATTCTACTGGTATTTTAGCCATTATTTATATGCTAATATGTGCATGGATAAATGTGAAATGAATAGTTGAATTATGCAAAATTTCTAAGTCTTTTAAATAAATCAATATATATCAGATGCATAAAATTCTAGTTTACTATGATAATAATGTGAATAGAAAATAGGCAATAACAAAATATAAATTTGATGCAAAACATAACTTGAATTGTATTTAAACCAAGCTCTAAATGAGGCGTGTACATCAATTTTGACCAAGTGATCATCTTAGTGCTATTCCTCAAGGAGGAGCACTACAGTACCAGAGAAAGATATTGTTGATAATGATGTTCATGGATCAGATGAATATGATGATGGATATGATGTTGGGATAGAAGAGGATGATGAGGATGATGGTGATGATAATGATGATAATGATGATAATGATGATGACGATGATGATGGTAGCCATTGATGCTACTATTGAGATTGTGGATGCTTATTTCTTTCTCCATGCTATTAGACATGTATTGTTATTTTTGTGATGATCCAAGTTTATATTACATTATGGTTCATTTTGATTTGTATGGTGGATTCATGTTGACATATAAACTTTGATTACCCACGATCATTTTGAAATTTCTAGATATGGATATCAAAAAATATATTTCTTGTGATATTGGTATTTTTACTATATATATCGTTAATTTGTTCTTTTAACCTTAATATGATTATTCGTATGATAAATTATTGATGTGATGATGTTTTATAATTTATATTGTAAATTTATATATATTGGAAGTTGTGAATGATATTTTCATGTTAAATTAATATATATGATGATGCTACTACTTTAGATAAATGTTTGTTTGTGTTAAATTTCTTCATAAATTCTATCCAATTAATTTCAATAATGGTATCTACAATTAATTTGAATGTTTCTTTATGTTACTTCAGAACTATGAAGTAAATGATATATGAGAATTATTGAAATTAATGAAATAACTATAATAATTTGATATAATAAATATATTATGACACAATTGGATATAGTTGTAGGTGTTAAATAGAGCACCTAATGTGGTGCTAATAGGGAAGCAAAACTGGGAGCTAAAATGGAAGCCCACTATGTCACATATCTAGAATCAACACTGGACGCAAAACCTGATGCGAAGTTGGAAGTCAATTCTGATGCTATTTTGGACGTCAAAGTAGAATCCAAACTAGAAGCTTAACTAGTGGCCAACAAAGAAGCAAAATTAGATGCTAAATGGGAAGCTAAATGCGGTGTTCAGGAGGAAGAAATCCAAGGAGCTAAATGAGAAGCAAATTGTGGTGCTAATGTGGGAGTAAAAATGGATGCTAAATTGGGCACTAAAGTGGTCGCAAAAAATGGTGCTAATGTGGACGACAATAGATATGAAAACCTAGGTGTTAAAAATGATGCAACGCTTGGCGCTAATCAGGAAGCCAAACATGGAGTTGATATAGCAGAAAAATAAGATGTTACTTTGGATGTAATACAAGGAACTACATAGGAACCAGAATATGGTGCAACAATAGAGGAAATATTTGGCGCCATTTTGGTAGAAAAACAGGATGCAAAAAAGGAAGCAAAAATTGGTGCATATTTGGAGGTAAAACATGGTGCAAAATGAGATGCTAAAGCAGTAGCACATATTGATGCAATATTGGATGCTAATTTGGATGCACATATGGTGTAGATGTAGATGCAAACATAAATGCTAACATGGCGCTTTTAAGGATTAAAATATGGCGCTGATGGCGACGTTATTTAGGAAGTAAAAGAGGATGATCTATAGGAAGCAAAATAGGATGTTACTTAGGAAGCAAACCTCAACATTATTTATGAAGCAAGATTAGACGCTATTCTGGAAGCAGAAAAATGGGAGGTATTTTGGACGTAAGAAAGGATTTTGTCTAGGAAGCAAAAAATGACGCTATTTTAGACACTTTACATTTTGTACATGACATTTCCCATTTAGCGTCTACTTCAACCACTCAATGAAAAAAATTACACTAAAAAGGGATGCTAAATGGGACGTTAATTCCAGGATTTGTTGTAGTGGAGGGATCATATGGGAAGAGTTCCCAAATGACAAGCATTCATTATGTGATGGAATCGTCATAAGTTGAGATGGGTCTTGTAATGTTACAGGCTCTACCACATTTTCTGTAGCTAGTGCAACTTCTGTGGGAGTGGTGACTAATCATGCCACTGATGTGATGATCACATTAATGGATGCTACTTCTTGGTTTAAAAAGGGGGGTTAATAAATGGTTACTTGAGTGACACAGACTGTTTCCAATGCCTCTCGATATCGAGGGAGTTCTGGGAAATAGTGCATATATTTCCCATGCTGAGCACAAATGGAGCATGTGTGATTCATACATAATGTTTTGGACTTATATGTGGGCAAGGGGGTGTGCCCCCTTTCATCGTTAGTTTAGCGTGGGTGATGCTCATGGGATTGTTGAGAAAATTCCTTAGTTCTAGTAGAGTAGGACATAAATTAGTTGCGTGGCCTTGCTTCCCATAAAGAGAGCATGATGATGTGACCCTTTGGGTGGGAGTATTGAACATAACTAGGCCCCCTGCTTTAGGCTTAGCCATTTCTATTGAATTGGATGTAGGGTTTGGTAATAGGGGACCTTTAAACTTTGGTTGTTTGGTTCCCCCATTGGCGGTCTTATCAATGATCAATTGTGGGGTACTTGCGGTTGTCATAGGTTGTGCTGCCATAACTATTCATGTTACTGGCCTTGTAGCAGTAGAAGCTGACACATGGATAAAATCGTAATGGGAGACTGGTTTGGAATCCATTTATGGGAAGGATGGTGTAAGGTACCACACTCAAATTCCCAATGCTAGCCTAGGAAGAGTTAACTGAGTCATAATCAACATCCCTTGTACACTGGTGGGAGGATACAAGAAGGGGATTTGAAAAAATGATGACACTGATGGAATCAACGTTTGTTCAATGCCATGACTCAGCAGTGGTGCTGATGACTGTGTTAAGTTGGATGAGGCTCCATTTTCAGTGGTGAGGATTGTGCACATTAGGCCTTTGGTAGATGTAGGTATCTTTAGTGGTGGTCATGAATATGCTCCTGACAAATGCGAGTCCTTGTACATACCAGGAGAAATATCAAAATACGGTTGATCATCTCCAAGTATAGTTGGTAGGAAATTGTCGGGATTGCTAGTGGTATTAGGGTCATAGTATTTAAGCTAGACGACGGTAACTACTTTCCCATTTAAGGGAAACATCATGATACAAATACTTAGGAGGTTCCTGCCTTCATGGCATACCTGTAACTATGCCCCAAGAGGATGTTGTAGTCAAGATTAGCATCGATTATTTCAAGATCGATCATAACGATCTTGCACACATTTCTATGGGGACATTTTGGTACAATCCTCTTGCTTGGGATGGTATCCCATCATACACGTAAACAACGATAGATGAGGGGACCAGCTTGAGGGATCCTAATTGTTTCCAGACTTTTATGTACATAACGCAAGTGGATGTGGCTTCATAGATGATACAATGATGGATCATGAAGTTTTTAATTGTGAATGGAACTTGAAATGAAACGGATGATGGTAGTCGTGGGTCACCTTTGTCAAGATCAGAGGTCATTATGTGTGATTCAAATGGGTCGACCACATCGAGTGTGTTGATTAATTCTTTTCGTTTTGTTGGTGAAGACTTTAACATTTCTAATGTGGACATAGTCGTAGGGGATTGAGCCAAGTCATCCACAATGTTGTAATTGTTGGCGGATTTCATATGGGGGTTATTCGGGGTATACCTGAGTGGTATTTTCAGAATCCATGGGATTTGTTCAGTATTTAGGTGTGGTATTTTTAGAGGCCCCCCTCAAGGGATATAAACATATTCCACTTGGGGGGTGGAAGCCCCATCATAAACCTTTGCTCGCGTCTGGAGAAGTTATATCCAACATATAGATATTTTGGAAAGAGTCATGAATCACCAGGTGGACGATGATCTTGTTCTTGTATAACTTCCCCTTGATTGGTGAAGCATGGGTTCCTGTAACACTGTTATTTGTGGTTGGGGAGGATTCATTTCCTAAGGAGGGTTCTTCACCATCTTAATTTTAGCTTCCACCGACTGTTGGAAATAGGGGAGAAGAGGACAATGATGTGTGTAGTGAACATAATCACCACGAATGGAGCACCAATAATTGGTTTTCAGGGCAGGATTATTTCCTTGTTTGGGGGGATTGTTATTCCTTTCATTTGGATCACCCATATTCTGGTTTTGTTGGGGAGGGGGATTTCCTCCTTTCCTCGGCTACTGGTTCTACCTATTCTTACCTTTCTTCTTCCCCCATGTCTATGGATTCTGGGGGTTTGCGGTATTCAATTACTCAAATTGTTTAGCTTGCTAAACATAAGTAGGTTGAACTAGGTTAACCCCCATGTGGGGGGGATTTTGCTAACCAGTTGAGCATAAGAAAGGGTAATACAAATTATATCCCTACGATGGGATAAATTTCGTTTGTGCTCTGTGAGAGGTGTATTTAGGAGTGACTAGTTCCAACGCCGGTGTAGGAATCATAATTGTTTGGATAACATTTGGGTATGTAGGACTATAAGGTCCATACTGTAATTGACCAACTGATGGTGTTGGTACCAGTGTAGGGGGTACCGATGTAGGTGGCATGGATGGGTAATACATGACCATGTTGAATACTACCGATGTGGTGGGAGGAACCTTTACTAAATGGGAAATGGATCCAATAATCCCATCCACCGAATGTGATGAGCGCAATTTGTAGGACACAATGATCGATGTCGTGGGGAATCAGGGAGGATTGTGTAAAGGTATCCATACTGTGCATATATGAGGTTGAAATGTTGTGTTTTCAGAATAGCCTTTTCATCGCTTTGTGGCATGGAGGTGGAGACATCTTTAGTTATGGCAGGTGCAAATATTTCATAAACCAATCCAATAGAAAGGTAGGTTGTATTTTGATCTTACATAGTGTGCTACGTCTACACCAGTCGTGGATGTGGTCTGCGATGTGGGTGAGAGTATTTTGATGAAACTCAGTCAGAATTTCGATGCCTAGATCATGTCAGATTGGCATTTGAAAGTACATAATAAATGTTGTGGAAAATGTTGTAAATGTGGAATGGGTGCCTCTTTCTAGGTTTACGTACCTTTTTGCTGCTATTCTGTGGAGTATACGCTAGAATAGGTGAAGCCTCACGGGGTCATCCACTATGTTGTTAGATGAACACCATAAGTGGAAATACATAACATGGTTGGCAAGATCGTCTCCCTATTTTCCTTCAAATTTGGGAATATTGGAAGGAATCTTGTCTGGCATATCCGACCACGTCGCATCATGAGCAATTCATTTGTTAGTTTGGCCAAATCGGGTAGATTTAAACTAGCCATAAATGGTAATCTAGGGATGACACATCTTTCCACCTTGTGTGGGATGTGATTTCCACTAGGGGGGACCCAGGTGGTGTTGTGAACAATTTTTTACCTCCTATGATAGGTGATGGGTCAAAGGGATCTGAGGGATCTCCTTGGGGAGAAGACAATGGGGTACTACTTCCGATGGGGGAAGAAGTGGTGTAATTGATAGACTCTCTGAGGGGGTAAAATGTATCTAGCAATGTTTGGCCTTGACCAGAGTACCCTATAAATGTTGTTTGGGAAATACCTCAACTTGAATTCCCTCGCCATGGAATACGGGGGGAAGGTGTGAAAAAACCCCCCAAGAGAGGGGATAGGCCTTGCAATCTATGATGCTATCGTATGATGTTGTTTGTTCCTCGACGGTGAAGGATTTATGTCAATATGATAGTGACAATGGAATAAACACAATTGAACAAATGCAAAAATATGCCACCACAATAGATGCAAAATAGTGTGACAAGTGAGTGATATGTGCAATATTGGTTTTAGTGCATGAGTTCCCACATGTAGTTTCTTTTTATTACAAGTTAGTGAACTTGTAGTTAAAAAGAAAATAAATGTAAATTCCCTAGATGACCTAATGCCCTTCCTCTCAAATGTAATTGGGCCTCCCAAAAGGACAACTGATGGTGATAATGGTATCCATTCACCAGTTGAATAGTGGAGGTAACTAAGAGATAGTTATATCGGCAATGGGGCCAATGATCCAAACAAGAAGACTTGGAAACACCTCCCAGCAACAATAGATAACTTCAGTATTCAATTGCACTAACAATTTCTCCATGGTGATATCCTAAGTTGGGCCACTAAGATACCTTGCCTCAAGTGTGGATTAGTGGTTCGGCCTGCATGGTATAGTGTCATCTCCATACAATAAGCTAAGTGGCTTGTAGGCGAGGGTAGGGAAACTATAGCTTGGCATTCACCTCCTTGGTCATGATGCACTTCTGATCCGAGTTCTCTTTTAACACTTGCTAATAGCAGGATTTTGTAAGTATCCTAGAGGACACCAATGCTATGTTTCAAAATATTCGTAATGAAACTATATTGATGGGAATTCATGGATTCCTAGCCCAATCAATACTACCTAACTAAAATATTTTTTTGTGACCTCCCATGGAAGATTTTAGTTGGTTAAGAAAATTAAAATGTTAATTTTAAGGGGTCTGTATGTTTCACTTATGGAGTGTAAGAGAGGTATTTAACAATTCCTACCTTTCTGATTCACCAAGAACACATGAAGTACGAGGTGAAGAGCATATTTTGGATTGGAAGAGTCTTTGCACCTCTTATTGTGTGCTAGTGAAACAAACACATGTGATAAAATAAAAAACAAATGATTATGTTGGAAAATTAAATAAAAGAGTATATCAAGCAATATGTACTTTTAACTCTAAGGGATGCTCATGGCACTTCGCCAAAATCGAATTAATCTATATAATAGACAAGTGTGCAATGGAGGTATTTCACACTTCTCATCATTTTTTTGATTCACCAAGCTCACATGAAGTGAGAGGTGAAGAGCACACCTCGAGCGACAAGTGTCTTTAGGTACTTGCTTGTGTGCAAAATGTGTTTTCTACATAGCAATACTACTAAAAACAACATGTTGATTTGATGCATAATCAAGAAATGGTCCTAAATACTAGTGACAACAATGGGGTATGCTAAAAGCCTCAAAGTTGGTTACCTAGTTAAGTTTCAAGGGAGTGTTAAGATTCAATATGCTAAGATAGAAAATATCAGTATTACATTCCATTTCACAACAATAGCATATACAAGATCACTGAAAGAACAATAAGCATAGCATAAATACAAGAGACACAGATTTATCCTGGGAAACCCTCATGGGGTAGAAAACTGTGATGAACTTGCACAATTAATTAATAAGAATACGTGAAATAGCAGAAATGACAGAACTCAGAATCACTTTTATATTGATCGCAGGCCACCTCGAGGGGGCAACCTCCTTTGAGCAAGCTCAATACAAATAACTTCACGGTGCTTTCAATGACCTCAACACACACTTATCTACTAAGCCTATGCCTAATACTATGAGTCAAAACCATGGGACATATAATACTACGGGACGACTTAGAAAACATATGATTCCAATACTATGGGTCAATACTATGGGCTAATACAAACTATGGATCAACAAAGACTACGGGACGACTTACAAAGCATATGCACCCAACAATAATATACTAACATAGTAAAGAGAAGGGTTGACACGGGTTCCTAACATCCCCTCTCCCTTAGAAAAAGATTTGTCCTCAAAGCTTTGGTTGGGGAAATTGCTGCAGAATCTGAAGGAGTGGTTCCCCGGTAGCATCCTCGGGCTGCATTTCGGGTCACTGACGCCTTTGGAGTGTCAAGGAGGATAGCTTGGAAGGCTGTAGATGAAGAAGAACCCTATCAGCTGCATGGAAAGTGCGCTCAGAATGGTGCTGATTGGCTTGTTGTTTTAGTTGAATTCTGGCCATGTGAAGATTGTCCTACAGAATTAGACAAATCTGATCTCGGTTTCGAAGAACCGAGTCAATTTCCTGAACTGGGGAGCTACTAAGGGTGTATGGAAGAAGAACTGGCGATGTCTATCCATAGACTGCTTCATATGGCGTCGTATGAGATGTGGTATTGTAGCACCAGAGCGCTGCGAGGAAATCCATAAAAATAGTTGGCCAAAGCTGTGTAGGGATGGGCAAGGGTTTGAGCAATCCCGAAAGGAGTATCGTTTCACCCTTGTTGACCTGGAAAGTATCACAGTCAGCCACCATATGTTGAATTGTCATTTTTAGTCCCTGCCAAAAGAAGTTACATTGTTCCTGGTCATACATTTTGAAGGACCCAGAGTGCCCTGCTGATTAAGAAGCATGGAGTTCATAGAAGAGATAGCCCTATTGAACATATTGCAACCAATTTGGAACAAGCAGAGAAAGAGCTGTAAGAGAAACTGGGTCATCAATTGTGTGAGAAGGAGCACCTACCACCATATTGTCCATACCCTTCTTGTAAGTGATCACATAGGGATAACCCATGAGTTGGATAACCCATTTCAAGTGTGTTGGGGAGGAGACCCATTGTTCCAGAAAATTTTCTAGACTCTGGAGATCAGTCTTGATGTAGAGATAATTCCCTAATAGGTATGGCTGCCACATCTGTACTGCATACAAAATAGCCATCATTTCATGCTGAGAGGTAGATGTGATTAAATTCTTACCGAAAAGGTCTCGTGAAGGTGGCAAGCTCATTGGTTCAGCAAAGACACCTGCATATCTATTCAAGGAAGTAGTGGAGACCGTTGATGGGTGCATCTGAATGGAATGGAAATGAGCGATGACACCATGTGAATTCTTCTTAAGGATTTTTTCTAGGCGATGTGAACTGATGATGCGGAGAGACACTAGTTGTAATTCCATTAATTTGTGTTGTGTCCCATTGACTGAAAACTGCATCCAAAGTTCAGCAAAATGCCAGAAGATGGGGCCAAGTGTGCGTAACCATTGAACGCCCAAAACCACATCACATTAGCCTAAGGACAAGGAAAACATGTCAGAGCACAGGTTATAATCTTCCATAGAGATATGCACATTGTGACACTTCCCATTGCAAGGTAAGGTGCCCCCATTGGCAACCATGACTTCAAAGTTCGAGCAAGGATGGACAAAACAATCCGCCTGTTTGGCAATCCAAGGGTCAATGAAGTTATGAGTGCTACCAAAATCAATGAGTATGGTAAGAGGGAACTTCTTGAAGTATCTCCTGAACTGCATTGTTTGTGGGGTTGTGACACCAGTTATAGCATGGAGAGATATTGCGGATGGGTCGTCTTGAGAGGGGGTGTCAACAGGTGGGTGCTGATTGTTAACCTGATCATCTACTGTATCTGGAGCTTCTTCACCAAGTTCAGAGGCAGGTGGAGAATCCACATCCAAGAGATAGAGCTTTTGTTGAACACATCTATGTCGTCGATTGAATTTCTCATCACAATTATAACAAATCCCTTTTTTCTCAGCGTGCCTGCATCTCGGTTTCAGACAAATGCTTGATAGGAGTTGGTCGAAGAGCTGGCGGGATGGGAGGTCATTGAGAACCCATATTTCGGAAGGGAACAAAAGTGGGTTTGGAGCACTGTTGGGCTGCAATCTTGTCTTCTGCCAACTTAGCCAAACCTAGGACTTCCATCATTGTGTTGGGATAGAACATTTTAACCTCTGACCGAATTTCATCCTTAAGACCACTGATAAAACAACTCCTGTAGAATTCATCAGACAATCCTTCTGTGTGATTGGCTAGGTTCTCAAATTATGTTTGATACTCTCTCACTATGCCAATTTGGTGAAGTTTAGTGAGTGCTCCTGTGAAGTCATCAAAAGCACTAGGACCAAATCGTGGCAAAAGGAGTTGGTAAAAATATGTCCAGTTTGGCTCGGGATGAGCTTTGATGTACCAACGGTACCATTGAAGGGCCTCCTGTTCCAAATGAAAGGATTCAAGTGGAACTTTCTGGACATCAAAAGTATTAGATAGACTGAAATATTGTTCTGCTTGGTATATCCATCCACTCGGATCAGTGCCATTGAAGCGAGGAAAATCAAGCTTCGACCCACGAAAATTGCTGGAAGAAGAGAACCCGTTGGCTGCAAAAGATTCTGGCTGTCGGTTATTGTTCATGGCTGAGTGCTAAAGATGGAGGCTGAGAAATTTTTCATACAGATCTTAGAGTTTGGTTTGGATGGCTGCAAGTGCTTCCTCCATGGTTTTTTCTCCTGCGCGGGTGACAACCATAACCAGGATTTTTTTTAGGGGGGGATGGATAGAAAAACACAAAAAAAAGCTTATTTAGTAAAGGGAAATTGGGATTTGGGAAAAACTCGGATGGGTAATTGGGGTTTGACTAGGTTTTGGACACTTCCTGAGGGACAGGGAAGCAAAAAATGGGGATTTTAGAAGCGGGGTGAAAGAATGAGAAAATTTTGTAGCGAGGGACAAAGAAGCAGAATTAGGAAAGGAACATGGTGGCAAAATTTAAAGGCATTTGGGTGAAAATTGAAGAAGTTATGGCAAACCCTAAAAATAGACAAATGTGGTATTTCGAGTCTTGGGAAATGGAATTTGGGATAGGGTCTTCAGGATTGAAATATGCAAAATGGGATATCAGGGATGTTAGTGAAGTTTCAGGGAAAACAGAGTTGAAACAAGAGAGAGATGGCCAAAAACCTTTTTTTTTCCAGAAATGGATCGGCAACAGCAGCATGGAAGGGATCCGCAACGGCATGGAAGGGATTGAAAATGACTAGATCTGAAATGGGGACTGGATCTAGAACGACTTTCAGAATAGATCTAAAATGGATGGATCTGGAGTGGAAGTGATCGGCAATAGTTCAACTGAAAATAGATATGGACCCCAGGTATGTGCGGCTTCCTTTCGGTTTAGGGGATTCACTCAGCCACCAATGCTGCCTAACGGCTTGCGTATTGGGGTAGTACCCCTCACTCCATGACTCAGGTAAAACTGATAACCACGTTTCCATAAATGACAGCTCTTAGTTTACCTCATGGGTGGGAACTAGTCAATCTGGTAGGGGTTGTTGCCCTTTTCGCTGCCAGGTCTTCTCAATGGGCTAGCTACTTTGGGGTTCTTGTTGTACTCCTCACAATGAGTTTTAGGGCTTATTCCCAAGTAATTCCCACAGTTAAGTGGATAGGGATTATTCCCAGATCCGAAGCTGCAACAGATACGAAAAAAAAAAATTGGCAGAAATTTCACCCAGCGAGCCCAAGAAAGTGCTATGATACCAGATGTGATGAACCTGCAACAATTAATTAATAAGAATATGCGAAATAGCAGAAATGACACAACTCAGAATCACTTTTATATTGATCATAGGACACTTCGAGGGGGAAACCTCCTTTGAGCAAGCTCAATACAAATAACTTCACGGTGCCTTCAATGACCTCAACACACACTTATATACTAAGCCTATGCCCAATACTATGAGTCAAAACCATGGGACATATAATACTATGGGACGACTTACAAAGCATATGCGTCCAATACTATGGGTCAATACTATGGGATAATATAAACTATGGATCAACAAATACTATGGGACGACTTACAAAGCATATGCGTCCAACAACAATATAATAACATAGTAAAGAGAAGGGTTGACACGGGTTCCTAACAAAAACCTAGCAAAGCTTCCTCAATATAGATGACCAACAAATACAAATATGTACTCCCTAAACATGATCTCCTTATCCTCCATATCAGATCTCTCTCTCACCTATGCATTAATCGCAAGTGAGTGAATGTCTGTTAAATGAGGAACACACCTGCTCTATTTATACACAACTCCGACTTGACTTTTACACTAACTAGGTCGGCCACAACTTAACCACTTAACATTATGTTGGCTGGGCCGACCCCACTAGGGTTGTCTAATAACCCTTTAACCCACATGACTCATATAGGGTCGACCCCACTAGGGAATTCTAATAACCCAAGTTACCACATTATCCATAGAGGAATAAAACATCTCTGGAAATACAATAGGGTCTCCACAGAGGAATGAAATATCTCCGAAATAATAAAGTACAAATATAATGTTCTTAGAAGTTACAATATCTCAACACTCCCCCTTAACGTGAAGGATATTATAATAACATCTACAGGAGCAAGGAGTCATCAACTACATGATACATGATACATCTATAAATCATTGAAAGCTTTCTTCATACTGTGATGAACCTGCAATAAATAATTAACGAAAACACACGAGATAGTAGAAATAACAGAACTTAGAATCACTTTTATATTGATCGCAGGCCACTTCGAGGGGGCAACCTCCTTTGAGCAAGCTCAATAAAAATAACTTCATGGTGCCTTCATAGGCCTCAACACACACTTATATACTAAGTCTAGGCACCAATACTATGGGTGAAAACGATGGGCCAATACAAACTATGGATCAACAATACTATGGGCAACTTCCAAAGCATATGCACCAAACAACATTAACACAACTATGGATGAACAAATACTACGGGATGACTTACAAGGCATATGCGTCCAACAACAATATACTAACAAAGTAAATAGAAGGGTTGACATGGGTTCCTAACACATACATCATCAGTAACTCAAATAGTTACTGGAACATCTTCAAGATCTTCAATATTGGAAGATCAACATCTTCAGTACTAAGTCTTCATCTTCTACAACACTCGAACAACTACAATAACATCATCATCTGGATCTCTCAATCAACATCATCAACATCTGGATCCTATCGATCAACAACATCAACATCTGGATCTCCCAATCAAGAGCATCAACATCTTGATCTCTTGATCAATAGCATCATCATCTCGATCAACATCATCATCTGGATCATCTTGATCAACATCATCATATGGATCATCTCGATCAATAGTATCATCATCGCAACATACTCTGCAATACACATGATCCAATTACGGGATGATCAATCCCTCTCAGTTTAAGACACCTCTCATGTCTATGGACAATGCAATCTATATCTACTTACAAGATGATCAATCCTGATCCTTTTAAGACACCTCTCATGTCTATGGATGATGCAATCCAGATCTACTTACAGGATGATCAATCCTAATCCTTTTAAGACACCTCTCATGTCTATGGACAATGCAATCTAGATCTACTTACAGGATGATCAATCCTGATCCTTTAAAGACACATCTCATGTCCAAGGACGATGCAGTCCTTGATCCATTTAAGACACCTCTCATGTCTAAGGACGATGCAGTCCTTGATCCATTTAAGACACCTCTCATATATAAGGACGATGCAGTCCTGACCACAGTGCAGGTCCTTTTTCATACTGGATGTGACCTAGATTAGATCTAGGATTTACTACCACAGAGCCAGTCCTTTTACATACTGGATGTGACCTAGATCATATCTATGATTTACCACCACAGAGCCAGTCCTTTTTCATACTCGATGTGACCGAGATCAGATCTAGGATTTACCACCACAGAGCCAGTCCTTTTTCATACTGGATGTGACCTAGATCAAATCTAGGATTTACTACCACAGAGCCAGTCGTTTCTCATACTATATGTGACCTAGATTAGATCTAGGATTTATCACGTACATTTTGAACCAACTGTTCAGGGACAATGTAGTCCTATCACGTACCTTTTGAACTAAACGTTGAGGGACGATGCAGTCCTATCATGTTCATTTTGAGCTAAACATTCAGGGACAATGCCGTCCTATCACGTACTTTTTGAACTAAACATTTAGGGACGATGCAATCCTATCATGTACCTTTTGAACTAAATGTTCAATGACAATGCAGTCCTATCACATACATTTTGAGCTAAACGTTGAGGGACGATGCAGTCCTATCACATACATTTTGAACTAAACGTTTAGGGACAATGCAGTCCTATCCCGTACATTTTGAACTAAACGTTCATGGACGATGTAGTCATATCACATACTTTTTGAAATAAACGTGCATGGACGATGCAGTCTTATCACGTACATTAGGAACTAAACATTCAGGAATGATGCAGTCCTATCACGTACATTTTGAACTAAATGTTCAAGGACGATGCAGTCCTATCACATACATTTTGAACTAAACGTTCAAGGATGATGTAGTCCTATCATGTACATTTTGAACTAAACATTCAGGGACGATGCAGTCCTATCACGTCCACTTAGACAAAGTCTAAGGATCACTTTTCAGAGACATATGTCTACAGATCAATCCAGGGACCGAAATACGGGGATGATATAGTTCCTTTCATCCACTAGGGACCACTTATTAACCTTATCATTGATATCATCGACCTCATCGTTGGGACAAGTAACCTCATCATCGACCTC
This sequence comes from Larix kaempferi, assembly GCA_027924585.1. NCBI lineage: Eukaryota > Viridiplantae > Streptophyta > Pinopsida > Pinales > Pinaceae > Larix > Larix kaempferi. The sequence continues at coordinate 6,525,684 of BSBM01000809.1, read as the reverse complement.
ATCGTCAAAACAGGTAACCTCATCATCGACCTCATTGTCAGAACAGGTAACCTTAGCATCAATACATGTATACAAGTATCCTCATCATCAACCTTACCGTCGATGTAGGCAATCTCATCATTAGTGACCATATCACTCCCCCTTTCGAGGAGGGTCCTTCTGAACTACACCAAGCTTGTCTCGAAAATACTCAAACTTTACTCGAGATAGAGGTTTGGTCAATACATCAGCAACTTGTTCGTTAATGCTCACATACTCGAGATTGATAGCTCTTTTCTACACCATATCCCTATGTGCATTGACTTATCATGGAACACTGGATTCTCTGTCATCTTGATACAAATCTAGTTGCCACACAGGATCACAGTGGGGTCCATCTCAAAGTCAAACAATCCTGATAACAACTTTCAAAGCCATATCACTTCACAACTAGTAGATCAAGTAGCTATATATTTCGCTTCAGCTATGCTGAGAGCCACACTAGACTGCCTCCTACTAAACCATGAGATCATGGCAGATCCCAGACAATAGATGTGATCTTCCTGTCTGAACTACACCAAGCTTGTCTCGGAAATACTCAAACTTTACTCGAGATAGAGGTTTGGTCTATACATCAGCAACTTGTTTGTTAATGCTCACATACTCGAGCTTGATAGCTCTTTTCTACACCATATCCCTATGTGCATTGACTTATCATGGAACACTGGATTCTCTGTCATCTTGATACAAATCTAGTTGCCACACAGGATCACAGTGGGGTCCATCTCAAAGTCAAACAATCCTGCTAACAACTTTCGAAGCCATATCACTTCACAACTAGTAGATCAAGCAGCTATATATTCCACTTCAGCTATGCTGAGAGCCACACTAGACTGCTTCCTGCTAAACCACGAGATCATGGCAGATCCTAGACAATAACATCCGCTCGATGTGATCTTCCTGTCTGATACACTCCCTTCCCAATCAACATCTGAGTAGCCATACAATCTGAAGTCATGATCTCCAAGATAACATAGACCAAAGTCTATCGTACCCTTTAGGTACCTCATCACATGCTTTGCAGCTATCAGGTGAACATGCCTAGGTTCCACTAGATACTGACTCAAGGTGTTCACAACAAAGCATATATATAGCCTTCTATTTTTCAGATACATTAATGATCCAATAATATGTTTGTACAGAGTCACATCCACTAACTATGATGAGTCATCAGTTAACAGTTTCAAGTTGGAATCCATGGGAGTGGCCATGGCTTTGCATTCCAACATATCAAATATTTTCAAGATTTCCACAGCATACTTTCCCTTGTTGAGAAAGATTCCTTCTTTCCATACTTCCAGACTTAGGAAGTAATGCATCAATCTGAGATATTTCATCTCAAATTTTGTAGCTAGCTTCTTCTTGCTTTCCATGATCTTTTCTCATTCCCTATGAGGAAGAGATCATCCACATATAACAATAGTATAATAGGTTCATCATCCATAACCTTAAGATCAGTTTTAATTTTGGTAAAGCCCAAACTTGTCAAGAAGCTATCAACTCTCCCTCTGTGATTGAACATCATTCACACTTTGCATTGAGTGTTCTTCTGCATATCTATCTGTGCCATCGCTCGTCAGATGGGTCTACTGATATGAGCCTCAATATCATTCGAACTCTGTGTTGTCTTGCATCCATCTAAGAGAAGAATGTCATCTGTATATAGACACCATCTTCAACCTTGTAGGAAAGGTTGAAATCCACATCACCCATGGTGATCATTAAGCTTATCAAATGACTATCGATCCTGGGTATCGATACAGAGCTTTCTTCAATTGAGTCCTGGGAGTTTTCTCGATTCATATTTCGTCTTCAATTACACCATTAAGAAAATGGTCTTATCTAGCCACTTGGAGAAAAAATCTCGTCATGATCGTCTTCCTCTTTCTAAGAGAATCTTCTAGCCACGAGCGTTATATAGTATGTTTGATTTGTAAGTCTTCTTATTGAACATCCATCACTCGTTCTTGGAACATGTGTTCATCATTCTTCTTTTGTAGATCACAACACATGATTTTTTCTACAAATCAAAGTTAATCACATGATTAGTAATACTTCATAATCATCAAATCATGTTGACATGATAACCTATTATGCATATAGATATGATTCACATAGTTATGCAACTATCTTCACCAATACTTTGGCACAACACTTTTCCATATCCTGTATGCATACAGTGTCTATCTAGATTCCTTCCATCTCTACCAGAACATACTATCAAGAGCGTGCACAGCTCTCAGCATGTCAGCAAAGAGGTTTCATTCTAGACAAGCAACAATGGAATGTTTGTCCAACTTACCAATCATATGCATATTAGTAGTATATTGTTCAATGCTATGTGAATGCTCACACTATGCATGATATATTCTAGGAATAAAAATATGAATGCAACTATTACGAGCAATATCATTAACTATTCAAAGATTCACATAACAACTCAAATACTTATCTTTTATGTTGTGTGGTTTCCTCCCACTTGATCTCTATATGTCTTTGAACTTCTATTCATTATATACCACTATGCATGCTTAAGTGTGCACTAGTGTCATCCTCATGATCTCATACATAATCATACATTCATTAGTATAATCTCAATACTATCAAAACATTATGTATGGTCATGATAATTTCATACATAGGTATACTTACCTAAGATCCTAACACAAAGTAGGATTCTAACTTGATATAGGAAAACATACCTGGATTATCATGCTTGGTTATGTCTTAACATACCCAAACAATATCTTCTTTGTTCTCTTCAATTATTTAGAGACCTTGTTCTAGAACCTGCATATCTCATGGGTTAAGCATAGTAGAACAAAGTCATACATACCTCGTAAGTAGAGCTTATATGTGGTCAAAGACTATGGATGAGTCTTTGTCTTCATGCCATCATGGTCATGGAGCTTGATTTGTCTTTCTTGATGTACTTGTATCTTGTTAGCAGACAACATCATCCTCATACAACACCACAAGTACATTAGTACAATCATAAGTGTCATAACCCTAATCAATGAATGTCTTCTATCATTCACATGCATTCATTATCAAACAATCATAATTGTATTAACCTCAATAACACGAAGATAAACATATTATGAACTTAATCAAGAATCAGATTTCAAAACATACCTGTGTCTTCTCAAGTCATACCTGTCGAGTAGTCTTCTCTATAAGTGTAAAAACCAAACCATCCAAGGTATATCACTTGTAAACATATTATGTATGTTCATGGTGTTAGGATGCTAGGATATCAGTTCCATTTAAACTTTCTTCATCGCTGCCCTATGAGTCTCCAACTTTGCTAGGGTTTCTTCTTACTTGGAAACCCTAATCTTCAATCTCCTTCCTCCCACAACATTTTGATGGAGGATCAATATCTATGATGAATGGATTCCAAATCCATTATCAAATCTTTCGATGTTGTATCAGGTGTCTCCAACATTGTATCAGGTCCTTCCAGACCTGAGAACTGAAAACCCTAAGTCAGAACTTCTTCCTCCTCATCTTAGATTTCCTCTGTTTATCCATTTCAGATGGGTCGTATTGTTTCTAGTGAAACTGTGAAATTGTGGATCTGCAAGGTCTAAAACTTTGGCCTGTGATAGCTTGACCTATCATCTTTCCAACCCCATAGGTTTGACCCCATAGGATTTTATGAGAGAGATTTATGCCAAATGTCGCCAACGTGACCTGTTTATGGGATGAAATAGTATAGAGAACTTTTACGGAGTGCCACGTGTCACTATTTCATCTTCGGTCTTTGAAAAGTGGACCTGAGAAAATACTGTCTGTTCCCTACCTGTCACATTTTACGAAATTTCATTTAGAGCTTCCTAGGCGGAGATATGAACTTTTTTCCCAGTTCACCTATTTATGACTGAGATTTGGAAGAGGCAGAAACCCTAACTTGTATGGATCATAAATCACAAAGTACAACAAATATGAGGTTTTCCTTTAGACAAAAGGTATATGGGGATGTTATCTACGACCTGTAGAAGTTTAAGATCCTAAACCTTCTCCAAAATGTATTTATAGCGAAAATTCCATAATGACTGGTTTTTTCTATACAAAACCTTAACTTGCAAATTGTCGTAAGTGAGACAAGTGTTGTAAGTGCCATACATTGCCTTCCTTCAGGCTAGCTCTGATACCATGTTAAGATTCAATATGATAAGATATAAAATATTAGTATTACATTCCATTTCACAACAATAGCCTATATAGGATCACTAAAAGAACAACAAGCATAGCACAAATACAAGAGACACAGATTTATCCTTGGAAACCCTCATGGGGTAGAAAACCCAGTAAAGCTTCCTCAATTTAGATGACCAGCCAATACAAAGGTGTAATCCCCAAACATGAGATCCTTCTCCTCCATATCATATCTCTATCTCACCTATGCGCTAATCACAAGTGAGTGAATGTGTGTTAAATGAGGAACACACCTCCTCTATTTATACACAACTCCGACTTGACTTTTACACTAACTAGGTTGGCCCCAACTTAACCACTTAACATAATGTTGGATGGGCCGACCCCACTAGGGTGGTCTAATAACCCTTTAGCTCACATGACTCATACACGGCCGACCCCACTAGGAAAGTCTAATAACCCAAGTTACCACATTCACCATGAAGGAATAAAACATCTCCAAAAATACAATAGGGTCGCCATGGAGGAATGAAACATCTCTGGAATAATAAAGTACAAATATAATATTCTTAGAAGTTACAATATCTCAACAGGGAGATGTATGTTAAGATTCAATATGCTAAGATAGAACATATTAGCATTACATTCCATTTCACAACAATAACATATACAGGATCACTGAAAAAACAACAAGCACAACATAAACACAAGAGACACAGATTTATCCTCGAAAACCCTCATGGGGAAGAAAACCTAGCAAAGATTCCTCAATATAGATGACCAACAAATACAAAGATGTAAACCCTAGACATGGGCTCCTTTTCCTCCGTAGCATATCTCTCCCTCACCTATGCGCCAATCACAAGTGTGTGTAATGTGTGTTAAATGAGGAACACACCTCCTATATTTATACACAACTTCGACTTGTCTTTTACAAAAACTAGGTCAGCCCCAACTTAACCACTTTACATAATGTGACAGGGCCGACCCCACTAGGGTGGTATAATAGCCCTTTGACCCACCTGACTCATATAGGGCCAACCCCGACTAGGGAAGTCTAATAACCCAAGTTACCACATTATCAACAGAGGAATAAAACATTTCCGGATATACAATAAGGTCTTCAAGGAGAAGTGAAACATCTCCAAAATAATAAAGTACAAATATAATATTCTTAGAAGTTACAATATTTCAACAATGTATTGTTTACTTCCTAATATCTTTCTAGGTGGACTAATTAGTAACTTTTAAGCATAAATATCTTAAATAGTGGTAGACAATTTTGAGACTCTCTCCACACAAATAGATCATAGATCGATACAATGATGTTTTGACATGGTTTAAAGTCTCGTGAGGGAAACACTCCACGGCCCCGGCCAAATAGCTTCTATGGGACAACTCATTATGCAAGGAAAGAAAGTTACAAATGAGCTTCTCATAATCGATCAACTTTCCAATGACCCTCCATTCTCTTTAAATAGAGATCATGGACCAATCGGATGCTAAGCCATGGATCAAGGGTAGGTATGACCTAAGAGAATTTGAGTCGTCGTATCACTCTATGTTGGGAACATATTGCAACCGTCGGATTAAGTATTTACAAATGCATACTAATGCAGACTAAAGAAACACACTTTTCCTAATGGATATATTACACAAGTTGATCTTAACTAACTCCTAAGTGTCTAAATATCCTAACATCCCCCCTTAAGAACAACTTGGGATAGGATTGAAGGATTTACAAAAGTGACACTAGTAGGAGAAGGAAGGAGGCATTAGAGCCTATCCCCCCTTAATGACAAGTTCTTGAACTCCTAACATAGACCGAAGTTTAGAAAACTTCGCTTCTGTAAGAGACTTGGTGAAGATGTTTGCAACTTGATCATATGTAGGACAAAAGAGTACTTCAAGAACACGATCATGAACAAGATTTATGATGAAGTGCATATGAAGCTCAATGTGTTTGTTGCGTTGATGTAGGACTGGATCTTTGGCAATCTTGATGGCACTTTGATTGTTGCACCAAAGTGGAGTAGGCTGATGCTGTTCGAATCCAAACTTTGAAAGGATCTGTCGAATCCATAAAGCTTCCTGACTGGCATTAACTGTGACTCGATATTCTGCCTCTACTAAAGAAAGAGCAAGAGCTTGTTGTTTCTTACAAGCCCAAGAAATAGGTTCAGATCCCAGACTGAAAACATAACCTGCAGTAGACTTTCAATCAACAGGATCACCGGCCCAATCTGAATTAGTGAAACCAACCAACAAAGGTTTCCCCCCTATACTGTAATGAATCCCGAACTGAATTGTACCTCGAATATATCGAAGTATTATTTTAGCTACTTTCCATTGAATTTCATGAGGTTTTTGCATATAACAGGCAACACGACCGACATAAAATGAAAGGTCAGGATGAGAATGTGTCAAGTATAAGAGACTACCAAGAAACTGACGATACAAGGTGGCATCTACTTCAGGTGAAGGACAAGTGGCAGAAAGTTTGACTCCGAACTGGAAGGGAGAAGGGGCTGGTGTACAATCTTCCATGTGAAAGCGACAAAGAAGGTCACAAGCATACTTAGACTGAGAAAGAAAGATTCATTATTTGGTTTGTAGGACTTGGAGACCAAGAAAATAATGCAAATGTCCTAAGTCTGACATTTCAAAATTTTGCTTAAGACTAGATTTCACATGGGTTATAAGCTTAGGGTCACTACCAGTAAGAATAAGGTCATCAACATATAGAACAAGTATGATGAGATGGTTTCCTACTTTCTTGGTATAGACATTGGGGTTAGAATGACATCTAGAAAAATCAGTGTTAAGGAGAAAGCTATCCATTTTGGCATACCAAGCTCTAGGAGCTTGCTTAAGGCCATATAAGGATTTCTTAAGGTGGAAGATAAGGCAAGAGTTATTCTGAACATATCCAAGAGGTTGTTCCACGTAAATTTCCTCCTGTAAATCACCATGTAAGAAGGAAGACTTGACATCCATTTGATGGACTTCCCAGTTATGTAAGGCTGCAAGGGAAAGAACAAGGTGGATGGAGTTCATTTTTGCGATAGGAGCAAATGGTTTCATTGTAGTCAATCCCTTGAACTTGGAAAAAACCTTTGGCAACTAACCTTGCCTTAAGTCTTTTAACACTTCCATCTGATGCATACTTAGTTCTGTAGACCCATTTACATATGACAAGTTTTCTTCCTTTTGGAAGAGGTAAAAGATCCCAAGTATCGTTTGTCATTAAGGAACGATATTCTTCATCCATAACTACATCCCAATCTGGATTTCCTAAAGCTTCTGCAAAGGTTTTTGGATCATGATTCTTGGAAACTTGAGCCAAAAGTGAAGAGGCTCGCTGAAACTGAGAATGTGTTCGACATTGATCTATAGGATCACCGACAAGATCACCAGCTGCTTCACATGTTGAACAGACCCATTAAGGAAGCACTTGTGCTGCTGTAACTAGAGGAACATGAGCAGGTGGAGGTGGATTTTCATCCTCACTGTCATCATCAGAAACTGGAGTTGGAAACCTGTCAAGGAAGTTGGAAGAAGAAGAATAAGGCACAAACTCCGAATCAGGTTGGCAGGCCAAAGATGGCATAATCACCGAGTTAGGCTCGCAGGCCAAGATATTTTCATCAAATTTAACATCTCTTCTAATGATTATATCATGAGAATGTGGTTGAAGAAGTCTATAACCTTTTGCATCTTCAGAATATCCAACAAATATGCACTTTTCACTTTTAGGCTGCAATGCTTTCCATTTTTCATCCGGAATGTGAGCCCATGCTTCACTACCAAACACATGGAAGTGACTTACATCTGGTTTAATTTTACTCCATGCTTCGTCCGGTTTGATACCTTGTAATGCTTTAGTGGGAGTGCGATTAACTATGTAATTTGCACAATTAATGGCTTCAACCCAAAATTGAATACTTAGTCCCTTAGATTGGATCATACAATTAGCCATTTCTTTTAAAGTGTGATTCTCCCGTTCAGCTACACCATTTTGTTGTGGTGTATATGGAATAGTGTGTTGTTGTTGGATTCCTTGTTCAGTGCAGAGAGCAGTGAAGTTTTTGTTAACATATTCTACTCCATTGTCAGATCTTAACTTAATAATTTGATGACCAGATTCTTTTTCAACAAGAGCTTTGTAGGCCAAGAACATGTTAAATACTTCGCTCTTAATTTTTAGGAAATAAACCCAAGTGCGTCTGGTGTAATCATCAATGAAAGTTAAGAAATATTTGAAACCAGAAAATGAAGCAGATGGAAGAGGACCACACAAGTCATTATGCACAAGCTCCAAGGGAACTGAGGCATGCCAAGAGGCACGTTTGTCAAAACTGTCATGATGATGTTTTTCGAGTACACAACCGGAACAAACACCATCCCTCCAAGATACCATCGGAAGACCTGTCACCATATCGTCTTTACATAGTTGTTGCAATGAGAAATAATTTAAGTGACCAAATCGCTCATGCCAAAGTTTGCTCAAGTTATCACTATGAGCAACTAAAACTGAAAGAAAAGGTGATGACCCAAAGTTGTTAAATTTGTACAACCTAGTAATATCATCAACAATTCTGGTAGCTAGGACCTGTTGAGGATCTTTAAAATCCTTGATTACAACTTGGTGAGGTGTAAACATCACAGTTTTACCTTCACCGGAATGAGTGATCTAATAGACTGATAAAAAATTGCAGGAAATTCTTGGAACACATAGTACATCACTGAAATGAACATTATCTAATGGAACTGTTCTAGCTCCTACAACACTTAGAGATCTATCATCACCAACAAATATTTGTTTGGTGTTACATTCATGCATAGTAGAAAAGATAGCTTGATCCTTAGCCATATGATAAGATGCTCCAGAATCAGTGAGCCATTGATTTGAAGTCGAAGAAGAAGATGCATTATAAGAATAACCAGAAGCACAAAGTGCATGTCCATGAGAGGTAGATTCTGAAGGCGAATCTAGGCTGATGTGGTGCTTCTTCATTGCTGCTTCCAAGGCTGCCATCTTCTTGAAACACTTAGATTCATCATGACTATCTTTCCCGCAATAGTTGTAATGACGCTCAGTCTTCTTCCCTTTTGGCTTGGATCCTTTGTCATTTTTTAAAGAAGGAGCTGACTGAGAGGGTTGAGGACCCTTGTTTGACTTATTATTGCGAAAATTTTATTTCTTGGGAGGCTTGGACTTTTCTTTTTGTTGGAACAATAAGGATTTCCCAGATGTATCTGCATTGTTGATTATTCCAAGATGGATGAGCTTATGTTGCTCTCTAATAAAGGAATCACAAAAGGATTCAAGACTAGGCTCTTGATAGGTAGCTACATTCAAGGATTCTTTCATGGAGTAAAATGTAGATATAAAAACAGAATATGCAGGTCTAAGTTTGGAAAGAATATGATAAATGCATTGTTTGTCTTCCCTCTTAATATTGCATTCTTCACATAAGAGTTTAAGAGTTTTGTACTTAGATAAATAATCTTGTATGCATGAAAAATCATTTGGATTTAAAGAAATCAACTCATTTTTGAATTAGTGGCCTCGAATTTCATTGTGTTTACCAAACACAGATTCCAAGTTGTCGAAAGAATATGATAAATGCATTGTTTGTCTTCCCTCTTAATATTGCATTCTTCACATAAGAGTTTAAGAGTTTTGTACTTAGATAAATAATCTTGTATGCATGAAAAATCATTTGGATTTAAAGAAATCAACTCATTTTTGAATTAGTGGCCTCGAATTTCATTGTGTTTACCAAACACAGATTCCAAGTTGTCCCAAGCAGCATCAAGTTCATCAATTCCAGATATGTGGAATCGCAAATCAGTAGAGATTGACATCCCAATCAATCCATGAGCTTCGTCACATCTATCTGCCCATTTTATTTTCTTATCATCATCAGTGGGTTCTGTTTCTTTTCCTGAGGTAATTCTGAAAAGTCCCCTACTTCGTAGAACATCCTCCATACGCGATTTCCATGAGAAATAGTTCGAACTGGTAAGTAGAATATCACAAGGGGTTGCCATATTTTTAAATTAATAGCTATAAAAGAAGAAACCAATAGAATGGATGCGAAGAGCTCGAAAAAATAGGCAGTTTAAAAAAACATTGCACTAAAAATTGACTTCGGATGGTGAAGTTATGCTTGAACAAAGAAAATGTTGAAGATGTCCCCAATAGTGACGTGGCACATAAAGAATGATCAGCTAAGAAAAAAAGGACCCCCCTCTCCCCAAGATGAACTTTTGACAATCACTTTACAAGAAAGTTGCTTTAAGTGAATCACTTTTATAAAATAAGTGATTTCACTTTTACAATGATACTTTAAATAGTGCAACAATAAAAATGAACTTAAGTGACTCACTTTGTATTTGTATTTTTTATTATTTAAGTGAGATGCACTTTTACAATAAAGTAACTTGAAAATGGAAATTGCATACATTTTTCCTTTTAAAAATAACTTCCTAAGACTTGAACTCAAGACCTAATAAGGAATAAAGCAACTTTGAACCAAGTGAGCTAGATTAAAAGGTATGTAAAATATAGGAATGAGGAAGGGGGCCTTTTTTTTTTACTCTTCTTGCTCGGTTTCCGTGCTTGCCTTTTTTCCTGCAAATCACACCACAAACCGAAACAAAAAAAAAAATTCCACACTTGTGGAGTTAGATTTCATTACCTTGACCGAAAAGTCTACATTTTCTCTCTGTTTCTAATTTGCCGAGATCGCTCAAGGTGCACAGCAAAAAGCATACGCAACCGAGAAAAAAAACTTTTCCTTTCTGTTTTTTATTTGCCGAGATCGCTCAAGGTGCATGGAAAAGAGCATACACAGACAGGGAAAACAACAATGCGAAACCAAAAAAAGTATAATAGTAAAAACTGATAAAATATGAAATTTTTTTTCTTTTAAAACAGAAAATAAAAAATGCATCATGTTAACATTATACCTTCAGATCTGATGAAATACGCGTTTCTAAAGAAATCGAGAACTGTTTGCGATCAAACGAAAACTATTTCCCAATGGAAACGATGCTTCGGATGCAATGGAACACTTCCCACATCCCAAAAATACGCAGAAATACCAGAACCAGAAACCGTTTCAAGTTTCGGCAACAACAGTTCAAGATCTAGATCATAACTGGAAGCGGCTTTCATAAAAGCTCTGATACCATGTTCGGGTACACAGGGTACTCCCAAAAGACCAAACACCTAGAAAAACCACTTCACACAAAAATATCACAGATTGATACACTGATGTTTTAACGTGGTTTATATCCTCGTGAGGGAAACACTCCACGACCCTGGCCAAATAGCTTCTACGGGACAATTTATTATGCAAAGAAAGAAAGTTACAAATGAGCTTCTCATAATCGATCAACTTTCCAATGAACCTCCATGCTTTTTAAATAGAGATTGTGGACCAATCGGGTGCTAAGCCACGGATCAAGGGTAGGTATGATCTAAGAGAAGTTGTGTCGTTGGATCACTCTATGTCAGGAACATATCGTGACCGTCGGATTAAGTATTTACAAATGCATACTAATGCATAGTAAAGAAACACACTTTTTCTAACAGATATATTACACAATTTGATCTTAACTAAGTCCTAAGTGTCTAAATATCCTAACACTAAAAATAGTAATCCATATTTATAGATTAAAAAATAACAATCTCTACTATAAAACTTACTTAATACTAAGGAAAGAAGTTGTACTGTTCATAGCATAGGTAACAGTTAGCGGAACTGGTAACTTGAGCACCGATAGGCTTGTAGCTACAAAGGTTGAAGACGTTGTCCCCAATGTCAGTAAGACATGCGGTGCAATCCGAATCACTAGTTGAATAAGGGAACTTTGCATCCTCGTAGGTTTCGGTCCCGCTCAACGGTTTAACTTCTTGTAGTCCATGATATACCTCCATATTTACGAGCAGCTCTGCGAGCATGCCAAGGAAAGGATCTCCACTTGCAGTTTGCTGCGTGTTACAAGCGAAGGTATAAGTGACACCTTTCGCACTGTTTGTTAGCACTGTTACAGAGAAAAATTTCTATGGTTTTGGGGCAGACCACAACAGACAATTGACTACCAGAAAATGACTCAATTCCTAATACAATGTTATATGAATGACAATGCTAAGATAATGGAGAAAAGACCAACCTTCAACCGGATGTTTGAATTAGATCCCTGTTGAGATTTCAACTTCTAGACTTGAACCTGCAGATTAGTCTCAACAACAAGTACAAGCAAGTGCATATAATATATGAAAGACATTAGCATAATCAAGAGCATGATCCATGATATTATAAGCAAATATAACCCAATGTAATTTAACATTATTCACAACATCAATTGGATGAGAAAATGAGTATTTCCATTAATGAATAACAAAAAGTACAATATACGACCTCTTACCGGCAACCAATCTGAACCAAGAACTGGGTCTCTCCACTTGTGCCTCCACCACTTCAATCCCCCATGCAATGGAAAACTCAAACTATGAAAGGAATTTGGTAGGTGAACATAAGGAGTTCACAACAACAAGGATCAATGAGTGTAGACTCAAGTCATGGCAAAAATCCACTAGATTTATCTTTCTCTCTCTTTCTCCTCCCTTCCATACACCATAAGAGCTTAATATATATCCTTCCAAAGGTAAGTGAAAGGACACATCGAGGTGTTTCGGGGCATATGGAGAGCCAAAGGTCACCCTAAGACCGCTTTTTGGGAGTAAAAAGTATTTTTCTAATGATTTTTACCATTTTACTTGGTACCTGCGGGCTATAGTGGAACAGCTCGCATGTACGCTGACTATAGTGGAATAGCTAGCGTACAGGAACAAAAATAGGGGAAAATGTGTTCTTGGAGAACAAAATGATGAATCTAAGTCAAGAAATGGATCTTGAAGGCTAATCAATGCTGATGCTTAGAAGGTGGAAAATTATGCTATAACAAGCACCACAATTAGTACTACTACCGCTAACACAATGCCCAATGATCTAAACATCGCTGCCATGGTTGCCTCAAATATCTCTCCTCCAATAATCTCTTCAAATGCCAAATGTTATTGCAATGCGCTTATGAACTTGTTGGGAGCCTCCATTTTTATAGGATAACCGATGATCTTAGATTGGGTGACGTCTTTTTCAACTAGAAACCTTCAATAAGATTGGTTTATCTTGCAACCACATAGGTAGGAAGCTTCATTTTTAATCCATCCTTGGCCACTTAATTTTTTTTAGTGTTTCTTTGACCCATCTTTTTAACCACATGTTGGCTTTGACAATTTATGATTCAAAACTTTGGCTAAATGAAGATCATTCCATTGCAAATTCAAGACTATAAAAGAATTTAAATAGGAATTTCAATACTAGGTAAAGGTTAAAAAAAAGGAGACACCATACTTACAATGCCTTAATCGCTAAGAGATAGCTAACATTAATACATAGAATTTGTCATAAAATCCATAATCGGAGTAACTATTAGATAATATCGATCAATAATTAATTCAAGTCGAGTCTATGTACATAATAAATATAATGATTAAATCAAGCACACACAATGAAAAAAGGTTTACGTTTAAATATGTTTCTGGCCCAAAAAACCATGAACTACACACGTATTTTATTCTGTAAAGTATTTTATTCTCTAACCTAGGCATGCACATGTATTTGATTCTCTAACAGAACCAAGTTTACTTAAAAGGAAGAAAGTTTACTAACAAAAACAAAAGTTTCCATATTAGAAAAAGAAATATAAAGAGAACACACACACACATACATATATATAGTAATAACTAATTAATAATAGTAATCGATAACTATTACTATTACTAATTAGTTATTGCGATATATATATATATATATATTGTTTCTTATGTGTTATATTTATTGTTAAATGAACCTTGCTCCTTTTAGTTGGTTACAAGCTTCATTTTTAATCCATCCTTGGCCACTTAATTTTTTTCAGTGTTTCTTTGCCCCATCTTTTAAACCACATGTTGGCTTTAACAATTTATGATTCAAAACTTTGGCTAAATGAAGATCATTCAATTGCAAATTGAAGACTATAAAAGAATTTCAAGAGGAATTTCAATACTGGGTAAAGGTTAAAAAAAAAGGAGACACCATACTTACAATTCCTTAATCGCTAAGAGATAGCTAACATTAATTAATCGGAGTAACTATTAGATAATATCAATCAATAATTAATTCAAGTCCACTCTATGTAATAATAAAAGCCAAATAAGAAATCTAATACATACTCACTAAAAAGTAGTTGGAATAGGTTATCAACGACTAGAATCATAGCACATATATTGCTAGCATTTACAAATGACTATGGGAATAATACTTCACATATTTATAACGAGCTAAGGTAAATTGCATGTTTTCCACTGTCAACAATTGCCATTTGAAATTCCATTAAAGCCACCATTTTTATATTTTTGGATGCGAAAAATCATCACATATGTGTATCGTGGGGAAGATGAACAATTCCAGTATCCCTAATTAAAATTAGAGGGTGTCAACCATGGTAGTGCAATGATTTGTTAAAATCGTGTAGTCATCATGCTCGAATACAAGGATAAACAAGTGAAGGCTAGTAAAAAGCTAAAGCACCTAGTTAAGGTTGGGCCTCACACATGGTTTTCATCTCAACCGTCAAATTAAAGAGATTTCCCAACAATCGTATAATGATCCATATTTCGAGAGTTTTTTTTTAAGTTAAAACACTTAGTTAACATTTTATTTTTAATTAAATTTATAAAAGAAAGTGACAACACCATCATGAAAGTCCAAATGTTTCAATAAAAAATATATCAAAGCATTATTCTTCGAGTGCAAAAGGGTAACAAAAAATATATCAAAGCATTATGTATATCCTTTAATGATTATGACATAAAGTGTAATGATGGAAAACAAATGTGTAAAATGTGTTGATTATTAAGTGTATAGGTGATTGTTTTCTATATTGAGGTATTAATAAATTGACCATAAAGTCTATTTGAGATTGTCTTATTTGTAAGAAAATGATGGATTGTAAAAGGGATTAATAACATGATTATTGAGAAGTTGCATGATTTTAAGTGAGGCGATTGAGTAGTGAATAGTGAGAAAAGTAAGGGTATGTTATTTGATAGAGTTTAGAGGATTGGTGATGAGATCATATCACATGGTTCAACATGGACAATGGCCCAAGAGACATTGAGCTAAAGAAAATTGAGTGACTTAACATAGCATGTGGTTCCATATGGAGAATGGTCTCAAAGACATTGTGGTAAAGATAAATGAGTGGCTTAAAAAAACAATTGAACTTTATCACGATGTTTTTATATTATTTTTCTTTACTGGAAAATAATATTTCTTTAAATGATTTTTCTCTATTGTTCCTACAATGTACATGGAAACATGTGATGCACCTGCAACAATTAATTAATAAAAATATGAGAAATAGCAGAAATGACAGAACTCAGAATCACTTTTATATTGATCACAGGCCACTTTGAGGGGGAAATCTCCTATGAGAAAGCTCAATACAAATAACTTCAAGGTGCCTTCATAGGTCTCAACACACACTTATATACTAAGTCTAGGCGCCAATACTATGGGTCAAAACCATGGGCACTACAAACTATGGATCAACAATACTACGGGCGACTTACAAAGCATATGCGCCAACAACAATAACATAAACTATTGATCAACAAATACTACGGGACAACTTACAAAGCATATGCGTCCAACAACAATATACTAACAAAGTAAAGACATGGGTTCCTAACATCCCCTCCCCCTTAAAAAAATATTTGTCCTCAAAGCTTTATATGTGGAAATTGTTGTTGAATCTGAAGGAGTGGTTCCCATGTAGCATCCTCTGGTTGCAAGCCATGCCACTGAATTAAGGCCTCTATGATAGAGCGAGAGCGAAGCTGACGAGTGCACCGATTGAGGATGGCCTCCGACTCCAAAAGGATGGATCCTTCAATATCCAGTTTGGGTAAAATCGTTTGTCCACTGATGTTGGTGCCAAGAAGTTTCTTTAGACAAGAGACATGAAAGACTGGATGAATGCGGGAAGAAGGAGGAAGTTCCAATTTATAAGCAACGGACCCAATCTTCTGAAGAATCCGATATGGCCCATAGAACTTTGGAGCGAGCTTATGACGCCCTTTGAGTTTCAGGGAGGACTGCTTGTACAGACGGAGACGAAGAAAAACCATATCGCCGACTTGAAAAGTGCACTCAGAACAGTGCTGATCAGCTTCTTGCTTCATGCGATTTCTTGCCATGTTAAGATTGTCTTGCAAAATGCTAAGAATCTGATCACGGTTTCGAAGGACCATGTCAACTTCCTAAACTGGTGAACTGGTGGGGGTGTATGGAAGAAGAACTGGAGGTGCCTAACCATAGACTATTTCATATGGGGTCATTTTTAGGCAGTTTGGTAAGAGGTATTGTACCTCCATTCAACGAGAGGGAGCCACTTTGCCCATTGATGTTGTTGTTTAGAGGTGAAGCAACGAAGATAATTTTCCAAGCATTTATTGATAATTTCAGTCTAACCATTTGTTTGTGGGTGATACCCTGAACTAATCTTCAGTTTGGTGCCAGTGTGGCGAAATAGTTCAGTCCAAAAATGACTAGTGAAAGTCGCATCACGATTCGAGACAATGGAAGAAGGGATGCCATGAAGACAAAAGATCTGGTCCAGGAAAATTTGAGCGACTGAAGAGGCTGTATAGGGATGGCTGAGAGCACAAAAATGACTATATTTGGAGAGGCGATCAACCACAACGAGAATCACTATCTTCCCACCAGATTTAGGGATCCCTTCAATGAAATCCATAGAAATATCTGTCCAAATCCGTGTAGGTATGGGAAAGGGTTCGAGCAATCCTGGAAGGAGTGTTGTTTCACCCTTATTGCATTGGCAGGTATTACATTCGGCCACCATCTGTTGAATTGTCCTTTTCATGCCATGCCAAAAGAATTTACGCCATGCCCGTTCATATGTTTTGAGGAATCCATAGCACCCTGCCGATGGACAAGCATGGAGTTCATAGAAGATAGCCTGTTGAAGATCTGTGCTCTAGGGAAGCACCAGACGACCCTTGTATCTCATAGAAGCACCATCCCAAGAGTAATGTGGTACAGCAGAAGGGTTTTTGGTCAAGCGTTGGATGATTTGAGATAAGGAAGAGTCATTGACATAACCCTGTTGAATAGATTGCAACCAATTTGGAATAGGCATAGAAATAGCTGAAAGAGAACCTTGGGCATCAAATGTGTGAGAAAGAGCATCTGCCACAATATTGTCTTTACCCTTCTTGTAAGTGATCTCATAGTCATAACCCATGAGTTTTCTAACCCATTTCTATTGTGCCGGGGAGGAGACACGCTATTCCAAGAAATATTTCAGACTCTGGTGATCAGTCTTGATGCAGAAATGATTCCCTAATAGGTATGGGCGCCACTTCTGTACTGCATGCAAAATAGCCATCATTTCCTTCTCATAGGTAGAGGCAGCTAAATTCTTACCTAAAACGGCTTTGCTGGTGAATGCAATGGGGTGTTCTTCTTGAAGGAGAACAGCACCAAGTCCATTGCCGCAAGCATCACTCTGAATAGTGAAGGGCTTGGAAAAATTGGGCATAGGTAGAACAGGTGTAGTACACATAGCTTGTTTTAGTTTGTCAAATGCACACTGAGCAGCATGTGTCCATGTAAAAGCATCCTTTTTCAATAGAGTAGTTAATGGAGCTGCAATCTTCCCATAATCCTTGACAAACTTGCATTAGTAGCCAGTCAACCCCAAAAAATCATGAAGGCTCTTGAGTGTCTGAGGATGCGGCCAATTATTCATGGCATCGATTTTGGCAGAATCCACACGAACCCCTTGTGCTGAGATAATGTGCCCGAGATACTCAACTTCTTTACTCAACTTCTTTCTGTCCAAAAACACATTTAGACTGCTTGGCATGGAGATGATGGCTAGAGAAAAGTTGCATGACAAGATCCAGATGCTGGAGATGTTCATCCCATGTTTTACTGTAGATGAGGATATCATCAAAGAATACCAGAATGAATTTCTGCAAGTAGGGTCGAAATATTTTATTCATTAATGCCTGGAATGTGGAAGGAGCATTAGTGAGGCCAAAGGGCATGACCAAAAACTCATAATGTCCATCATGTGTGTGGAAAGTTGTTTTAGGGATATCATCCTCATGAATCCGAATTTGATGATACCTAGAACGAAGATCCAACTTGGAGAAAACGTGAGCCCCATGAAGCTCGTCAAGAAGCTCATCAACAACAGGAATTGGAAACTTATCCTTGATGGTGAGGTGATTAAGTGCTCGGAGTTCAATGCAGAGGCACCATGACCCACCTCTTTTGCGGACACAAATAACTGGAGAAGAAAAGGAACTAGTGCTTGGGCGAATAATACCTTGCTTTAATAAGTCCCGAACGAGCATTTCAATCTCTGTTTTTTGGTGAAATGGGTAGCGATAGGGCCTGATGTTGGGAGGAACGCTGCCAGGAAAGAGATGAATACGATGGTCATCTGGCCTGGAAGGTGGCAATCCCATTGGTTCAGCAAAAACACCTGTATATCGATCCAAAATTTGTTGTAGATCCAAAGGAGTAGTGGAGACTGCTGAAGGTTGCATCTAAATGGAATGGAGCTGAGTGATGACACCATGTGAATTCTTCTTAAGGATTTTTTCCATGCGATTTGAACTGATGATGCTGAGAGAACCTGGTTGTAATCCTGTCAAGGTGTGTTTTCAGCCATTGAGGGAAAACTGCATCCAAAGTTCAGGAAAATCCCATAAGATAGGGCCAAGTGTGCGTAGCCATTGAGTGCCCAAAACCACATCACATCCGCCTAAGGTCAAGGCAAACATGTCAGAGCGTAAGGTATAATCTCCCATAGAGATACCCACATTTCGACACTTCCCTTTACAAGGTAAGGTGCCCCCATTGAAAACCATGACTTCAAAGTTGGAGCAAGGATGGATAAAACAATCAGCTTGTTTGGTGATCCAAGGGTCAATGAAATTATGAGTGCTACCATAATCAATGAGTATTGTAAGTGGAAGCTTCTTGAAGTAACCCCTGACCCGCATTGTTTGGGGGGTGGTGATTCCAGTTAAAGCATGGAGAGATATCTCTGGTTGGTCATCCTGAGACGGAGGGTCAATTGGTCGTTCCGGAGCATCCAGTGTTTCTGGATCTTCGTCACCAATTTCAGAGGCAGGTGTAGAATCCACATCCAAGAGATAGAGCTTTTGCTGAACACATCTATGTCCCCGAGTGAATTTCTCATCACAATTATAGCAAAGCCCCTTTTCTCTGCGTGCTTGCATCTCTGTTTTAGACAAACGCTTGATAGGATTTGGTCGAGGAGCTTGTGGTATAGGTGGTCGTTGAGAACCCATATTTCGGAAGGGAACAAAAGTGGGCTTGGAGCGTTGTTGGGCTGCAATCTTGTCTTCTTCCAACTTAGCCAACCCTAGGGCTTCCATCATTGTGTTGGGACATAACATTTTGACCTCAGAGCGGATGGCATCCTTTAGACCACTGATAAAACAACTCCAGTAAAAGTCATCAGACAATCCTTCGGTGTGGTTGGCTAGATTCTCAAATTTGGTTTGATACTCTCTCACAGTGCCAATTTGGCGAAGTTTAGTGAGGGCTCCTATGAAGTCATCAAAAGCACTAGGACCAAATCGTTGCAAAATGAGCTAGCAAAAGTCTGGCCATTTGGGCTCTGGATGAGCCTTGATGTACCAACGGTACCATTGAAGAGCTTCCTGTTCCAAATGAAAGGATGCCAACGGAACTTTGTTGACATCAAAAGTATTATGCAGACTGAAATACTGTTCTGCACGATAGATCCATCCAGTTGAATCGATACCATTGAAGCGAGGAAAATCAAGCTTCGGACCACAGAAATTGCTGGAAGAAGACAACCCATTGTCTGATGAAGACTCGGACTGTTGTTTGTTGTTCATAGCTGAATGTTCAAGATGGAGGCCAAGAAATTTTTCATCCATATCCTGGAGTTTGGCTTGGATGGCTGCAAGTGTGTCCTCCATGGTTTTTGCTCCTGCATGGGTGACAACCATAACCAGGAGTTTTTTTTTTTTCGTTGACTCGGTAGGAAAACAAAAACAAAAACTACTTCAGTAAAGGAAAATTTGGACTTGGGAAAAAATCTGAAGGGTAATTGGGGTTTGACTAGGTTTTGGACAATGTCGAATAGACAAGGAAGCAAAAATGAGGATTTCAGAAGTGGGGTGAAAGAATGGGAAAATTTGGCAGAGGGGAACAAAGAAGCAGAATTCAAAAATGAACTCCGTGGTAAAATTTGAAGGTGATTGGGTGAAATCTGAGGAAATTATGGCAAACCCTAAAAATAGACAAATGTGGGATTTCAGGCTTTGGGAAGGGGAATTGGGGATAGGGTCCTCAAGAATGAAATATGCAGGATGGGATGATAGGGGTTCCCCAAAAATTTGAAGGAAAACAGAGTGAAAACAAGGGAGATATGGAGAAAAAACTGAATTTTATATTTTTTTTTTCCATTTCCAGACTGGAGCGGCTACGGCTCGGAAGGGATCTGAAACGGCGCCGAATGGATTGAAAATGGCTGGATCTGGAACGGCTTGCAAAATGGATCTGAATGACTGGATCTAAAATGGCGTAGCAACGATCGACAACAGTTCAGCTGAAAATAGATATGGACCCCAGGTATGTGCGGCTTCTTAACAGTTCAAGGGTTTCACTCGGCCACCAATGTTGTCTGACGGCTTGTGTATAGGGGCAGTACCCCTCACTCTACGACTCAGGTAAAACTGATAACCGCTTTGCCACAAACGACAGCTCTTGGTTTACCTCACGGGTGGGAACTAGTCAATCAGGTAGGGGTCGTTGCCCTTTTCGCTGGCAGATCCTCTCAATGGGCCAGCTACTTCGGGGTTCCTGTGGTACTCCTCACAATGAGTTTTAGGGCTTATGCCCAAGTACATCCCACAGTTAAGCGGATAGGGATTATTCCCAAATCCAAACCTGCAACAGATGCGAAAAAAAAAATTTGACAGAAATTTCACCCAGCGAGCTCGAGAAAGTGCTCTGATACCAGATGTGATGCACCTGCAACAATTAATTAATAAAAATATGCGAAATAACAGAAATGACAAAACTCAGAATCACTTTTATATTGATCACAGGCCACTTTGAGGGGGCAACCTTCTATGAGCAAGCTCAATACAAATAACTTCACGGTGCCTTCATAGGTCTCAACACACACTTATATACTAAGTCTAGGCACTAATACTATGGGTCAAAACCATGGGCCACTGCAAACTATGGATCAACAATACTACGGGTGACTTACGAAGCATATGCACCAACAACAATAACATAAAGTATTGATCAACAAATACTACAGGACGACTTACAAAGCATATGCGTGCAACAACAATATACTAACAAAGTAAAGACATGGGTTCCTAACAAAACATGTTCCATGTTTTCTTAATTATGGATCTTTAATGGATTATGCTCACATGTAACATAAATTTCTTCATCTCACACAAATTTCTCTTTTTCCTTCTTTAATTATCACACTACAATTTCTTCTTAATTTTAGATGTGATAGTATTATGAATTCAACTAAGTTTGTGGTAACCTTAGGAAGTGGAGCTTGTTTTTTTAGTGGTATTGTGCTTGTGTATTTAGATATGACATATTGCTTTCAATATTAATATTATAAGATATAAAATCATTTTGGATTTGCTTGATCTTCTTCGGCCACTATTTACAGACATCACATCCATATAAGTAATAAGAATGTTGTGTGTCTCAAAGAGAAGTTTAATTTTTCTCATAAACAAAGGTCTGCTTATTTTTAGTTATTTTCAAGACCAAAATATGGTTTCCACCGTCCATTAATTATTTTCTCAATATGGTTTGCAAATTTAAGGAGAGGGGTATCTTAGGAGGCAAAATAAGAGGATGGTTTAAAAAAACAAAAAACCAAAACCAATTACAATTTCACGAAAATAGATTGCTTGAGGGTTTAAAAATAACTAAAAATACACAACAAAAATAATAATCACATGAGATCCATAAAAAAAACAAGAAGCAATCACCCCATGACCCCATGAGGTAATTAAGATAAACAAAAAAGACCAGAGCTACATACTCATTGATATTAATTTATGAAGAAAAGCTACATACTCATTGATGGGCATAACTCAACATCAACAAGCTAGCCAGCACTAGATTCCTGAAAATACAATAGTTTATTAATTTATTAATGAATGGGCATAGCATAGCATCAATTAATTTATTACTTTAACGGCATAGCACAGCATTCATTAAAGTACTCGTATTGATGCTGAGAGAAGAGAAGTTGTAGTGTTCGTAGTAATTTATTAATTGATGGGCATAGCACAGCATTTTTTAAAGTACTCGTATTGATGCTAAAAGCTGTACTGTTCGTAGCGTAGGTAACAGCCAACGGAACTATAAAACTAACTTAATACTAAGGAAAGAAGTTGTACTGTTCGTAGCGTAGGTAACAGCCAGCGGAACTGGTAACTTGAGCACCGATGGGCTTGTAGCCGCAGAGGTTGAACACGTTGTTCCCAATGTCAGTAAGACAGGCGGTGCAAAGAGAGTCACTGTTAAAATAAGGGCACTCTGCATCCCCGTAGGCTTCTGTCCCGCCGGGCGGTATAACTTCGTTATATCCATGATATACCTCCATATTTTCGAGCAGCTCTGCGAGAGTGCCCAGGAAAGGATCTCCACTTGCGATTTGCTGCGGGTTACAAGCGAAGGTATAAGTGACGCCTGAAGTCAGATCGCCTGCCGCGCTGTTTGTTAGCACCACGATTAGTACAACTAGCGCTACCGCTAATGATCTGATCATGGCGACCATGGCTGCCTCAAATATCTCTCCTCCAATAAACTCTTCAAATGCCAAATGTTATTGCAATGCGCTTATCAACTTGCTGGGCGCCTCCATTTTTATAGGATAACCGATGATCTTAGATTGGGTGACGTCTTTTTCAACAGGAAACCTTAAAGAAAATGCGTTTATCTTGCAACCGCATAGGGGGCAACTATCTTGAAAGCAAATTTTGGAACGCAAGTATCATGCAATTATCTTGTTGTTTTAGATTGTTTTTTCCATTATTAAATTTGTTTAAGTATAATATATTAAGAAATATTATTAACAATAATATTAAGAAATATTAATAATAATAATTTGTAAAAGTTCTACCTTTTTCAGATTTGAACAATTATCATGAAAACAAATTTAGAGAGGCAAGTATCTTGCAATTAACTTGGTTTAGCTTGTTTTTTTCCATTGCATTGGTTTAAAATTAGGTATATTAGTATTGAGAAATATTAATAATATTATTATCAGTATTATTAAGAAATAATATTAATATTAGTAGTAAAAATATTATTAATATGATTAATATTAGTATTAAAAAATTTTAAATATTAATTTTAGTTTTAAAAACATGATTATTTCTTAACATTAATATTAATATTAATATTAATTTTACTACTAATGTTGTTATTAATGTTCTTAATGTTAATATGAATGTTGTTAATCATAATTAATATTATTCTTTTATTATAATTAATTTGTTTTTTGGAATGCTATAAATTACATTAAAATAGAGAGAATGTACAAAAATAGAGAGGCTAACATGCTCGAAGGGAAATCAAGTTACCTATAATGCCATATAGCTGAGAATATTTTGAATAACAAAACATGAATAAAACCGTACCATAAAAACCATAGATACAATAGTCTACTGAGATAGCAGAAGCAAAACATAAATATGACAACTGCCAAAAGCCTATAAGTCGCCATCGTGGATGTCAAAGAGACCTGCCCACATGTCCTTGCAATAACACCCCATTCGGGGAGGATGAATCCCCACTCTCCTAAGCCTGACACTGACACCATCCAAACGATTCATTTGAAGCCAATGTCTCAGATCAAGAATAGAGAAGTGAGTTCTCCAATGAGAGCCACGATGCATCCAAACTGTGGTCTTTATGAGTGACATCTTCATTGGCTAAGCAGCATGCCATAACGTGATGGAGGATAACAATTGAGATGTTGAAAATAGCTAGTAGAAGCACTTCCCCCTTACTTTCAAGACACTAATTTTGAATTAGCTTGAAAAGATGGAGACTGTTTTGAAGCCCTTGAAACATATTAATGATTAGAGAGGGGTCTCCCTCAACAATGACTCGATCAAATCCCCCACGAGCTACATGTAGAGTCCCATGAGACGGGCATGAATTTCAGTAGCATTGTTGCATTCTTGCCCAAGATAACCAGTGATGGTGCAAGGTAATGATACTCACTTATGACGTGTTAGTTGCAATAACATGCTAGAAAAACAAAAATATGATCATTAAAATGAATTATTAGAGGTACCTACAAATTTTTTTAGAATTAGGTGTAAAAAGATGAAACGTAGACAATCGGATCACCTTCCAAAATATATAATTTTTATTTATGGAAAAGTGGCATAACCACCCCAAAATGTCATTATTCTAAGATTGATATGCTATTTTTTCTCTAAAATATAATGCATATGTTCGCATTGGTCCACTGGTTTGTTATGTAAATTGTCAAATTATGTGGAAACAAATATGTAGAGGCATCAGAAACAAATGGATCTTGTGTAGGGCTATGTTCTAGGAAAACATCCCTATGGATAGGTTTCTATCCTCTTGGGATTGGAAGAGGCCCCTAGTTTCCTACCCAAGACGGAAAGGTAACAAATAGACACTATAGTCCTTCTTGATCTAGCTGTACATAAACTAGAAAGCTATGGAAAGACAAAGCATGTAGATGACGTACCTCACTTTGATGGTTGTCCTCGCTACTCCTAAGTTGCTCCACCTCCAAGTCTTTAATCATGGACTTACAAACCTGTTCACAATGGCAAGAAAACACCTTCTCCAATGCATTTTATGTATAAACAAATATCTAACGATGAAAATATAGACAGTTTCATTCATTCACCATTAAAGACATGAAAATGGGAGGAATATGCTAAGTTGTATTAGAAAGAAAGCAATAAAGAAGCCATACATGTGTTATACCTGACCCATGCTTGATCATATCTTCTCCAAGATCTCCTTCACCACCCTTGCAAGAGTCTTAAGATCATAATAATTCTTCTTTTATTAACCTCCCCTTAGCTCATACATGGCCTTCCTTACATAGGATTTGAGAGGCCAACCACTTAGAAAAGATAATGGATCTAAGCGAGGAATATGTGGATTAAAGATCTAAACCATACCAAGGAAGGAATGTGATATGGGAGTCGAAGGGGGACCTCATCCCATGAAAATATCCTCGAAAACACAGAAATGTTGTAATTTCCATGCCTCTGTCAATGAGCAAAGCACAAAAATCTCTCTAGGAGGCCAAAAGGTGGGTTAGGTCATGTGGTTTTCGACCCCTAAGTTGTTGGATTTGCTTCCAAGTGTGACTAGATAAGGGACCAACATGATGACAAAGGGTCCTAACACCCCTAGGAGGCACAAACATCATGTTTCTCATGGTGATATGACATGAATACCCTCAATGACCCATGGTGTGACAATTTGAGGTGTAACAGGCTATTTTTCCAAAATTTTAAAAGTTTATTTTATATTTTTTTTAAATTAAGAAAGTCAGTGAAGCCCTAAATTGACATGGTTGAGCGTTGGTCCACCATATCATGGTCTTAACATAATCAATCAACAATTTTTTATAGCTTGTAGGTATTCTTGTATTCTTGTGTGGGTTCTTTTCCGTTCTCTAAATAGGTAAGCCACTCACAAGTTATAGCCAAAATAAACGACCTATGTTTTTTACAAATTTGACATGAGTGTAGTTAAAAATGAATTAAAAATAGAAAACAATAACAAATCTACTCAAAAAATATATAGTTAGAATCTGCATACAAATCTCAACAACTGTGTGTAGTTTCATTAATAGTGCACAAGTGGAGCACATGCAGAATGAAGGGTGAAAGCATGATGTTTCAAAAATTGGTGTGTTGTGCTATAACTTAGTTTGAGCCTCAAGGTTTGGCATCTCATAGCTAGTACCAAACCTGCAAGGGCACCAAAAAAAAATGAATTTAAACATGTGTACACGTAAATGCTCGCAAGCATACTTGGGCGCACGCGTACTAGTGTGCATGTTTATATGCGCACACACATAGATGCGCGTAGGAATAGGTGCACGCACACGTTTTTTGACACCCTCATTTTTGTTCTTCCTTTTCCTAAACCCCCCCTCTCTTCCACTCCACCCAACCCTCCTCCCTCCCTTATCCCTCTCATGGCCCTCTCTCCTTAACCACAAGGGTTTGGATATTTAGTCATCGATTTCCATGAATAATACCTAAAGCCATGACATAGGATTTCCTGAGGCTAGCCTTGATTCCAAGTATGAATATGGGTGTGGTCACTATAATGTCTTGGATTCTAGGTATGGGTTTTTGGGCCCTATACATGGGTGAGGGATGGAACGTTGGATTTAATCCCTAAAATAATAATGTAATCATCCAAGTTCAAGAACAACGCCTTAGTCCACTACACACGACCTCTCAAGCATATCCTTTTCTATGAGTAGCGAGACTAATGATATTATGAATGTATGATCACCAGGTATAGGTATGAGGGTCTTAGAAATGGTTGAGGGAGAAAATTCAGGCCTTATGCCCTAATGAAGATATAAATCTAGGCTTAATATCAATTCCTCAAACCTGAAAAATGACATCCCAAGGGGATATGGGCACCATTATGAATTTCTGAGCAGAAGGTATTAGTCACGGGGACCTCAAGAAGGTGATGGGAGGAAACCTAGGCATTAGTCCCTAAAGGGTAATTTTGCACATCCAGATCCAAAAACAATGCCATGAACCTACATACATGACCTCCCAGGAAAAATATTCACCTTAATTTTTAACCACAATTAAATTTATTATGAAACTTCTATAACCCATAATTCCAATAACCCTTAGTCATTAACCATTAACTAATATAAATCCCAAAAAACTTATAACTCCCAATTCCTTATAAACAGTGTAAATCATAACCCTTAGCCATTATCTCCAAACTCGTATACCCTCTAGCCATTTTATACTTAACAATTGGGTGACAATGCAAAATTGGGTAACTCTTTTTTGAGAATGGAGTGGAAAACAAACTAGTGCATGCAGATGAACACATGAAAAAAGGTCTACCTCAAACTCTAGGCCGAGAGTTTGTGAGATTTCAAACTCGCGACTGAGAGTTTAATACAAATATAGGCCGAGAGTTTGAATTAATCATCGCACCGTAACAACGATTGGATTCGGATCACCTACCACACTGCCGGTTACCACCACAGTTAGTACTACTACTGCTGATGCAACACCGATTGATGTGATCATGGCCATGGATGGCTCAAATATACTCTTCAAATGCAAAATTTTACTGCAATGCGCTTCTGAACGTGCCTGTGCGCCTCCATTTTTATAGGATAGCTGATGATCTTAGATTGGGTGACATCTTTTTCAATATGAAACCTTCAAGAAGATGGATTTATCTTGTAACTACATAGGGAGGAAACTATCTTGCAGCTATCTTGAGAGCAAATTTAGGGAGGCAAGTATCATGCAATTATCGTGTTGTTTCAGATTGTTTTTTCCATTATTAAATTTGTTTAAGTATACTATATTAAGAAATAATAATAATAATAATAATAATAAATAATAATTTGCTAAAGTCTTACCCTCTTTGGATTTGAACATATGACCTCCAACGAGGAAATATTATCTTGAAAGAAAATTAATATTAATATTAATATTAAGAAATAATTCCTTTGTGACCTCTTGCATGACGTGTAATTATCTTGAAAGCAAATTTAGAGAGGCAAGTATCTTGCAATTAACTTGTTTCAGCTTGTTTTTTCCATTGCATTGGTTTAAAATTAGGTATATTCATATTGAGAAAGATTAATAATATGATTATCAGTATTAAGAAATAATGTTATTATTAGTATTAGTATTAAAAATATTATTAACATGAATAATAATATTATTAAGAAATATTATCAATATTAATTTTAGTTTAAAAAAAATGTATGTTTCTTAACTTTAACATTAATATTAATATTAATTTTACTAATGTTGTTATTAATGCTCTTAATGTTAATATTAATGTTGTTAACCATAATTAATGTTATTCTCTTGTTATAGTTAATATTTTTTTTGGAATTCTATAAATTACATTAAAACAGAGAAATTGTTGGAAAGAAAGCTAACTCGAGTCATATTTCCTTTGTGGTGCAATGTAATTGATGACATTGTGGTTGTGTTCGATGCAAAGCTAACAAATGAAGGCTAAAATGTGTTAGCTTTTAGTTATAGTGCAATGTTGTTAGAATCAAAGCTAACCCAAGTCAGATTTCCTTCATGGGGCACTGAATTTGCCGACAATGTTGTGGTGTTATATGGAAAGCTAACAAATGAAGGGTAAGAAATGTTTTGGTGTTATAGGGAAAGATTACAAATGAAGGTGTTGTAAGGAAATCTAACTCAAGTCAGATTTTACTATGGTGCAAGAGATTTGATGACAATGTGGTGGTGTTAGATGGAAGGCTGATATATGAAGGGTAACACGAGTTAGCCTTCATTCACTGTGCAATGTTGTTAGAAGGAAAGCTAACCCAAGTTATATTTTCATCATGGTTCAATGTATTTGATGACAATGTGGTTGTGTTAGATGGAAGCTAATATATGAATGCTAACACATGTTAGCTTTCATTCACCATGCAATCATGTTGGAAGGAAATCTAACTCGAGTAAGATTTCATTATGGTGCAATAGATTTGTCGACAATGTGGTTGTGTTAGATGGGAGGCTGGTATATGAAGGCTAACACACATTACCTTTCCTTCACCATTCAATGTTGTTAGAAGGAAAGCGAACTTGAGTTAGATTTTCATCATGGGGCTGGTGCAAGGTAATGATACCCAATTATGACACATTAGTTGCAATGGCATGCTGGAAAAAGATAAATATTATCATTAAAATGAATTATTAGAGGTACCTACAAATTTTTTCGAATTAGGTGTAAAAAGATGAAATGTAGAAAAATGGATCACCTTCCGGAATATATAACTTTTATTTATGGAAAAGTGGTATAACCACCCGAAAATATCATTATTTTAAGATTGGTATGTTATTTTTTCTCTAAAAAATAATGCACATGTTTGTGTTGGTCCACCAGTTTGTTATGTAAATTTTCAATTTATGAGGAAACAAATATGTAGAGGCATAGGCAACAGACAAATCTTTTGCAGGACTATTTTCACAAAATTTTAAAAGTTAATTTTATATTTTTTTTAAATTACGAAAGTCAGTGAAGTGTTAAAACAACATGGTCGAGTGTTGGTCCACCATATAATGGTATGAACATAATCAATCAAGTTTTTTTTTTAGCTTGTAGGTATTCTTGTACTCTTGTGCGGGTTCTTTTCTGTTTTAGAAATATGTAAGGCAATCAAAAGTTATAGGCCAAATAAACGACCTATGTTTTTTACAAATTTGACATGAGTGCAGTTCAAAATGAATTAAAAATAGAAAACACTAAGAGATCTATTCAAAAATATAGTTAGAATCTGTACACAGAGATCGACAAGTGTGTGCAATTTTATCAATAGTGAACTAGTGGAGCATATGCGGTACTAAGCATGAAAAACATGAAGTTACAACATTTGATTTGTTCTGCCATAAATCAGACCCAGCCTCAAGGTTTGGCAATTTGAAGCGAATACCAAACCTGCAAGGGCACCAAAAACAATTTGAATTTAGAGACTTGTGCGTGCAAACACTAGTACAAAATGAGAGATAAGTGACTAGGTGACTAAAAAAGTCAGTCACCATATCTTTTTCAAGGGATAAACGACTAAAATTGAGCAATTCTAAAGAAGCCAACAAAAAACGACTAATTTAGTCATGGGATAAAATATATGACTAGATAACAAGTGAGTAAAATAAAAATGACTAACATAAATGACTAATTTAGTCATGAGAGTATAAATATGACTAGCTAACAATGATTAATATGAATTAGTCAATTATTGGGGCGTATGGAGTTATTTATTCCAAGCCCGAACAATGGAAGGTAATAAATCTAACTATTCCTATTGTATTCCCTTCCTGGAAGTCAATGTCCTCTCCTCACTGTGTTCTGTACCATTGACAGTGTGCTTGGGGGTATGTGAGGCTGTTGTACTTTATCAAAATACTGAGCAAAATAGTATGTGAGGCTGTTGTCCTAGCTTATTTGATTTAATTTAGCGATT
Organism: Larix kaempferi; assembly: GCA_027924585.1. Taxonomy (NCBI): domain Eukaryota; kingdom Viridiplantae; phylum Streptophyta; class Pinopsida; order Pinales; family Pinaceae; genus Larix; species Larix kaempferi. The sequence continues at coordinate 6,495,054 of BSBM01000809.1, read as the reverse complement.
GAATAAATGCGATAAGCTAGGTTCAGTAGATAACTTGTCTCCCAATTCCTCAAATAGAATATGCTAAACAACCCTCAACGTTGGGGCCTTTGCATGTAGAATCCATGCAACTGCTTGCACAGGTCTTTAATTAGTATACGCTCACTATATATGAATCCCCCAAAACTTCATAAAATTGTGTCTGTCTTTTATTTTAAAGTATCCCTATAGTGGCTTTAATGTATTGACCCAGTATGGAGTAAGATGGCACTGCATTCAATCTAAGAATCTCTCAATTTATTGGCCTAAGTTTGCAAGTTCAGTTTCTAGCTTGGTGTCATTGGTTGTGTTTATGGACTTTATGACTTTTTGCAGAGATGGTGCAGTCAATGAAGAATGTCGCCAAATTAGATCTGGACTTGTCTGTGGAGGAAAGAAACTTGATTTCTGTTGGATATAAGAATGTTATTAGTGCCAGGTGTTGGCACGGGATAGATCCGCAGGAAGTGCGGAAGCCGATAGGTGTGAAAGGGTCATTCCGCGGAAAAGGGACCTTTCGCAACTTTTTGCAGAAGCATAAGAATTGTTAGATTAGTTGAGTCGATCATATGGACCATTTTGTAATAAGAAGAAAGCATATAAATAAAGCAAGATGTTGGTCGGGGCCCAAGTTGGAACATTTGCACAAATGCTAGAAAGTGAAGATTGCGCGTTGCGACAGGGCATGGGAGCAGTTTTGATAATTGCGCATGTTGCGCATCGGTAATGGCTATGTAATATTGTGCAGAACGTAGTTGCGCATGTGTCGCGTAGGAGGTATTTTTGGTAAGAGATACAGGTAAAGGTCAGACATGGAAAGTGACCTATTTTGGGAAAAGAATAGGTGGAAGGAAGAGGAAAGCGACTTGTTTTGGGACATGAAGATGGACAGAAGGGACCTATCAAAGAGAGTGGCGGAAAGAAATTAAAAAGATAGGCCACTATGCCAATGGCGACATGCAAGCGGAAGGAGTGGAAAGGGACAAGCCACGATGCAGTTGTAACCATTTTTTATGACTGCGGCTGTCAGACGAGCGTGTGAGCCACGAGTAGCCCAGCAGGATGGCCTAGAGCAGACGGAGTAAGTTGTCGATGGCAACAACTAGGGTGGCAGTTAGCCATGCCCGTTTTGGAAACCTTAGGGTTTCGGTCCACTGATTGTAAAGACACAACCCATGGGTGTGATATATAAATAAGGGCAATTTTGTATGGGAAAGGGATGTTGGGTAAGCTCTTCATTGTTGATCTTTGAACCTGAAGCTATTGTAAAGGATCTGCAGCTGTGTGCATAGGGACCTATCTGAGAGAGAGAAGAGTCTGCAGCTGAGTGCGCAGACTAAGAACTGTTGTACCCTTCCCAAAAGATAAATATAACAATAGTTCTTGCGGACGTAGACTCCATGCGAGGGTTGAAGCATGTTAAATTATGTGTTGTGTGATTGTTTGTGTTTACAACTGCTCATTTGCTTAGTATGAATGTTTAATACCGCAGATTATCTGTTATGTGATTGCTTTTATATGTATTCACTACAAGAATGGTGGGAATAATATGTTAGGTATTTGAATGTATGTATCTGTTGGATGATCACATAGTTAAATGTTGTAATTGAGTGTCGTGTTGGATTGTGCAATATTATATGTTTCATTCATTTGCATGCACCATAAAGATGATAACCTAAGTGTGTTGAATGAATGAATTTCGTTACATAATATTGAATAGAATTGATCAAGTCTCGAAGTAGACGCGTGGTCTTGTTGACGCGCTGACCCAAAGTAAGTGTTGTTAGGTAAGCCGTTAATAGCTTATTGGGCAAGGAAGGAAGTATCTAATACTGCACAATCCCTGGATGTGCTGGTTACGCCAGTTCCTAGGCTTGCCAATGTATCCAATGCAAAGTAGAGACTTCGCGTAGTCGGTTGTTCGCAGCAAGAGCCCGTTACTGTGCTGTGCATCTGTTCTTACTACACTCGCATCACCAAGTTGTGGAAACCTGATTCCACAACCACCCCTTCAGCTTTGCCTCAAGTGAGACCCCAAGCTGCGCGCAGCCTGTTGCCAAAAGTGCTGGTGAATAGGGGTTTTATTGGTTCCATGAACCACGAATTACCTGGGTCTACATTGGAAACCTATAGCTCAGTTATATAAGCCAACAAATGGTTCCGTTGCTCGGCTAAGACTCAGTGATGCGATAGTTTGCTTGGAAAGTAATGTGTGACAAAGACTACTAGTTCCCATTGGGTTCAGACAATTGGCATCCAGAAAAGAAGGAGATCTGGGATTGGTGTGATAAGCCTTAAAGATATTTTGCAAAGAAAGAGAACAAACACCCGCATCTATCTAATGTAGAGTGGTTGAACAAATATTTGTGGAAAGATATTCACGAAATATTCTAGACTTCGTTTGGAAACGAGCTGCACGAGTGGATATCGCAACTCGCAGAAAGGAAAACCTATTTTCAAGGAGGACTACCTACAAAGTGGACTCCAAAGATCACAATGTAGCTCAAAGCGATACACAGCCGACTGTCATGCGCAGTCAACTTCTGGGTTGATAGCATACTTGAAGGATTTGTAACAGAATTTGCTGTAGACATGCTGAAATCATAAAGTAGACATGCTGAAATCATAAAGCCAAGATGAAGCATACTTTTTGAAGGGTTCAGAGGTAAGTACCTGAACAATCTTAGTCTATACATTAAAACGCTTTTAGCCAAGAAAGGTGTTTTGAGAATGCAGTAATAATTTTGAATCTGTCATGATAGAAAGTATATATCGTGATTCTGACAACAAAACCCATAATCTGTGTAGCGAAAAGAGATATAAGTTTAATAAAGAAAAGAATCCCAGAGGACCTGGACTCCTCATGAATATCGAAATCCCATTAGACCTCACCAATCAGACTACACCGTCATCAGCCGCCATCCACCCTATTATACCTCAGAACTCGCCAGTTGCAAATATCGCGCCTCCCCTATCTCAGAACCCACCCGCTCTGAGCATCGCACAACCCACCCCACAGAACGTCAATACTAGTAGCATCGCAAGAGCGGGTGCTCATCCTATCCCAACTCAAACTATCCTAGTTCAGAATACCCAGTCTCAGAATATTCCGCAAAGTAATATCCATAGCACTATTCCAAGTATTCCCTTTCTTTTTCTGCTCAGAACCCGAGTCAGAGTGCTACTTACGGAGCTACTCAGAGCGCTACTCAGGGTGCTACATAACCAGGAAGGAGAATGACATATAACGACATAAAATGTAGATCTTCAAAGGAACGGGTCTAGAAGACCTTGATCATCATTGGTTTCTCTGTGAAGCCGTATGGAGTGTAAAGCAGGTTCAAGATGATGTTGTGAAGAGAGCGCAGCTCATCACTACTTTCATAGACAGAGGATTGCATTGGTTTATGAAATATTCTCAGGAACAGCTGAGAACCCTACTAGAAATAAAGGTTTCTCTCACAACAGAGTTTAAGAAATAGAAATCTGAGTTGCATTGCATAACATAGTTGAAAGAAATTAAGCAGAAACCTATTGAAATGGTTTGGGAATTTGACCAAAAATTCAAAACACTGTTGGACCAAGTAATCTTTGTTATAGCTCCGCAGAAGCACAAGTAATGGTTCATCGCTGTGCTATTTCCCCACATCAGACAACCACTGATGCAACAGAAGGTTGCGTCGTAGGCAGAGGCCTTAGAGATCGCAATGAAGATGGAGGCTTCACCCATTGGAGAAAGTAGTTCTGGGATGTCTCATATCTAGAACCAATTAACCACATTGACATTAGAATTGCAAAGTATGAAGAATGGAAAAGAACAAAGATATGAACAACAACATGAAGTCTAGGGTACAGGGTGCAAAGGGGAAGGCCACAACAGAGAACATGGCCCCTTATTTCAATATTACCTTAACAGCGGTGCACCGAACCCAATGAATATGAATCAGAATAGGTGCCATGGTGTGAAATTTGCAGAACCAAAGGACACCAAGCTGAGGACTGCTATCTAATACAGAAATATGTAAAAACACCTAAAAACTTATACTGTAATTTCTGTAAATCAGTTGGACATGATGAATCCAACTGTCACGCATACGAGCTTATGAATTAAAGAAAGCGCGATATGGAAACGATGCGAGGTGCTAGAATGTACCGTGTCCAAGAAGAAAATCAGGAAAAACAAGAGAATGCCTACTATGATCAGGGTGGATATAGAGGCCGTGGTGGTGGATACTGCGGGAGAGGAAGAAATGCCGGTCCAGCATAGGAAAGAGGTCGAGGCCAGGTAATCTATTATAATTGTGGCCAGCGAGGCCATGTTTCTAGAGATTGTACCAACCCTTGCACTACGTGCAATTACTGTAAATCATTTGAGCATGTTATTGAAGACTATCCTGTGCTGTAGGTTGAAATGCAGAAACGACGAAGGACAGAACCCCCAACTCCCAACATTCAGTTGATTGCAGCAGAGAACAGAATTGCGGATCCAAGCATAAATGTGGTAACGCGTAGTGGTGCTGATACAGGAAGAGATAGAGGTGCAGAAGCTTCGACTTCTGGAACAACGGATGCTAAGAAGACTCCTGGTGAACCAATATGGATTAGAAAAGCTGCAGGAAAAACACCGGGTCTAGACCAACAAAAAAATAAAGGCACATTTACAGAAGCACGAGATATCTTTAGAGAGTCAGCACCTGAGTCAACGAGAATCCCGTTGTGCAGCGAAGCACCACAGATAGAAGATATTCCAGCAGCATATGATTGAATGAACGCTACAACAGAAACAAGCACCTCTGTTGTGCAGTTCCTATGGAGTTGCATGAAGTTATTGAAGAGCGCAGATGTACTTGTGGAATTTGAAAAACTACTAAATTAGTATGAGCCAGGAAGTGAGAAGGGGGCTGCCCATGGTGTAGTCCATAACGTTAGGAGTCCCAAAAGAAAAGGAAGGGAAATGAGGTTTACTGCACAGATTGGGGACTATGAGATGGATGAGATCATTCTTGATCTTGGATCCGAGGTGAATGTCTTGAACAAGCAGACATGGCAGCAAATGGGAAAACCAAAGTTACAGTGGTCACCCATACAGTTAAGAATGGCCAATCAAGGGATATTTATACCTTTGGGGAGGTTTCCCAACACTATTGTTGAAATTGATAGAGTGCACAGCTATGCTGATTTCGAAGTAATTGAAATCGTGGATGACAAACATCTGTATCCAACATTGCTGGGTATTGACTAGGAAATGACTAACTCAACCATTATCAATTTGAATACCATGAAATGATATTTGAAGGCAATGATATAAGGGTCATCGCGCCATTGGACCCCTCGCAAGGTGACCGATATGTGGGACCAATTCAGGAGGAATATAGAGCCCAAGACTTGGACTGTATTTACAAGATGACCACCAATGCTGCTGATTATACTAATCCAACTGCAGATGGAATGCTTAGCTGGTACTATGATAGTTCTTGCATCTCAGACTTTGATGCAGGACTAGAAAATTGGCAAAGTAGATTACATGAAGTATCTTCCAGGAGATGCGCGACAATCACAAAGTCACTCCACTGGATTGGTAAAAAGGCAACTCCAATCCCTACCTATGATGGTTTATCTAATGTTTATTACTTTATCAAAGAATATACTGCAACGATTGCAGATGAATACCGCGTATCAACATTAGACATGGCACTGCACAAGACACCTTCCAGATGGTGTGCCGCGCATAAGCAGACACTGACAACATGGGATCAGTGCAGAATTAAGATGCAAAACAAGTTTACCGAGAAGGTTACACTACCTTTTGCAAAATATAATGTACAGGCGGATCTAAGGGATCATGTTGAAGCCTATGTAGAAGCTTGGGTAGAAAGTCCACAGATAGAATGGGTGCATATGTTTGTGCACACGCTAGAGGAAAAAATTCTGAAGAAGTGGTACCTAGACCTGGAGTTGCACAGAGGCACAAAGGATTGCACTGCCTTCACTGTGAGCTTCCAGCAGGACTTCAACTTTGAAGATGAGCATCCGAGCATCAGTGACGTTTTTCAGCTCATTAAGGAAAGAATATTCAGACTAGACTGCATGCAGGGAAACATGACATTGAAAGAGTTCTTTGGAGTAGGTGGCGTACCTGCACGCCTATAGCCTGAATGGGAGGAGCAGTTAGAACATGCTCTGGATTGTTACAACCTCACCGAAGAAGTCGACGAGAGAGCAAACAGTGATGAGGAGGACTTGCGCAACATAATGATACCCGACTCATAGGGACTGCGTGAGGTAGAAGGAGCTCCACTGGAAATCCCGGATATGAGTGGACCTGTGAAAACAAGAAAAGTGAACATTGGCACCAGTGAAGAGCCAAAGTTTGCAGCTATCGGGGACTATTGGGATGAAGACATAGTCGAAGAAGTCGCAGGCATATTATAGGATTATCGAGAATTATTCCCCACCAAGTTCACAGAAATGAATGGTATTCCAGGAGACTAAGGAGTGATGAAAATTCCTCTTAAGCCTGGCGTGAAGCCTGTCAAGGAGCGACCGTATAGACTAAACTCGTTCTACAAAGAATGAGTTAAAGCATAAATCGACAAGATGGTCGATGCTGGGATCATTAAGCTAGTAGAAGAATTTGAATGGATTAGCCCGATGGTTATCCAGGATAAGAAGACAAAAGGAGAAATAAGGATCTATGTGGATCTGATAAAACTGAACGATGCTTCAATGCATGATCCGTTCCCTACACTTTTTACTAACAAGGTACTTGATAATGTTGGAGGGAATGAGGCATACTCTTTTACTGATGGATTCTCTGGATACCATCAGATCAAGATTGATTTAGCAGACATGCACAAAACTACTTTTGCTATAGAATGGGGGTCATTACAATATACAGTGATGCCATTTGGTCTAAAGAATGCGCCTGCCATCTTTTCCTGAGTTGTCGTCGCCGCATTTCAAGATTTTATACATATGTTTCTAGAATTCTATTTTGACGACTGGACTATTTTTGGTTTATTGAAGAACCATGCCGCGAATCTCAGAAAGATGCTGGAGAAATGCATACTACATCAAATTTCATTAAATCTCAATAAATGTATTTTCTATGTTCCCTATGGAATTTTATTGCGACACATTGTGTGCAAACAGGGTTTGATGGTTGATCCTGCGAAGATCGCAGTCATTGTAAACTTGCCCACACCAAATTCAGTCAAACAGTTGCGCACTACATTGGGGCATACTGGGTATTACAGGAAGTTCATAAAGGGGTATGCACAAATCACCATAGCTATGGAGAAGATGTTAAAGAAAGACGTACCGTTCATCTGGAACGAAGAATGTGAACAAGGTTTTGACACATTAAAAGAGAAGATGGTCACTGCACCGATCCTAGTTTTTCCAGACTGGGAGAAGCCATTTTACGTCCATGTGGATGTGTCATGTATCGCATTGGGGATTGTGTTAGCTCAGCTAGGATAGGGAGGTATTGATCACCCCATTGCCTTTTCCAGCAGAAAATTATCCTCCGCTGAGAAGAATTATACCACTACTGAGAGAGAAGGACTCGCAATGGTATATGCACTACAAAAGTTCAGTCATTACTTACTTGGTGCGCACTTCTCTATGTTCACTGACCATTCTGCTCTGAAATGCCTGGTCAATAAGCCAGTGTTAGGGGGGTGCATATGTAGATGGTTATTACTCTTTCAAGAGTATGACTTTGAAATAGTTGTTAAGCCAGGCAGGTTGAATTTAGGACCTGATCACTTGTCAAGGATTGAGTTCGGAGAAGAACATACAAATCTGAAGGAAAATCTACCCGATGTGTAGTTGTTTGCTATACAGGTTTCCTATGACTAATATTTGAACATCATTGACTTCTTAACCACAGGATTTGCACCTACAGAGTTCACTATGCAGCAGAAGAAGCGGCTGGTAGTGCGCGTCACAGACTTCACCATTATTGCATGCCAACTATACAAGTTGGGACCCGATGAAGTACTACACAGATGTGTACTAGAACATGAGAAACCATTCATATTAGCTGATGCGCATTCAAGAATCGCAGGAGGTCACTACGCAGGGAGAGATACTGTGCAAAAGATATTGCGCGTGGGGATATGGTGGCCTACCATCCATAAAGATGCAAAGGAACATTGCCAGAATTGCGATGTCTGTCAGAGGGAAGGGAGGCCTTCACGCAGAGATGAAATGCTATTGAATATGCAGTTAACCTTTTAGGAATTAGAGAAATGGGATATTGACTTTGTGGGACCTATTAACCCACCAGGGAAACAAACTAGCGCGAGGTACATTATTAATCCAACCGATTACCTCACCAGATGGGAAGAAGCGAAGCCAGTGAAATATTGTAGCGCAGCTACAGTGGAAGAGTTCATATATGAGAACATCATGACAAGGTTCGGATGCCCGAAGATTTTGATGAGTGATCAAGTCACTCATTTTCTGAACAAAACCATCGAATCTTTAACCAAAGAGTTCCACGTTCATCATCATTGCAACACGCCTTATCATCCACAGGCGAATGGAACTGTTGAAGCATTTAACAAAGTGTTGGAGAATGCACTAACCAAGATATGCAATGTCAATCACGATGACTGGGACCTGTGCATTCCCTCTGTATTATGGGCATACACGACCACTTGCAAGAAATTGACTGGACATACACCTTTCAGATTGGCTTATGGGAAAGAGGAAATAATGCCAATGGAATATATTGTTCCTAGCTTGAGGATCACTGCATTCATAGGGATAGTGGATCGCGCAACACTAGAAGAATGATTTCTCCACTTGGTTGGTTTGGAGGAAGATTGCTTCATTGCAGGCTTCCACCAACAAGTACAGAAGGAGCGCGAAAAAGCATGGCACGATCGCTACATCAAGAACAAGTGCTTCTAGGTAGGTGATCTAGTCCTCCTGCACTATAGCAAATTTATGAAATTTCCTAGAAAGTTTAAGATGCATTGGCTTGGACCATATATTGCAATGCATGTTACTAATGGTGGCACAGTCCAGTTAGCTACTTTAGCCGGAGATATTTTTCCTAGTTTGATAAATGGCAGCAGACTAAAGCTTTACCAGGATAGTCCAGTTGTGACGAATCCTGTATGATCAAGGGAGGTGTATTGCGCAACACTGTTGAAGTTGAGCACGCAAAAAAAAAAAGACAGAGAAAGAAACTAAGAAATCGCTGCATCGCACAAGTCCAAGTAATAGTTGCGTAGTCAAGGCAGAATAACAGCCGCACAGGAAAGAAAGTACCATGCGCGCCCAGAAGCGACACGTGAAAAAACTGCCAACACATCATAACAAAAACCGTTACCATAGCACTTGTCGGCCGGTTAGAGGGCCGTTAACTAATTTGGCGGCACTTGCAAAATGCAAAATTTATGAGCGGATAAGATACTCTGAAGCGCCATAAAGACTGACGTGACCACTATACCACTGGAGTCCGGCTGGCAGGTTGAGCAGTTAATGCTGACTCGATGGAGTTGACAGTCTGGCTATCCGGTAACCTTTTGACATTTAAGGAAACAACATTCGCATGATCGCAAAAATTGGATGTCAGGGCCAAGATCGTAGGGTTAAGCTAGATATTAAATATGGCATCAAGTGCCTCGGCAACTGCTAGAGGCCATGTTGCAGACTAGTCCAGGCTATAAATAGGCCTCACTCGGCCACTTCCCCACTTTACCAAGTATTTTCCATTGTTTGGGCCACTAGAGAGCCAAGTGAACAGAGCAGTTTATGAGCGAGCCGAACAAGTTGTAGTACCTATTATGGTTATTTGAGTAGTCAGGGACTCCAGGAGTCATGACGACAGCAAAGGGAGCTGCCTCTAGAAGTTCAGCCAGGCAGGCTGCAAGAACCAGTAAGGGGAAAGAACAAGCTTCAGAGCAAGGAGGAGCCGAAGCACCAGTGAGGCAGCAGAGCCTACCAATTTACCCAGTGTTGGACTACATTCCTCCATGAAAAGACGATGCCCTGTTGGTTAACTTACAAAAGAATGTTGCATATGACATTCTTCTCATGAACATTTCTACCAGGGTGAAGGTTGAGGAGAATTTGCTAGGCAGTGTACCAGGATGCAAGCTGGACGACTTGGACTTACTTGAAAACATGTTGGTAACGCCGAAAAATTACCCACAATTCATACCTGAAGCATACCTCAACCGAGTAAAGAATCCACAGACCGGTATCGACATACTGGAAGTCCAAGATTAGCTAGAGGGAATCTGACCATCAGGCTTGTTGAACTTATTGCAAATGCCGCATTTCACTAAGGGCACCGAGTTTTCATCAGTGGTGAATTTGCTACTCAGCTGCGTGCATGAAGGGCTCTTATGGTTGGACAAGCGCATTGATATTAGTATCGACATGATCCATCACATCACAGGCTTGAATAAGAGAGGAGAGGACCCTCCTGACCTCATTATAAAGAGAGTGCAGGATAGAGGTCTGAGCACCGAAGTGGCAAAAGAATTTGGTGTAGTGTGGAAGGGACGGGGGTTCCCAACTGTCCATATCAATGATCGTGCAAGAAAGTTTACAACCCAGTTGCTTGCAGGAAATCTTTTGTGCAAGTGTAGACTACCTGAGGTACCCACGGCCACAATCAAGGATGCATCTAATATATTGCGCAGAAAACCCTATAATTGGTGCGAGTTCTTACTAAACGAGTTTCTGGAAGATGTTGAAGATACACAGGATAATGGAACACCATTCCATTTCAGCTGGCTACTAGTATTGATATCTTTTGTAGGCTGGAAAGAGCTAGAGGGGTATCAAGGGGCTGCTACCTTAGTAGGACAAGGCCAAGGAAGGTGCTTCACCAATTTATGGGCGAGATCAAAGGTGTCCAGAGAATGACAAACCACTAAAGCTTTATATGTTTATTATCACCAGTTGCACGAAGCGATTATGGCAACGCCACTCATTCCAAAACTGCAAACCGAAAAATCTACATGCATCATGAGGTTTATGGCCAAAAGGAATTAGTCACACATTCAACCATATGCGGATGCACAGGAAGGACTATGGTACTGAGGATTTTATCATATGGATGAGGAGTCGATTGAGCAGATGATAGAGCAATGGGATGAGGTCTGGAAAGTTTCGCCATAACGCGATGATGAATCTGATTATGAGCAACATGTTGAACCCCTCAAAGAGAAAATCAATGTGAAAGACTCTGATGAGGAGAGAAAAGATGACAATAATGAAGAAATAGCAGCAGGTAATGGAAAGAAGAAAGGAGGGCTATTAGGTGGTACTCCCATTGAGGAGGAAAAGGAGGAAGAGCAGAGTGAACCTTCAGAGATGGTAGTGGGAAAAAGAAAGGCCACTGAAGGCCCAATGCAACCGCAACGCCAACGAGCAAAGAAGAAGGCCTAAAGACCTGAGTTCGGCCCACAGCTACACTCAGACGATTGCGAGGTAATCGCAACAAAGGTATAGGAAGTGTGGGAAGAGACTCGCGTGGAGAAGGTAGCCAAGCAAGAACAATTGCAGATGAGCTTGATCCAAACTATGGAAACAGTCAAGACAATGGTCACCCATATAAATCTGGGCCAGCATAATTCAGACTCCGAAGGGAAGGCAGGTGAAACGAGCACACTCAGGAGGCCTCCTCCTACTATAAGTAAGTATCCACGTGTGCTGACCCTTGAGTCGGGCTACCTTATTTACCCAAATGAAGTGGTTAGGGACGCAGTCAAGCTTGCGCGGGTTGACCTTAATATTGAGGTTTGCCCCTAGAACACTTAAATGAATTTCACATCAAGATTGAGAAATAAATTCATGAGTGAGGCCTTGCCTCATATTATAAGAGCGCAAATCTCACTGAAGATATCAATCAGCTAAAGCAAGAATCAACTCGCAACATGCAAGAACTTCTTGAAGCCAGGGAAAAAGATCAGAAGCTGAAGGAGACAGTTTTAGTGGTCTGCGCAAAGATTGAGGAATGCGCAGAAGAAGATGATGTAGAGGATACAATCAAGCAGCTGGAGGCCAAGGTAGAAACCCTTACATCAGACATGATGTAGATGGAGACTTCTTATAAAGAAAAGATCACAGAATTAGAGGCTAGGCACTCGGTTATTCCACCAGATCAATGCCCAACTCCAGAAGAGGACGTAAAGGAAACCATGGATAGCATTGCATCGGAAGTAACAAAGTGCCAGGAACTACTTGAAGGAGTCAATACTGCATTGACCGGCTTGAATGAGGACCCCGCACTTCAAGAGATAAAGGAAGAGTTGCAGAGGACACAACAACAAGTAGACGTTGCAAGCGCAAAATTAAAAACTACACCAGCTAGAGAGAAAGTCCAGAAGTATAATGAAATCAAGGACCTCCAGAAGGAGCTGGTCGTGCTGAGGGAGAAAGAGGCTGCAACAAATGCAAGGTTGCATCCCATTGAACAAGAAGGCCTCGAATTGATGCAGGAGTTTGATGAGAAGTTCGTAGAACTTCAGACGGCAGAAGGCACCATGAGAGAGTAGGTGGCAAAAGAAAAGGTCTCGTAGGCCACTCTAGAGATACTTCAAGGATTCGAGCAATAAGCCAAGGACACTGTTGTGGATTTAGCCATTATTTTGCAAGCTTTCACTTCAAAGCTTGGTCTTCCAGAAGATGTAGCACCTTTGTCCGAAGGCGGAAGTGGCTCAGGACGTGCCACAGGTGAGTGTTAGGGGCCTGTTGGGCAGGCCCCAAGTGGGAACATTTGCACAAGTGCTAGAAAGTGCGCATTGTGCGTTGCGACAGGGAATGGGAGTAGTTTTGATAATTGTGAATGTCGCGCATCAACAATGGCTATGTAAGATTGTGCAGAATGCAGTTTCATATGTATCGGGCAGGAGGTATTTTTGGTAAGAGATACAGGTAAATGTTAGACGCGGAAAGTGACCTATTTTGGGAAAAGAACAGGTGGAAGGCAGAGGAATGCGACCTGTTTTGGGACACGAAGACGGATGGAAGGGATCTATTAGAGAGAGTGGTGGAAAGCAGTTGAGAAGCTATGCCACTACGCCGATGCCCACAGGCAGGCGGAAGGAGTGGAAAGGGACAGGCCACAATGCAGTTGTAACCATTTTTTATGACTGCGGCTGTCAGAGGAGCGTGTGAGCCACGAGTGGCCCAGCAGGACAGCCTAGAGCAAGCGAAGCAAGTTGTTGATGTCGACAGCTAGGGTGGTAGTTAGCCACGCCAGTTTTTGAAACCTTAGGGTTTTGGACCACTGATTGTAAATACATGACCCATGGGCGTGATCTATAAATAAGGTAATTTTGTATGGGAAAGGGATGTTGGGTAAGCTCTTCATTGTTGATCATTGTTGATTTTTGAACTTGAAGCTATTGTAAAGGATTTGCATCTATGTGCGCAAGGACCTATCTGAGAGAGAGGAGAGTCTATAGCTGAGTGCCCAGACTAAGAACTGTTGTACCCTTCCCAAAAGATAAATATAACAACATTTCTTGTGGACATATCCTCCATCCGTGGGGTGAACCACGTTAAATTCTGTGTTGTGTTATTGTTTGTGTTTATAACTCCTCATTTTCTTGGTATGAATGGTTAATACCATAGATTATCTGTTATGTGATTGCTTTTATATCTATTCACCGCAAGAATGGTGGGAATAATATGTTAGGTAATACATGTATGGATGGATGTAAAGTGTTCATCAATTCTAAGTGTTTGAATGTATGAATCTGTTGGATGATCACATAGTTAAATGCTCTAATTGAGTGTCGCATTGGATTGCGCAGTATTATATGTTTCAGTCATTTACATGCACCATAAAGATGATAACCTAAGTGTGTTGAATGAATGAATTTCGTTAAGTAAGATTGAATAGAATTGTTCAAGTCTCGAAGTAGATGCATGGTCTTGTTGACACGCTAGCCCAAAGTAAGTGCTGCAAGGTAAGTCGTTAATAGCTTATCGGTGTAAGGCAGGAAGAATCCAATACCACACAATCCTTGGATGCACTAGTTGCGCAAGTTCCTAGGCTTGTCAAAGTATCCGACGCGAAGTAGAGACTTCGCGCAGTCAGTTGTCCGTAGCAAGAGCCCATTACTGCACTGCGCATCTGTTCTATCTACACTCGCATCACCGGGTTGTGGAAACCTGATTCCGCAACCACCCCCTCAACTTCACCTCGGGTGAGACCTCAAGCTGTGTGCAACTTGTTGCTGAACGGGCCGGTGAATAGGAGTTTTGTTTTTTTTATGAACCGCAAAGTACCTAGATCTACATTGGAAACCTCTAGCTCAGCTATATAAGCCAACGCAAGATTGTAAGCCTAAGGGCATCAGAGTTTTGAAGATTGATCCTATCTTTTGGGTTTTTGTTTTGTATCTACAAGTATGATGTATTGATGGTTTTTGTGAGGTTAATTCCGCAGGTTTGATGAATGAATGAAGATGTTCAATTATGATACTAATTCTATCTCTTGTGCAATGATGTGATGATGGATAATGGGTTATGTGAATGTTTTATGTTGATTAATGTGCATATGTTGGTAAGTGTGTTGATTATGTGTTAGAAACTATGGATAATGCAACTGATGAGTTAAAGGCTGTGAATGTTCTAATCTCTGGTTAATGTGAAAGTAATGTCCGCATATCCTCTACATAACTACGGAAACATGGTTCCAGTAGCCCTCTTATCCACCTCGGGTGAGACTGCACTTGCCCCGCAAATGTTGCTAGGAAGGGTTAGACCTTTCCGAGCCGGTGTATAAGGGATTTAGGTTGATAGTTTGTTGGCGACAATGCGGAGTGAACCCCTATCTATAGACTCTGCATCAACAAATGGTTCCGTTGCCGGGACACTAAGGAAGAAGAAAGAGGATATGTTGTGGCACCCGACAAAACCAGAGATTAAAGAGTGGTTCAACAAGAAGGTAGAAGAATTCATAGAAAATGAGAAGTGAGACCCTAAACAGACAGCAACAAAGTGGTTAGAAAAATATGTTTACTCAGACATTCATGAAATCTTTTTCTGCGACTTCCCGGTGGTATTGCATGAGTGGCTAGCACAATTGACATTCCGCAAGAACAATTGTCAGAAGACTAAATCCGAGTGTTGGACCCTAGAGTTGGTGCGACAGCTGAAGCAGGTCAATAACAAGGTATCGCGAGCTGTTGAATTTTGGTTAAATAGTATCCTAGAAGGGTACATAACTGAGTTCATGGTAGATACTATCAAGTCATACAACGATGCTGAAAGGAATTTCTTTAGGGGGCCAAGAGGAAGATTCTTGTTGTCACTAAAACTATGGATTGAAATGTTGGTCGGAAAAAAGGGAATATTAAGGATTTCTTCTAATGAGTAGAAGAATTGGTGTGCAAAGGTGAAGGTATCGCGTAAATGCGAGTCTGAGGCCAAGATGTGGTAGATGGACATGAGCGACGATGAGTTTGAA
The DNA here is from genome assembly GCA_027924585.1 of Larix kaempferi. NCBI lineage: Eukaryota > Viridiplantae > Streptophyta > Pinopsida > Pinales > Pinaceae > Larix > Larix kaempferi. The sequence continues at coordinate 6,479,585 of BSBM01000809.1, read as the reverse complement.
AGGGAAGCTAACGAAGAGTGTGGTCTCTTGAGGAGTGGAGCAATATTCCGGCGTCCTGAGAAGATGAGGAGGACTGAGAGAGAGTCTCCTGAGAGGATTGGAATAGAGAACTACGGAACAGGACCACACGGAAGGAAGCAACCTTATTGTGAAGGAGACGTCAACCAAGCTATCCCAGAGGTAGAGGAAGGTCAAGTCATAAGTTACGACGTACCTTCGACCCCACACACTACTCCAAATTTTATAGGAATAAATCCAAACTATTCGCAAAGTTGCCCCACGTGCAACGGCAAGAGTAGTGCTTTAGTAAATAACAATACTTGCAACTGTAGGATGGAAGAAGAGGAAAAGATGCCCACCTTTCAGGGGAACGGGACCAAGGATCCAGAACAATATTGGTTTATATGGGAAGTTCAGGACGATGCTATAAAAATTGGACAATTAGCGATGACCCTTAGGGGTCGGGTGTTAGACTGGTACATGAAGTTTGTAAGGGTTCTAGTGGGAACAACAACCAAAACACTGGCACAAATCAGAACGACAATGATTGATGAGCTTAAAAGACCAAAATCTAAGTCGCAATATGTCACTGAGCTGAATGAGATTAAGCAATTCCTGAATGAGTCGGTGTGTGAATTCGATCAATGATACAAGACATTGATAGTGAAAGTGAGCTTTCTGATAAATGAGCTACAACACAAAGAAAGGTTCATCATAGGGTTGGTATCGCATATCCAAGGGCCGCTAATGTAGTAGAAGGTCGCAACACAGGAGGAGGCATTAGAGATCACAATGAATCTAGAGGCTTCGCCAATTGGTGAAGTAGGATTAGGAATGGACAGAGTACAGGCACAATTGGCCAACTTAACACTTCAATTGGAGGATATCAAGAAGGGCAAGGAAACTCGTGGAGAGATATGGTGTACTAGATGTAGAGGTGATGGGCACCACAAGGAAAATTGCCCAGAATTTCGTGAGTATTTGCAGTCGGGGGCACCAAACCCCCTTCGGCAAGGAGGCATGCCATGGTGTACGGTCTGTGAGACAAAAGGGCATTGACTGGAGGAATGTGTATATCTGCAAAAGATGGTGTCAAATCCAGTGAGCTTGTACTGCAAATTTTTCTGATCGGTTGGCCATGATGAGCAGGACTGTAGGGCCTATGATCTGCTGCAAGAATGGACACATGACGCATATTTCATGAAGGGAGAAGAACCACCAATGGTACAGCAGCAATCGCAGTATAGTCATCCACAGTTTAACCAACCACAGCAAGATGACCAGGGGTAGTATAGGAACCCGTAGTATCCACCACCGCCATATGGCCAGCCGCAAAATGGCCAACCGCAATATGGGAAACCACAGTATCAATAATATGGGCCACCACGTGGAGGTTTTAGAGGAGGATTCTGCGGAGGCCGAGGTATGGGACATGGAGGAATGACTGGACACGAAAGAGGTCCAATCATCTGTTACAATTGCAGACAACACGGGCATGTTGGCCTGATTTATGACCGGGGCCAACGAAGGAGAGATAGCCCACACAGGTCGCTTATAGCAGCTTCCGATGTGTTTGAAATAGCTAACTCTCACAGGAATAAAGGCCCTGCTGCCTGTGTGATGTGCTCTCAAAATAGAGAGTCTCTCAGACCACCTATCTGAATGCCTAAAACTACAATTAAAATCCTAAGATGCAAATTAATCTAATCTATGATGCGATTTAAAAAAACTAAAAGATGGAAAATTTAGTAGCTCCTAAACTGTAAACAACAGTTTAATAGCTACTAAAAATCCCAGAGGTTCAACTACAAAATAAAATCGAAAAATCTACCTAATCTATTCTATCCTAACTATCGTGATCAGGAGCAAGCTTGAAAGTTTTGACATGTAAAAGAATAATTTTAGTTTACTGGTTTATTTAAAGCAAAGTTTAAATAAACAATTAAACATTTAACGCACATCAATATCATAAGATTAACAATAACCTTTTACATATTGTTTGCACATCAAATTTGCAGTCATCTAGCATGATCAATTGAGTAAAGAATATTGATTTATAAAAGAGCATAAGATCTCTCATCAAACTTCTATTCAACTGTAAAAATGAAATCTTACAGATCTCAATCAAAACAAAGATGATTGCAATGTCACTAATCTCTGGTCTCAAATTATGCCTGGGTAGAAATAACACAAGGCTTCCATCGATATCCAGAAACAGTAGCAGAGAAGATTACTGATTCTTCTTCTGGAATAAACATTACAGAAAAATGAATATCCTACAGTTCCCAGGTAAAGACCTTCAAAACTGCAGAGCTTTCTCCCCCTCTGGCAGCGTTTCACCTTCTATCTGCAAATATAAAGATTTACAAACAGAAACAGAACTGAGAATAACAAAGTCCTCTCTATTCTGAGAAACCCCCCCCGTTACAGAGAAATATCCAGCGTTTATATAGACCATGAGAGTTATTCAAATGATCAACCGTGTTGCAAAATTTACTGCGTTATCCACGCCCAGTTAGATGAATTCGCTTGAACCCTTTCATCAATTCTGAAATATCCTTTCAAAATGGCGTACGTTTCTTCATCTTGTTCATTTGAGTTGTTGCACTGTCTTCCAGAATATTCTGTGCTTTCCTCGTTCTATTGGATGAATCGGTTTCAATCAAACGACCGCATCATATCTCCACCATCTTTTTACTTAATCACCTTAACCTGCGATGTAAAAAATAAAACAAATGAAATAACGACAGTGGAAGATAACATGCCAAATAAAATAGATGAAACTTTTTTGCAAAATATATATGAAGGGAAATATCTTGAACAGTAAATAACACGAAAGATAAGAACTACTCCCTTCAAGTCATTATTTGATCGCATGTACCAGTTTCAGACCTCTGCGTTTGACTTTAACCGATAAATGGTGGGAGGTAGGTAGAGATTTCTCAAACCAGTTGATATATTGGTAAATGATTTTAACCTTGAATCCGGTGGAGATGCAATAAATGGAAAAATGCCTTTCGATGGTGAATAGATTGTGGTAAAAATTGGCCTGCGATTTGTTTGATATGCAGAAATATGCTAACACCTTCCACTTAACCTTATTGTCATAAACTGGTTCTTTTATTAACTTCTGCACATTAAAAATATATATTAGATAATCATAAAAATAATGCGTGGATAGAAATTAATAAAAAGATGGAGCGATAGTTCATATTTAAGAAAAATGAATGATGAAAATCTTCCCTGGAAAATTAAACGATCACAGGCTTCGGATCTTTGGCAATGTACGCCAATTTCTCGTTATTGCTATATGATCACACGGTGGCAGGAAGCTTCTATTTCGTTACAGGTAAAAGCCTGACATGGCAGCAATTCAACAGAATCGTTGCAAGTTGAGGTTTGTTTTGCCATATTTGCGCGTTGAAATTACGAGATGAACAATATTAATAACTGTACCTGCAATTTTTCTGGTGTCTTTATTAGCACTCAATATCGTGGCAATGTTTTCCTGCTTGCATGATGAAAAGATGGTCCTAGCAGTAATGTTCTGCTCCAATATTCCTGGCGGCTTAAAATATGGAAAAATTCAACGTGGCAACTGCAGTGAATTATGTTTCACTCGAAACTCGTGAGAACCAACGACGTGGAGAGTTAATATTGCAAACAATATCACAACCAACCGGCGTGAGTGTCCACCTCTCCTTTTCTTTCTACGATTAGACGAATAAATGATCCAATTAAGAGGCCATCAACAACTAATAGCAGCAATATGGTAAATACCAGAATTTTGGTCACAAATTTAATCAATTGATGTCAATCCGCACAATGATCTATTTATGCTGATATCTCTTCTATAATTAAGACGTCTTCCATCCTCTAAAAATGGACTCGAGATGAAAGTGCTCATTTGGTACCCTGGAAAATCGGTGGATAAACTACATCTCGAGTCCATTTGGTAGCCTGGAAAATCGGTGGATAAAGTGGAGCGATCTGATTTGGTAGCCTGGAAAATCGGTGGATAAACTACATCTTTCTCGCAAATTCGTGTCATCTTGGCACCATTTCCTTTTTCTTTGCTAACGGATAATTGGATCTCATTTTAACTTTTGCAGAGACGTGGAATATCTTCTTAAAGGCACTGGTTTAATGGTGAGAAACGTGGCAACCTTATCTTAAGTGAGTGTTGGACTATAATAAGTTGATTCTTCGTTTTCTCCAAATGCGACCTCGGGTTTTAAATGTGGCATTTAAATGATTTTCATACTATACTTAAAAGCGTGAAATCGATTTGGAGATGCGGCATCCTTTATTTAATATTAAATACATTCCTGGTGATAACATGGCTCGTGAAAAAGATAAACTATAAATCTCTCATATGTCAAAGACTGAAATCACCGGAATATGTAGTCCAACCTTTTAAGCAAAAGAAAGCATGATCATCTTAGTCTCCATAATTCATGTAAAATAAATTATTGTTATCAAATAAAAGTTCTCTCCATTATAATAATATTAATGTGCAGCAATGCTACGTTTTTCAAAGACACTTAAATAGGATAGTTTTACAAGAATGTGTCTTCCAAAAGGGAGCCAATTAATAATGTTATAATATTATAAGGGAAAAAATAAAGGAATTTCAAATAATAATTTATTGTGTTATTATAGATTCCTAACTATGCAGAGAAAACATGTGAGCTTATTAATATAAAAAGGCACGACAAGATTAAATCACATTATATTTAATATTTAAAATCATAGATAATATGATAATGAAATTATATGACCCAAAATCAAATATATGTAATGCAATCCTTAATGATGCAATTAAATGAGCTTAAATGAAAAACAATGTGCTTGCCAACAAACTTCGGTAGATCGCAATAATCCAAATCATCAAATTTCAAACAATAAGCCCAAAGAAGCCAATGGAAAGTATTGAAAAATAAAATCCGAGGAGAAAGAATAACCAAACCATCCGTTGAACCAATCAAGCAAGATAAAAGTACAAGCAAACTAAAAAGAATCATATTTACAAAATCTACATAAGGAGACCCTTTATTTGGCACAAATCAAGGGGAGTTGTTGGGGTTTCAAGAGGGCACTACCAGAGAGACTGTCCAAATCTAGCGCCACAGTGTACATATTGCAGTGCTGCAGACCACAGTATAGAAGACTGCCCTCAGCTGATTGTGAAATGGAAATCTAAGTAGAATCAGAATTCAAATAATCCGAAGGCGCCATCTACAATACGGATGATTTTGACAGATGCTAGAGGTAAGCATGCAACGGTGGGGATAGTGACACAACGGGGACCGACAACCAGGGATGATACTAGGCACACCAACGTCAGGCCAACACAAACACAACGGAAGCAGGGTAACAATGGCGCAAGAAGGGAAAAGGATATCTTCTCGAAGGCACAGGAGGCAATGCAAAATTGAAGATGAGTAGCTCTGGAGGAAGAAATTTACGACATGCCACCAACGTTCGACCCGACGAGAAGGAAGGAAACCAGCTTGAAAGCTTTCTTGGGGAGTTGCCTAGATTTGGAAAAGGACCCAGAGATATTAGAGGAAATAGCTAATCTACTACAAAGACGGGGAGGAGCATGACGGGAACAGAAAGTTAATCGTATACATAAGAGAAAGATAGCAAGGGAGATGCGAATGTCGGCACAGATCGGAGAGTTTGATGTCAAATCTATTGTTTTGGATTTAGGTTCGGATGTGAATATCCTGACTAAACAAACATGGGAGACGATGGGAAAGCCCCGGGCGACTTCGTCACCATTGCAGAGCAAGGTCACCCTGCTCGGCCGGGTATGTCAACTTTTGGTTGAAATCGAGGGACTCAAAACATATGCAGATTACGATGTCATTGAGATTGTTGAGAACACCAGTCCCTATCCAGTACTGCTGGGGATATATTGGGCTATGGAAAATCAAGCCATTATCAACTTCAAGAAAAAAATAATGTCATTCGAAGACCATGAGGTACGAGTCATCACACCACTGGATCCGGCAGAAGGGCTGCGCTATACGGAGCCAACCAAAGATGAATTTACAGAAGGGTGGAACAATTTGTATAACATTTCCGAAGATCATGTTAACCCCACCACAGATGGAGAATTGGAATGGCGCAGCACCAGTTCAACATCCTTTGACTCAGATGAAGCCCTTGAGAATTGGCAGAACCGGTTACATGAAGTGTCGTTTCGTAGATGTGCATGGATAATGCAGTCCCTGTGAAGGGTAGCAACAAAAAATTATGTATTACCCACCTATGAGGGATTTCTCAATTTAGGAACATTCCTCACAGAATTTGAGGAGAAAGTAGTAGAACCACAACGTATTATGGCCTTGGAGGGAGCCGTAAAGGCTACGCCTGCGCGATGGTGGGCAGTGCATAAAGAAAACATCACCTCTTGGCCACTATATCGATGCCTCATGGAGGTTCAGTTCGGTGAAGCTGTGAAGGACGATCATTTGCGATACGACGGACGAGGAGTGTAGGTAGGGTTTTCACCCTAGCTTGTGCAAATGAGCACCTACTAAGGAGAAGTGACTCCTTAGTAGTAGTTCAGAAAAACAGTAAATGAAAGACAATACAGTAAAATAGTAACTACTCTAAGCATGTGCATAAAACAGAAAAGACAAGATAATAAAAATGGTTTTTGTATTGATTATACCTCCAATGTGAAGGTTGGTGAAGCCTTTGCAGCAGTCCAAGAGGGTTGCTTCCAAGTTCCAGTTTTGTTCCTTTCTCTTTCTCCAAAGAGATTTGGAAATGGCCCAAAGGGGCACTCAAATGTGAAAGTAGCTCAAGGGTGAGCTAGGGTTTCAGGAGTGATTTTGGCAGAGTAAGGGTGTGGTTGACTGTGGATATGAAATGAGGGGCCTCCATCACCTATTTATAGGTTTTTAGTGGTGGAGTGCTGGCCCATGGTTTTGGGCACCTTATGGTTTAGGTCAACTGTATAGGGTTTTTGCTTCCTTTTTCCCTCTTTTTCCTCTTTTTTGTATTTTTTTATTCCCTTTTTAGAGGGTTTTTGCTATTTTGGAGAAATTTTGGATTATTTTGGGGGAAAAAGGGGTTTTTTGGCCGTTTGGAGGCTTTTTTAATGGTTTTGTGGCCTTTTGGAGGCTTTCTAATGGGATTTTAAGGTTTTGGAGGCAAATATGGTAGGAAATATGGACAAATGAGTCATGCAATGGGGTAGATAAGGTAGTGAGCACTTTTTGGGTGTTAAGAGATTGCCCCTTGATGTGTGAGGGCAGGAGCTCATCATATGGCCGATAGACATCATAAGTCTTTTATGGTTTTCCTGGGGTGTGGAGAGGAGAAGAAACGAACTAGAGCCCGAAACAATGGTCCCGAACAAACTGCAAAAACTGAAAGTACATGAACTCAATAATGAATGAGGAATAATCTGAACATATGGACGAGGCGAGCATTCCCATGCTTGTATCAAGATATAGGACAACAATAATAATGGGGTCCAAAACATGGGGACCTGAAATATACATGGCCTCAAATAAGGAATGAGGAAGAATCTCAATATATGGATGAGGTGAGCATACCCATGCTCGTATCAAGATACATAAAAAATAACTGTGAATCCCGAAAAGAGGGACCTTGAAGATACATAGAGAACCACTGTGTCCATCATAAGGGTCCATAGGGGACACAAATCGGGGACATACTGCTAGGCTGACCATGTCTAAGCTAAAGAACTGATACACTGGAATAACAACAGTGCTGTTGAGTGGGGTACCAGAGGAATTGAACTAGGTACTCAAGGAAGCATATAACTGGATGGCTTCCGAATACAATCGCCAACGCAACCCGAACATCCACGGGAACATATAACTGGGTGTTCCGAAGTGACTCACCAATGTGCGAGAGTTGGGGGAAATCCGGGGTCTTCGACCAATAACTGAGGGGATATAAACCCTACGCGATTCTCAATGATGTGATCAAGGTGTTGAAGTCGAGCATGTGAGAAACAACCACTCGGAGAGGCAATGATGACTCCTCTCAAAATGGTCCGTAGGCACTCACCATAGATGTTGATGGGTCCAAGGCACAGGGACCTCTGGGTCTATCCTCTGGAATAGAGGGGCTGTCGTCGATAGAGGGAGACCTGCAACTAGCAAGGCAATGATGTTTCCTTGATAGGAGAGTAAGGTGGAGAACCAAAGTGTGAGAGTATTGATGGTAGGACTGACATACTGTGGGGGAGAACTGGGAAAGTAGAGTGGGTGGACTCAAAATTCCTTTGTTCAGAGTATGAAGATGGGGGATGATCCGGCAGCATATGAAACTAACTGGAGGGAAAGGCATCACAGCTGTAATGGATCAAGGATAGTGACTAGGGTGAGTGATACTCAAGTTGGTGTAAAATGGCAGGAGACTGCAGAATACTCTGAACAAAGGTGACCTGATTGGGGGTACTGCCGAGATGATCAATCATAGTGCCAAGAGGCACAGGGGGACTTCTTCACGGGTTAAGGAACTAGAAGAAGTGTGTGTAAAATGGTACTGTCATGTGGATTTATGCGAGCCTAGGATAGTTCATGCTCGTGATTGCTTTCAATTTTAAGGATTCTGAAAGCGATAAGAAGACTCTGAAATAATGGAATGGTACCGTCGTGTGGATTTGGACGACCCCAGGACGGTGCATGCTCATGGTTGCTTTCAATTTTAGAGAGTCTGGAAGCGATAAGAAGACTCCAGGGGGGTGCTTTTTCGTGTGTTAGTCTCCAAGGCCCGAAGAAGCATAAAAGGATGCAATGAAGAACTCTTTTAACCAGTGTGACTAGAGTATTCCTTTTTCGTAATTAGTCTACCAGGTCCAGAAAAGGGTTAAACTTATACCAGATAGACGCCCTTTCAGGTACTTTAACGAGCATGAAAGGAAATAAGATTGCTCGGCGATCTTTTCATTGTTTTAGGAGTCAGAAAAGAGCTTAACAGAAACTCCATAAGTGCCTTTTTCGTAAAGGACTTGTCTGGCCCAAAAAAGGGGTAAAATTATACCGAACAAAAGGAATGGCCAAGCAAGGAGGAAGTGCTCAATCAAGGAACATTAATGATGACCAAGAACGAGGGAGGGGGGGAACACTGGTGGGCCTCCTTGTGGGATAATGAATGGTGGCAAAATAACAAAATAATTGTAGTATGAAAGGAGTGAATGGCTCATGTAAAAATGTTGAACAATCCGATGGCGGCTGATGTGGTGCGTAAACCAAGGCAGCAAGGTGTCGGGACACAATGTTGAAACTGTACCTGGTGAGAGAGAGAAATGATCTCAAGCATCATCACGAGCTCGGAAAACTAGATCCGGTGATATAAAGTGTCAAAAAATGGATAACGGCTGATGTGGCACGTAAACCGAGGTGACGGGGGGCATTTTGGAGAAAATACCCTAAAAATCTGGGGGTGAGAGCGAGAAATGATCTCAAGCATCATCACGGGCTCAGAAAAATGAATCCAATGATATAAAATATATCAAAAAACGGAGAGCAGCCGAAGTGGCACGCAAACCGGGGCGACAAGGTGTCGGGACACAATGTTGATATTGGTCTTGGTGAGAGTGAGAAATGATCTCAAGCATCATCACTAGCATGGAAAGATGAATCCGGCAATGCAAATGGTGTGAAAAACGGAGGTTGTAAGGACTCCGGAATGGTCAAAGGAAATAACTAGGTTAAAAAATGGTTGCAAATAAAGGTGAGCTGACCAAGCCAAGGATGCAGTGGTAGGGAGAAATGATGACCCGCGGGGGCAGAATACTAGGTGTATCGAATCAAATCATATATACAAGTGACATGTGACCTCAAAAATGGTTGAGATCACACATGTGAAAAAGTGAGCAGGGTCAATGACTTGCCCCCACGGGTAATCCTAAGGTTAACCTGGGGAGGCTGAGAGTAGCCATAACCGGGGTGCTTACTACTTCCGAGGGAGGGAATAGGAAGGGGATTGTGTGGATGGGTGTAACACCAATGTGACTAGGTACCAATGGTGGTTTGGGTAACAAGGGCGGTTGATTGTTGGGTGTTTGTGTATTGTGGGAAAGGGTACATAGGTCAGATACTTCAGGCACGGGTGAAGGGGGTGGAATGGATTGGAATGTTTAGGTCATCGGCGTATCTGAGTAAACTCTGGGTCCCACAGAGGAAACAAACGAGGTAGTTGCACCATGAACAGGTTGTTCAACCATGGGGAGAACATTCTCGGGTGCAGCGGGGGCATTGGGATCGTTATAGTGAGTTGGTTGACCTTGACCACGCGTCCGTCATGGGGGAACATCATGGTACAAAAAATGGATGAGGCAACCGCCTGCATGGCATACATGTAGTTGCAGCCAAGTAAGAGGTTATAATCAAGTTGGGCATTGATGACCTCTATGTCAATGACCACTGTTTTACCAGCAAATTGGACGGGGACATTAGCTAAGAGACCTTGGGGTTGAGCTGAACGACCATCTTAGGCTCGCAACGCAGTGGTGGACTGCTGGAGAGTAGGGGATCCCAACTTCTGCCAAACGAATGTGGACATAACGCATGTAGAGGCACCTTCATCGATAATGCACCGATGGATGACAAGATTCCGAATGAAAACAGAAACTTGGAACACTAAAGTGGAAGGCAGGCGTGGTTTGGGCTGGTCCAAATCGAAGGCCATCAATCGTGAATCATTTGGGTCAATAGCACCAATGGCAGAGAGCAAAGTCTTGTGCTATGAAGGATAGTTTTTTAAGACTTCTAACACAGACATGGCTGCGGGAGACTGGGCTAATTCATCTACAATGTTGTAATTAGACGCAGCGCGAGCATTAGGATTATTGTTGATGCGACGAAGTGGGAAGTGAGGTGCTTTGGAGGTGCCATTGAGTGGAGCCGGAGGTATACGTAACATCTGATCAGTGGGATGAGTGTTAGTGTTTTTGCCGGTGGGAGGGGCTTCAGGGGTGGAGCCATATTGGTTCCGACGGGTTTGGAGGTTGACATCGGCAGATGACATCATTAACAAGTGATGGGTACCTGAGTCTAACATGGGTTGATCAGGAGTGACATAAGTGATCTACTGTTGTGGTGGCGCGTTGCCTAGAGGGGGAGCCAACGGCTGAGTGTTCACTACGCCTTGAGTTGGTAAGGGGTTTTGTAACACCAAGGGTTGATGTTGAGGTGGTAGAGGGTTGGGCGGCGCTTGAGGAGCCGCATGCCCTTGGCAATGGGCATCATCAGTCTAGAGTTGTTGAGCTCACTCCAAATGTGGGAAAGCATGTGTGTAGTGGCCATACACCCCGCAAATAGAATAAGGATGGTTTGTTTGCAAATTAGGATTTTTGGCCTGCTTGGGCGGCCGACCAGGGTTCTGGTTAGCAGGTGCCGCGTTATTGTTGTTTGAGGGATTGGGAGGTTGACTGCCTTGGTCTGGAGGGGGGTTATTCCCACGGTTACGGCCTTTGCCACGGTTTTTCTGGCCCTGTTGGTGCTGGTTATTTTGGTTCTACTGTGGATTTTGTTGGGAATACACTTGCCCTTGGGCAGCAGGTGGGTTCTGGGGTTGTGCAGGTGCGGGAGCAGGCTGCGGTGGATAATAAGTAGGTGGAGGCTGCGCAGGTGCTGAACCTTGTGGGGGTTGCTGATACGTCTGCGGAATGGGTTTTGGGTTTGCCACAGGGGCTGCCTATGGCAGGTAATAAGCAGGTTGGGCTTGAGAGGACACAGGAGCTAGTGCAGCCCGTGGATGGTAATATGGCTGAGGTGCGAACGGGGGGCTGTAAGTGGGGGATGCATGACCAAAGCACTGAGGTGGACATGAGGGTCCATGGGAATGGTGGTGATGTTCCATGGGAGCATACGAATGGGTTGCTCCGGATTGAGATGTAGCCCGCGAAAGGTCGGGGCCATGGCTAGGACGTGCTATGGAAAAGGGTTGAGGATGCGAGGCAATACGGCTAATGATGCCATCTGTGGCATGGGATGCCCCCGACGCATCATGTCGAGAGGAATCGCCGTGAGGGATGTCAGGTATGATCGAATATAGATAACCTGACTGGGCGTAAATAAGGTCAAATTGCTGGGCTTTGAGGATGGCCTCTTCTTCGGACTAGGGTCCTCCTCGGGAAGGCAGAAATGCTGGTGAGGATCGTAAACCTAGGTGTAAGGTGAAGTTCCCTTGAAAGCTTTGTGGGGAAGACCACCTTACTCACTTATGTTCTCGTATTGAGGAAGCATCGAAGCACTTGGCATAGAGCCCAGCTATGTTGAAGGATTGAAGGATCCCCTACCTCATCACCAAAACATGGCTTCGCATGCTCCCACCACCGGTTATGGACCTACTGAGATGGAAACATCTTCTTCCAATACTAGTGGTTATGGATGTGTGAACATGGTTCAGTCAAAGGTTAGTGTTGCCACTCGTCAGCGCAATTATGATACACCACAACCCAATTGAGGGAGTGAGCCTCCCCATCCTCTTGACAATTCCTTGCATATCGACAAGCCCTCTATTATGCCGCGGCTACCGAAAGGTGTTCTTAAGCTCTCTATGCATAATCCTAATGCTTGAGGCACCCACAACTACTCCATCATAGAAGATTTGGGCCAAAATTCGTGTGCCATGTCGTCTCTTGAAGTTTTTCAAGCCTATCCTTCTCAGAAGCATGCTCTTTTGAGTGCGTTAGGAGTTCAAGATGGGGGAAGTCCCAATGTTATCAAGTTCGATACTATTGATGTTCAACCTCTCCTACCCTACCATGTGGCTTTTCAAACCCAGGTGGTGTGCCTTCAGAGTTTTATCAAACATGCTATGGTTGATGAAGGTGCTTCTGCGTCAGTAATGTCATTAGCTTGTTGGAAAGCTCTTGGCTCTCCTCCTCTATTCACGTCTAGAACCATGCTCACTGCATTCGACGGTCATTCATTTAAGCCGCATGGAATTATCCCTTCCCTTGTTGTCTCCTTGGGAGGTAAGTCTGTGCCTATTGAAGTCGAGGTGGTTGATGCGCCCATCGACTACAACCTTTTACTGGGTCAGAATTGGATGTATGCCATGAAAGCTATCACGTCCCCTGTATTCAGAGTTATTTGCTTTCCCCATGATCGTGACCATCGATCAGCTGGATTATGTTAACTCCTCTTCCATAGCATCCATGGGATCCATATTTCCACAGGTTACTCATTCTCAGCCGACAACTGGGAACATGGGTGTTGGCATGTACCCTTCATTAATGGGAACTTATGATTTTTCCGCACTTGTGAATTTTATTCGAACCATTACCAACGATGCGTCTCCTCCTTCGCACAATCTGACATTCTAGACTTCTTATTTTGATGATCCATGGACTTTACCATCCACGAGTTCCATGTTTGGAAACATTTTGCATGTTGGGATGTCTATGCCACTGTCTATAGCTGAGCTTGCTTACCAGCATATTCAACAAGCCACTATAGAACCGGATCTCTCTTCTTCCCAGACAATTGAGGAAGATCCCGTTACGCTGCCAGTTTGGGCAACCAACTTGTCTTGTTCCCATGACTGCCTCGATGATACTTTGCCTTCCGATGAAGCTATTATGGAGGCTATGTGTGGTAGTGAGAGATCTTGGGAAGATATGAACCATCGCTCTTATTTCCTTCCCAAACTCGAGCTCGCAGAAGGAGAAGAGTTTAGGACGACTCTAGCAGAGATGGTTGGTCACCCTGTGGCTCTTTTGGAGTCACATGATGTTTTCGCGGAAGGGAATATGGCTAATATTTCCCCAACTATGTCGATCAATATCTCTCGTACTCCCGGAATAATTGAGAATGTTTACATCGGTGACGATTGCACTCCTGAAGAGATTGCAATTTACACTGAATTGTTTACAAAACTCCGGGAAGCTTTCGCCTGGTCATATGAGGAGATGCCAGGAATAGACCCCCACATTATTGAACATGAGATTAGAACGTATCTCAATGCTAAACTGGTTCGACAACACTTACGTGCTGTGAACCCTAGAAAGGCAGCCGCTATCAAGGCAGAGGTGGAGAAACTGCTCAAGGCTGGTTTCATCTACCCCGTTCCCCTTACCGAATGGGTGTCAAACCTCATTCATGTGGATAAGAAGCAGGGAACGATCCATGTATGTACCAACTTTACGAATTTGAACCGCGCATGTACGAAAGACAACTTCCCCACACCATTCATAGATCAAATCTTGGATGCTTGCGCCGGGAGTGAGATTTTTTCCTTCATGGATGGATTTTCCGGATATAACCAGATTCAAATCAAAATCGCACATATCAATCCGTTTCAGTTCGTGCTTTCACGATGCCTTATAGGGGGGAAGTATAATAAATGGATTCTTATCCTCTAGGAATTTGATCTCGATTTTGCTTCGGCAAAGTCGGTGAAATCATTGGTATTTGCTAAGCTTATGTCGGACCTTCCGAGACTTGATGAGGATGTCATTCATGAAGATTCCTTTGTGGATGAGCACTTATTTCTTATCTCGTCAGAGGACCCTTGTTATGGGGATGTCATTGTATATCTCCAAACTTTGAAGTTTCCTCCGCACTATTCATGAGATGAGCGATGGCATGTGAAACATCACGGTAAAGATTATACTATCGTCAGTGACACTCTGTATCGCCAAGGAAAGGATTCTATCCTCCTTCGTTGCTTAACTCATGAAGAAGCGGAGCGGGTGCTTAATGATTGCCATGCTGGGTCATGTGGCGGTCACTTATCCAGGCTTGCTACAACCCAACGTATTAAGCGAGCTGGTTATTTCTGGCCTCCCATCTTTAAGGATTGTGTTAATGCTGTGAAGAGATGTCACCCTTGCGAGGTGTTTTCTCGGAACATACACTCGCATCCAGTGCCCCTTCATCCGATCGTCACCGTCAGTCCCTTCACCAAGTGGGGGGTGTATTTCATGGATTGCAAACCAGCTTCAGCTGGGGGGCATCACCATATCATAGTGGATGTGGACTATTTTTCCAAATGGGCTGAGGCCATGCCTACCATTAAAGTCGATGGTGCTAAAGCAGCCCACTTCGTATTCAATCAAATTATAACTCGGTTCGGTATTCTGAAAGAGATTGTCACTGACCATGGCAGTCACTTTCAAAATAAGATTATGGAGGATTTGTCCCTCAAGCTTGGGTTTCGTCAAGAACACTCATCTTCTTATTATCCCCAAGCGAATGGTCAAGTAGAAGTAGTCAATAAGTCTTTGAAGACCATTCTCCAACGTACCATCCAACAAAGCAAGACCAATTGGCACAGCATGTTATATCCTGCTTTGTGGGCATATCGAACCACAGTCAAGACTACCACCGGGTTCTCACCATTTCAGCTAGTTCACGGTGTGGAGTCACTTTTACCGATTGAATGCAAGATCCCTTCACTTAAACTGGCCATAGAGCTCCTCCCTGATACGACGGGTCTTGAGCAACGTTTAATTCACCTTGAGCAACTTGACAAGCAGCATCGAGATGCCGTTGTGGTCATAGATGCTAACAAATGTTGTGTTAAGGTTCAATATGATAGGTCTGTCCATCCCTGATAGTATGCTGAAGGTGAATTGGTCCTCTTATATGATCAAGCTAAAGAACCCTTGGGGGCAGGCAATTTTAACCTCATATCGTGAGGCATGTCCTAAGAAAAGGAGCCTATGAATTAGAAGACTATGAGGGGACTATCTTGAAGGATCCTAGAAATGGGCTCTACCTCAAGCGGTATTGCACTTGAACCTCTAGTTCAGGCTGATACTTTTGTATACTATTGTATAGTTGCTTCTATACATAGTTTAGATTTCTTTTTGTTTTCGGGTCTGCTGATTAGCTTTCATTTGATTGACAGATGTCAGCAGAGTTTCCTACGTTCTTAGGATTTGTGGATGGTGCTAGCCATCATACATAGCAGCTTGCTTCTGTTTCCTGGGTTATTTTCTCACCTGACCACCTATTTGTGTCCTCAGGAGGTGCTTGTCTTGGTCCCACATCTAAAAATGTGGCTGAGTATAGTGCTGTCATTGAGCTACTTCGGGATGCCATTTCCCATGGCGTCCAGTCTTTTGAAGTCTTCCCATATTCATAACTAGTTGTGTCTCAGCTGAATGGGAAGTACCGTGTGCGAGATCCTACGCTATTACGAAAATTCCTAAGGGTAAGATTCTTGGAACGATATTTTGTTTCATTTACATACATACATGTTCCGAGAAGTCTTAATCATATATCTGATGCATACGCTAACTATGTATTAGATTGGCATGTGTCACATTCATCATGAAGCACATAAATACAAAGATATTCATACATTTGTACATACACATGTATAGTAGAACTGAGAACGAAAGTTTTTATATATATAAATATGTCCAAAAATGGTAGTGTCATACAAAACTGGAGCCCGTAGTCCTCAAAAATATACATATCGATACAAAAAATGAGACCCTGGGATATCTATTCCCTCCAAGGAGGCCTAGATGTTGCCTCGACAGGATGTGTCTCGTAGAAATACTGTATTGCATTGGCTACCCGCTGCAGTAGCTGCACCCACTCACCAGGAACACCCACTACTTGGCACTGAAGGCCTCAGGTAGTTGGGCCACCTCTATCTATGGTACCCGGGCAACCATCCGTGATATGTTGCACCCTAATGTCTATAGAGTGCGCCCTGCTGTAGCATCTCCTGCCTCATCACCTCTACCCCGACGACCATGTCTCGAGAAGCCCTCGGGTCTCACTAGGCCTTTGTCTACGAGAAAACAGTCAAACTTTAGCACTTGATACTACCACCAAAAATATTTTTGTATTTCAACTATAATAAAAAATCCATAAAAATTTAATAAACACAAAACCAAAAGAGTGCTCACCGATCTCTCCGAATGTCACGCCTGGTGGGAGCGGCATTTCCCAATCCTGTCTGAAGTCTATCCCCACATAGGGATAGTCCTATATAGCTATCACCTACCGGTTCCACCACCGAAAGAACTCCTCAGTATATGGTGACGCTAGACGGCCACAACCCTATCATGTCAAGATCTCAGCCCACCGGGTCAGGGCTAGATTGCGGAGGCTGTGAGGAGGGACATCCACCCTCGAACTAAGCCCTGGAACCCTCTCAAAGAAGAAGCTGCATAGGATACTACCCTACCCAAAGTTTTTGGCCTTCCCCTCTTTGTATTCTGTCAATTGTGTCTTCATAGACACCAGCAGTGTAGTACACCAGTCGAATACCATAGGTTGCATGCATTGTGATGCATAGAACATCACCGGCCTGGATGCCTGGTGTAGAGATTTGGATCCAATGATCCGCACCAAGGTAGCCACAATGATCTTTGTGCTCAGATCTACTATGGCATTGACGGGCACTTGACTTCCCACTGCTTGTGTGTTTGCAGGACAATACCGCGCTATGTAGTCCTGAATAGTGACCCACCACCCACGGTCTGAGACCGAAGACTAGCCACCTAACCTCTACAAGACAAACCGATAATGAAGTAGATATCTTCCACTTCCATTGTGAGGGTTTTCCCGTTGAGGATGAAGTTCTGTGCATCCACATCCCAGTAGTCTATCAGGTAATGGAGTAATAGGTTTTGGCCCCTTAAACCCCCTATACTCCAAAACTTGTACAACCCACATGCTTGCAATGCCTATTGTGCTTGCACATCATTACACACGGCCTCATCAACTTGGTCATGCTCTCTCTCCCTCCACTCTAGAACCATCCTGGATAGAGAAACAAACAAGTTTTGGTCAGTTTATTGTGTAATAAATTCTTCACAACCATACCCGCGGGATAATTTGTATACAAGTGCGGGTACCCATGGCTAGTCTATTTTTTGACTGCACGTTTGGTGCCCTACCCACGACCCGCATAGTTATAGCCCGCGGGTAGCACTGAAGCCATCTAGGGCTTGGACAAACTAAAAATCCCACTACTGAAAACTAAAATGAAAGCATTGAAATGAAAGGTATGGAAGTGACTACCAACCTACTCCAGACGGTTCGAGGAACGGTCACTTGTAGCTCCCAAGATCGACAACTAAGCTTTCAGGTGAAAACTAACCAAAAACTCCAAATGTGGTGAATAGTAAAAATGAATTGTGAATTGTAAATTTTTATTACTATTTATAATTTTCAGGACCCACTTGTCTATAGTTTTGTCCATTTTGTGCCGTTATGGACTAATATAATGTCTCGGAGTAGTAATTTTTAATTAGATTTCTTTGGTGAGAGTCGTTCTGGACCTTTTCATACCTACGGTAGGTATGTTTCACACCTGGCATATAGGTTAGATGACATTTCCATGTGCATTCTGTATTTGACCTATTGACCATTTTCATAAACCCTAGGTGCGACCCCGCTTCGTAACTGACACGGAACCTTCACACTATTATAGAAGTGTCGTTATGTGGTGGTAGGGCTTTTCTGAACATGGGTACCCTAGTTAGAACCCCTTTATGCATCCTGGTTCCCATGTTGTTGTTTGTCCTTAGGTTTGGGATTCCTTCGTAGTTACGCCATGACATTGCGATAAAGAATCATACTCTACTTTGTCTTATGCTGGCCATTTCCCTTAAGGACTCCCCTCAGTTATATCATGTTGTGATTGCATTGCATCATCCTGCTTGCCGCTTGAGCCTTGTGTCGGCTCCCGCTTACTCAATTGTTAACCCGGTGCCTGAGCACTTTTTCCCTGTTGAGCCTTGCAGAGCTTATATATTTTCCCTTCACAATTTGATCACCTTTTGACCCTAAGGAAACATCCCCCCTGAGTGTCCACATCCTGCATGCACTTCCTTGCATTGATCATAGGTATCTTCCACTACTTGGAACTAGTCTGCTCGCTATTTGACACTCGTTCCCTCACTTGTTGTACTATAAGCAATTTTATTCTTTTTCAAGCTTTTCCCAAATATGAAAAAGACCAAAAAAATAAAATATTCCAAAAAGTTCGATGGGATTATGGTTACTACTTCTTGTTGGCAGCTATTGTGTCACCTTTGAACAGAGCATTCATTCCACTTCGTACATTATGAGTCGGGACTATAGTTGGACCTTAGGAGCTGTACTTGTTTCTCAGTTTTCTCCACCGATTGGTTAAGCTTCCAGTCATTATGGAGCCCTTTGTGATGCCTCCTGCATTGCACAATTTATGTCAATTCTATGCTACCTGAGTCTATCCATCTACTCATGCTCTTGTTCGAAGGAAGTCCTGAAACTAGTGTCGGCCACTCCTCAGATCTTTTGACTATTGCATGTCGGCCATCCTATTGAGTCAGTCAGTTTCACCTGAGATCTTTCGAATCTTTCAGCATTGCTGGTACCTCATGCTGGTCGATGGGGGATTCCTTAATGCCCTCCTTTTAGCGAGTCTCGTTCCGTCGACTTCAACCCATTTATTCCGGGACTTGAGGCTTAGAGTTCGGTTGAGGACCTTGAGGCTTGCAGTCATTAGTGGAAGGTTCTCTCGCCATCGATAGTTTTGGGAATACATCAATGTCCCCTGATCGATGGATTCATCCCAGTGTTCAACTTCAACTCATTTATTCACACTCCAATGATTGTACTATGTTCCTTGATGCCCATTTTCATTATTGGTGGGTTATCTTGCGTCTGTTAACAGTATACATCATTGACCGGTAATCAGACGATGGCACATCAGGTTCGACCCCAACTCCTTTTATTCACTTGATGGGACTTGCACCATCGAAGACTTATGTAGAAGACCCAAGGCAATGGCATTCAGTATGCTACTTATGACTTTGACATTACATCTTAGATATCACCTCTCAGATATCAGCAGTTTGTACCTCTAGTTTGCATCAGTTGTTTCCTTTTCCGTAGGAGACCATATCTTACTGTAGAGGGATCATGGCTATGATCACTTATGACATGTATTCATTATGTATTTCCTATTGATGGCCATTGTATCAGATTGTTGTATTACAGACATGTATTTAGGGATACTATTGTATTATGACGAGTGAGCTGCTCTTTCCACTTGTTTTTCCATCACTCTACTTCTAAGTTTTATAATGTATTTTGGCCATCATAGCATCAGTCTCTGACCTCACACATAAGGGGGCATCTATTACACTGTAATCTTCCACCCTGTGAGCATCAACATTCTTTGGCCTGTAGGATCCATTTCACTGACTCAGATTCACCTTATATCCTTCAGCCCTATTTTTCCCTATTTTTATTCCTACCTGCTTGTTGCATCCTTATAGTAGGAATACCCATGCGTTGCATCACTATAGCCCACGGGTATAAAGTAAAATGGTAAAAATCTCTAGTTTATTACTTTTTACTCCTAGAAAGCGGTCGTTGGGCGACCTTTGGCTCTCTATCTGCCCAAGTAACACCTCGATGTGTCCTTTCTCCTACCTTTGAGAGCACTATATATTGAGCACATATGGCTTATGGATGGGAGGAGAAAGAAGAGCAAGAGAACTCTAGTGGATTTTTGCCCTATCTTGAGTCTACACTCATTGATCCTTGTAGTTTTGAACCCTTTATGTTCACCTTCCAAACTCCTATCTAGTTTGAGTTTTCCATTCATGGAGGATTGAAGTGGTGGAGGCACAAGTGGATTGATCCAGATCTTGGTTCAGATTGGTTGTCGGCAAGAGGTCGTATCACTTTGTACTTCTTCTTGTTTATTAATAGAAATACTCATATTCTCGTCCATTAATGTTGTATATGTTGTTTATCTTACATTGGGTTGAATTTACTTGTTATATCATAGGCCATTGCTATTGATGATGTTAATGCCGTTTATGTATCATATGTGCTTGTTGTATATTGGCTGTCAAGACTAATTTGCAGATTCATGTGCATGGATTGAAAAGCTCCAACGAGGATCTACATCAAACGTTTGGATAGAGGTTGGTTATCTTCTTCCTTATCTTAGCATTGTCATTTATATAGCATAGTTCTGGGAAATTAGTTGATTTCTGGTAGTCATCTATCTGTTGTGGTACACCCCAAGCCATAGTGAGTTTTCTCCAATAGAGATCATACTCTACAATATTCTATATTTTCATAAAAAAATATTGTGTTTGTCATAGAAAAACACGCCATTGAAACATAGCATATTGATAGAGCTCTAAAATACATGCAATAGCACTGGTTTATTTGTTCTAGCCAATAGGATCGGTAGTCCGAATCTATTTCTGAACATCATGCCAAGCCTTGTTCCTATTGAGTTTTTAAATTTAAAAAAAATGAATATGCATTATAACGCATGTGCGTTATAATGCATGTGTGTTATAACTCATATGTGTTTTATCCTTATTCATATCGCATATGCGTTATAACGCATATCGCATATGTGATTCATTTTGCATAAGCAATTCATATCGCATAAGCGATATAACGCATACGTGTTTTATGTTTAGTAGCTTGCTAGGAGAGTAAAAAGGAGTTTACCAAGTTAGTGGATAGGCTTTGGGAGAAACCCCATCTAAAAGAAAAATATCATGGTAATTATTGACCCCTCCGTACCTGTTCAGTGTAAGTGTGGCAAAAGTAGTACGCTTAGCCTAAACTTTGTGAATGCTTTTGGATAATGAGGTCATATTATTGGAGGTTCAAGGGCTAGTCCAAAGGAGGTATTAGGATGATGAGGTTACCAAGTTATGATGCCTTTCTTGCTTCCTTTGCTTGATCAACCTCAATGGGAGGAACAGGGTAAACAACAACTGTAGGCTCTGTATATGGTTATATGTCAATTTAAAAAAAAAAATTACATATACATTGGTCATGGAACACCATACCCTTTCTCCCTCTAGAACCAACCTCCCCCCTTTGTCTATCTAACACATCCACATACCCTCTCTCCAACCCTCTTTATCTCACCATTGTTATTTCCCTCCTTCATCACCCCTCTACCTCTATAACCATCTGTCATCCCTCTCTCTCTCCCACTTCCCTCTCTCTCCCTTCCCTCTATCTTCCTTTTGCTTCTCCCCTCCCTACCTCTCCTTCTACCTCCATGTGTTCCATCCTCTCACTCACTCTATACCTCACTTTTTCCCACTACCCCCTCTCTCCACCCCCTTCTCTTCCCCCCCATAATTCCTTCTCTCTCTTCCTCTCTCCCCATCTCTGTCTAAATGCCTCCTCTTTCCTTATCTGGCCACTCCCCCTCGAACAAACTTACACACCTCTTGGTCTTGAAAAACCACACCCCCTCTCTCTGTATAACCAACCTTCCCCCCTTTATCACTCTCACACACATCCACACACCCTCTCTCCATCACTATCTCTCTGCCTCTATAACTGTCCCTCAACCCTCTCTCTCTCCCCTTTTCCTCCCTCTTTCTCTCTCTCCCCCTCTCTACCTAAATCCCCCCTCCTTCATAATCTGACCACTGTCCCCTTAAACAACCTTACACACCTCGTGTTCTTGGAACACCACACCCCCTCTCCCTCTATAACTAATATTCCCCCTTTCTCTCTCTCACACACATCCAAACACCCTCTAAAACAATTCTTTTGTTGCCCCTTCCTCCAAAACCCTTTCTCTCTTCCCCCCTCGCTTCCGCAAAAACCATTTCTCTCTCACACACACATCCACACACCCTCTAAAACAATTCCTTTGTTGTCCCTCCCACCAAAACCCTTTCTCTCTTCCCCCCTCTCTCCCTCCAAAACCCTTTCGCTCCCTCCCTCCCTCCCTCCCTCCCTCCATGTGTTCCATCCTATGACTCACTCCATCCCTCACTTTCTCCCCCTACCTCCTCTCTCCACCTTCAAGCCTTCATCCCTCCTTCATCTCTCCATCTTTATCTCCATTCCTTAATATCCATCTCTCTCTCTCTCTCTCTCTCTCTCTCTCTCTCACACACACACACACACACACACACAATCCCTCATCTGTATCCCTTGGTGTAACCATCCTTAACCATTCTTCATTTCCCTAAATCCCTACTCTCTCAGTGTTATTATTCCACTCTCTCACCCTCTAACCATCCCTCCATCCATCATTTCCTCTCCCTCTCTCTCTCTCTCTCTAACTCTCCCTCTCTCTCTCTCTCTCTAACTCTCCCCCTCTCACTCTTTAACCACCCCCCCATTTGTCTCTCTCACTCCCTCACTCTATACCTCTCTCTATACCACCACTCAATTCATACCTCTCCTTCCCTTTCTATTTCCCCTCCATTCAGTACCCCCTCATATCAATGTATAGAAACCCATCCCTCCCTACCCATCCCTCCCTCCCATGATTCACTCTACACCTTCCTCTCCCTCCTTTGACTCCCCCCTCCCCTCTTTTAGCTTAATCAATGTAATGTTCGGCCATGAGCCACCCCATAGATCGTCTGGATGGAATCTTGGGAGTCTAAACTGTATTATAAGGGGATAAGGGTGCCATTATAAGGTTTTGGATGGGAGGGATGGGTCTCTGGACATTGACCATAGTCATGGAAGAAAAGAAAATGAGTCTCTAAATCAACACACATGCACTATAGATGGAATATTTGGCCTTTAGTGGATATGGGTGTCATTATTTGGTTTTATGCACTAAGGATGGGTCTCAGGGTCTTAACCACAGTAATGGGACAAAAGTGTAATAGAAACAAGTCTTAAACTACTACACATGCCCTTTAAAAGACATATTTAGCCTTAATATGGGATATATGTGCCATTAGACTATTTTATGCATTGAAGATTGTTCTCGAGGAATTGATCATGGTCATATAGGAACCATTATGAATATTTCTAGACAAGACAGTTCTGAAGACACTACCATGGTCCAAGGATAAATCCAATCTTCTAGGGATTAAATGATGTTTCTATGGTTCATGAACAAATGACAAAGTCCTAGACTATGACAAGCCCTATAAATGGAGTCTAAATGGTATAAGGGTGTCATTATAAGTTTGGGACTTTGATCATGGTCATGGAAGAAAAGGTAGGGTCTTAGGACCTAAATGAAGCTTTTATGGATCATGAGCTATAAATGAGTCCTTTAATCACCACACATGTCTTCTAGATGGGATATTTTGCCTCTAGGTTGGGTATGGGTTCCATTATGAGGTTATGTGCATTGAGGGTAGGTCTCTAGGTCTTAACCATGGGTATGGGTTCCATTATAAGGTTACATGAGGTTTCAATATTTGATATGCACTAAATCGCATGTGCGATATATCACATATGCGTTATATTGCATATGCGATTTAGTGATCATGTTATACAAACTGGTAATTAATAAAAAGCATATAATTCATTAGTAAAAAGCATAGAATTCATACTGCATATGCGTTAAAATGGACATGCGTTATATCGCATATGCGATATGTGTTGAATAAATAATCTTGGGTTACAGGCCGTGGGCTAGTTTTACTGTAGATAAAGACATAATTCTTGTGAACCCGTGCAGAGCGTACTGTTCAACCTGCAATTTAATCATTTATTACACTGATCCATAGGTTTTGTACAAGTTTGAATGGATTTCAATGGGGAATGTACGTAGTAGAGGTCGGAAGTCAGCAAGGAAGATGCTTACACCCGAAGAAGCTAAAAATAAGAAAGAAAAGAAGAGGGAACATTCAAGAAATCGTCGTCATTCATTGGATGAGCAAATAATTTCCATTCACACTCAACAGATACATGAGATAGAGGCTAAGGAATATATTGAAACTTTAATGCAAGATGGTTATAGCCAAGATGAAAATCTTGGTCCATTATTAAGCAGAAAGCCCCGTGAATAGTTCAATCATTATGTTTCTGACAAGACTCCACAACAACCATGCTAGGTGGTTCAATCTCCTAATTGAAGTTGTTAACCTGTATTGGATATAAACGTCACTCCAACATTTCCAACGACAAGAAATCTCGCATCAAAATGAAAGAGAAATCTTAAACGCATACAAGTGGACGAGAGAGAATTGACTTCCATGGAAGGTAAGGTGGCTAAACACACTATCCTTCGTCATTGTTCTGAAATAATGAAACAATATTTTGAACCAAAATCTGAAGCCGTTAAATGCCAATTGTTTTTAGCTTTGATTAATCAAGAAGTATCGCAACTGTTGAAAAAATGTTAGGCATAAGAACATTGAAGGATACCGAATCAAGTAATAACATTGTTAAATCTCTTGCTGCTGCATTCAGTTCGATTGGTAAAAAAAACCGTTCAAAAGATTGTAATGTGGCTCGCTGCGTATTGGCTGAATCAATTGTATGTAGATCCACAAGACAACGTCGTTTACTTAAATGCACATCACAAATTGTGCCTTTACATCCAAAGACACTTAAAAAATATTCAGTAAGAAGAGACAACCTTGATGTAGAGGGACAAATGGAAACATTATGGGAATTTAGCGGTAGGTTGCCCCACAAAGACATGAAGTTGGTCAAAACCCTGAAGGGACTAGTGCACACTTTTTGGCACGATAACACTAGGCCTTCTTCTAACACAAAGGATGTGTTAAAATGTTGTAGGGGTTCTATGAACAATGAACCTCATGTTAAACATTATCTTGACATGACACCAACTCAAGTGTTCGATATGTTTAAATTTTCCCATGTAGAGCTAAGGCTCGGGCAAAGATATTTTGAAAAATGCAAGCCTTGTTATGTTAGAATCAATACCATCCAAAACACTTGTTGTTCTAGATACCACATAGAGTTTGATCTATATTATCATACATTTGCGCATATACGTCATTTTTTGCATCCTAACCATGTGCAGGAATGCTCAAGTACAGTACCACCAATGTCATCTAGAGATTTCATCCCTAGCATAATATGTTTGAGGCAAGATGGGAAGACACATTACTTAAAACAATGTGTAGAGGGTTCTTGCAACAATTGTGGTGGGCTATCATTATGGTCTGATTGCATCCATGAGAGAGAAGATCAAGCATTTGGGAATGCAATTGTCGAGAAGAAGAACTATCAGTATGAGAAATATCAGTTACGTGATGGGAAAGAAAGCAAGAAGATTAAATTGCTACTTTATCCTCCTCTTCATCGACCCGTTATTTGATAATCAAAGGAAAAAAGAATGGTGGACTCAGTTTCATGCCTATCCATCTGAGTTGGTGCTTTATTAATGATTCCCTGTATAACTTAGCCTTGGTGAGAGAAGTCTCTAGCCTGAGGGGGGAGTGAGGCTCCCTCTTCTTCGAATCTTCTGTGATTCTTTCCCACCTCTCATCGATGGCTTCCTGAACTTCCTTGTACATGCATTGAAGGGTGAGGTCGAAATGTGTTACTACCTCCTGTTGTTTTTCAAGAAGGATGTGAATTAAATCATCATCTGTGGTGATAGTCCGATGGTCTTGAATTACTCTTTCAGGATGTGTTTCCTCACCCCTGATCCATACAGGGTTTTTCCACTCCTATGCAAGGTACAGGTGAGAATCTTGTGCTCTCTCTAACTTGTGGTTCATCCAGGAGTAGAGTGCTCTTAGCTGGAATTCGCCCATGTAGGGATTTGGCGACTAGTTCGATGAGCTCGGCACCACTAAGTTATGCAAGAAGAACTCGCATAATTGGTCTTTCTCCAATTCTGTGTAGCTAAGAGAAGTGTCAACGAACTCCTTCGGAGTGTTTAATTCTAGAGGCAGGCCTTGCTTTAGCCTATGTAGGTGAAATTCTCCCCACTTCTCCCTTAGGTAAACCGTATATATTCTATATGGTGGCCTGAGTCCCAATATATCATCATAGATCTTAGCAGTGGTAATCAATGTATCCTCTAATTGTCAGATTCTATGGTCTTTCTTAGCCAGCTCTTCCTAAGCTTTGCCCAATTTCTCCTTCAGTGCTAAATTTTGTTGCTCTGCCAGCTTTAATTCTCCTGTGCGCTGCATCTTCAAAATCTGGGTATTTTCATGTACAAACAATGCGGGTGCTGGTGAAGCTGGCTGGATTCTTTGGATCCTTGCTTCAATTTTTAATGCTGCCAACTCCTCCTTGTCTTTTGATAGTTCTATCGGTGCCTCGGCTAGTTGGTCATTGATTCCATGGTTTTCATTTTTATCAGGAGGATTCCATTGGAAAGCATCGTCTTCTTCTGGTGTAGTTGGGTCATCCTGGTCTACCCCGAAATCGTCATCATTAGATAATTTTTGAATTATAGGGCTGGGATATTTTTATACCTTCTTTGCATGCTCAATTTTGGGCTGTTGTGCAAACCTTTTACTTCACCGTTTTGACCCTTTCCTGCCAGCAGAAACCCCTGAGTCTTTTGGGCAGGAGGCATCCTTTGAATGCTTAATTCTAATCAGGGTGTTGGCCATAACTTCATTGTCGCTATCCAGGTCAATCTTTCGCTTAGCTCTCGACACAGATGTGGATTTTTCTTTTGATCTAGAAGCTAGGGGTATGCCTGGATTAGGTGTACCCCTCATTCTCTGCACATCTTTGGCTGAGACCAACACAAACTCCTCCCATGAGACTTCTGGAACCTGTACCATCAATTCTTCACAAATTATCAATTTGATTATCGCATGGTGGGATAGTGCATCTTATTTTCCCTGAACTACATTTTTTCTCTCATTTCTCCCAGACACTGAAGAAGATAATAGGGAATGTTGATGTTGTTATTTGGTGTAATATGGCCCCTATGTCTTAGAAGCTCAAACATTTGGAAGTGGAAGATCGGGACATAGCTAAGTCTCCCTGTGCACATTATGTATTTCAGAACGACAAAAGCTATCTCGTCCTAGGGTGCTGGAATGGTGATTCTTTTGACTCCATTCTTGTCTTCTTCATAGAATTCCCCCTGTCCGAAGAAGGATTCCTTTTTCATCTGGTTGGCTTTTCGGTCGTCTCTTCCCCAGTGTAGACCCATTGGCAGCCCTGTGTATTTTGCAATTGCCTCCTCGTCAAGTCTGATACGTAGTCCCCTTATTGTGTGACAAACTATTCATCTTTTATGTGTTTAAGGTTCTTGGCAAATTCTAAGGCCACTTCCGTATTAGATCCTCTCAGTCCCGAGATAAAGGACATCTAGCCTACATCACAGAGGATTGATAAAACCTATGGGTCTTCATAGATGGTCTAATGATCCTCCGGCTCACTCTTTTTGAACCCCTTCATCATTTTTTAATTTGCTAATATAATCAACAAACCACAAAGTTCTGAGTGGTGGCTGACTTACTTCAACTGGTCGGGATTGATCACGGGCTTGAGCGTATCTTGTTGGCTGAGTGACGATATGAACTTCTAGTTTGCTTGCTTATGAGAATCTTGCATTGCCAAATTGGGTATTTTCGTAGATTCCGCTGCCTTCTTTAGTTATTTTTACGGACTCATATTGATCATTGTGCATCATACTTGTTGAATTATACATTGCTTTCCATTAAGCATTCTACGTTTCTTTCCATCATTGTACATTGCGTTGCTACTTTGATCATTTGGAGATATAGTAGCTGGATCCAGAGGTTGTCATTCTCTGACATGTCTAATGTAGGTAATCGTGATTCTGTGAGTTTACTCTGAACCATGCCGCCGAAGTAACTTAAAAGCTATCCTCAGCTTTGGAAAATAAACATTTTGTGGGGGATTATGATTTGATTTGAAAATAAAACAAAGAGTTAAGTGATTACCTTATATGCTAGCATACCTCAGTCTATGATGCGTGCTTGATTGTATAGGAGCAGAATTATGTAGTTGAGTTCAACTGCCTCTGTAGTTAATTTGGGCATGTCGGTAGTTACACCTTTTATGATTCTCTTATGTCGGTTCCCTTGAAATTGGTGCATTTGCTTGCTTTAATTTTTGTGCAAGCTTTGTTGATATGACTTTTCATTGTATTCAACATTGCATTTGTACTCGTGCTCTGAACTTGGTTGACTTGATTTCTGTAGTGTTATATTTATGTTGTTCTGGCAAGCTTGAATTGATTGTTGGGTCGCTTGATTGTAGATTATGAAATTGTTGATATTGCTTGTTGGCTCTCTTGATTGATTTTTTTTTATATTTGTCTGTTATTCTTGTGCTGGCATTGTTCATTTCTTTGCTGCTAAATTTTTCTGGCTTGCTTAAAATATGGTTTCTAGTGCGCTTGAAACATGCTTTCTGGCTCACTTGAAACATGCTTTCTGGTTCTTCATAGCGATGGATCAAGTCCATAAATTTTGTTTGTGAAAACTTTAATGGATTTTTTGTTTTCCTCTCTTTTTTTTGTTTTTGTTTTCATTTTTTCTCCTTTCTTTTCTCTGTTTTTTCTCTTTTTCTTTTCTCTTTTTTCATTTTTCTCTTTTTTTTCATTTTTCTCTCTTTTTAAAAATTATTATTATTATTCTTTTGTAACTGGAATCATTGATGTTCTATGCTCTCTATCAGCATTAGACTTTGCTGATAGAGTTTCTGTGTGAACTCCTCTCCGGACTATGGTGTCTTATAGAGTTTGAGTCTCTGTGCATTCACCAACATGGAGAATTTTTCTTCATCTATTGTTGTAATTCTGACAGCTCCATTGTCATAGATATTTTTAATGATGTAGGGTCGAAGCCATCTGGGTGAGAGTTTTCCTTTAAAAGTGTGAAACCTGGAGTCATAAAGTAGTTCCTAATCACCTTATTTGAATTTCGTGTGCTTGATTTTTTTGTCATGCCATTTCTTCCTTTGCTGTTGGATGATTTCAGTGTGGCTAAGTGCTTGTTGGCGTTGCTCATCCAGTTGATTTAATTGCAGCATTCTTTCTTGTTGGATGTTTGAAAGTTCCATGTTTAACTTGGCTGCAATTCTCAATGTTTTGATTTCAAACTCAATGCACAACATTATTTTCTTTCCATAAACTAGCTCATATGGGGTGAATCCTGTTGTTGTCTTCCATGTGGTATTATAAGCCCAAACTACCTCACTTAATCTGTCTGCCCAATCTATTTTGTGCAGTTGTACTGTCTTTGTTAAGATTCTTTCTAGTTCTTTGTTTGTCACCCCAGCTTAACCATTAGCCCAAGGGTGGTAGGTGGAGGATTTTCAGTGTTTAAAATTATTTCTTCAAAGCAGGTCCTCTATGAGGTTGGATGTAAACTGTGTTCCTTGGTCAGAAACTAGCTCTCGTGGGACTCCAAATCTGTGGAATATTTTCTCTGTAAAAAATTTTGCCAAATTTATTTCACTTGCTGCTGCAAGTGCTGCTACTTCTGCCCACCTTGTAAGGTAGTTAGTGCATACTAGGATATAACTTTTTTTATTTGATTGTGGGTTGAATGGGCCAATGAAATCAAATCCCCATTTCTCGAATGCTTCCAAGGATATTTGTGGATGGAGGGGCATTTCTTCTCTTTGCGTAGGCTTCCCCATTCGTTGTCAGTCATCACAATGTGAAACATATTCATAGGAGTCCTTGTGGAGTGTTGGTCAATAATATCCAATTTGCAATATTTTATAGGCTGTTCTTTTTGCAACATCATGTCCTCCACATGTGTCATTGTGAGTGGCATGCATTATGTCATGGACTTCATCTTCTCTGATGCATATTCTACGTATTGGGTCTAGCCCTTTTTTGAAAAGCATTCCTTCTATCCATGTGTAAGTGGTAGGTTGCATTATGATTTTGTTCTTTTCTTGGTGGTTGTAATGTTGTGGGAATTTACCAGACACTAAGTAGTTTGCTATGTCAGCAAACCATGGGATTTTTGTTGAGATTGCAAAAAGGTGCTCATCTAGGAATTTATCATTTACCAATTCATTGTCTTGTCCATGGGTGAGTCTAGACAGAAAATCAGCTATTACATTGTGTTTTCTTGGCTTATCAAGAATTGTTATGTCAAACTCTTACAAGAGGAGTAGCCATATAATTATTCAAGCACTTGTATTAGGTTTATTCATAAGATACCTGATTGTTGAATGGTCAGTGTGGACAAAAACTTGGTATACAGTTATGTAGTGCCTGAATTTGCTTATGGCATGTATGACAGCCAAAAACTCCTTTTTTGTGACTTTATAATTTAATTATGCTCCTGCCAAGGTTTTTCTAATGTAGTATATGGAATACGGTCTCTTTTCTTTCTCTTTCCCAAGGACTAATCCAATGGCCTTATCTGAAGCATTAGAATGTATGTGGAATGGTAGTGTCCAATTCAGTCCCTGGAGTACTGGGGCTGTAATTGTCTTCTCTTTTATATTTTCAAATGCTGACATACAATGCTTCGTCCAAATGAATTCTGTATCTTTAGTGAGAAGAACAAAAATTGGTGGAGCAATTTCGCTATAACTTTCAATAAATCTTTTGTAGTAGCCTGTTTTCCCAAGAAAACTTCTCACATCTCTTTGTTTAACAGGTGGTGGCAGTGTTCTGATGACTATGACTTTTGCTTGATCAACTTTAATTCCTCTATGTGAGATATGGTGTCCAAGCACGATTCCTTCTTACATCAACATTATGCATTTATCATTGTTCAGACATAAGTTCATCTCGACGCATTTTTTCAAGACTAATTCTAGATGTTTTAATGCCCGATCGGTTATATCATTATAATCATCTATCTAGTTATGATACTCTAGGTCTGTAAACTTTCTTGTTGGAGGATAAATCATGATTTTCTTCCTAGATTTCCCACTGGTGATTGTCATGTTGCCCGATCTGCAACTTATATAGGCGTCTACAGTTTCTAGCCAAGGTCTCCCTAGTATTATTGGGTACCCGCTGAGTTTACTTTTCACTTCAATGACTATGAAGTCAGCTGGGTACTCCTAAGGTTCTATATTGATAATGATGTCTCTGAGCATTCCTTCAGTTTTTAAAGTTGATGTGTCAGCAAGCTGTAGTACAATAGTTGTTGGTCTAACCATCAATTGGATTCCTAGGGCTATCATTGTGTCCTTGGTCATCACATTGATTGTAGCCCCTAAATCATTTAGGATGCTACAAATATGTATGTTATTGATGGTTACGTTGACTACTAGACTGCCTGGATCAAGGGATTTGGGGTTGACAATGACACCCAACTCTAAACCTACTAACTGGCCTACTACGTTTATAGTTGGTGGGTCACGTCTTCTTCTGCCAGGTATTTTTAAGCAATTCTCTTTAATAAACTTCTTACTTATTGGCACATTGCTTATGGCTTGTAAAATGGGTATTTGTATGTTCAAATGATTCAAATCGATTAGGATAGCATTATCCTCCTCCTCTTTGGTGCTTCGAATGAGTTTTTCAGGTAATGGAGGGTTTCTATTTTGTATGTGTGGCCGAATTTCTTCTTCCCGAGGGTTTGTCTCATCTAGATGCTAAATTTCAGGTTGTGTTGTTTGTTCGTGATCTACATTTCCTTGATTATTTTGTGTGTGTGTGTTTTGTAATGTTTTCCTAGACCTAAGATTGATTTCATTTATTTCCAGTGTATCCACAACATAAGTTGTAAATTGCACCATTTCAGTATTATAGGCTTGTTGTTGTCCTTCCCTATTGTTGTTTGGGTTTGGAATCGGCTGGGAAGGAATTGGAGGTGGTCTAGGAGGTGGTTGGTTCCATGGGGATGACATGATGAGTGGCTTTTGCAATGGATCCCTCCAGTTCGATGAATAAGGATATATATTTCCATAATTCATTGTTGGCTGAGCAAAAAATGGAGGGTATGGAGAATAAGATTGTGTGTAATAAGGCTATTGATATGGTACTTGAATTTGCTACCACTGGTTTGGAGTTGGCTAAGATGGCCATGCGGCTGGTGCTGAGTTCCAATTTCGTTGATCGCTTCCCTGATTAAAGTAGGCTTGGTTATTGGGTTGGAAAGGCCTGACAAAATTATTTCTTCTTTGATTAACAAAACAGAGTTGTTCTATTGCACGTTAAGTTGTGGGATCTTGGATGGAATCTTTGCATGATGGAAATAGAGGGCATTTATCAGTGGAGTGATTGTCAGTGCAGAGGCCACATATTTCTATGGTTGTCTTTGTGCACTGCCCCTTTTCATGTTTCTTTCTGCAGCATGGGAAAAATACTACCAATGCTTGGTTTATCTTGTCCTGTTTCTTCTTTCTTTTGAGTGCATCAAGTTACATGGCTAGGGATTGAAGAATATTCATTTTCATATCATCAACAGGGTTCCCTAAATCAGACATTGTGAGGTTTTGTCTTGAAGATGTTGATTCCCCAGTAAATGGATGTGAATCCCTTGTCCCACTTTTACCTTTTCTGGATCTAGAATAGTTCTTGAATATTTGTAGGATTTGGTCATATGTTTTCTGGAATATATCCCCATATCCTAGAAGGTTCAAGAATTCCATATTTTCTCCTTTGATTCCCCTAAGAAGGACAAGTTTCAGTGATTCTTGGTCTAAGGTGCAGTGACTAGCTCGTTTGTAACTGAGTTGAAAGCGTTGTGCATAGTCTTCTAGGGATTCTCTTTCTCCTTGTTGCATTCTGAAGATTTCATCTCTTGTATATTTTGCCTTACAATAGGTCCTGTATTTTTCTAGGAAGGTTTATTTAATTTGGTCCCAGATGAAAATGTTGTTTCCTTCTAGGCTCATAAACCATCTGAGTGATAGATCTCTCAATGTGGAAGGAAAGAGTCTTATTTTTTGTGCATTAGTAGTGTAACCAAATGACCTACAAACTACCTCAAATTCAAATAGTAATCTGTCAGGATCTTCTGAGGTTAAGCCATGGAAGTTTGGCAGGTTATTAGGGCTAATATTCTTCATCCTGGCATCTGAAAGAGGTACACTAATGGGAAAAGTGAACAATTCTCTAGGCTCATCTTCTTCTTCTGCCATAGGAGTGTTTGAGCTAGATCTAGCAAAGAAGTTATCTTGGTTTGGATCATAGCTAGAATTAGTTTCATCTTCAGAGTTAAGGAATTCAAATCGGGAATGATCAGAACTGCTGTTACTCATAGGGCGGTTAGGAAAAAAGCGTCCAAATCTATCTCTCTGTCGTCGAGGCATTCATGGTAAAAGAAATTTAATTTTGTGTTTTTTTTCAAGATGTCTTCTATAGATTAAGCTCATCCCTGGCAACGGCGCCAAAAAGTGGTGGAATCCAAGAATGGATACCTAATTAGGGTAGCTACACTGGAGGTATACTTTAATTATCGATCAGGGAGCGTACAAACTTAAGAGGTGTTAAGCACTGTATGTTCTCTATAGGATGATCTTCATCGTTCAGGGTGTGTGAATGTATCCTAAAGGTTTCTTTGCTGAAAATGGAAAATAGAAGTCTTGCTCTAAAACTAAGAAGTTGAAAATATGAAAGGATGCAAATCTGTAACCTAATTATATTGAAGACTTAATTAGAAATTAAATGTTGAAAACTTGAAATTTAGTCTAGGAATGAAATGCTGAAAGCTTGTCAAATCTAATCTAAGAATCAAATACTGAAAGATGGAAATCTAATCTAAGAATTGAATACTAAAAGCTTGAAATCTAATCTAAGAATTGAATACTGAAAATCAATCAAACTTTTATCTATTCAAATCAAGTACCAAAAGTGATGATCATTACTCTATTCAAATCAAAGAGCTGAAACAATTAATCTTCTATGCGATCGAACTCAGATAAGGGAAATATGCATGGAATTGCAGATCCGAATCATTGTCTAGAATTAATATAAAATGATGTAAACTAGAGGTAAAATATGCCTGCGCAAAATGCATGTACAAGACTACGGAACACATGTTACAGAACTACAGAATCGGTATTATCAAAGTACACGGAAAAATCATTGAACTAAAATAAGAATCCGTTGTTCAAACCATTATCAAATTACTTCACATATTATGATGATTAAACCAATTAGGAAAACACATGAGAAATACCTGAAGTAAAACAAGGCTCCTAATCTACATGTTGAGGGGCCCCTCCCCAACCCGTATTTCAGGAGTGGAAAAGACTTATAAACTCAAATCTTGAAATAACGCCAGTATTCCATTATCAAAATCATAACTTCATGTCTTAGAAAAGTCTTAGAACAAAATTGTCTCGAATAAAATATACTGAATATGAGTTCGACAACAATTTCAATAGGAACCCCATGCTACTCAAGAGGTTCATATATATATATATATATATTCTGAATCATAACCTAACTCTATGCTTTCAATACTGATCTTGCTAAATAGGAGTTTTCTTCTATAAATCAGGAAAATGGGGCGCTTAGCCAATTGTGGTCTTTTAGTCTTTGAGCTGGATTTGCTTGTTGTCTCCTAGATCACCTACGCCTGCTCATACATACTTATTTTTGTATAATTAGCTCATAAAAACGACTTTAAACATGAAAGAATAATCTCTAAACTACTTTATTAAATAATCAAAACAAATGCATTATTCCCACAAACAGATGTATTTTCCTTATCCATTCTTGTGCTTGTGTGGCATAAAAAGGCTCTAGACTACCTAATTTGGGGCTCATCAAGGATCATAGAAGCATACTCGGAAACACACATGATCCAATTACGGGATGGTCAATCCCTATCAATTTAGGACATAAATCCAAGGACGATGCAATCCTATCACGTATATTTTGAACTGAACGTTCTGGGATGATGCAATCCTATCATGTACATTTTGAACCAAACATTCAGGGATGATGCAATCCTATCATGTACATTTTTAACCAAATGTTCAGGGATGATGCAATCCTATCACATACATTTTGAACCAAATGTTCAGGGATGATGTTATCCTATCACGTACATTTTCAACCAAACGTTCAGGGATTATGCAATCCTATCATGTACATTTTGAACCAAACATTTAGTGATGATGCAATCCTATCACGTACATTTTCAACCAACCGTTTAGGGATGATGCAATCCCACCACTTACAGGATGGTTAATCCTGATCTCTTTAGGACATAAAGTCCAGGGATGATACAATCCACTCGTCCACTTAGACAAAGTCTAAGGACCACACATCGACCTCATCGTCGGAATAGGTAACCTCATCATCGGAACAGGTAACCTCATCATCGATACAATATCCTCATCAATACATGTATCTTGTGATGAACCTGCAATAATTAATTAATGCAAATACACAAGATATCAGAAATAATAGAACTCATAATCACTTTTATATTGATCACGGGCCACTTTGAGGGGGAAACCTCCTTTGAGCAAGCTCAATACAATTAACTTCACAGTGCCTTCAATGACCTCAACACACAATTATATACTAAGTCTATGCCCAATACTATGAGTCAAAACCATGGGACATATAATACTACAGGACGACTTACAAAGCATATGCATCCAATACTATGGGTCAATACTATGGGCTAATATAAACTACGGATCAACAAATACTATGGGACGACTTACAAAGCATATGCGTCCAACAACAATATACTAGCATAGTAAAGAGAAGGGTTGACATAGGTTCCTAACATCCACTCTCCCTTAGAAAAAGCTTTGTCCTCAAAGCTTTGGTTGGAGAAATTGCTGCAGAATCTGAAGGAGTGGTTCCCCGGTAGCATCCTCGGGTTGCATTTTGGGCCACTGACGCTGTTGGAGTGTCAAAGAGGATTGCTTGGAAGGATGTAGATGAAGAAGAACCCTGTCAACTGTGTGGAAAATGATCTCAGAACGGTGCTGATCGGCTTGTTGTTTCAGGTGAATTTTGGCCATGTGAAGATTTTCCTATAGAATGAGAAGAATCTGATCGCAGTTTCGAAGAACTGAGTCAATTTCCTTAACTGGGGAGCTGCTAAGGGTGTATGGAAGAAGAACTGGCGGTGTTTTTCCATAGACTGCTTCATACGGTGTCCTTTGAGATGTGGTATTGTACCACCAGAGCGCTGCTAGGAAATACATAGAAATAGTTGGCCAAAGTTGTGTAGGGATGGGCAAGGGATTGAGCAATCTCGAAAGGAGTGTCATTTCACCCTTGTTGACTTGGAAAGTATCATCGTCAGCCACCATCTATTGAATTGTCATTTTTAGTCCCTGCCAAAAGAAGTTACATTGTTCTCAATCATACATTTTGCAGAACCCAGAGTGCCCTGTTGATGAAGAAGCATGGAGTTCATAGAAGAGATAGCCCTGTTGAACATATTGCAACCAATTTGGAACAAGCAGAGAAAGAGATGTAAGAGAAACTAGGTCATCAATTGTGCGAGAAGGAGCATCTTCCACCATATTGTCCTTACCCTTATTGTAAGTGATCACATAGGGATAACCCATGAGTTGGATAACCCATTTCAGGTGTGTTGGGGAGGAGACCCATTGTTCTAGAAAATTTTCCAGACTCTGGAGATCAGTCTTGATGCAGAAAGAATTCCCTAATAGGTATGGCTGCCACTTCTGTACTGCATGCAAAATAGCCATCATTTCCTACTGAGAGGTAGATGTGGCTAAATGCTTACCGGGAAGGTCTCTTGAAGGCAGCAAGCGCATTGGTTCAACAAATATACCTGCATATCTATCCAAGGAAGTAGTGGAGACTGTTGATGGGTGCATCTGAATGGAATTGAGCTGAGTGATGACACCATGTGAATTCTTCTTAAGGATTTTTTCCAGGTGATGTGAACTGATGATGCAGAGAGACCCTGGTTATAAGCCCATAAATTTGTGTTGTGCCCCATTGACTTTAAACTGCATCCAAAGTTCAGCAAAATCCCATAAGATGGGGCCAAGTGTGCATAACCATTAAATGCCCAAAACCACATCACATCCGCCTAAGGACAAGGCAAACATGTCAGAGCGTAGGTTATAATCTTCCATAAAGATACGCACATTGTGACACTTCCCATTGCAAGGTAAGGTGCCCCCATTAGCAACCATGACTTCAAAGTTGGAGCAAGGATGGACAAAACAATCAGCCTGTTTGGCAATCCAAGGGTCAATGAAGTTATGAGTGCTACCAGAATCAATGAGTATGGTAAGAGGGATCTTCTTGAAGTATCCCTTGACCCGCATTGTTTGTGGGGTGGTGACGCCGGTTACAGCATGGAGAGAGATCTCGGGTGGTTTGTCCTGAGATGGGGTGTCAACAGGCGGGTGTTGAATGTCGACCTGATCATCTACTGTATCTGTAGGTTCTTCACCAAGTTCTAAGGCAGGTGGAGAATCCACATCCAAGAGATAGAGCTTTTGTTGAACACATCTATGTCCCCGAGTGAATTTCTCATCACAATTATAGCAAATCCCTTTTTCTTGGCGTGCCTGCATTTCTATTTCAGACAAATGCTCGATAGGAGTTGGTTGAGGAGAAGGCGTGATGGGAGGTCGTTGGGAACCCATATTTCTGAAGGGAACAAAGGTGGGTTTGGAGCATTGTTGAGCTGCGATCTTGTCCTTGGCCAGCTTAGCCAACCCTAGGACTTCCATCATTGTGTTGGGACAAAACATTTTGACCTCTAAGTGGATTTCATCTTTGAGACCACTGATAAAACAAATCCTGTAGAATTCATCAGACAATCCTTCTGTGTGATTGGCCAATTTCTCAAATTCTGTCTGATACTCTCTCACTATGCCAATTTGGTGAAGTTTAGTGAGTGCTCCTGTGAAATCATCAAAATCACTAGGACCAAATCGTGGCAAAATGAGGTGGCAAAAATCTGTCCAGTTTGGCTCGGAATGAGCTTTGATGTACCAACGGTACCATTGAAGGGCTTCCTGTTCCAAATGAAAGGATGCAAGTGGAACTTTCTGGGCATCAGAAGTATTATGCAGACTGAAATATTGTTCTGCTCGATATATCCATCCAGTCGAATCAGTACCATTGAAGCGAGGAAAATCAAGCTTCGACCCACGAAAATTGTTGGAAGAAAAGAACCCGGTGGCTGCAAAAGATTCTGCCTGTCTGGTATTGTTCATGGCTGAATGTTGAAGATGGAGGCTAAGAAATTTTTCGTCCAGATCTTGGAGTTTGGTTTGGATGGCTGCAAGTGCTTCCTCCATGGTGTGTGCTCCTGCACGGGTGACAACCATAACTAGGTTTTTTTTTGTTTTGTTGGAATGGGTAGAAAAACACAAACAGAAGCTGATTTAGTAAAGGGAAGTTTGGATTGGGGAAACAATCTGATGGGTAATTGGGTTTGACTAGATTTTGGACACTATCGAAAGGACACGAAAGCAAAAAGGGGTATTTCAGAAGTGAGGTGATAGAATGAGAAAATTTGGCATAGAGGGATAAAGAAGCAGAATTCAGAAAGGAACTCTGTGGTAAAATTTGAAGGTGATTGGGTGAAATCTGAGGAAGTTATGGCAAACCCTAAAAATAGACAAATGTGGGCTTTCGGGCTTTGGCAAGGGGAATTGGGGATAGGGTCCTCAGGAATGAAAGATGCAAAATGGGATGACAGGGGTTCCCAGAAAATTTCAAGGGAAACATAGTGAAAAAAAGGGACATATGGAGATAAAACTGAATTTTATACCCTTTTTTTTTTTCACAGAAATGGATCGGCAATAGCGGCGTGGAAGGGATCCGAAACATATGGATCTGCAACGGTGTGGAAGGGATCGAAAATGGCTGGATCTGAAACGGCGACTGGATTTGGAACGACTTTCATAATAGATCTGAAATGGCTGGATCTAGAGCGGAAGTGATCGGCAATAGTTCAACTGAAAATAGATATGGACCCCAGGTATGTACGGCTTCCTAACAGTTCAGGTGTTTCACTCGGCCACCAATGTTGTCTGATGGCTAGAATATTCGGGAAGTACCCCTCACTCCACGGCTCAGGTAAAACTGATAACCGATTTACCACAAACGACAGCTCTTTGTTTACCTCACGGGTGGGAACTAGTCAATCAGGTAGGCGTCGTTGCCCTTTTTGCTGGCAGGTCCTCTCAATGGGCCAGCTACTTTGGGGTTCCTGTGGTACTCCTCACAATGAGTTTTAGGGCTTATGCCCAAGTACTTCCCACAGTTAAGCGGATAGGGATTATTCCCAAATCCAAAGCTGCAACATATGCGAAAAAAAAAAATTTGGCAGAAATTCCACCCAACGAGCCCAAGAAAGTGCTCTAATACTAGATGTGATGAACCTGCAATAATTAATTAATGCAAATACACAAGATATCAGAAATAATAGAACTCAGAATCACTTTTATATTGATCATGGGCCACTTCGAGGTGGCAAACTCCTCTGAGCAAGCTCAATACAATTAACTTCACGATGCCTTCAATGACCTCAACACACACTTATATACTAATTCTATGCCTAATACTATGAGTCAAAACCATGGGACATATAATACTACGGGACGACTTACAAAGCATATGCATCCAATACTATGGGCTAATATAAACTACGGATCAACAAATACTAAGGGACGACTTACAAAGCATATGCATCCAACAACAATATACTATCATAGTAAAGAGAAGGGTTGACATATGTTCCTAACATATCTTCATTATTGACCTTATCATCGATAAAGGAAATCTCATCATTAGTACAGGTATCCACATGATACCAACATCCAAATATCATCATCGACCATATCACTCCCCCTTTCGGGGAGGGTCCTTCTGAATGACACCAAGCTTGTCTTGGAAATACTCAAACTTTACTCGAGACAGAGGTTTGGTCAATATATCAGCAAATTGTTCATCAATGCTCACATACTCAAGCTTGATATCTCCTTTCTGCACCATATCCCATATATAAAAATATCGTATCTTTATGTGCTTTGACCTATCATGGAACACTGGATTCTCTATCATCTTGATACAACTCTGGTTGTCACAGAGGATCACAGTGGGGTCCATCTCTAAGCCAAACAATCCCGATAACAACTTCTGAAGCCATATCGCTTCACAACTAGCAGAGAAAGCAGCTATATATTCCGCTTCAGCTATGCTAAGAGCCACACTAGACTACATCCTGCTAAACCCCGAGATCATAGCAGATCCCAGACAATAACATCCGTTCAATGTGATCTTCCTGTTTGATACACTTCCTTCCCAATCAACATTTGTGTAGACATACAATCTGAAGTCATGATCTCCAAGGTAATGTAGACCAAAGTCTATCGTATGCTTTAGGTAACTCATCACATGCTTTGCATCTATCAGGTGATCACGTCTAGTTCTACTAGATACTAACTCAAGGTGTTTATAGCAAATCATATATCTGGCCTAGTATTCGTCAGATACATCAATAACCCAATAATTTGTTTGTATAGAGTCACATCCTCTAACTATGATATGTCATCACCTAACAACTTCAAGGTTGAATCCAAGGGAGTGGCCATGGCTTTGCATTCCAACATATCAAATCTTTTCAAGATTTCCACAACATACTTTTCCTAGTTGAGAAAGATTCCTTTTGGGTCTTGCGATACTTCCAGACCTAGGAAGTAATGCATCAATCCAAGATCTTTCATCTCAAACTCTGTAGAGCACTTCTTTTTGCACTTGACAATATGTTTCTCATTTCCAGTCAAAAATAGATCATCCACATATAGCAATAATATGACAGGTTCATCATCCATAAACTTGAGGTAAAGATTAGGATCAGCTTTACTCTTGGTAAAGCCCAAGCTTGTTAAGAAACTGTCAATTCTTCCATACCAAGCTCTGGGAGCTTGTTTCAACCCATACAAAGCCTTCTTTAGTTCGCATGCATGGGTTCTTCTATCTTCAACCTCAAATCCTTGTGGTTGGTCTATGTGCACTTCCTCCTCAATCACACCGTTCAGTAAAGCTGTCTTCACATCCATTTGGTGTAATTCTCACTTCATCATGGATGCAAGTGCCATGATGGTTCCAATGGAAGTGTACCTTGAAACTGGTGCAAATGTCTCTTCATAGTCATGTTGATGCCTCGGATATCGTAGCATCAATCATAAAGGGATTCTCCCCGAGAGATGGTCCCAATTAGACTATCTCCCGTTTG
Source organism: Larix kaempferi (assembly GCA_027924585.1). Classification (NCBI taxonomy): domain Eukaryota; kingdom Viridiplantae; phylum Streptophyta; class Pinopsida; order Pinales; family Pinaceae; genus Larix; species Larix kaempferi. Next base: position 6,437,818 of record BSBM01000809.1, on the reverse strand, counting down.
GTGTAGGGAATCCGTCCGGTTAGCGGTTCCGGCAACCGTGGTTTTGGACTTTAAATCCGATTCTACCGGTTATGGCCCGATCCACCTTTCTTTTGGGTTTTATGTCTTTTATGTGAGTTGTAAATGCCTAAATTATACTTAATCTAAATGCAATTAAAACAGATCTAATTCTAGAAACTGGAATACATCTATCTATCCCTGCAGGGAACACGCTCAAGGGAGGAGCAATCAGCTGTAACAAATATCGCAAATAAAGAACAGATAGCTATTATTTTTCACAATTAAAGCTACAGCAAGATAAAGATATTGAGAAGATAGCTTCTCATTCAACATGGAACGCATTAATTGCTCATAAAACAGAAAAGGTAAAAAAGTTTATTTAATCTACGTAGAAGGATGAATAAACAAATCTAAATGTAACAAAACTGGAATTAAAATTAAAGATCCCTGCAAGGATCAATTTAAAGGCATGAACAATGAGCAATATGAGTTATCCCGAAGAAAGAACAGTTAGCCATTCGATCTAGACAAAGAAATCTACAGCAATGCATTTCATTGTTCACAAAATAGAGAAAACGCATGCCCAGGGAGGAGCAAAATCATTAATACAAAGAAATAATTCAGGTGATAAGAACGATCTCACATTATAGAACAGCAGCCATTAGAATAGTCCAACATACAGCCGGCCAACATCCCAGGCAAAACGTCCGTCTCCCGTGGCTTCTATTAGAAAAATCAATTTTACAAACCCGATACAAGATAGCTCATATCGTTTGCCAAAATTTCATTCCCTGCCAAAAGTCCTGTCTAATCTTTCCTAGATGCTATTTATAGATACAAATTTGCCCTTTGGGCTGACACCTAGCATTCTCCACCTGTCATTTACAGGAATTTCCACTATAATCGACCACCAAAATGGCCACTTCCTTTACAAAAATATTTTGACAAAATTAGGGACAGCTGTCCCATGGCTTATGCCTTACATATTCAAAATATACATAACAGAAAATTTGCTAACATCAAAGCTTTCCCTGCTGGGCACGTGTCTGGCTGAAGAGAGTGGTTCAACTGAATTCAGTTTGCTTCATTCATGTGTGTGAGCTTCTGCTGGCAAAGGGTCGCCCAAGTTAATTGTCACTGATGCTGCCTGGGAAGAGGCCCTCGAAACCCCTGTTGATGCTGCTCCTAATTGGGAAGGGGGAATTGAACTGGCCAGACTTTCTGTCATTGCTGGGGAAGAGGCTGCTGGGAGAGAGGCTGCTGGACCTACTGATGCTCCTGCTGCTGCTGTGGCTTTCCTGTCCTCCTCTGCTATGTAGCTGTGCCACACACCAGTGTCCCTTATGATTATGTTTGCTGCAGCAGGAAATAGGATTTTCTGAGAAGTCACATTCTTCCCGAGCTCTGTTTTGATGCTTTGGACTTCTGCTTCAGCAGCTTGATGCGCTCCCTTCAGCAGATGGTTGTGAAGTGTTGATGAACCGATATAATGCTGGAGATCATCCATGGCCAGGACATCAATGCTTTTCACATACTCCATCTGGACGCCTAGATCTTCTTTAAGTTGAGACAACCGCTGCTCCTTTTCCGGGAAGTCTTCTAGGGTCTGAGGGAAACTCAATGTGCAGTTGTCATGAACTCCTTTGAGCTTTTGGTATAGGTTGTTGATTTTATCTGCTGTCCTCTGCACACTGGTTATTAGCTTATTGGCACAGTTCCTGCCAAACTCCAACAAGGCTATATCTTCATTAAAATCGTCCACGGCCTTAAAAGGAAGATGCGGGGGGAAACCTCCTTTCCCTTCTCTCCATGCCATCTGACTTATGACATTTGCCTTGACACAGGTATTCTTAGCTTTGAGCCTGTGGGATTCCACATTAATTTCTTTTAATCTGACTGTCATGGCCTTGAGTTTGCAAACCTCGTCAGTGATCAGCTCCTGCGTGTCATTTATTTGCTTCAGAATGCCGCAGGATAGCTCATGAAAGGGAGCCAAGTCCATCGTTTTGCTCTCAGCCTGCTCTAACCGCTCAGCTAATGTTTGCTTATCTGCTTCTAGCTGATAGGCCTTTTCTTCGGCACCATTCTTCTCGGCTTCCACAATCATCATTTGAAGTGTTAGCTGGTCCTTTTCCTCCTCCAGCTGGCTGTACTTGTTTGACAGCTCCTTATGCTCAGCGTACAAGCAATTATACTTGTTTACTACCATATCTCTTTGGGCTTGCTCATTAGCCACATTTTGTTGCAGCGTGCGTGCTCTCTTCTTTGTCAATATATTTTCTTTAACTATAACGTATACATTGGCAAATGATGCCTTTGTTGTCGCTATAACTGCGGACGCCATAGCAATGGGATCTTGATCCGTGTTCTGCATGACGGTGACCTCCCGGTGGGTAACAATGTCTTCATGGAAAGGAATTTTAATCCTCTCTTCTGATTGGAGGACCATTGCTTTTCTTTTCTTATCATATACAAACTCATTCCATTTGGACACCGTACGCTTTCCTGATGGAGTGTATGGGACAATTGGTCGGTTTATGATGTCTATGTCCTCTTCCATAGGTGGGGTCCGGACTTCCTGAGCAGGGTTTCCTCCTTCATTTTGGGCACCAGAGCCACCTACTTGAGAGGTGTCTATTTCCATCTCCTGCATACCGGATCCACCTGCCTCGGCATCTTCCCTTGTCTTCAATTCTTCCTCCGCCTTCTTCCTTGCCTCAGCTTGCTCAGTCTCTGCTTCTTTCTGCTTTTGGGCTTCTTTAGCCTCTTTCCGCAGTCTTTCATTTTCAGCTTCTTGTTGCTTTCTTGCTTCCTCGGTTTCCCGCTGTAACCTCGCCTCTTCTCTTAATCTGAGCTCTTCCTGAGCTCGGGCATCCTCAGCTTCTTTCTCCTTTTGCTGGATGGTCTTCTGGGCCTTGGTTGAGCTAGAGCTTGCTCCAGCACCTTGGCGACAGATCCGTAGCTCAGTCATGTTGCTGATACCTCTGAATGCCTCCTCCTCGGCATCGGGGTAATGCGAGTATTCAAAATGAGCGTAGATGTCCTTGCAATGCTCGACCACTTTACCCTTTCTGTCGTTCCTGTGGAAGATGACCTCACCGAAGTGGAAGGCCTTCAACTCTTGAACAAATTCGTCGGCAGAGGCCACCCCTGAAAACTTGTAAGCACCTATACAGAAAGGTAGGGGGGGAAAGGAAGCCTTGTGTTGCTTGTGGAGGAATGCTCCAATCCCATCCAAGAAGAGTTGTCTTACTGCTTCCTTGAGCACCACATAGTCTGTGGCATACTGCGGCAATATGTATGGGGGCTTAGTCCCTCCAAACATTCTCAGGTAGGTACCTTGTCCTGAAAAGTAAAAGTCCCCATAATCCCCAAGGACTTCCAAAGCATTTTCTGACAGGCAATTTGGTTCTTCCTTGAACATTTTCTCGTATAGGGGCATGATGAACCCCTCACAGATGAGTTTGTAGCTGGGCTTGTAATTCTGAGCCCACAACATCTTGAATGCGATGTAGACCGGGGCGGTGGCCCTATCCCATGTACAACCCAATTTGGGGAACTCTATCTTGGCCAAAATACAATCTATCAGATATGAAGACATGAAGAATTCAGCCTTCTTCAAGGCTAGCCCTGACTTAGCAGCACTTATCATCGAGGCCAGACTTCTGACAGGATAGTGGCCCAGTCAAACACTGTTCCTTGAAATGCCACATAGTGAATGATAGGGACCCACTGAATCTTGTATACTGTGCCATCGGGCATGCCGAAGATTCTGCACAGCATCAGGGCAATCAATCTATAAGGAGCTCTTAGATTCTATACGTCATACTCCTCACTCCCTTTCTTCCTCAAATGCTTCCCTGCCACCAGTAGCTTCTTGGCCATCTCGATGTTGTTCATCTGGCTTAACCATTCATCAGTCAGAGCTTGTTGGGCACGGGGAAATCTGTAGGCTGCCGCAAGATATGCGGGTTGAAATGAGGCGATAGCCACTTTCCCGCTATCATTTATCACTCTTCCTTCAGCATCGGCATGTTGGAGTATCCATCCGATCACTTCAGCACAGGGGAACAGCTCAGGGCGGGTAGCGGCTCTAGTTATGCCTCAGGCTCTGATATTGAGATAGATTGGTGCTTCCTCTAGCAACATATCTGGGATTTCTTGGTCCCGGATCATTCTATAGATGTCACCCCATCTGATTTCTGGAGGGACACCAGTGGTGCACCTAGTGTCTTGGAGTGAAGTTTCAGCTTTAAGAGGGGTAGGTTTCTTTTCTGTCATCTTAGCTTTCTTTTTACCGGTCTTCGGCATCTTGACTTATCCCTGACAACATCCATATCAAAGTCATCATTTGAGCAACAGATTGTTGGTTTTAACGGAGACATCATTGTTTTAATATATTAATAAGATAAGTACAATGAAGCTGTATATTTAGGAAGCAAACACTATTTGAACATGAAACACAAATTGAAACACTTGAATCTCCTAAAAGGACGAGTTTGGAATGCTCCTGAGGGGTAGGCTATGTTGTGGATACATTTTGTTCTCGGACCGATAGGCGATTTGCGGAAGCAATTGGCTTTCGGTTCTGCCCTGGGAAAAGATGATCTTCGTCTTAGCAGGGAAATGATTATAAAAATTAGCCCCCCCCATTTTTTGAAGGGGCAAGTTTGGGATGCTCCCGTGGAGACAAGCGCATTGCGGAAGCAACGTGCTTTCGGTTTGGCCCTTGGGAACGGATAGGATAGCTTTCGTCATTGCTGTGGTTTGGAAGGCCCGTGGCGGGTAAGCTCGGGTAGGCAGACTTTGTGCCGAAAAGGAAACCCCTTTCGCATTTACGATTAGGCGAGGGCATCCGAATGCTAATGTCATTTGCGGCACTTGCCGAGGTGTTCCATGGGGAGTAGTTCGAGCGAGGGTGATGGCGCCGGAGACACATGGACGGAAAAAGTTCGAGCGGCGATGGTGTTGGGTCTGGCTGGCGTAGCTTGTGTGCTCGCGGGTTCTGAACAGGGGCCGTGGCACCGGTTCTAAGATTTGAAATGAGCAGAGGTTTCGCAGTTTACGAAAAGGCCCGGGGTTTTATGGCTTAATCTCTCGGCCGGGGATATGCAACGTCGATGGGCTTCAGTATTTTCAATAGACGACGAGGCACGCGGCTCGGAAAAAGGAACATGTTAACCGTCTACCCACCAATGTTTATCCTATTTCTGCTAAAAACGAGGAGAACTTGATTCAACCGTATTTGACGGGAAAAATCGCCCGTGACGGGCGTTTTGCTCGTCAAAACCCCACCTATGCCCATCAATTTCAAAATACAGCTAACTCAATAGCAAAATACGACGTGTAGGGAGATGGATTTACAGTTAAGATCCTACCTGGCACCCATGAAAACGCTAACTGAGGTGGCTGTGAAACGTGTTCGAGCAATCCGAGCTGGAGCGGTTCGCGCGGCGTCCAACCAATCGTCCAAATTGAAAAATTAACAATGTGTTGGCTCGTACCCCCCACCCCCTATTTAAATCGAACTGGCACGTGCGAGCATTCAATTGGGTGGGTGGCGCAATTAAAATGCGGCTTAAATTCGTCGCCCGTAGAGGTCACGTCAAAAGGTCTCGATCCGTGTGCGACCGCCATTCGCGGGACCATCTTGCGAGTCACACCCGCCGTTGCGGAAGGATAGAGGGGAAGTTCTCGCTGTTTCGGGACGCGTCGTGGAAGGGAAACTTGAAACCTTCCGCAAAAGAGACCCGCGATGCGGATGCATAACGTCAAGGCTTCCGCCGTTTCGGGAGCTATTCGCGAAAGGTTTCCGCAAACCAAAACTTTCTAAGTCTCGTTGCTTTTCGGGAAGATATGGCGAAGGCTCCCGCTAGTTTCGGAAGGAAAATCTGAAGGCTTCCGCGTTTCCGGAAGTCGAGGCGAACTTTTCGCGGTTTTGGGAGGATATGGTGAAGGCTCCCGGTATCTTCGGAAAGCTTTCGTGAATGGCCTCCGCCGTTTCGGAAGAAAAATCTGAAGGCTTCCGCACAAGGCTTCTGCGGTTGCAGAAGGCTTTGGAGAATGCCTCCAGCGATTTTTTGGAAAAGTCTCCGAGTTATTTTCACGGGTTTTAACCTAGCGACTTCCGCCACTGCGGGATGACACGGCGAACACTTCCGCTATTTCGGAAAGGAATGTTGAAAGCTTCCGTGAAGTTTCCTCGGCTTGTTTTGAAAAGTTCTTTTAAGATATTCCAAGTCCTTTCACAATTCCGGAAGAAGTTGATGAATTTCTTCGTGTTATTTCGGCAAGCTTATGCGAATGGCTTCCGCCGTTTCGGGAGACAGAGTTGAATCGTTCCGCCGTTTCGGCAAGGTTTCACCAACGGTTTCCGCAGCTTATGGCCAAAATCTGAGTTTCTTTTCAGGGAGATATCACGGCGGCTTCCGCCGTTTCGGGCGGTTTCGCTGAATTCCCCCGCCGTTTCGGGAGGGTAAAAAATGAAACTAAAAGTTCTCTAAGTCCCTTTCGGAAGATAAATGCGAATGAATCTCGCCATTTCGGGAGGAAAACCGGAACCCTTCCGCGGTTGTGGAAGGCTTGAGCAAAGGGTTCCGCCGTTTCGGGAGTCATTACCCAATGGCCACTGCAGCTTTCAAAAAGATTCTAAGTCTTTCGGGCGTTTTTTCCCACGTTCTACCTCCGTTTCGGGAGGAAAACTCTGAAGGTCTCCGTAACTTTTCTCACGGTTTACGCTTTTGACAAAGGAAATCTAATCTTTCCTCCGGAAAGGTTGGACGTTTGGCTTTTCGGGGTCTCGGGGAGATAGCCTGAGGGATTCCAAAATGTTGGGAAAAGTTCTAAGTTCCTCTTTGGCTCTTTGGGGAAAACATGGAAGGATTGATGGCAAGATGTTCAGTAGGGAAATAAGATTTTATGTTGAAAACAGAGCAGATGGCTGGGATGGCTTCTCAGGCAAACTTTCTACAAAAATACAGGAGGGGCCCCAACATGTACAAAAATTTTGGGGAGGGGTGTTGCTGCAACAACAATGGCGAGTCGCTGGCGAACACAGATCTCTGAAAAATTCCTCTTCATGGTCCGAAACCTCATTAACAACATCCACCTCGGGTGTACTACTCAGCTGAGCATTTTAGACTCATGCGGGGGGAAGGAGGCGCTTTCCATGCTAGCCATTGGGGAAAGGGGAGCTTTGACCGAGACATCTTCACCACTCTCAGAGGACCAGCATATGAGATTCATTTTAGGAGGGTTATCTCTCGAATGGCCACTACTGCCAGACTCCACGGGATTTGCAACACTTTCTCATGGACATTATTGCTCTTGTTCCTCATTCCCATGCTGCTGGCACCCTTTGGGATGCTTGTACTTTGGACAGTTTAGCTGTTTGAGCCTTCCAAGGATATTTTCTTTTGGACATGATCTTTGATTTGGGCTCCTCAATCCATAATGTCCTTTTGTGTGAGTTAGAGATTTTATTGATTTGATCGAACTTCACGGACAAAGAGGAGCCCATTTTGAGCTGGGCCTTTTGGACAGCCTTCTTGATTTTACATGTCTTTTTTGCTTTTGTCTCAGCCATGCTTTAATTGAGGCGAGAATCCCTGGAAAACAGACTCTTGAATGTAGGCCATTTTGGCTATTAGATCTGCAGCATGGAGTCATCTCAATACCCTATGTCCTCGAGAGGTGCCACTTTCCATGGGTCCAACTTAGGTAACCTCCTTGAGATGCCTTTAAAGTGTGAGAGTGGGTGGAGCCCAACGATAGTAGTGAAGATGGCCATGGGTCTCTGCTATTAAACATGATTAGTGTGACTAGCAGGGTAGGCTTCCCCCCCCCTTCTGAACATTTCAGCGAGAGCACAGCAGACCGGGTTTACTGAGCAGGGTTCCAGACTCATGGGTTGCAAGTTTTCTTTGAGAGAGCTATCTTCAACGGGAAACTCAACAAAAAGGGGGGCCTTCAGAAAACAAAAATTGTCGAAAAATTCAAATAACAAAGAAAGAAACAACATGGCCGAAAAATAAAACAGCTAAAAGCGAAAGCGAAAATACAACTTTATTTATTTACAGGAAGTCTCGAGGAGACTATGCGAAGTATTGTTTCAGAGCGAGGCCATTGAGAGGAAGGGCTACTTCTTCTCCCTCGAGATTTGTCAATTTATAAGTGGATGGGCCTAATTTTGCAGAAATTTAGTACGGGCCTACCCATAGATGTTGAAATTTCGTATGCATTCCTTTGCCTTCATGATTATGGTCCCATTTCAGGACTAAATCCCCGACTTCAAAATCCCTCTTGCCGTATTTCCTCTTATCGAACCATCTCTTAACTATGTCCTGGTGTTGATGGAATCGATCTTTAGCTTTGTGTCGGGCTTCTTCCAGTTGAAGCAGGGTGTTGATCCTGGATTGTAAGGCTTGGCTACCAGAACCCCGAGAGGCTTGGGACAATTGCAAAGATGGCAGTAAGATGTTTGGGGGAAGTATGGCTTCCTTACCATAGACAAGAGTGAATGGGGAGACACCTAAAGCATTCTTCGGGGTTACCCTATCTGCCCATAAGGCGTTTGGGAGAGCCACATGCCAACTTCTCTGGTTTTCTATCACAGTTTTATTAAGGATTCGAATCAGATTCTTGTTTGAGGATTCAGCTAATCCGTTTCCCTAAGGGTAGTAATTGGCTGAATAATGCAACTTAATTCCCCATTCATAAACAAATTCATTTATCTTGCAAGATGAAAAATAAGTAGCATTATCAAAAACAAGGGAAATTGGAACCCCAAACCTGGTTATGATGTTTTCTTTCAAGAAGCTCATGACTGCGTCTTCATTGATCTTGCGCAATGGGGTGGCCTCCGTCCACCTAGTGAAGTAGTCGGTAGCCGTCAGGATGTATCGATGTTGCAATGAAGAATTTGGATTTATTTCTCCGATAACATCTATACCCCATTGCTCAAAAGGCTCAGAGATGATGACCGGCTGCAATGGGCTTGCTGCCTTAGGTAACTTCCCAGCGCTTCTTTGACATACATCACAGTTTCGGGCGTATGTGTGGGCATCTCGGAACAAAGTGGGCCAATAATAACCAGCTCTCAGTATCTTGTGCGCTGTCGTCTCTCCTGAATAATGACCACCTGCGGGGCCATCATGCAATTCTTTGACAACTTTGTTTGCATCTTCCTTCTCCAAACATCTGAGAAGGACTCCATCGTAATTCTTTCTGAAAAGGATCCCATCAATGATTTGATAGGGTGCTGATTTCAAGCGGAGTGCCCTTCTTTGCTTAGAGTTCCAGTGGTCGGGTAGATATCCCTGCTGCAAATAGTGCACTAGATCCCTATACCACGACTGGGGGGCCGTAAAGATATGACATACCTCAACCGAATTTAACTCAGCTTCATTTCTCCAATGGTGCTCTTCATCAGTCGAGTTTCCCGCCAGTAACTTGCACAGACCTTGTCCTTTAATGATTGTAGCCGGTTTAAATTCCAAATCATACTCCTGCAGAGCTGTGACCCAATTCCCTCTCCTCTCTCCCAATTCCTTTTGAACGAAAAGGGATCTAACAGCTGGATGGGGAACTATGACTTTAGTTCTGTTCTTCAAAATGTATGGCCTAAACTGCTTGACTACTTTGAAGACTGCGTAGGCATGCTTGTCAACCACGGGGTAATTCAGCTCAGCCCCTTGCAGACCAGTGCTCATAAACGAAATTGGGTATTCATCCCCCAACTCCACCTTTTGCGTAAGTACGGCCGCGAGAGAGTCATCCGAAGCGAAGGTATACAAGATGAAATCTTTATCAAAATATGGGCTTCTTAAGGAAGGGGCTTTAGCTACCGCTGCCTTGATATCTCTAAATGCGTCCTTCTCCAAATCTGTCCACTTGAATTGTATGCTTTGTTTAACCATCTGCTGTAATGGCTTAATAATTTGTGCAAAATCTAGAACAAATCTGTGGACAAAATTGATGGTGCCCATGAAAGACTGCATAGATTTTTTGTTGTGAGGCATTGGAATCTTATTAATAGCTTGGACCCTTTCCTGGTCGATTGACACTCCCCCTTTGGAGATGATATGACCCAAGAGCTTACCTTCGGGTACAGCGAACACGCTCTTCTTGGGATTTAAGGAAATACCATACTTCCGGCAACGATCAAAGATATGCCTCAGATGAACAACATGATCTTCCCTTTTCTTCGAAAAGACTGTCACATCATCTAAGTAAACCACCACACATTGCCCACCCAATCCTCGGAAGGCAATATCCATTGCCCTTTGGAATGTAGCTCCTGCATTTATCAGACCAAATGGCATTCTTCTGTAGGCGAAAGTTCCCCACTTAGTCCTGAAAGTGGTCTTGAGACGATCTTCTTCGGCTACTAACACTTGATTATAGCCCGAGAAACCATCGAGGAGAGAAAACAATTCGGATCCTGACACCATTTGGAGGATTTGCTCCATTGAAGGCACGGGGTAGTTGTCTTTATCCGAGGCTCTGTTTAAATTTCTGAAGTCTACACATAGCCTAATCTCTCCCGACTTCTTCCTTACGGGAACCAAGTTTGCAACCCATTCGGAATGCCGAACTTTGAAGATTATCTTAGCGTCCAGGAGCTTCTTTAATTCCTTTTGGATCAGCGGTTCAAGAGTGGGATGCATCCTTCTTAACTGCTGCTGAAATGGCTTGACACCCGCTTTCATTGGTATAACATGCTGAATAATGCGGACGTCATATGTTTTCAGATCTTCATAGGTCCATGCAAAAACATCCTTGTACTGTTTAAACAATTTAATGAACCTGTCTCTTTCTCCTGGTGAACAACATTTGCCAAGGTTGACAAATTTTGGTTCTGCCTCGGTACCCAAATTAACCAACTCATGTTGCATTGATGAGCTGTTAGTTTTGGTATTAGCTGGTCTCTTGAACTTATTTTGAAGATCGAAAAGCATTTCGAGGGATCTTACCCCCTTTGGTATGAAGTTTCCTTTCTCGTCATCTTTCTTCATCAAATCAGCATCGTGTTCTTCCTCATCTATTGCAGCTCCTTGGAAGCTATCTTCGTTTGTCAGGAAGCTGATAATTTGTTCATCATCATCGAAGACTCTGAAGTTCGTGATGTTATCGGGAATGGAAGGCCTGAAAATCAATTCAATCGAGCATTTATTATTTGACGGCACCAATCTAGAAGCAGATGTTGCTAATAAATCAGCAGCAGAATTTTGCAATCTAGGAATTGATTTTATATTGAAAGCGTCAAACTGCATGATTAAATCCCATACCTCAGCCTGGTAACCTTTCAAGTGCGGTGAGAGACAATGAATGGTGTCCCTTACCTGTCTGACAACTATCTCAGAGTCACCAAAAACCTTCAGGTACTTAACATTTAAGCCAATGGCCTTCCTCAAACTATGTACCAAAGCTTCATATTCAGCGGTATTATTAATACAGTCGAATTCTAGTCTACAAGACAAAAAATACTTATTTCTTTTTGGATCCATTAGAACACAACCGGCTCCGGATCCTTCCAGAGTTTTAGAGCCATCAAATTATAATGTCCAAAAGATATCTTTAGATTCAGCTGGGTTAGTTTCTCTGTGGTCTATGTTAGCAACTAAATTGACTATGTTACAATCAACATCATCAGTGCGAGAGAAATGAAGGAGATCGGACTGTTTATTTGATTCATGGCTAATGGTTTCAGATTGATAATTACCCGGATCCATTTCCAAGAAATAATTCCCCAGAACCGAAGATGAGAAAGTTACGGCTTCATTTTTTTCTTCTAACTGGGTTACGTTTTGTTTCATATGAGGTTCCCTAAGAACTTTAATCTGATTTTGTCTGTTCTGATATGGCAGCCATAGGTGAGACCAATCGGTAGCAAAGTAGCCACTCAGCTTGGTGGACCAATCCCTACTCAAAATAAGCCCATAAGCTTCAGGAATATCGACCACCATTATGTCAATAAATTGACAGACTCTAGGATCCGCTGACAATCTAATTAGAACGTCTTTCATCTCCCCAATTACTTTAACAACAGTCCTATCTAATTGGATAATTTGAGCTGGAGATGGCACGGGCTGCCCATTAATCTTCTTACAAATTGACAATGGCATAACGTTTGAAGAAGCTCCAGAGTCTACCAAACAGTTATGAACATTGTGATTAAAAATTTCAAATGTCAACAAGAATGGCAATGTTTGGGATTTGGATTTCCCACCGATGCTAGCCTCATTGATTTCAGGATTGTCTTGAGAATCTGTTAATGTAGTGCTGGGTTTTGGTTGTAAAACATGCAGCAGTTTGTCTCGTTGATGGGGCAAGCTACACATGTCAAATATTGATATATTCGCTTTGACTTTCTTGATATCTTCGATAATATCATACCCTATGTCGGGTTCGTTCCCAATTCGAGTTGGCTGATCTGTTTTGTTTATGGTGACCTTTGGCTGGACTGTGTTGTCAGCACTTGGCTGTTTGGCCGCTGTTTGGTTTACTTTGGGCTGTGGTGGGATGATTGGTATATGCCTCCTAGGCGAGTCTTTCGAAATTTTATGCTTATGGGGAACGGTGACTGGCATAGGATCCGCAATTGGGCCCTTGCTGCGAGTGGCAACATTTATGGTAGAGGGAGAGCTATCTACATGATCTTCTTCTACTAATTCAGTCATAGGTACCCAATCCCACAACACCATAGTAGTGTCCGGGGTTGGTTCCTCTAACTCGGGGCTTGACTCTTCCGGAGGATCATCCTGATCTGGGATCTGAGAATCTAACATTTGGTTCATGACTAAGCTCATGGAATTGATCCATTGCGGGCAGCTCTTTTCCGAATGTGGTTCTTGGTGAAAAGTGCAGAAATTATGCATCCCTATCTCATTCAAGTTTAAAATAGGGGCAGTATTCATTGGTGGATGAGACTGTTCTCCGTCTTCCCTTCTTTTATAAAATGGCTTGAAAGGTTTCCTAGATGTGCTAGCAGCCTTGTCTTTCTCGAGATCTACGATTTTGTTAGATAATTTATGCATCATTTTGACTACGTTTTCCATGTCCGTAGATGGCTCGTCTTTACTTCTAGTGAGCAGCAAAGGTTTCTTGCTAGCTGCTGGTTTTGGTTCTACATCTAAGGCATGTTTAGCAATGCTATCAGCCTCTTCTTCTACCTTTCTAGCTTCCTCAAATTTCTCTATCAGGGTAGCTTTCTTGGACCTCTTCACGAACATTGCTATGGGTCCATCAAGAGCGGTTGTATAGTATTCAATTAGAGATTCCTCGGCTGGTTTATTAGCTTGACTGAAGTTATTCAACAGCGTAGTGAATCTTTGATTGAAATCTTGAACCTTTTCTTTCTTTTCCATCCTCATGGATAAGAGTTCTTTCATAAGTGTGGCCACAGTCTTTTGGTTTCCGTATTTCTTTAGAAAACATTTTTTGAATTCATCCCAACTAGAGATTGAGCTGGGTTGTAAGCTAAAGTACCATGACGATACTTTTGGCTCGAAAGTATATGGAAACAACCTGCAGACTACGTCTTCATGTTGTACGTTCAAAAGGTTCAGATCTAAGTAAAAACTCTTGAGGTGATCTTCTGCCGAAATGGATTTCCCTGGATCGTACTTAGGCAAGACCTTTTCTGGGTTTTTAGGGAGATTATGGAATGGTCCAGCTAGGTTCAGCGCTCCCCTTGCTCTCCAAGCAGGTACAGCCATGTTTGGGTTTGGATGTGGAGACCCTGGTGGAGAATTGTAGGGTGAATCCTGAGGAGTACTCTTGGGAGTGGTAACTTCTTCAAGATTTTCTTGTTCTGTCTTGTTCAGAGTGTTTGAAATCTCTTCCAAAGTCAGATTTACCAGTTCTTGAAAACTTTGAACGAGAATTGAATCACGGGTGTATTGTGGCTCCTTTCTAGGTGTAATTTTCTTAGGGAGGAAGTTGACAGCGTTTAAACCACCTAGCTGTCTAACGTAGGACCTGGTATGTCTTCTCAAATCCTCTATTTCTGTGAAAGGAACAGCGTACAAAGCTTCTTGAGGCTCAGGGTCAGAAATGAGGCGTTCTTGGTCTGTTAATCCAAGATCTGGGCTGTTTGAAATGCTTTCTTTAAGCGGGTTTTCAGTGTTATCTACGACCGCGGAAGATTTTCCTCTATCAGCCATGCACTTACGGCCCTCCTTCTAGCGCCAAAAACTGTTGATGCCTCGGATATCGTAGCATCAATCAGAAAGGGATTCTCCCCGAGAGATGGTCCCAATTAGACTATCTCCCGTTTGGTGTAGGGAATCCGTCCGGTTAGCGGTTCCGGCAGCCGTGGTTTTGGACTTTAAATCCGATTCTACCGGTTATGGCCCGATCCACCTTTCTTTTGGGTTTTATGTCTTTTATGTGAGTTGTAAATGCCTAAATTATAATTAATCTAAATGCAATTAAAACAGATCTAATTCTAGAAACTGGAATACATCTATCTATCCCTGCAGGGAACACACTCAAGGGAGGAGCAATCAGCTGTAACAAATATTGCAAATAAAGAACAGATAGCTATTATTTTTCACAATTAAAGCTACAACAAGATAAAGATCTTGAGAAGATAGCTTCTCATTCAACATGGAACACATCAATTGCTCATAAAACAGAAAAGGTAAAAAAGTTTATTTAATCTACGTAGAAGGATGAAGAAACAAATCTAAATGTAACAAAACCGGAATTAAAATTAAAGATCCCTGCAAGGAGCAATTTAAAGGCATGAACAATGAGCAATATGAGTTATCCCGAAGAAAGAACAGTTATCCATTCGATCTAGACAAAGAAATCTACAGCAATGCATTTCATTGTTCACAAAATAGAGAAAACGCATCCCCAGGGAGGAGCAAAATCATTAATACAAAGAAATAATTCAGGTGATAAGAACGATCTCACATTATAGAACAGCAGCCATTAGAATAGTCCAACATACAGCCGCCCAACATCCCAGGCAAAACGTCCGTCTCCCGTGGCTTCTATTAGAAAAATCAATTTTACAGACCCGATACAAGATAGCTCATATCGTTTGCCAAAATTTCATTCCCTGCCAAAAGTCCTGTCTAATCTTTCCTAGATGCTATTTATAGCTACAAATTTGCCCTTTGGGCTGACACCTAGCATTCTCCACCTGTCATTTACAGGAATTTCCACTATAATCGACCACCAAAATGGCCACTTCCTTTACAAAAATATTTTGACAAAATTAGGGACAGCTGTCCCATGGCTTACGCCTTACATATTCAAAATATACATAACAGAAAATTTGCTAACATCAAAGCTTTCCCTGCTGGGCACATGTCTGGCTGAAGAGAGTGGTTCAACTGAATTCAGTTTGCTTCATTCCTGTGCGTGAGCTTCTGCTGGCAAAGGGTCGCCCAAGTTAATTGTCACTGATGCTGCCTGGGAAGAGGCCCTCGAATCCCCTGCTGATGCTGCTCCTAATTGGGAAGGGGGAATTGAACTGGCCAGACTTTCTGTCATTGCTGGGGAAGAGGCTGCTGGGAGAGAGGCTGCTGGACCTACTGATGCTCCTGCTGCTGCTGCGGCTTTCCTGTCCTCCTCTGCTATGTAGCTGTGCCACACACCAGTGTCCCTTATGATTATGTTTGCTGCAGTAGGAAACAGGATTTTCTGAGAAGTCACATTCTTCCTAAGCTCTGTTTTGATGCTTTGGACTTTTGCTTCAGCAGCTTGATGCGCTTCCTTCAGCAGATGGTTGTGAAGTGTTGATGAACCGATATAATGCTGTAGATCATCCATGGCCAGGACATCAATCCTTTTCACATACTCCATCTGGACGCCTAGATCTTCTTTCAGTTGAGACAACCGCTGCTCCTTTTCCGGGAAGTCTTCTAGGGTCTGAGGGAAACTCAATGTGCAGTTGTCATGAACTCCTTTGAGCTTTTGGTATAGGTTGTTGATTTTATCTGCTGTCCTCTGCACACTGGTTATTAGCTTATTGGCACAGTTCCTGCCAAACTCCAACAAGGCTATATCTTCATTAAAATTGTCCACGGCCTTAAAAGGAAGATGCAGGGGGAAACCTCCTTTCCCTTCTCTCCATGCCATCTGACTTATGACATTTGCCTTGACACGGGTATTCTTAGCTTTGAGCCTGTGGGATTCCGCATTAATTTCTTTTAATCTGACTGTCATGGCCTTGAGTTTGCAAACCTCGTCAGTGATCAGCTCCTGCGTGTCATTTATTTGCTTCAGAATGCCGCAGGACATCTCATGAAAGGGAGCCAAGTCCATCGTTTTGCTCTCAGCCTGCTCTAACCGCTCAGCTAATGTTTGCTTGTCTGCTTCTAGCTGAGAGGCCTTTTCTTCTGCACCATTCTTCTCTGCTTCCACAATCATCATTTGAAGTGTTAGCTGGTCCTTTTCCTCCTCCAGCTGGCTGTACTTGTTTGACAGCTCCTTATGCTCAGCGTACAAGCAATTATACTTGTTTACTACCATATCTCTTTGGGCTTGCTCATTAGCCACATTTTGTTGCAGCGTGCGTGCTCTCTTCTTTGTCAATATATTTTCTTTAACTATAACGTCTACATTGGCAAATGATGCCTTTGCTGTCGCTATAACTGCGGACGCCATAGCAATGGGATCTTGATCCGTGTTCTGCATGACGGTGACCTCCCGGTGGGTAACAATGTCTTCATGGAAAGGACTTTTAATCCTCTCTTCTGATTGGAGGACCATTGCTTTTCTTTTCTTATCATATACAAACTCATTCCATTTGGACACCGTACGCTTTCCTGATGGAGTGTACGGTACAATTGGTCGGTTTATGATGTCTATGTCCTCTTCCATAGGTGGGGTCCGGACTTCCTGAGCAGGGTTTCCTCCTTCATTTTGGGCACCAGAGCCACCTACTTGACAGGTGTCTATTTCCATGTCCTGCATACCGGATCCACCTGCCTCGACATCTTCCCTTGTCTTCAATTCTTCCTCCGCCTTCTTCCTTGCCTCAGCTTGCTCAGTCTCTGCTTCTTTGTGCTTTTGGGCTTCTTCAGCCTCTTTCCGCAGTCTTTCATTTTCAGCTTCTTGCTGCTTTCTTGCTTCCTTGGTTTCCCGCTGTAACCTCGCCTCTTCTCTTAATCTGAGCTCTTCCTAAGCTCGGGCATCCTCATCTTCTTTCTCCTTTTGCTTGATGGTCTTCTGGGCCTTGGTTGAGCTAGAGCTTGCTCCAGCACCTTGGCGACAGATCCGTAGCTCAGTCATGTTGCTGATACCTCTGAATGCCTCCTCCTCGGCATCGGGGTAATGCGAGTATTCAAAATGAGCGTAGATGTCCTTGCAATGCTCGGCCACTTTACCCTTTCTGTCGTTCCTGTGGAAGATGACCTCACCGAAGTGGAAGGCCTTCAACTCTTGAACAAATTCATCGGCAGAGGCCACCCCTGAGAACTTGTAAGCACCTATGCAGAAAGGTAGGGGGGGAAAGGAATCCTTGTGTTGCTTGTGGAGGAATGCTCCAATCCCATCCAAGAAGAGTTGTCTTACTACTTCCTTGAGCACCAGATAGTCTGTGGCATACTGCGGCAATATGTATGGGGGCTTAGTCCCTCCAAACATTCTCAGGTAGGTACCTTATCCTGAAAAGTAAAAGTCCCCATAATCCCCAAGGACTTCCAAAGCATTTTCTGACAGGCAATTTGGTTCTTCCTTGAACATTTTCTCGTATAGGGGCATGATGAACCCCTCACAGATGAGTTTGTAGCTGGGCTTGTAATTTTGAGCCCACAACATCTTGAATGCGATGTAGACCGGGGCGGTGGCCCTATCCCATGTACAACCCAATTTGGGGAACTCTATCTTGGCCAAAATACAATCTATCAGATATGAAGACATGAAGAATTCAGCCTTCTTCAAGGCTATCCCTGGCTTAGCACCACTTATCATCGAGGCCAGACTATCTGACAGGATAGTGGCCCAGTCAAACACTGTTCCTTGAAATGCCACATAGTGAATGATAGGGACCCACTGAATCTTGTATACTGTGCCATCGGGCATGCCGAAGATTCTGCACAGCATCAGGGCAATCAATCTATAAGGAGCTCTTAGATTCTGTACGTCATACTCCTCACTCCCTTTCTTCCTCAAATGCTTCCCTGCCACCAGTATCTTCTTGGCCATCTCGATGTTGTTCATCTGGCTTAACCATTCATCAGTCAGAGCTTGTTGGGCACGGGGAAATCTGTAGGCTGCCGCAAGATATGCGGGTTGAAATGAGGCGATAGCCACTTTCCCGCTATCATTTATCACTCTTCCTTCAGCATCGGCATGTTGGAGTATCCATCCGATCACTTCAGCACAGGGGAATAGCTCAGGGCGGGTAGCGGCTCTAGTTATGCCTGAGGCTCTGATATTGAGATAGATTGGTGCTTCCTCTAGCAACATATCTGGTATTTCTTGGTCCCGGATCATTCTGTAGATGTCACCCCATCTGATTTCTGGAGGGACACCAGTGGTGCACCTAGTGTCTTGGAGTGAAGTTTCAGCTTTAAGAGGGGCAGGTTTCTTTTCTGTCATCTTAGCTTTCTTTTTACCGGTCTTCGGCATCTTGACTTATCCCTGACAACATCCATATCAAAGTCATCATTTGAGCAACAGATTGTTGGTTTTAACAGAGAGCATCATTGTTTTAATATATTAATAAGATAAGTACAATGAAGCTGTATATTTAGGAAGCAAACACTATTTCAACATGAAACACAAATTGAAACACTTGAATCTCCTAAAAGGACAAGTTTGGAATGCTCCTGAGGGGTAGGCTATGTTGCGGATACATTTTGTTCTCAGACCGATAGGCGATTTGCGGAAGCAATTGGCTTCCGGTTCTTCCCTGGGAAAAGATGATCTTCGTCTTAGCAGGGAAATGATTATAAAAATTAGCCCCCCCCATTTTTTGAAGGGGCAAGTTTGGGATGCTCCCGTGGAGACAAGCGCGTTGCGGAAGCAACGTGCTTTCGGTTTGGCCCTGGGGAACGGATAGGATAGCTTTCGTCACTGCTGTGGTTTGGAAGGCCCGTGGCGGGTAAGCTCGGTTAGGAAGACTTTGTGCCGAAAAGGAAACCCCTTTCGCATTTACGATTAGGCGAGGGCATCCGAATGCTAATGTCATTTGCGGCACTTGTCGAGGTGTTCCATGGGGAGTAGTTCGTGTGAGGGTGATGGCGCCGGAGACACATGGACGGAAAAAGTTCGAGCGGCGATGGTTTTGGGTCTGGCTGGCGTAGCTTGAGTGCTCGCGGGTTCTGAACAGGGGCCGTGGCGCCGGTTCTAAGATTTGAAATGAGTAGAGGTTTCGCAGTTTACGAAAAGGCCCAGGGTTTTATGGCTTAATCTCTCGGCCGGGGATATGCAACGTCGATGGGCTTCGGTATTTTCAATAGACGACGAGGCACGTGGCTCGGAAAAAGGAACATGTTAACAGTCTACCCACCAATGTTTATCCTATTTCTGCTAAAAATGAGGAGAACTTGATTCAACCGTATTTGACGGGAAAAATCGCCCGTGACGGGCGTTTTGCTCGTCAAAACCCCACCTATGCCCATCAATTTCAAAAGACAGCTAACTCAATAGCAAAATACGACGTGTAGGGAGATGGATTTACAGTTAAGATCCTACCTGGCACCGATGAAAATGCTAACTGAGGTGGCCGTGAAACGTGTTCGAGCAATCCGAGCTGGAGCGGTTCGCGCGGCGTCCAACCAATCGTCCAAATTGAAAAATTAACAATGTGTTGGCTCGTACCCCCACCCCCTATTTAAATCGAACTGGCACGTGCGAGCGTTCAATTGGGTGGGTGGCGCAATTAAAACGCGGCTTAAATTCGTCGCTCGTAGCGGTCACGTCAAAAGGTCTCGATCCATGTGCGACCGCCATTCGCGGGACCGTCTTGCGAGTCACACCCGCCATTGCGGAAGGATAGAGGGGAAGTTCTCACTGTTTCGGGACGCGTCGCGGAAGGGAAACTTGAAACCTTCCGCAAAAGAGCCCCGCGTCGCGGATGCATAACGTCAAGGCTTTCGCCGTTTCGGGAGCTATTCGCGAAAGGTTTCCGCAAACCAAAACTTTCTAAGTGTCGTTGCTTTTCGGGAAGATATGGTGAAGGCTCCCGCTAGTTTCGGAAGGAAAATCTGAAGGCTTCCGCGTTTCGGCAAGTCGAGGCGAACTTTTCGCGGTTTTGGGAGGATATGGCGAAGGCTCCCGGTATCTTCGGAAAGCTTTCGTGAATGGCCTCCGCCGTTTCGGAAGAAAAATCTGAAGGCTTCCGCACAAGGCTTCCGCGGTTGCGGAAGGCTTTGGCGAATGCCTCCCACGATTTTTTGGAAAAGTCTCCGAGTTATTTTCACGGGTTTTAACCTAGCGACTTCCGCCACTGCGGGATGACACGGCGAACACTTCCGCTATTTCGGAAAGGAATGTTGAAAGCTTCCGCGAAGTTTCCTCGGCTTGTTCTGAAAAGTTCTTTTAAGATATTCCAAGTCCTTTCACAATTCCGGAAGAAGTTGATGAATTTCTTCGTGTTATTTCGGCAAGCTTATGCGAATGGCTTCCGCCGTTTCGGGAGACAGAGTTGAATCGTTCTGCCGTTTCGGCAAGGTTTCACCAACGGTTTCCGCAGCTTATGGCCAAAATCTGAGTTTCTTTTCGGGGAGATATCACGGTGGCTTCCGCCGTTTCGGGCGGTTTCGCTGAATTCCCCCGCCGTTTCGGGAGGGTAAAAAACGAAACTAAAAGTTCTCTAAGTCCCTTTCGGAAGATAAATGCGAATGAATCCCGCCATTTCGGGAGGAAAACCGGAACCCTTCCGCGGTTGTGGAAGGCTTGAGCGAAGGGTTCCGCCGTTTCGGGAGTCATTACCCAATGGCCACTGCAGCTTTCAAAAAGATTCTAAGTCTTTCGGGCGTTTTTTCCCACGTTCTCCCGCCGTTTCGGGAGGAAAATTCCGAAGGTCTCCGTAACTTTTCTCATGGTTTACGCTTTTGACAAAGGAAATCTAAGTCTTTCCTCCGGAAAGGTTGGACGTTTGGCTTTTCGGGGTCTCGGGGAGATAGCCTGAGGGATTCCAAAATCTTGGGAAAAGTTCTAAGTTCCTCTTTGGCTCTTTGGGGAAAACATGGAAGGATTGATGGCAATATGTTCAGTAGGGAAATAAGATTTTATGTTGAAAATAGAGCTGACGGCTGGGATGGCTTCTCAGGCAAACTTTCTACAAAAATACAGGAGGGGCCCCAACATGTACAAAAATTTTGGGGAGGGGTGTTGCTGCAACAACAAGTCAATTCCCTCTTTATGAGAGAATCCTTTGGCCACAAACCTTGCCTTATACTTTTCAATGCTACCATCCGTAGCATGCTTTATTTTGTATATCCATTTGAAGGATACCACACTCTTGTCCTTTGGTTTGAGAACTATATCCCAAACATCATTCTTCATTATTGACTAGTATTACTATGTCATTGCCTCTACCCACTCTTTCTTATGAGATACCTATTCATCACTAGTGGGTTCTTGATCTACAACATCACACATCAAAGACATATAACTAGAGAATGACTTTGGTTTCTTGCTCACTCTAATGGAGCCTTCAGGAGCTCCATACTTTTCTACTCCTTGTACAATGTCTCTTTCCCATGCTGCCGTTCTCTTTCTTTATATGTTTATGGTAAGGGATTCTTGTGGTTCTATCATGTCATGGTATTCATGGATGGGTGTAGCTTCTATAATTCTGGGAGGTGCATCTTCCTCATATACTTCTTCATACTGGCACTTCCTAGATCACTTGAGAGCTGCCTCTTCATCAAATGTCACATCCCTACTAATTTCCATATGATGGAATCCTGGGATGTATATTCTGAATGCTTTGGATGCTTCACAATATCCAACAAATATTCCGATCTTCCCAAAAGGATCTATCTTAGCTCTCTTTTCTTTTGGTATGTGAATATATACTGGGCACCCAAATATCTTGAGATGGCTTACCTCGGGCTTCTTCCCTATGAACACTTCTTCTGGGGTCTTGAATTCAAGAGCACTATGATATAGTCTATTCTACACATAGACTGTTGTCCTGGCTACTTCATCCCATAGATACATTGGTAGGTCTTGATCATGTATCATTGTATTTACTGCTTCCATAATGGTTCTATTCTTTCTCTCCACAACACCATTTTGTTGAGGATTGTAGGGAGTGGTTAGTTCCCTCTTGATTCCAATTTATTTACAAAAGACTTCAAAATCCTTTGAAGTATATTCTCCACCATTATCTGTCCTGAGTATCTTGATATTCTTTTTTGAATGATTTTCTATCGAGGCTTTGAATTCCATGAACTTTCCAAAAACTTCATCTTTTCCCTTTAGGAAAGATATCCAAGTATTTATTGAGTATTCATCAATAAATGTAAGGTAATATTCATACCCACTCAAGTATGTGGAGGGCATTGGTCCACATACATCTGAATGGATCAATTCCAAAGTACTTTTAGTCTTTGTTTCACTCTTTGTAAATGGGTTCTTGATATTCTTCCCTTTTGCACATCCTTTGCATGTGCCTTTATGATCAATCTTCAAATATGGTAGTCCTATAACTACCTTGCTGACATGGGGTAGTTCTTTGTAGTTAATGTGAGCAAGCCTCCTATGCCATTGCTCACTTGGGCTAGTGGATTCATGAACAAGGGAAGCTTCTAGATGACCCTTGAGTTTGTATAGACCTCCTTCCTCTTCACTGATAACAATTGCATCCTCAATTGATTTTCCTTTGGGCCACATGAGTACTTGTCCATCTATGAAAGCAACCCTATAACCTTTCTTATCTAATGCTGAGATAGAAAGTAAGTTCTTCTTCAAACCTGGTACAAATAATATTTCCTTCATTTTCAAGGGGGTTCCAGAATCAAGCTTGTAGCTTGCTTCGCCAATTCCCTTGATGGGATATTGATAGTCATCTCCTAGAGATACCTTCTGTGTAGAGGTATTCTCTTCAAGTCTTGAAAGAGTCTTCTTTTGTCTTGTTGTTGGTCGCAGCACTGTTCTACAGTTTTTCCAATGTAGACCCAAGTACTTCGTAGTACAAGATATCAACAAAACCCCTATTCACCAGCCCTTTCAACAATAGACTACAAGCAGCCTGAGGTCTCACCGGAGGCGAAGTTGAGGGGGTGGTTGCAGAAGCAGGTTTCCACAACCTGGTGATGCGAGTGTTTCAAATGACTTATGTACAATGTGGTACGAGTTGCATGCTGCAGTCAATGACTGTGCAGAGTCTTCTATTCTACTTTGAGTATTTTTAGGAACAAAAGATATTTGCACCCCCAGCGCGTCCACAGGCTGCGTAATGGGGTTTATGATACTTAATCACTTATACTCAATCTTATTCAATAATCCTTAAGCATTCATAATTACTTAGATTGATAAACATAATGACTTATGCAGCTAAGTGAGATACGCAGTACTGTGTGCTTTGATACCACGATTCAATCCTTAACAATTAACAGTGTGGTTATCTCATCAATCCATTCGTTCGAGACTTATAGGTGCTTTATTGTTAATATTCCTCCATACATGAACTACTTAGAATCTTATTCCATCCTTTCCACGGCGAATACAGATAACAGTAAATACATAACAGACAATAGTAACTTCATGCATGCACTGTAAGTAAATTAGATCACAAATTAATGACAATCATACACAACAATCACATAACACAATGGTTTAACGTGGTTCACCCCACCGGATGGGAAGCTACATCCACAAGAACTGTTGTTTATTATCTTAGGAAAGGGTACAACAATTCTTCATCTGCACAGTCAGCTGCAGATGCTCTTCTCTTTCTCTCTCTCAAAATTAGGTCTCTATGCACTCAGTTGCAAAACCTTTACAATGCTTTAATCTAACAGATCTAACAGTGTTCAATACTAATCAACAAAAATGAAGAGTTAACCCTTTTCCTCTACAAAATTTCCTTATTTATAGATCAAGACCCGTAGGTCATGTCTTTTACATCTTGAAGGCATAACCCTTAGGTTTACAAAACTGTCGCGGTTTTCCCAAAACGCACTATTGATATCTGGCAGCGGATCTTCTGTTATATGCATGCCAACAGGTTGCTTCCGTCGAGATGTTCCTTCTTTTTCGGCCTTAGATGATTGGTTCGAGTAGTAGTATTCTTCTGCCTGTTGTGATCAGTCACCTACCTCCGATCTACACCTACCCACTGCTTGGTAGTTATCGATGATCTTTGCCAAAAAAAGGTCTTCTGTGACCTAAACAAAATAACTACCTTCATTCGTCCATGCTATGCTTAGCTGGATTTTTGTTGATGTGGCACATCGCGACACTGTAATCCTTGCAGCTCCTTCGACACTATATTGCGTGTAACTTCACAGCATACCAAAACTAATCCCAAAATTGTTCAAACTTAACTGTGCTTAGCTCACTAGTTCTCAAAATTCTTCTTGTTCAAAAATGCCCCATCTGAGCCAGGCCCAACAAGCCCCTAACACTTACATGTGGCTCGCCCCTGAGCCACCTGGAACTCCTTGAAGGTGTTCCGCTACTTGTGGATTGATATTCGTAGCGAACTCGTTGAATGTGTGAGTCATCTTTTCTACCGTGGCCTTCGTATCTTGTTCAATTTTCCCAACTATTTCCACCATCTCAAGCATTGTCTCATAGCCAATATGGCCTTCCACTTGCTCTTGATTCTAGTTCATCTCCTTTAAATTTTCTTCTATCTCCTGTGAGATCGTGTCGGCATCCTCTAGTAATGGCTATGACTTATCACCCATTCCTGTCTCCTTCTCACGCAACGATTTAACTTCCTTCTTTAGGTTGTTTATTTCCCTATATTTTCGGAGTTTCTCCCTTGTTGGTAGCGCCTTAACCTCCTCACTCATGTTTTCTAGTGCTTCTTGTTTTTCCTTCACTTCCTTCTTTACTTCTAGTAATTGTTGATCTTCTTCAAGGGAACTAAATGCCTTCAATGCTGCTTCCAATAGACTCTGGCACTTAGTGACTTCGATAGCAATATTCTGTTCTGCGGTCTTCACTACTCCTTGTCTTAACTGTTGTTCATCTGGTGGTGTCTATGGATTGATCTGTTCTTTTAGGGCAGCAATTTCAGACTCATGGAGAATCTCCATGTCTTCCTTCTCATTCTTAAGACTATTGACTAGATTTCCAATCTTTACAATAGTATCTGCTGGTTCTATTTGTATTTCAAATTCATCTATATTATCTGCAACCGCAGTGATCGTGGTCTCCAATCTCGTTCGATGATCTCTTTCATCTTGTAATTGCATAGTACTCAATGAGCTTTCTTCCTCGAGTTGCCTTTGCAACTCTGCCTTTCCTTTCAGTGCTTCTATGGTTCTGTCATGCATTTCTTCACTGAGTTGCGTCTGTAAGTAATGGAGTCCTGGCAATGGTATTCTTGCAAGATCAAGCTCCACACGCTCTACATTCTTTGTATCTAGCATTACTTGATCTTGTATTGGCAACCTGATAGATAGTGGCTGCAAATGGACAATACAGGACCTCGTGGGAACCGTTATTTGCTACTGCGAAGTCCCCACGGACCTTTTTTGAGCTACTGACTCATGGTGCAAGGGTAATCTTTTGTTAACTTCATCAAATTTTTGGGATATCCCTTGTAGTGTAGTGAGATTCTGGTTTAAGCTATCTTGAATTTCCTTTTTCTTCTTCTCTTTGTCTATCAAAAGTTCCTCCATTTGTTCAGTTACCTTCACGACAATCATTAAATAATCATCTTCGCGAAGCACTGTGTCTAATTGCTCTTTGTTTTCTTTTTGCTTCTTCCTTTTTTCCTTGTTCCCCTAAGGACTTCCAACATCCTTCCTTTTTCCTGAATCTTTATCTTCTACTATGGGACACGGGATAGGATTATCCTCGCTAGAATCACTTTGCATATCCACCACCTCAACTCGGAATTCAGTTGGCCATTCTTTCATGATATTCTCAATATCTTCCTCATAGATATGGTAATTTACTAGGTACCAATCAACATTCTTTTTCTGTTCCTTGGTTTAAATGGAGATGCATTTCATCGCAGCATAAAAATTTATAATGTGGATATATTTTCTTGTTACTTGCTTTGGTATGCGAGGTGTAAGCATGATGGTCCCGCGCAGCTGGTCGTAATATGTGTAAAAGACCAGTGTTGTTTCATGCTATCTTTCTGGATTCAAGTTCGCCCATAGATTCTAAAATTGAGCACCTCGGTATTCCAAAGTGTTTGTGACCACTCCGACATAGTGCTTCGGTTCCCTCCACCCTAGGAAGCCGATCAATACGATGAGCCAGGTGAAGTGGAAGTTCCCACATTGATTTTCATATCATTTAGTTCCTCTAGGAACTCATTTAGTAGAAATTGACACCAATTGAATTCTTGTCCTTCGGCAGCTACAACACCAAGAAGTACTGTGCCTACGTTTACTTCTAATGGTATGCACTTTCTTAGTATTTTTCCCACTAATAACTGCATGACAAACTGTATTGCCTTTTCCTTTATGTCCTCCGTCTGGAAGCCTCGCTTCCCTCTGATCATAGATTGTGTTTGCTTCATCAATGTTGCTACCTCTTTATCCTTTGTCTTTCCCTGGAAGAAATTCCTTAGGTCTTCTCCCTTTTTTCTTAATCCAGTTATACAATGGATTAAGTCAATTGTCAAGTCGATATTCTGGTCTAGCCATAAATATCCCTGGTGGATGCGAGCCATCAGAGTTTGCACCATCGTGTTGAGCTCCGGTGATCTGTCGAAATGTGGGAGTCTTAGCAGATTGAGCAGCCCCGACTTGGCTACTCCAGACAACTAGCTCTTGGTGACCAAGGTGAGGTCACGCTTTGCATTCTTCTTCTAGCACATGTATTTTTTGAGCTGGAACTATGGGAACTTTGGTTCAATTGGCTTCTCCTTTTGCATTGCTAGCAGATCATAGTCCTCCCATTTGCATTCTGGAATCTTTCCTAACAGATTTTTGTCCACCTCAACATGCTTCGATATTGGTGAGAGTGGTATCTCACACTTTGGACTCTTTAGCAGTCTAATGGCCGGTGCATCAACCGCACGCGGTGAGACATAGTCTGGAGTCATAGTTAACGGTATCTCTTTATCGACAAGGGGTTTTTTTGGTCCTACCGAACTTGTTTGTGGTGCAAATCAATAAAAAAATCATTAAAACATACAACTATTTCCATTTTTCACTTATTCCTTTGTCATTTCTTCTTCTTTATCATCCACATGCACAATGTGATTTACATGTTTTTGTCTTCACATTTTCTTTCAAATGTGACCCTTATTGGAAAAACTAAAAGTACCCTTTTGAAGAGGATGAGCCAATTTTTACTTGACTTTCTGGTATTGAGGACTTCCCTTTTTTTCTACCTCTGTGTTTGGACCGCTGTCCTGTGGATTTTGTGAGCCCAGGACTGTTCGTGCTCATGGGTGCTTTCATTTTTATAGTTTTGATCTCGGTGCTACTGGATTTTTCCCTTTGTCTTGCATTGAGGGGCCATGTCTTGGTGATCTCCTTGGATTTTGTTTTGATTCTTTAATGATTTTCTCGTTTGGGGTTCTCATTAATTCGTCAATTCCTCCGTGTTGTAACAACCTCACAGTATCTTCAACTATGAACTCTTCTTCAAATGAAAATCTCTAAGACATGCAAACACTTTCAACGGTTGTAGACGGCTTACTAGCTTAGACAAAAGTATTTGCAAAAAATTCTAAGTGTTTGATATGCCCGCAAGACGATATGTAGTGTTATTTATAGGCATGGTGGACCCTCCTCCGCGCCCTTGAATGGCTAGGTATGCATTTAATTGTGGTATCCATTAGCGAAATCCGGTTGCTTTTTCTGTCTTGTCTTTTGGAGTCTATACACTATAATGGATATTTTTTGGATCCTTGCGTCGAACTACGTGATAGGCAATCTTTGGTTCTACGCAGTGATTTCGCGGCATATAATTTCTTTTCTTTTTAGTTGCTGCTTTTTGAATGTTGCAACATTTTTATTTTTTTTTCGCGATGTGCAGTATAGATCTATCTATATAAGTCTATGTACAGACTCTTCCATAGTTTCTAGTGCCCAATTCCGACTATATTTGGCACCTAGAAACTTTTCCTTCTTTATGGTCATACAGGATGCTGCGGAGCAGGACTATTGCGGTAAAGCTTTAGTCTGCTTCCATTTATCAAATTGGGTAGTTTATCACCGGCTAAAGTAGCTAATTGGATTGCGCCACCATTAGTAACATCTATTATAGTATATGGTCCAAGCCAATGCATTTTAAATTTTCCAGGAAACTTCATGAATTTGCTATCATAGAGTAGGAATAGATCACCTACCTGAAAAGACTTATTCTTGATGTGGCGATCATGCCATGCTTTTTCTTGTTCTTTCTCCACTTGCTGGTGGAATCCTGCGATGAAATGCTCTTCGTCCAACCCAACCAAGTCTAACAGGCTTTCTTCTAGTGCTGTGCGATCTGCCATCCCTGTAAATGCAGCTATTCTCAAGCTGGGTATAATGTACTCCATTGGCATTATTGCTTCTTGTCTGTAATCCAATCTGAAAGGTGTATGTCCAGTTAATTTCTTGCATGTCGTTCTGTATGCCCATAATACAGATGGAATGCACAGGTCCCACTCATCGTGGTTTACATTGCATATCTTGGTGAGCGCATTCTCAAGTACTTCATTAAATTCTTCAACAATGCCATTCGCTTGTGGGTGATAAGGCGTACTGTGCTAATGATGGATGTAGAACTCTTCAGTTAAAGCTTCAATAGTTCTTTTTAGAAAATGGGTGCCTTGATCACTCATCAAAAATTTTGGGCATCCAAATCGTGTAAGGATGTTCTCAAAAATAAATTGTGCAGCTGTAGCTGCAATATAGTCTTTGATTGGTTTTGCTTCTGCCCATCTGGTGAGGTAATCAGTTGTTGTAATAATGTACCTAGCACCAATTCTTTTTCCTGGTGGGTTAATAGGTCCCACAAAATCAATTTCCCATTTCTTGAATTCCTGCAAGGTCAGCTGAGGGTTCAACGATAGTTCATCTCTTCTTGGCAGTTTCCCTGTCCTCTGATAGACATCATAGTTCTGGCAATGTTCTTTGGAGTCCTTATGAATCATAGGCCACCATAGCCCTGCACGCAATATCGTCTATGTAGTATCCCTTCCTGCATAATGACCTCCTGTGACTCCTGAATGTGCATCAGCTAATATAAATGGCTTCTCATGTTCTAATACACATCTTCACAGCACTTTATTAGGTCCTAACTTGTAGAGTTGTGCTGCGATAATGGTGAAGTCTGCGGCTCGCACTATCAGTTGCTTCTTTGCTGTGTAGTGAATTCAGTAGGTGCGAACCCGGTAGTTAGAAGGTCAATGATATCTTGATAGTAATCATCGGCAACCTGTATAGCAAACTATTGCACATCGGGTAGATTTTCTTCTAGATTCGTCGGTTCTTCTCCCGACTCGATCCTTGATAGATGATCAGGGCCTAAATTTAATCTGCCTGGTTTAACTATTATTTCCAAATCGTACTCTTGGAAGAGTAAGAGCCATCTACAAATTCACCCCCCTAACACTAGCTTATTAACTAGGTATTTTAATGCAGAATGGTCAGTAAACATTGAGAAGTGCACACCAAGAAAATAGTGTCTGAATTTCTATAGCGCATATACCGTTGCAAGTCCTTCCCTTTTAGTGGTGGTGTATTTTTTCTCAGCAGATGACAACTTTCTGGTCGAAAATACAATGGGATGATCAATTCCTCCTTCTCGTGGCTGCGCAAGAATGATACCCAATGCTATACATGAAGCATCAACATGTACGTGAAATCGATTTTCCCAGTTTGGAAAAACTAGGATCGACGCAGTGACCATTTTCTCTTTCAATGTGTCGAATCCTTTCTCGCAGTCCTCATTCCAAATGAACAGTGCATCCTTTTTTAAAAGCTTCTCCATTGCTGCGATTATCTGTGCATACCCCTTTATGAATTTCCTATAGTATCCGGTATTCCCTAGTGTAGTGTGCAATTGTTTAACTGAATTTGGTGTAGGAAATTTTACAATAACTGCTATCTTCGCTGGATCAACCATCAACCCTTGCTTACACACGATATGTCCCAGCAGAATCCCATAAGGAACACAGAAAATACATTTCTTTAAATTCAATGAAATCTGATGCTGTCTACATTTTTCCAGTATCATTCTGAGGTTCGTGGCATGGTTCTTCAGTAACCCAAAAATGGTCCAATCATCAAAGTAAACTTCTAAAAACTTATGGATGAATTATTTAAATGCTGCGATCACCACTCTTGAAAATATGGATGGTGCATTCGTTAAGCCAAAAGGCATCACTGTATACTAGAACGACCCCCATTCTGTTGCAAAAGTGGTTTTGTGCCTATCAGCTGGATCAATTTTTATCTGATGGTATCCAGAAAATCCATCAGTAAAAGAGTATGCTTCATTCCCTCCAACATTATCAAGTACTTCATTAGTAAAAGGTGTAGGAAATGGATCATGCATAGAGGCATCATTCAACTTTCTGAGATCAATATAGATCCTAATCTCACCCTTTGTTTTCTTGTCTTGGATGACCATTGGGCTTATCCATTTCGATTCTTCAACTGGCTCAATAATTCCTGCATCTAGCATCTTATCGAGTTCTTCCTTAACTCATTCTTTGTAGCATGGATTCAGTCTATATGGCCTTTGTTTAATAGGTTTCACTCCTAGCTTAAGAGGAATTCTCATCATTGCTAAGTCTCCCAGGATACCTTTCATCTCTGTGAACTTCGTTGGGAATACTTCCTGATATTCCTGTAATATAGCTGTGATCTCTACAACTGTGTCATCATCCTAGTAGTGTCCTATTGCTGCGAACTTCAGCTCTTTAGGGGTGCCGATGTTCACTTTCTTTGTTTTAACTGGTCCACTCATATCTGGAATTTCTAGTGGAGTCCCTTCTACCTCGCGTACTCCTTCTGATTCTGGGATTTTTATGTTGCGCAGGTCCTCCGTGTTGCTATCTTCAACTTCTTCAGCTATGTTGTAGCAGTCTAAAGCCTGCTCTATCTGTTCTGATCAATCTAGTTGTAGACTCACAAGTACATTGTTTGTGTCAAAAACATCTTCGAGTGTTATATTTTCCTCCTTGTGATGTGGGCTAAATATCTTTTGCTTGATCAGTTGTAGCGCATCATGTATAGTCGGATGGTCATCTTGAAAACTAAAATCCTTCTGGAAGGTCACAGTAAGGACGGACCAATCCGCAGTTCCTGTGCGTGTGTCTTCCTATAGATATAATTTTTTTGGAATAGGCTCCTCCAGCATATGCACAAAGAGATGTACCCATTCTGTCTGCAGTCTTTCCTTCCAAGCTTGTACACAAGCTGCAATATGATCTCCTGGATCCATCTAGCCATTATATTCTCAAATGGTAGTGTGACCTTATCAACAAATCTAATCTGTAGTTTTATTCTTCCCTTGTCCCAAGTTGTCATTGTCTTTTTATGTGTATCCCACCATTTGGCAGGTGTTTCTCTGAGTGCCATGTTTAATGCTGAGACGCGATGTTCATTTGCAACTGCTACAGTGTATTCTTTGATAAATGAATAGACTTTAGATATACCATCATAAGTGGGGATTGGACTTACCTGCTTTCCAATCCAGCGGAGTGACTTTGTAATTGTCATGCATCTCCTCATAGATACTTCCTGCATTCTATGTTGCTAGTTTTCTAATCCTTCCTCTGAGTCTGAGATGCAAGAACTATCGCAGCGCCAGTTGAGCGTAGAATTTGTTGTCATTTGATAGATATGGTCAAGGTCTTGAGATCTGCACTCTTCTTGAATAGGTTCAACATATCGCTCCCCCTGCAAAGGATCCAATGGTGCGACGACCCTTATGTCGTTGCCTTCAAATATCATTTTCATTGTCTTTAGATTGATGACGATAGAGTTTTTCATTTCCCAATCGATGCCCAGTAGTGATGGATAAGGATTGCTATCATCCACAATTTCAATTACTTCGAAGTCTACATAACTTTGCACTCCATCAATGTCCACAATGGTATTGGTTAACCTTCCCAGCGGTATAACTATGCCTTGATTAGCCATTCTTAACTGTATAGGTGACCACTATAACTTTGGTTTTTCCATCGCCTGCCATGTCTACTTGGTTAAGACATTCACTTTAGATCTGAGATCAAGAATTATCTCGTCCATCTCATAGTATCCTATCTATGCAGTGAACCACATTTCCCTTCGGGTTCTTTTGGGAATTCTAATGTTATGTACTGCACCATGTGCTATTCCTTTCTTACTGCATGATTCATACTAATTTATTAGTTTCTCAAATTCCATAAGAGTGTCCTTGTTTTTTAATAACTTGATGCAGCTGTGTAGAAATTGAACAACAAAATTAGAGGCATCTGGTGTAGTGCGTGTCTGATCGTATGCCAATGGCATGTCTTCTATTTGTGGTTCTTGACTTCGCAGCGGGATCCTTGGTGAAGTAGGTGGTGGTTGTTTAAACATGTCCTACACTTCTTTAAATATTTCTTTATTTTTCTATAAGTTCAACGAAGGTGTTTTCCCAGCAGATTTTCTAATCCCTACTGTTTCTCCAGGGTTCTTCTTATGATGAGTTGTTCCAGAAGTCGAGGATTTTGTGTTGTTGTCTTTTCCTATATCAATGCCACTTCGCGTTACTGCATTGAGACTCTGACCTATAGGTTTGTTCTCTGATGTGATCAACTGGATGTTAGGGTTCGGTGTTTCTCTTCTTCTCGTCTTCTACATTTCTACCTCAAGCACCGGGCAATCTTCAATCACATGATCAAATGAATTACAGTAGTTGCATGTGGTGCATGGATTAGTACATTCTCTTGATACATGGCCTGGCTGACCACAGTTATAGCATATGACCTGGCCTTGTCCTCTTCCTTGATTTTGACCAGTATTTCTTCCTCTCCTGTGATATCCACCACCACGGCCTCTATATCCTCCTCGATCATAGTGGGTGTTCTCTTGCTTTGGCTAATTTTCCTCTTGGATGCGGTGCATTCCAGCACCTCGCATTGCTTCCATATCTTGCTTTCTTTCATTCATCAGTTCATAAGTACGACATTTGGACTCATCATGTCCAACTGACTTACAGAAATTGCAGTATAAGTTTTTAGGTGTTGTTACATATTTTTGTATCAGGTAGAAGTCCTCAAGCCTATGTCCTCTGCTTCTACCAATTTCACACCACGGTGCCTGGTTCTGATTCATATTTATTGGTTTTGGTGTGCCACTATTAAGATATTCTTGAAATAAGGGGCAATGATCTCTGGTGTGTGTTGATGTATATGTAACTTCGGAATGTATTTCATATATATTTATTGTAACCTTATAAGAGATGTGTTATTCCTCTATAAGGAAGTGTCGTCATGTGGATTGACAAGTGTCGCAATTGTGTGTACTTGCTGATGGGTTATTAGACCACCATGTGTGGGGTCGGCCCTAAAATATATACTATATTGTGGATGTATCTAGATAGACAAGTCGACCCCATAAGGTCACTGGGAAAATAGGTTAAGTATAAATAGAGATCAGAAGATCTCTATTTGGATCATTTGGAAAGACACACTTCTCTCACTCAGAAAGTTGCGCACTAGTGAGGAGGAGGATCATCTGCTCTAGGAGACTATCTCAAGTGTATTTCGGTTGTACTTTGGTTGAGCCATTGTTCTCTCTATTTCTGAGGAATTTGTGGGGTTTTTCACCTTAGGGTTTTCCCCACGAAAACTCTGTGTCTCTTGTCTCTCATGCTTTTGATTCTTGTGATGCTTGTCATGCTTATTGTGATTGTTATGCATTGATATACTGTATATGTTATTCTGTCAGTAAAGATCAAAGTGTATTGTGAATTAATGGTCAAAATTTGACAGTGTGGCCCTCTCCTTTGCATCCTGTACACCAAACTTCATGTCGTTGTTCATGTCTCTGCTCTTTTCCATTCTTCATACCTTGTAATTCTAATGTCAAGGTAGCCAATTGGTTCTAAATCTGTATCATCCTAGAACTACTTTCTCCAATTGGTGAAGCTTCCAACTTCATTGCGATCTCCAAGGCCTCAGCTTGAGATACAACCTTTTATTGCATTAGTGGTTGTCTGATGTGGGGCAACAGTGCAGCAATGAACCATTCTTGATGCTGTTACAGAGCTATAATAAAGCTCACTTGCTCCAACAATGTTTTGAAGTTTTGGTCGAATTCCCAGAATGATTTAGTAGGTTTCTGCTTGATTTATTTCAACTTTATTATGCACTATGATTCTGATTTGGGTTTCTTAAACTCTATTGCAATCATGGTTTTGATCTCTATTAGGGTTCTCGGCTGTGCTTGAGAATAATTCATAAACCAATGTAGCGGTTTGTCTCTAAAAGTAGTTATGAGCTGCACTCTCTTTATAGCATCATTTGTCACTTGCTTAACACTCCACACGGCTTCGCATAGAAACCAGTGATGATCAGGGTCTTCCTAACACGTTCCTTTGAATATCGACAGTTTTATATCGTTATCTGTCATTCTTCTTCTGGATTGTGTACTATTATGGAACTGATTCCCTATGACAAAAGTAGACACAGGCTATTGGATTGTGTTAGGGACAGCATTCCGCGGAATAGTCTGAGTCATAGTGCTGTGAGCACTCGCTCCTATGGTGTTACTAGTATTACTGATTTGTGGGATGGCCTGCGCGACACTTGCAGCGGGTGGGTTCTAGACTGATTGATTTTGAGGTATAATACAGTGGATTTGGCTGATAACTGAGTGTTCGTATTATTGAGATTACATGGAATTTCGGTATCTATACGGTTTCTAGATTGCGTGGGTTTCTTTTCGTTAGTAGGCTTGTATCTCTTTCCACTTCTCAAAGTATGGGTTTCTTCGTCAGAATCGATGTATGTGTTCTCTACCATGACATATTTAGGACTATTGCTGCATTCTTAAAAAACCTTTCTTAACTAAAAGCATTTTAATGTATAGACTGAGGTTTTTTAGGAACTTACCTCTGAATCCTTCGAAAAAGTATGCTTCAGCTTGGCTATAGGACTTCAGCGTATCTACAGCAAATTCGGTCACAAATCCTTCTTATACGTTATCAACCTAGAAGTCAATTGCTCGTGACAGTGGACTGTCAATTGCTTTGAGCTATTCAGTAAGCTACAGATTCCACTCTCTAGGTATTCCACCTTGGGAACAATTCTTTCTTTCTGCTAGGCGCGATATCCACTCGTGTACCTTGTTTGGGAATGAAGCCCAAAACATTTCGTGGATATCCCTCCAAAAGTATCTGTTCAACCACTGTAAGTCAGATACTCGTGGATGTTTGTTTTCTTTCTTTACGAAGTCTCTTTCGATCTTATCGCACCAAGCCCAGATCTCTTTCTGTTCTGGATGCCAACTGTCAGACATTACTTTTCTGAATACACTATCGCATCACTAGTCTTAGCACGGCAACAGAACCATTTGTTGGTCGCAGCACTGTTCTAGAGGTTTTCCAATGTAGACCCAGGTACTTCGCAGTACAAGATACCAACAAAACCCCTACTCACTAGCCCTTTCAGCAACAGACTGCAAGCAGCCTGAGGTCTCACCCGAGGCAAAGTTGAGGGGGTGGTTGCAGAAGAAGGTTTCCACAACCTTGTGATGTGAGTGTTTCAAATGACTTATGTACAGTGCGGTACGAGTTGCGCGCTATGGTCAATGACTGCATGGATTCTTCTATTCTACGTCGAGTATTTTAAGGAACAAAAGATATTTGCACCCCCAGCATGTCCATAGTACGTGCAATGGGGTTTATGATACTTAATCACTTCTACTCAATCTTATTCAATAATCCTTAAGCATTCATCATTACTTATATTGATAAACATCATGACTTATGCAGCTAAGTGAGATACGCAGTACTGTGTGCTTTGATACCACGATTCAATCCTTAACAATTAACAGTGTGGTTATCTCATCAATCCATTCGTTCGAGACTTATAGGTGCTTTACTGTTAATATTCCTCCATACATGAACTACTTAGCATCTTATTCCATCCTTTCCACAGCGAATACAGATAACAGTAAACACATAACAGACAATAGTAACTTCATGCATGCACTATAAGTAAATTAGATACAAAATTAATGACAATCATACACATCAATCACATAACACAATGGTTTAACGTGGTTCAACCCCCCAGATGGGAAGCTACATCCACAAGAACTGTTGTTTATTATCCTAGGAAAGGGTACAATAGTTCTTTGTCTACACACTCAGTTGCAGACACTCTTCTCTTTCTCTCTCTCAAAATTAGGTCTCTACACACTCAGCTGCAGAGCCTTTACAATGCTTTAATCTAACAAATCTAATAGTATTCAATACTAATCAACAAAAATGAAGAGTTAACCCTTTTCCTTTACAAAATTTTCTTATTTATAGATCAAGACCCACAGGTCATGTCTTTTGCATCTTGAAGGCAGAACCCTTAGGTTTACAAAACTATCGCGGTTTTCCCAAAACCAGACTACTGATATCTGGCAACGGATATTCTGTTATATGCGTGCCAACAGGTTCCCTCCATCGAGATATTCCTTCTTTTTCGACCTTAGATGACTGGTTCGAGTAGTAGTAGTCTTCTTCCTGTTGTGATCAGTCACCTACCTCCAATCTGCACCTACCCACTGCTTGGTAGTTATCAATGATCTTTGCCAAAAATAGGTCTTCTGTGACCTAACCAAAATAACTACCTTCATCATTCCATGCTCTACTTAGCTGGATCTCCATTGGAATGGCACATTGCGGCACTGTACTCCTCGCAGCACTGACCTCGCATCTCCTTCGACACTATGCTGCATGCAACTTCACAGGATACCAAAACTAATCCCAAAATTGTTCAAACTTAACTGCGCTTAGCTCTGCAGCTCTCAAAATTATTCCTGTTCAAAAATGCCCCATCTGGGCTAGGCCCAACACCTTTCATGTGATTTGACACACCACTATCAATAAGCCGTGTATCTTCTCCAAGTGTTACAGACCCAGAGAGTGCAGAGAATAGAACATACTCTTCACCATCTTCTTCTTCTATTCTAGTTCTTTTATTTTGAGGCCTTTCCTCTTCTTCTTCTTCACTGTCATCTTCTACTAGTTGTGCTTGATGTCTTTTGTGATGAAGATCCTTCTTATTCTTTGAAGTACAAACTCTAGCAAAGTGTCCCAATTTGTGACAATTGTAACATTGAAATGAGGAGAAATCTCTTCTTGAACTTGCTCCTCTTTTCTTTTGAAACCTATGTGGAGGATGAGACTCCTTATGGTTTCCCTTCTTGAAGTTTGGTTGACTCTTCTTCTCTTGGTATGGGTGGCCAATGCTTGATCATCTTCTTTGAGAAGTGCTTCTCTATTGGCTACTCTAGCCTCTTCTTGAATGCAATCCTCCCACACCACATCAAACTTCATACTTTCTTTTCTGGCACACATGGTTTAAGTGAGTCCCAAGGTCTAGTGAGACCATTGAGAGTAGTCATGACTATTTCATCTTCATCAAGGTTGTCTCCAATGGCTTCTAGTTGTTCGTTGAAATGGGATACCCTTGTGAAGTAATATTGAATAGATTCTCCTTCATTCATCTTGGAGCTCTTTAATTGAGATCTCAAGTTCATCTTCCTGTTGATGTTCCTCCCTTCATACATTCTTCCTAGGGAATCATACATTTCCTTTGGGGTCTTCTTGGATGCCACTTGGGGAATCAAGTGGTCCTTGATAGAATCAACAATGATTCTCTTTTCCCTAATCAAGTCCTTCTTATACTTCTCTTTTGCTTCACCTTCTGTAGGTTCTACAACCTCATCTTTGATATATTGGGAAAGATCATTCTCTTCAAGAATGAAACCAATCCTATATTTCCATGCCCGTAAATTCTCTATACCCTCTAGCTTGTCTTCAAGCTTAGTGCTTGGAGCCATCTTATCCAGGAGGTCACAAAAATTGAAGTTTCTCAAAATGTAGAATAG
The DNA here is from genome assembly GCA_027924585.1 of Larix kaempferi. Lineage (NCBI taxonomy): Eukaryota > Viridiplantae > Streptophyta > Pinopsida > Pinales > Pinaceae > Larix > Larix kaempferi. The sequence goes on along the minus strand of BSBM01000809.1, from coordinate 6,399,689 downwards.
ATCTTACCAGGAGATGTGCTTGATTGATTTGAGATGACTGGTGTTCTCTACTTCTGGAAACTTCAACTTTTCACCCTTCAAATTTGACCATCAACTTTCGGATCTGCAACAGGTTTTCTGGCTTTCTGGTTCACACTTTTTATGGTTCACCGGTGCACAAGTTCGCATCTTTTCTAGTTCACTGGTGCATAGGTGCGTAGTTTTTCTGGTTCACTAGCTTTATGGTTTTCTGGTACTTCTGGTTTAAAAGTCAAACAATGGTTTGACAAAGCCCGGGGTGATACCCACTCAAAAACTTCGATCTTGGGATCAAAATTTCAATTTTGAGGAGGAGCGTCCAGCCATGCTCTCAAATTCAAAAAATTCCAACTTTTGCAGAAACCCTAATTTTCACCGAAGGAGGACAGAGAGGCAATTTCACCTTGTGAAAGATGTCCTATTCAGGCTAGCTCTGATACCATGTTAAGTTTAGCATAAATTCACAAATAAGATCATTGAATGAAACGCAATCACAAGATAGACAAAGATTTATCCTGGGAAACCCTCATGGGGTAGGAAAACCAGCAAAGCTTTCCTCAATATAGATGATCAACAATTACAAAGATGTAGTCCCCAAGCAAGAGCTAATTCTCTCTCTCCTATTCACCAATCACAAGTGAGTGAATGAGTGAGATAAATGAGGAACACACCTCCTCTATTTATACACTATTCCGACTTGACTTTTCACCCTAAGAGGGATGACTTCTCCTAGGAAAATCTAATAACGCCTAAACAACTAACTTAGGGCCAACCCCACTAGGGAGGTCTAATAACCCTAGTTACAACATCCCGATGGAGGAATAAACATCTCGAGATATACAATAGGATGTCTACGGAGGAATTTAACATCTCTGGAATAATAAAGTACAAGTAGAATATTCTTAGAAGTTACAATATTTCAACAGTTTATGAAAATCAATGTCATATTTGTTAAATATATGACAAGTTATATGAAATCCAAATGACTTTGATTATATGTTATATTCATAATAATATTAAGAGTAACTTAAGAAACAAAGAATCCAAAAAAAATGCAAAGAACTACCAGTTACTGATTAGATCTACACACCACAACACTAATTTTACCACTTTTATACAAACCAAGGACTGGCCAGCATACAATATTCCATCTAAGGCTTACTTCTCACTCCTACTTTGTCAATAGGAATTGAGTCCACAGATCTTTGAAAAAACGCTTATAAAACTGGATTCAATCACTTGTTTCGTCAAAATGAATGCCATAGATTGTTTTGTTGACAACTTGAACTGGTATAGGTTAAATTTCAAATCCGCCATCAAACCCACACTCAACTGTTGTGCATGAAACTGGCTTGTTGAAAGGAGTTTCATTTGGAATTGGTAGGTGGAGAAATGAGAATGAACAATAATCCTTTCTTTGATTGATAACATGAAATCATCATAGTAGATTAACAGCAAAAGTATTGATGTCTGTAGCATCAGGTGGTCTCATTTTCAAGTCTGCTCATAGAAGAAATAATAAACAATTATGATTATATAGTCAATGTGTAAGTGGGCTCTAACTAATGGAGAAAAGTCAAACACCAATCAAGCATAAACGAGGACCCTTTTTTCATTATTATAAATCAAGCAATCTGATCAAGTGCACAACTGAGGAAGAGAATGAAGAAGAAGACTATTTTTTTGGAAGATTTATATATGAGATTGTCTCTCACACAAATTCCTCATAACAAGAATTGAAAATAGATGAAGGGAAATCAATGTTGCACACCACTTTCCTGCACTCAATGTTTTGTACAACAAAGGGATTTATGGAATAGAATGGTGGGAATAGAATATTGAAAATAACTTCGATGTCATGTAATAGAAAATATTAGTCTTCAACTAGAAGATTAGTTTCCCTAAAATACATTGAAATTTTTTAAGAATCTATAGATTGGAGATATGTTAAAATGGATACCTGTGTCTTTCAACCTCGGATTGAGCATATCATCTGTGTGTGTAATCAATACCTCGAACAGTCTAGAATCGTGCAACTGACAATTATCCACACCTTTCTATGATTGCATAATTTCATGCATGAAGGATCTCTATGATCAGTTTGTGTTAGTCGATTTACCACATAAAAATATAGAATATAATAAAGTTTAAAAGGAATAAAAATAATGTAAATGTATCCCCAGCCCTCGACCTATGCACATGTGAACATGCCAAACCAAATTCTTCACATTTTTAATCAAGTAATAACAATGTACCAAAGCAATCTAAGAAGCCTCAACATTACAAGCTATGAGAGATGCATACCAATAGTGACCAAGGGAAATGGATATCGTGTTTTATCAGCAAGAACAAGCTGCAATGGAATGAAACTATACTTTTCAACTTACCAAATACAATAATTCAATTATAATTTCATTTTGTTAAATTCATTAAAAATGTCGGGCTCTTACACTTCACTTGCTTGCATATAAAAACAATTGAATTAAGAAAATCTAGAGTTCCATGGAATTATCAAGATTTTAATAGCAGTATATTTATCATATCTGCATTGGTAAATAAGCACTTCTACGTAATCAATCCAAACTCTATATAGGAAAACCAGTATGTTTATTTATTGAACCAAGCTTCTTTATTAAATCCAAACCTTGGAGGAATAAAGTGATCCTCCTGACAGACATAACAAGGAAGATGACCTCACATATACCATATGCAATCTACATGATTTGATTAGTGGAAACAAGTGTCCATATCCCCACTCTTTTCAACATAAACTTGACACAAATTAGAAAATTCCATTGATGCATGTAAAATATTCATAGTACCCTATTTTACTGCATATGGTTTAATAGCTATCAACATTGTGATAGGAAATCCATGCTCATGTATGGATCAATATAATTTCTAGAAGCACTAAATTCACAGTAAATGAATCAAATGATAGGTGATTGTAATCATGGTAATGCCTCCAAAAAGATAAGCCACATATAAGTTTTCATGCAAATTGTTGAAGAAATTACCAGGATCACATTAGAAGATAATGGCGAACGATCGAATGATTTTAAAATGGAACAACACCTCCATAATAATCCTAACATTGAAAGCACCTGCATAACCATTTGGCATCAGTAATAACCATTTGCACAAGCTTTGAACTACTCCCCAAAAATCTATATGTCAGTCTGTAAATCCAATGTTATAGAACTTCTGAACACGCCTCTATCAGAGCCACTATGTGTTCCATTACTCCCTACAAATGAAGACTGCTCATATTCTCATTGTTTGTGGCAAAAATAAAATGTTGTAAAAGAATAATATGTCCTCACCCTTTTTACCTACTGTAAAAAACATTTATGAAGTCATTCACCTATCCCATTCATAATCTTTCTGTTATTATTTATTTGTCAGAGATATCTTCTTTCATTTGTCCTTTATTGTTTTCTATTTCAAGGTGTGATGCATTTTTAACAAGTGTTAGTTTTTTTTCTTCGGCTTATTAATGTTCACCTTCTAGGTTGAAATCCAACTTCGGTCACCATTTTTGACACTATGTAACTGCCATAACAACACTATATAGTATAGTGTGCCATCAAATGAGTAAATCATTGCGGCCTCTCTTGGAAGATGTGGATTAGCGTGAGAGGGCCTATCGCGAATTGGTGATTGTGTAGCCATTATTATTAATTCATCTCCCTTCCAGGATGGGTAAAGACATATGTGAGAGGGAGTAGGATTCTATAAAGTGTTAATCGTCCAAGAGAGAAGGAACACATCACCCACTGGCCGAGAGAGTGAGGGTTACCCCATACCCCATAAGCACATGTAGTGAATGACTTCTACCAAGGATGGGCAAACCCAAGGATTTACGAAATAAACCACCCCACAAACATAAAAGAATGATCTAAGATCCTATATCTGGACATCGAGGACATCTATTTATTAATAGGTTTATCCTAGTGATTTACGGACAAATAGATAAAGAAACAATTATGTTTCAAAAGTAACACGCACTTACTAGGGTCGACCTGGTCATCTGTGCGACTCGCCTACTCGAAATTCTACCAAACTAAACTTCCTCACTCGGGTGTAAGATGCCTCACCAACTACCTTGGTTCGATTTGAATGATAGAGAGAACTGCTTTTTGTTCCAGTGCCCCATGACTCTTGTCCTTTTTGTCTTTCCATCTACAGTCTACCTGGTGATGGCCACCTTCTCATTTTTATGGGTTCGATGAATCTGAAAAAACAAAACAAAATGGTATAACCTCCCTACCCCAGCATCACTTTAGGCATATAGCCCCAAATTCATAAAGGAGAAAATAACAATGTTGCAGAATGAGTTGCTATATCTACGTACTAAGACCATTAAACCATTGTAGCTAGGGTTTTCACCCCAGCTTGTGCAAATGAGCACCTACTAAGGAGAAGGGACTCCTTAGTAGCAGTTCAATAAACAGTAAATTAAAGCACTAAAACATTATGAAATTTAACGTAGCATGAGCATTAACATAAATAATAAAACATGAAAATATGGCAAAAGATTTCTCTTTTTGTATTAAAGATTACCTCAAGTGTAGAGGTTGGTGAAGCTCTTGCAGCAGTCCAGGAGGGTTGCTTCCAACCTTCCAATTTTGCTCCTTTCTCTTTCTCCAAAGGGTTGGAAATGGGACAAAGGGGCTATAGCTAGGGTTTTACCCCTAGCTTGTGCCAATGAGCACCTACTAAGGAGAATGGACTCCTTAGTAGCAGTTCAAAAATGATTAAATGATTAAGCTAAAACAACAATTAACAAACTACTTTAAAGCATTGCATGAGACATAAATGAAAGATGTAAAAAATGGTTTTATATTAATGTTACCTTGAGTGTCAAGGTTGATGAAGCCCTTTGCAGTGTCCAAGAGGATGCTCCAAGCTTCAGAATGCTCCTTTCTCCTTCTCCAATGTTGGGGATGGGCCAAAGGTGGCTCTCAAGGTGAAAATAGTTCAAAGGTGAACTAGGGTTTCGAGAGAGATTTTGGCAGAGTAAGGGTGCTTGTGATTGTGGATATGGAATAAGGGATCTCCATCACCTATTTATAGTTTTTTGGTGGTGGAGTGCTGACCCATGGTTTTAGGAAACACATGGTTTTATGCAGCTGTATAGGGTTTTTTCCTCCTTTTCCTCATTATTTTATATTTTTTATTCCCTTTTTAGGGGATTTTTGCTATTTTTGGAGGAAAAGGGGGTTTTTTAGCCTTTTTTAGGCTATTTTGAGGGTTTTGTGGCCTTTTGGAGGCATTTTAGGCCTTTTGGAGGCATTTTAATGGGATTTTTTGGGATTTTAAGGGAAAAATGGTAGGAAAATGGACAAATGAGCCATATAATGTGGTAATGAGGTAGTGAACACTTTTTGGGTGTTAACAGGGGCACTCAAGTGTGAAAGTAGCTCAAGGGTGAGCTAGGGTTTCAAGAGTGATTTTGGCAGATTAAGGGTGTTTTTGACTGTGGATATGAAATGAGGGGCCTCCATCACCTATTTATAGGTTTTTAGTGGTGGAGTGTTGGCCCATGGTTTTGGGAACCATATGGTTTAGGTCAGCTGTATAGGGTTTTTTCCTCCTTTTTCCCTCTTTTTCCTCTTTTTTTTTATATTTTTTATTCCCTTTTTAGAGGGTTTTTGCTATTTTGGAGAAATTTTGGATTATTTTGGGGGAAAAAGGGGTTTTTTGGCCTTTCGAAGGATTTTTTAATGGTTTTGTGGCCTTTTGGAGGCTTATTTAGCCTTTTGGAGGCTTTTTTGACCTTTTGGAGGCTTTTTAATGGGATTTTAAGGTTTTGAAGGCAAATATGGTAGGAAATATGGACAAATGAGTCATGTAATGGAGTAGATGAGGTAGTGAGCACTTTTTGGGTGTTAACAAATTGCCCCCTGATGTGTGAGGGTAGGAGCTCATAGTATGGCCGATAGACATCATAAGTCTTTTATGGTTTTCCTGGGATGTGGAGAAGAGAAGAAATGAACTAGAGCCCGGAACAACGGTCCCGAACAAACTGCAAAAACTGAAAGTACATGACCTCAATAATGAATGAGGAATAATCTGAACATATGGATGAGGTGGGCATTTCCATGCTCATATCAAGATCTAGAATAATAATAACAATGGGGTCCAAAATATGGGGACCTGAAATATACATGTCAAATAATGAATGAGGAAGAATCTCAATATATGGATGAGGTGGGCATACCCATGCTCGTATCAAGATACATAAAAAATAACAGTGAGGCCCGAAAAGGGGGACCTATAGGATACATAAAGAACCACTGTGTACATCATAAGGGTCCAGAGGGGACACACATATGGGACATACTACTAGGCTGACCATGTCTGAGCTGAAGAACTGATACACTAGAATAACAACAGTACTGCTGAGTGTGGTACTAGAGGAACTGATGAGCTACTGGAGCATAGTGACGGGGAGTCATGTCCTCAATGGTACACTGAACTAGAACTAAACTAGGTACTCAAGGAAGCATATAACTGGATGGATTCTAAATAAAATCGCCAATGCAACCCGGACATCCATGGGAACATATAACTGGGCGTTCCGAAGTGACTCACCAATGTGCTAGAGTTGGGGGAAATCCAGGGTCTTCGACTAATAACTGAAGGGATATAAACCCTATGCAATTCTCAACGATGCGATCAAGGTGTTGAAGTCGAGCATGTGAGAAACAACCACTCGGAGAGGCAATGATGACTCCTCTCAGAATGGTCCGTCGGCACTCACCACAGATTGTGATGGGTCCAAGGCGCAGGGACCTCTGGGTCTATCCTCTGGAATAGAGGGGCTGTCGTCGACAGAGGGAGACCTGCAACTATCAAGGCAATGATGTTTCCTTGACAGGAGTGCAAGGTGGAGAACCGAAGTGTGAGAGTATTGATGGTAGGACTAACATACTGTGGGGGATAACTAGGCAAGTAGAGTGGGTGGAATCAAACTTCCTTTGTTCAGAGTATGATGGCGGGGACGATCGGGCAGCATATGAAACTGACTGGTGGGAAAGGGATCATAGCTATACTGGATCGAGGATAGTGACTGGGATGTGGGATACTCAAGCTGGTGTAAAATGGCAGGAGACTGCAAACTACTCTGAACAAAGGAGACCTGATTGGGGGTGCTGCCGAGATGATCGATCATAGTGCCAAGAGGCACGGGGGGACTTCTTCATGGGTTAAGAAACTAGAAGAAGCATGTGTAAAATGGTACTGTCGTGTGGATTTATATGAGCCCAGGACAGTTCATGCTCGTGATGGCTTTCAATTTTAAGGAGTTTGAAAGCAATAAGAAGACTCTAAAATAATGGAATGGTACTGCCGTGTGGATTTATATGAGCCCAGGACAGTTCATGCTCCTAGTTGTGTTCAAGTTTAGAGAGTCTGAAAGCGATAAGAAGACTCCAGAGGATTGCTTTTTCATGTGTTAGTCTCCAAGGGCCGAAGAAGCATAAAAGGATGCAATGAAGAACTCTTCTAGCCGGTGTGACTAGAGTATTCCTTTTTCGTAATTAGTCTACCAGGTCTGGAAAAGGGTTAAACTTATACCAGATATATGCCCTTTCAGGTACTTTAACGAGCATGAAAGGAACCAAAATTGCTCGTTGATCTTTTCATTGTTTTAGGAGTCAGAAAAGATCTTAACAGAAACTCCCTAAGTGCCTTTTTCGTAAAGGATTTGTCCGGCCCGAAAAAGGGATAAAATTATACCAAACAACAGGAATGGCTAGGCAAGGAGGAAGTGTTCAATCATGGAACATTGATGATGACCAAGAGTGAGGGTAGGGGGGAACACTGGTGGGCCTGCTTGTGGGATAATGAATGGTGGCAAAATAACGAAATAATTGCAGTATGACAGTAGTGAATGGCTCATGTAAAAATGTGGAACAATCTGATGGCAGCCGATGTGGTGCACAAACCGAGGCAGCAAGGTGTCGGGACACAATGTTGAAACTATACCTGGTGAGAGTGAGAAATGATCTCAAGCATCATCACGAGCTTGGAAAAATGAATCTGGCGATATAAAAAGTGTAAAAAATGGATAACGATCGATGTGGCACATAAACCGAGGTGACGGGGGGTGTTTTGGAAAAAATACTCGAAAAATATGGGGGTGAGAGCGAGAAATGATCTCAAACATCATCAAGGGCTCGAAAAAATGAATCCAATGATATAAAATAAACAAAAAATGGAGAACAGCCGAAGTGGCACGCAAACTGAGGCGACTAGTGGTGTCTAAAAAATGCTCAAAAAATGATGTGGAAAAAATAAGAGAACAAGTTGACCATCATGACGGTCTCATCATGTTGGTTCCAGTGGTGAAAACGGTTCAAAAAATGGACTCTGTATGGGTTCAGAATGGCCAAAACAAGAAAAAGTCAACGGACTATAAATAGTGAGTGGGTCCAACATGACAAGTGTCATTTGGACTTGTTGACTTTGACTAGTGATTAGAGTGGACCAGAGCTGAGTTGGTGTTTCTGGACGATCCGACCGGCCGTTTTCAGATCCGAGAGTTACAGGTATTCCGACAAACTCATACCTGCATTTTCATTGGGTTCGGGGGGGGTTAGTGGGTCCCAGGGGATTTTTTGTACGGTCCACGTGGGGTGGACCGTGGGTTTGTGGGGTGGAACTGTAGTCGAGGACCACAGGTTCCAGGGCGGATCACGCGGATGAGGAACGTGAGGTTCGGGCCGGAATACGTGGTCTGGTACCGCACGTTCCGAGGCTGGACACACGGTGCGTGACCGCGAGTTCGGCTCCTATAGGCGTGGTTTCGGACCGCAACTATAGTCCTGATAGCCGCGGTCGGAAACCGTGTCAAGTGGCCCTAAAGTGTGATTGGGATCGCACTTTTAGGGTGTCCCCAGGGGGGGTAGGTGTACTTCTTTGACATGAGTCTGATGAGTTTTCCTTGTGTGATTGACAGGATACCGTTGGTGCTTTGGAGAGAGCGGGATGTCCCAGATGAGATAGTGGATGTCATCCGGAGGGATCGACATGTGCGGTCTACGTTGGCGTTGTGCGGACTGCTGAAGTTCGCACAGGTTCCTATGATGCGTTCAGCAGCACTGCTGCTGAATCGATTGGTGAGCTTTTGGGAGCCGGACATTCAGGCATTCAGGGTGCAGGGAGAGAGGGTGGATCTCGCCCTCGTAGATGTATACTTCTTGACGGGGTTTCCCTGTCTGGGTAGGGTGGCGGATACGTGGCCACAAGTATCCGTAGATGTGGATATGGAGGATATGTTGTAGCGGTACTGTGTTCCAGACGCTAGGGTGTAGAGGAATGCACTCCGGGTGGTGGCCCTACAGGAGCCAGCAGTATAGGTGATTGCAGAGTGCGTGGTTCACATTTTGGGGTCCCAATCACCTGAGAAGGTGTCCGGGGGCCAGATGCAGCTAGTGGAGTGGGTGCTGGATGGTGTTTATTATGCTTGGGGCCAGATGTTCCTCACTTGTGTTCAGCGGCAGCTGACATCGGTGAAGGAATCTTGCAAGGGATTCTGTTATGGATCCTTTCTATGTGCCTTCTTCATGGAGCGGGTACCTACACTACGGCCAAGGGTGCAGGTCAGGGCAGGAGGACTGAGGGAGCCATGCATGGTGCGGTGGGGAGAGATGATGTGCCGCCAGGGTGGTGGTGAGGTTGGTAGATACTTTACTCAGGAGCTCTACCTTCAGTGGTTGCAAATGCTTCTAACACTGGATGATTATTCATATAGAGATATGGACTACACCGGGGATCCGGAGGCACCACGGCCACCAGGGCAGGCGTGGGGACCAGATGGTACGTATGGTTTCGCTTGCATGTGATGGATGTCAAGTCTTGTGTATGAAATTTTTTTGATATACTGTTACTGACTCGTGTGTGATCTACAGATGTTGGCTGGAGACCACCACCAGAACATGTAGCTCGCAGGGGGCATGTGGCAGTACCAGCCCTGCCAGGACGAGGGGAGGTGTGTCGATGGGATGCTGAGGGGACTCTAGAGTCCATACAGATGCTTCTAGATCGGTTGCTGGTGGGAGTGATTGATGATGGGTGGCAGGACGTGGATCCAGAGGTGATTCAGGACTGTCTGAGGGCACCACGGGAGTTTCAGTCGATTGCGATCTGGGTGGCTATCTTGGTGGATAGGGGTCAGGCATAGAAGCCCGCAGGGGATGAGGAGCTGCCAGAGGAGGAGCGAGGTGAGGACTTGGAGGCAGCTGATGCAGGAAGTGATGCAGGGTATGACTCTCATTAGGGAGTGCAGGGGACTCCCCCCGATTTTGTAGCTACGGCATGTATTCTATGAGGCGTATGGATGTATAGATATTTTTTGTATAGCTGAGTACAGGGGTACTCGGGACATGTGTAGCATATTGACATATATGCACATGGATGCACCTTTTTGCGATGATGATTTAGTGTACACACATGGATGTGCTTATGGTTTGTTATATGTTTGTACTGCACGTGGATGCAAGTAGTATAGAATTATGGGAACATGGATGCCCCGTGTGTATTGTATGTGATGCAACATGATGTATGTAGGATTAGGCACATGGATGCCCCTGTATAGTAATGTGTTTTTATGTTTTTGCACATGGATGCAAATGTTTATGTGATGATAGGCATGGGGATGCCCCTTGCAATCTTTTAGTATTTTTATATATTTTTTATGAGATGTTATGGGATTTTACATGGTGTGATTGATGTGCCAATCTAGGATGTTGTTAGCCATTTGATCTGCAACACTATTTTGATCTCTTGGGACATACGTGAATGTTATGGATTCAAATTGTTGGCTGAGTTGTTTTGTGTGCAGGAATTTTCTAAAGAGACAGGGATCATGCACCTGGTAGCAGTTGTTGAGCTGGGAGACAAGTAGCTGGGAGTCAACGAACACATGAAGGTGACATATTCCCATCTGGAGGGCAGCAGTTAGGAGACCGATCACAGCATCATACTCCGCCTGGTTATTGGTAGCAGCACCTATACATATTCCGTCAAGGTGAATCAATTCATGTGAAGGGGAATATAAGACCCATGCGGCAGAAGCCAGATTTGGAGACCAGCGGCTTGCTCCATCAGTGAAGCCAATGTAATGAGGTGGAAGAGGGTCCATCTATGAGCATGCAAAAATGATGAATGTAAGATTGCAGTAAAAAAGGTGAAAAACAAAAAGAGAGCAAATTGTACAATGCGGACCAATGGGGCCGCAGGTTATTTAGGGATAAAAGCATTTAAGATACAACCCATTACGGGGGTTGCGCAAAGGGTGACCTTCTGAGTTAGTTAAAATGTATGCCCCATTTCCAAGACAGGTCTGCACGATGTAAGGGCCTTGCCACATGGATTCAAACTTTCCTTTACCAGTTTTGTCATGGGCTTGGTCATAGGCGAGGACGAGGTCCCCTTCACAGAAAGTTCGAGGGTGTACATGTTTGTCGTAACCAGCTTTGGAGTAGTTCTTGGCGGCTTCAATGGTCTGGAGAGTGGCATGACGGTCTTCATCAGCTTGTTCTAGTGATAGTAGACATTGCTCGAGTGGGGAGGTGCCTGGGAGAATCTCAATGGCGATGTGTAAGGCAGGTATCTGACACTTGATGGGGAGGACAAATTCTACACCGTGAACTAAATGAAATGGAGTAAAACCGGTGGCGGTTTTGGTGGATGTACGGTAAGCCCATAAGGCAAGGAACAACATGTGGTGCCAATTGGTCTTATGCCAGTCAACAGTGTGTTGGAGGATGGTTTTTAGAATTTTGTTAATGGCCTCTACTTGGTCGTTCCCTTGGGGGTAGTAAGCAGAGGAATATTGATGTTCGATCTTTAGTAGGGTGGATAACTCGCGCCAAAGGGAATCTTCGAAGTGTGAACCATGATCTGAGACCAACTGTTTGGGGACCCCGAATCGAGTGATAACGTGGTTAAAAAAGAAACGGGCAGTGGTGTCAGCTTTACAATTGAAAGTGGGCATGGCTTCAGCCCATTTGGTGAAGTAATCGACAGCGACAATGATGTACTTATGGCCATTGGTAGATGGGGGTTTACATTCCATGAAGTCGATGGCCCACTTACAAAAGGGACCAACGGTGATGACTGAGTGTAACATAGCGGGAGGTGTCCGAGCCTTAGGCGCAAAAAGTTGGCAATTATGCCAATGTTTGACCGCTGTGATGCAGTCGGTAAAGATTGTGGGCTAGAAGTATCCGGCGCGGATGACCTTTTGGGTGGTGGCCATTCTAGAGAAATGGCCACCACAGGCACCGTTATGACAGTCATTGAGGATGTGTTCAGCTTCCTTGTGTGTAAGGAAATGGCAGAGAATCGTGTCAACCCCTCTCCTATAAAGGACATCGCCTAAGAGGAGATATCGAGAGGCATGGTGACGGATACGATGGCGTCCATCATGACTGACGTTGGGTCTCAAATTCTGCGTGCGAAGGTATAACAAAATATCACCGTACCATTGGTCATCAGACGAGATGATGAACAAGTGATTGTCGGGTAACTCATCGGAGATTTGTGGGGACGACGGAAGGGAGGGGAGATCAGTGATGAGCTGGGAAAGTGCGAGGGCTTTAGTGCTCTTAGGGGTTCTGAAAGTGAGGTCATATTCCTAGAGGATGATTACCCATTTAGCAACGCGACCTTGCAGGAGCCGTCGGTTTAAGAGATAGACCATGGGGTTGGAGTCGGCGACAACTGTGGTATGACTGAGCAAAATGTAGTGTCGCAATTTTTGGACGGAAAAAACCATAGCAAGGGCTAGTCTTTCCTCATATGGGTAACATAGGGGTGGTCCAGACAAAGTCTGGCTGACGTAATAAATGACATGATCCTGGCGAGCGACGTCTTCTTGAACAAGGACTCCGGACACAGGATAATCGGATGCTGAGACATAAAGGATGAAGTCCTGAGAGAAATTCGGAGGGGACATCATAGGGGCTTGTGTGAGATCTTTCTTGAGGGCTTTGAATGCATCCTCTGCTTGCTCATCCCAAACAAAGGGTATGCAGGTATGAAGCAGGCGTAAGAAACCATGAATGGTGGTGGCATAATCGGGAACAAAGCGACGGAGGAAATTATATCACCCCTGCAGACTCTGGAGCTACCGAAGCATGCAAAGAGAGGGAAGTTCGATGATGGCTTGGAATTTCAGGGGATCAACAGCGATTCCATTCTGGGAAACAATGAAACCCAACAACTGGCCTACCGGAACGCAAAAGACACACTTGTGGGGGTTCAAGCGGATTTGATATTTGTGACAACGTAGAAAGATTTGTCGGAGGTCATTAAGGTGGTCTGATCATTTTCGGGAACGAGCTGTAAGGTCATCAAGGTAGACTAGCAGAATATGGACCAAGTCATGAAAACAATAAGTCATGGCCCGCTGGAAGGTGGCAACAGCATTTTTGAGGCCGAAAGGCATGACGCGATAAGGAAAGGTGCCCCATGGGGTTGTAAAGGCAGTCTTGTACTGATCCTCCTTATGGATCTGAATCTAGTTGTATCCGGAAAAACTGTCCATGAAAGATAGGACTTCATGCCCCGCACACGCATCGATGAGTTGGTCAATAAATGGCGTGGGGAAGTTATCTTTGGGACAAGCTCGGTTTAAATCGCGGAAGTCAGTACATACTCTGATGGTGCCTTGTTTTTTATTAACAGGAATGGGGTTTGAAACCCAGGTGGTATATGCAATAGGATAAATGAATCCGGGTTTGCGAAGTTTCTCAATCTCTGCTTTAATAGCAGGGAGCTTTGAGGGATGAATGGGGCGTTGTTTCTGGCGAATATGGGGTACATCTAGCCATGTGTCAATGTGGTGCTCTATAATAGCGGGGTCGAGACTAGGCATTTCGGTATAGGACCAGGAAAAGACATCACGAAACTCTTGGAAACGTTTTTTGTACTATCCAATCTCATACTCACTACAGGAGGCTCCTAATGTAATGATTTCAAGAGCACCAGGTGGGTCAGAGATATCTATGTGGACGACGGGTGAGATGTTGGCCATGTTACCTTCCTCAAAGGCATCAAGAGCGGGAATAGGATCCTTAAACCAGTCGACTTTGGTGAGAAGGAAATCTTTGGACTCAACCGCAAATTTGGTAGTTGTGGTAGAGGAGGAGTCTTCTAGGAGGAAATAGGAACGATGGTGCATGTCGTCCCAAGGATAATCCGGGGCAGTTAGAGCCTCTAGAATCTCCTCATCATTGCGGAAGCTTTGAGTTGTCAAATTGGTTGATGAGGGAGTGGTAGTCGAAGAGATCATATAAATGGTGTGAATCTCTCCAGATGAGGGTGATACTGGGGGCTGGATCTCCTCAATTGTGGGGGGTGCCATCTCAAGGTCCAAATCATTCATCTCGTAGTGAGCTGCTCTATAATATGGGAGATCAGGACAGTGATATGAGTAATTGTCGTAAATACCACATATTGCACAAAGATGGTTGGTACGTAGTGATTTATCACAAGGCTTAGGGGTTGGATCGAGTTCGACAACCGGTATGTTAGGGTCGTCGTCAAGCATTTGCATGTGTACTTGTAATGCAGGTAATTGTGGACATTGATGAGTCAGATGACCTAACTCATCACACATCAAGCATTTGGGGGGAGCACGAAACATGGGGTGGGTTTAATGGTTTTGGGCGGGGGTACAGCAGTGTATGGTTGTGGGCCTCTGCCCCCAGTGTGCTTGATAAGAGGGGGGTATTCGTAGATGACGAAGGGGTAGTGAAACTGGGAGGTGGTTGACTAGTAGTGGCAATGGGTTGCACCAGTTGTAGGACGACATTTGGTGTCGACGGGGGAACGGGAGGCGAAATATACCACATGGGGAATCCCAAGGATAACCTGGGGAGGCTAAGAGTAGCCATAACTGGGGTGCTTACTACGCCCGAGGGAGGGAATAGGAAGGGGATTGTGTGGATGGGTGTAACACCAATGTGACTAGGTACCAATGGTGGTTTGGGTAACAAGGGAGGTTGATTGTTGGGAGTTTGTGTATTGTGGGAAAGGGTACATAGGTCAGATACTTCGATCGTGGGTGACGGGGGTGGAATGGATTGGAATGTTGAGGTCATCGGCATATTTGAGTAAAGTCTGGGTCCCACGGAGGAAACAAACGAGGTAGTTTCACCACAAACAAGTTGCTCAACCATGGGGAGAACATTTTTGGGTGCAGCGGGGGCACTGGGATCGTAATAGGTGAGTTGGTCGACCTTGACCACGCGTCCGTCATGGGAGAACATCATGGTACGAAAAACGGATGAGGCAACTGCCCGCATGGCATACATGTAGCTGCGGCCAAGTAAGAGGTTATAATCAAGTTGGGCATTGATGACCTCTATGTCAATGAGCATGGTTTTACCAGCCAACTGGACAGGGACATTAGCTAAGAGACCTTGGGGTTGAGCCGAACGACCGCCTTAGGCTCGCAATGTAGTGGTGGATTGCTAAAGAGTAGGGGATACCAACTTCTGCCAAACGAATGTGGACATAACGCATGTAGAGGAACCTTCATCGATAATGCATCGATGGATGACAAGATTCTAAATGGAAACAGAAACTTAGTATGCTAAAGTGGAAGGTAGGCGTGGTTCGGACTGGTCCAAATCGAAGGCCATCAGTCATGAATCATTTGGGTCAATAGCACCAATGGCGGAGAGCAAAGTCTTGCACTGTGAAGGACAGTTTTTTAAGACTTCTAACGCAGACATGGCTGTGGGAGACTGGGCTAAGTCATCTACAATGTTGTAATTTGACATAGCGTGAGCCTTGGGATTATTGTTGATGCGACGAAGTGGGAAGCGAGGAGCTTTGGAGGCGCCATCTAGTGGATCCGGAGGTATATGTAACATCTGATCTATGGGATGAGCGTTAGTGTTTTTGTTGGTGGGAGAGGCTTCAGGGGTGGAGCCATATTGGTTTCGATGGGTTTGGTGGTTGACATCGGTGGATGACATCATTAACAAGTGGTGGGTACCTGAGTCTAACATGGGTTGATTAGGAGCAGCATAAGTGATCTGTTGTTGTGGTGGCGTGTTGCCTTGAGGGGGAGCCAATGGCTGAGTGTTCACTACGCCTTGGGTTGGTAAGGGGTTTTGGAACACCAAAGGTTGATGCTGAGAGGGTGGGGGGTTGGGTGGCACCTGAGGAGCCACGTGCCCTTGGCGATGGGCATCATCAGTCCAGAGTTTTCGAGCTCACTCCAAATGTGGGCAAGCATGTGTGTAGTGGCCATAGACCCCGCAAATAGAACAAGGGTGGTTTGTTTGAAAATTAGGATTTTTGGGCTGCTTGGGCGGTCGATCAGGGTTCTGGTTGGAAGGTGCCGCGTTATTGTTGTTTGGGGGATTGGGAGGTTGACTGGCTTGGTCTGGAGAGGGGTTGTTCCCATGGTTACGGCCTTTGCCACGGTTGTGTTGGCCCTATTGGCGCTAATTATTTTGGTTCTGCTCCGGATTCTGTTGGGCATATACTTGCCCTTGGGCAGCAGTAGGGTTCTGGGGTTGTGCAGGTGCGGGAGCAGGTTGCGGTGGATAATAAGTAGGTGGAGGCTACGTAGGTGCTGAACCTTGTGGGGGTTGCTTATACGTATGCGGAATGGGTTGTGGGTTTTCCGTAGGGGCTACCTGTGGCGAGTAATAAGCGTGTTGGGCTTGAGAGGACACAGGAGCTGGTGCAACCTGTGGGTGGTAATATGGCTGAGGTGCGACTGGGGGGGCGTAAGCGGGGGATGCATGAACAAAGCACTAAGGTGGACAGGAGGGTCCGTGGGAATGGTGATGATGTGTCATAGGAGCATACGAATTGGTTGCTCCGGATTGAGATGTAGCTCGCGAAAGGTCGGGGCCATGGCTAGGACGTGCTATGGAAAAGGGTTGAGGATGCGAGGCAACACGGCCAATGATTCCATCTACGGCATGGGATTCCCCTGGCGCATCGTGTTGGGAGGAATCACCGCGGGGGGCGTAAGTATGATGGAATACAGATAACTCGACTGGGCATAAATGAGGTCAAATTGCTGAGCTTTGAGGATGGCCTCTTCTTCGGACTGGGGTCATTCGGATGCCACATCCTTGGCAATGACAGGAAGGAGGGATTTTAGAAACCAATCTAAGAAGATATGGTCATCTAACTTGATTTTGCAGAGGTTGCGGCGTCGACGGAACTCATGAATGTGGTCAGTGATGTGGGTAGTCGTGTTCTATCTGCAAGATAGTAGGATCTCAACTCCCGCATCATAGTGGACAGGTAACTGAAAGAACTGTAGGAAAGTCGAGACAAGGGAGGTAAAGGTGGAATGGGTCCCATGGGGCTGCTCGATGTACCACTTAGCTGCAGAGCCAGTGTGGGTGCACTGTAACAGATGGAGGCAGACAGAGTCGTCCACTATGAAGTTGGAGGAACACCATAGATGGAAGGACATAATATGGTTCTGGGGGTCCTCACCTACCTTTCCCTCAAACTTAGGGATGTCAGAGGGGAGCTTGGTGGGCATGTTAGGCCATGCAGGGTCGTGTCTGATGGGATTGCTAGTCAGTCTAGCCAGGTCAGGAAGGTTGAGGCTAGCCATGAATGGCAGACTAGTAGAAGGATGTGACATACTAGTGGGTGTGACCATGTTGGGGCCAATGCCCCCAAGTGGAGGGGCAGGGTTTGGGATGTTGCCCCCAAGTGGAGGGACGAAAGTGGTATGGGATTGTCCTACACCACCAAGGGTAGTGTGAGTCACTGATGGAGTGGGAATAGGTATGCCAGCTACTAGGATGGGTACAGTGATTGGAATGGTAGATGTGGGCCCCATCAAGGGCATACCCAAAGCAAGTGTGATAGCTGGTGTGGTGGTGGATGCTTCACCAATGGTCCCTACAAAGAAAGGGGTGGAAGTCATGCTAGCCATGGGGCTAGTTGGTGCAGTGTAAATGGGGTTCTTGGACTCTGCCTCAGAATCAGAGGTAAAATAAGGGGCGTCTAGATCGGGTGACGGAGTTCTATGTCATTGACGAGTGGAGTTAAGTGACAAGGCTCGAGATCTATGATGAGTGGTATCAAGTGATGAAGATCTATGTCTATGACGGGTGATGTCAAGTGAACCGTGCTATGGGGGCTCGCCCCGGAGGCACAGAGAATGTCTCGAGAACTCAATGGTGACAGATGGTGTCAAATATCTCGGGGTTGTGTTGAGTGAAAAACAGCTCAAAAAACCCTAATGCAACCAAGTGTGCAGAAGGAGAGCTCAAAAAATATGGCACTCAAGCCAACAACCAACTCAAAACACTTACTGTAATAGCTGTGCTACAATAAGTGGAGTATCAACAGAAATTGTCAGAATACCAACAAGCAACAGGTTTCCTACAAAAGAAAAATAGTTGACTCGCTAGACCAAAAGGAGGTAAGGGAGCATGCAAACACCTAGCTAAATAGTATTCTGACTCAACTAGACATATCCTTTGCAAGGTGATGAAATCCAAGTCAGACAATCTGGATAGTAGAGCCAAGTGGCTAAAGATATCCCCCTACCGGGGGGGACATCGGGTAGTCAATCCTAGAAGAAAAGAAACTAAGATACCCCGTTCATGACACATTCGGTTGGGTGAATCTGCCGTTTGGTTCTATCGTCGCTGTATCCCCATACGAGTGATACACCGAGAACTGCGAAAGGTATCCTTCAATTACTGAATGGATTGTGATATTCCACTCAGGCTTCCGGAACCAGTCTGGCGACTTCAACCCTCCTAGGGGAGAGGCCTTCCCGATAAATTGGTTTTAAACCATGTCAAAAAATACTAGGGGATTTTGATTCCCTAATGGACAATAGCTATGTCTCAAGTGTAAGCAACCGAGGGGTGTTATTTAGATGCCTATCCCACCGATCCTACCTAACTACAAAAATTCTTATGTGTTCCCCAAGTGGGGTTAGAATGTTGGTTGCGTTAAGTAGTATTTTAGGGCTCACTTGAATTAGGTGACATAGTGTGTGCATGTGAGATGATGAACTCAAGCAAAAGTGCCACGGGGTGGGAAACTTGCTAACTAAAAATAACAATACAGAATTTAAACTTTGAAATGCAAAATTTTCTCTTTTCAAAAAATGCTGAAATTTAAAAAATATTCTGTAAATGGAACATAAATAATACTGCAGAAAAAAGGCTATAGGGAAGTATGGCTGCAGGTAGGACAGATGGCTGTGCAAGTGCAGAAAATATTGCAGCAAAGTGGTGTGTTCAAAACAGGGAAAAAAGTGCAGAAAACAGATCGTGGGTCTGTGGCAAATCTGGGCGGTTTGACCGCGGGAAACAGCTCAACAGTCGCGGACAGGTTGCGGGATTTTGGCCAAAAGATGCAGTCGGACCACGGGAAATAGGTCGAAAGTTGCAAGCAGGTTGCAGGAAAATGGCTAAACGTCGCAAGCGGGATGCGGGAAAAGGGCCAAAAGACGCCGGCGGGTTGTAGAAAAATAGCTGAAAACCGCAAGCGGGACACGGGAAAATGGCCGAAAGATGCCGGCGGTTTGCAGAAAAATGGTTGAAAGCCGCAAGCTAGATGCGGAAAATTGGGTTAACAATCGTTGTCAGACCACACAAAACAAGCTAATAGCCGCGGTCGGATCGCAGGTAATAGACTGGAAACCGCCGGTAGGTCGCCGGAAATAGTCTGAGAGCCGTGGTCAGATTGCAGGTAAATGCCTGAAAGACACGGTCGGAACGCAACTGTGGGGGGTAAAAGGCGCGGTTTACGACAGCCGAAAGGGACAGCCGAAAGGAAAAAAACAGGAAAATATTGTAGAAAATTGAAAACGTTTAAAACTTTAAAACTATAACCAGAAATTCAAAGGAACACAAGGGGAGTCACCAAAACTATAGCTAGGGTTTTCACCCCAGCTTGTGCAAATGAGCACCTACTAAGGAGAAGTGACTCCTTAGTAGCATTTCAATAAACAGTAAATTAAAGCACTAAAACAGTATGAAATTTAACCTAGCATGAGCATTAACATAAATAATAAAACATGAAAATATGGCAAAAGATTTCTATTTTTGTATTAAAGATTACCTCAAGTGTAGAGGTTGGTGAAGCTCTTGCAGCAGTCTAGGAGGGTTTCTTCCAAGCTTCAAGTTTTGCTCCTTTCTCTTTCTCCAAAGGGTTGGAATGGGCCAAAGGGGCACTCAAGTGTGAAAGTAGCTCAAGGGTGAGCTAGGGTTTCAAGAGTGATTTTGGTAGAGTAAGGGTGTATTTGACTATGGATATGAAATGAGGGGCATCCATCACCTATTTATAGGTTTTTAGTGGTGGAGTGCTGGCCCATGGTTTTGGGAACCATATGGTTTAGGTCAGCTGTATAGGGTTTTTTCCTCCTTTTTCCCTCTTTTTCCTCTTTTTTTAATTTTTTATTCCCTTTTTAGAGGGTTTTTGCTATTTTGGAGGAATTTTGGATTATTTTGGGGGAAAAGGAGGTTTTTTGGCCTTTTGGAGGCTTTTTTAATGGTTTTGTGTCCTTTTGGAGGCTTTTTTAATGGGATTTTAAGGTTTTGGAGGCAAATATGGTAGGAAATATGGACAAATGAGTCATGTAATGGGGTAGATGAGTTAGTGAGCACTTTTTTGGTGTTAACAACCATGAATTCACAAATTAAAGAAAGCCCATAAATACAATGGAACCAAAGTGATAAGGGTAGGAATTGTTACCCGAAGCATGATTGTGTTGCAGTAGTTGAGTTAGGGTTTTGAACCCACCCAAAAGATTGTTGAAAAAATTGATGGTGAATAGATTGAAGCAAAATCACATAGAGATCCTTGCAACCATATGGAGAAATTTGATTTCTCTAAGCAATTTGTGGAGATCAGATCTATTGGAGGCCCTATTTTCTTTTATTTTCCCTCTCAATCTATTTTCTAATTTATCGATCATTCACTTTTCACATTTTTTTAGTTTCCCTCTATCTATTACATTTTTTTGTTTATATTATTCTTTTTCTTAATTTGTTTATACTAGTTACATATATTAATTATATAAGTATATATAATAACTATACAATATATTAATACTATATATGGGTGAAAAGATATAGGGAAAATAGGTTTTTGATCATTTATTTATTTTTTATGTGAAAGGAGAAGAGGTTAGCTGGGATTATGGGGGTATTTTTTATTATTATTATTATTATTCAAGGATATGAAAACAAAGGGATTTTTACAGAAAGGGAGGAATTAGTTTTTCTTCAAAATGGAGGATATTCGCTATTTCTTTTAAGGGAGTGTTGAAGCCCCGGGTGTGATGTTGGAATATTTTTCAAGGCACTCATGAGAAGGTGACAGCCCAATCTGAAAGATTCAAACAACCCTACGCAAGAGTGGTTCTATCCCCAAATTGTTTGGTATGAGTGACTCCTACGGATATTAGGTCTCCACTGGCAGTTATGTGAATCGATCCTAGTGGACCTGTCTTCATGTGAGGGAAGATAAAAAAGGTGTTCTATGTCTAAGAGTGAGTAATGTTTGATTAAGGAAAATCTAATTAAGCTAGATCTAGATTAAGGAATATGTTTTGATATGGAGAACAATCAGATCTGGAATTTGGTTAAATGTTTCATCAATAAATAAAAATATGAATTGGATTTATATAAATGAGATTTAGAAAAAAACCAACAATTATAATTGAATGTTCTTATCTAAAGAATTAATCACATATGAGAATGTTCTATTATGCCCTGCTAATTGACAAACTAGCAGCAATGAAAAATGTTTATCATTTGCAGAAATAGATAAAATGAATTAAAGAAATAAATTCCTTTAACGCATAATAACATATGAACTGTAAATTAAGATAAATCTAACCTATAGGTCGGATGCAATGATTAAATTGCAAAGATAAAATAGAGTAGATTTAATAACTGAAATGAAAAAATAAAAAATTATCAAAGAAATTCGACAATTTAAACAAAGAAGATGGCAAAGAGAAACTGACTGTAATTCATTAACCTTGCAAAAAATTACAATGTCTCAATAGAAACAGAGCATCTCCATTTGTTCTGTGGTGATTCCTCCCTCCCTATCCTATGAGATCTCTACCCTTTAAATAATAATTACATTGAATTACGTAGGATATATTTCCCATAAAATAGGGATTGCAAAATATTTCATATCTACAACATACTAAGGGAAACTTGCCACTTGGCCCACACATCTAACAACTCTTCTACATCCGGATACTTGGCCAATTCGAGTGCCAGCTGGGTCTTACAAATGAAAGAATCAATCTCGTTTTTCTTGATCTTATTCCATGAACGTAGGAAAAGATTGATCTTTATCCCTAGGATGATGGGCTTCTTGATTAATTCTTCAACCTCTGAAATCTTGATGTACTGCATATGTTGAATATGCTCCTTAGACTGTGCACATCTGTTATAAACCCGCTCAATTGTAAGCTTGGGTGGATAGGCCTTCTCGATGAGGTCCATAGTTGAAAAATCTAGCATGACCAATATGTTATCAATAGCGTACCATCTCCTACCACACACTGCTTGTGCTTTCAGGATTGTTTGCTCGACTGATTCACAAGCATGTTCCCATGCATCCAAAGAGATTCTAATCCTTCTGAACTTGATATTGTCTGGAATAGGAATATCTCTAGGATTTTCCTTAATGTACTTCTTCCAATCAACTACATCTTCAATAGCCTTTGTTGCTTCTCCCCTTCTCTCATTATGTTGTTCAAGGAGATCAAAATGACGCTCAAAGGGATTATGTGTCTTTTGAATGTCATTCAGGGATTCAAGTAGTTCAGTCAAGAGTCCCTTGTGATATTCATTTATTTTAAGGGCTAACTCCTTGAACTTTTCCTTGGAAAATATAAAGAAGGAGGGGGAAGATTCCTTGGTCACTGAATCCTTCAGTTGTTGCTCAAGTAATGTGATCTTCTAAGCATATCCAATGTTTAGCAGTAGTGCTTGTTGAAGTTGTTGCTGGAGGTATGGATTCTATGGTTGCAGGTCTTTCAGCTAACTATCATGCTCATTTCTCAGCTCTTGAAGTTCAGATTAATGTTGTTCCTTGGATTCAGACGGGTCCTTCCTGATATTCTGTAATTATTCTTTCTTAGCCTCAATTTATTTGTTCAAAGAAGTGAGTGAATCATAATCAGCCCCTGCAAAGGCTCCCATTGCTGCAACATTTTCCAATGCTTCTTGTTGGGCATTGGTAGATATTTTATACCATATTGTTAAGTTTAAACCAAATAACCAAGCAAGATCACTGAAAGAAGCATAATCACAAGATAGACACACAATATATCCTGGGAAACCCTCATGGGGTAGAAAACCCAGTAAAGCTTTCCTCAATAAGATGATCAACCAAAATACAAGATGTGCTCCTCCTTCCTTTGTCTCCTTAGCTGATCTCCCAGACAAGTGCGCACTCTTCCACAAGTGAGTGAGTGATCTAATGAGGAGTTCAATTCCTCTATTTATACTTGACTCTCAACTGACTAAAAGACCTTATGGGGCCGACCTCACCTGGAGATGTCTAATAACCCCTAAAACATAACTACAGGGCCGACCCACACATGGTGGATCTAATAACCCTAGTTAATACTAACCCTCGGAGGAATAAACATCTCCGGATACATAATAGGGTTGCCTCGGAGGGATGAAACATCTCCGGAATAATAAAGTACAAATATAATATTCTTTGAAGTTACAATATTCAACACTCCCCCTTAACAAGAAGGATATTATAACAGCATCTGCAGGAGCAAGGAGTCACTACATATGATACATCTATAAATCATCGGAAGCTTTCTTCAATTCGACTTCATCAGTAACTCAAACAGTTACTGGTACATCAATGTCAACATCAACATCACGATCTTTAGCATCGTCTTCACATGATCAGTTGCATCGTCATCATACGATCAGCAGCATTGTCATCACATGATCAGCATCGTCATCACACGATCATCAGCATCGTCATCGTATGATCAGCAGTATCGTCATCATACGATCAGTAGCATCGTCATCACACGATCAGCAGCATCGTCATCACACGATCAGCAGCATCGTAGCATCGTCATCACACGATCAGCAGCATCGTCATCACACGATTAGCAGCATCGTCATCACACGATCAGCAGCATCGTCATCACACGATCAGCAGCATCGTCATCACACGATCAGCAGCATCGTCATCACACGATCAACAGCATCGTAGCATCGTCATCACACGATAGTACAAGTATCCTACAACAACAATACGAGTATCCTATCGATACAGATAACCACATCATCAATACAAGTATCCTATCGATACAGATAACCACATCATTAATACAAGTATCCTACCGATACAAGTAACCACATCATCAATACAAGTATCCTACTGATACAAGTAACCACATCATCAATACAAGTATCCTACCGATACAAGTAACCACATCATCAATACCATTACTTTCTCGGAGACTATTCGTCTACGGATCAATTCAGGGACCGAAGTCCGGGGATGATACAATCCCCATCACGTACATTTTGAACTATCAGTTCCGGGATGATGCAATCCCCATCACGTACATTTTGAACTATCAGTTCCGGGATGATGCAATCCCCATCACGTACATTTTGAACTATCAGTTCCAGGATGATGCAATCCCCATCACGTACATTTTGAACTATCAGTCCCGGGATGATGCAATCCCCATCACGTACATTTTGAACTATTAGTTCCGGGATGATGCAATCCCCATCACGTACATTTTGAACTATCAGTTCCGGGATGATGCAATCCCTATCACGTACATTTTGAACTATTAGTTCCGGGATGATGCAATCCCCATCACGTACATTTTGAACTATCAGTTCCGGGATGATGCAATCCCCTATCACGTACATTTTGAACTAAGGTCCAGGGATGATGCAGTCCTATCCTCTATTTTCGGAGACCTCACGTCTATGGTTCTCTTTAGGACTGAAAGTCCAGGGATGATCCAATCCCCTCAAGTCCACCAAGGACTTCATTCTCGGAGACCTCTCGTCTACGGCTCTCTTTAGGACTGAAATTCCAGGGATGATCCAATCCCCTCAAGTCCACCAAGGACTTCATTCTCGGAGACCTCTCGTCTACGGCTCTCTTTAGGACTGAATGTCCAGGGATGATCCAATCCCCTCAACTGTCCACTAAGGACTTCATTCTCGAAGACCTCACGTCTACGGCTCTCTTTAGGACTGAAAGTCCAGGGATGATCCAATCCCCTCAACTGTCCACTAAGGACTTCATTCTCGGAGACCTTACGTCTACGGCTCTCTTTAGGACTGAAAGTCCAGGGATGATCCAATCCCCTCAACTGTCCACTAAGGACTTCATTCTCGGATACCTTACGTCTACGGCTCTCTTTAGGACTGAAAGTCCAGGGATGATCCAATCCCCTCAACTGTCCACTAAGGACTTCATTCTCGGAGACCTTACATCTACGGCTCTCTTTAGGACTGAAAGTACAGGGATGATCCAATCCCCTCAACTGTATTCTCATCCATACAGGTACAATCATATATCACATCAAAACATGTATACATCACATCAAAACATGTGTACATCAAACCATGTATACATCACTTAATCAACACATGTACACATCACATCAAAACATGTGTACATCATTACTAATCAAAACATGTGTACATCAAAACATGTATACATCACTTAATCAACACATGTACACATCACATCAAAACATGTGTACATCAAAACATGTATACATCACTAATCAAAACATGTACACATCACATCAAAACATGTGTACATCAAAACATGTATACATCACTAATCAAAACATGTACACATCACATCAAAACATGTGTACATCAAAACATGTATACATCACTTTAATCAAAACATGTACACATCACATCAAAACATGTATACATCACTAGCATGTATATCAAAACAAAACATGTATTCATCAGACATGTATTCTCACTAATACATCATATCAAATCATGTATACATCTAGCATAAACGATATGTAAGAGTTCTAAATCTAAATAATTGTAAGTAGCTAACAAAACAGAAAATAAGTGACAGAAATACTATACTACTCCCCCTTTCGAGGAGGGTCCTTCTGGACTATACCAAGCTTGTCTCGGAAGTACTCAAACTTTACTCGAGACAGAGGTTTAGTCAAGATATCAGCAACCTGATCCTCAGTGCTTATATACTCGAGCTTGATGGCTCCTCTCTGCACCATGTCTCGTATATAGAAGTAACGGATCTCAATGTGTTTTGACTTATCATGGAACACAGGATTTTCAGTCATCTTAATGCAGCTTTGATTATCACACATAATCACAGTGGGATCCATTTCTAAGTCAAAGATTCCAGATAAGAGTTTCGGAAGCCACACCGCTTCACAGCTGGCAGAGCAAGCAGCAATATATTCTGCTTCAGCGGTACTGAGGGCCACACTAGATTGTTTCTTGCTGAACCAGGAGATCATGGCAGATCCAAGACCATAACATCCACCTGAAGTACTTTTTCTGTCTGAGACACTACCTGCCCAATCAGAATCTGAGAAACCATGCAACTTGAGTTCATTGTCTCTAAGATAGTAAAGGCCATAGTCCACTGTGCCTTTTAGGTACCTCATGATATGCTTTGCAGCTATAAGGTGAACCTTTCTAGGTTCTACTTGAAACTGACTTAGGGTATTTACAGCAAAGCATATATCAGGCCTAGTATTTGTCAAGTACATCAATGATCCAATGATTTGTCTATATAGGGTTATGTCCACTAGTTCTGATGAATCATTAGCTAGCAGTTTTAGGTTGGAGTCCATGGGAGTGGCCATAGCTTTACACTCCAACATATCAAATCTTTTGAGGATCTCCACAGTATACTTACCTTGATTTAGAAAGATCCCTTTTGGCTCTTGCCACACTTCTAGGCCTAAGAAGTAGTGCATTAATCCGAGATCTTTCATTTCGAATTCTGAAGAAAGCTTCTTCTTGCTTTCAATGATTTGTTTCTCATTTCCTGTTAGAAATAGATCATCTACATATAATAGCAATATAACAGGTTCATCATTCATTACCTTAAGATAGAGATTGGGGTCAGCTTTACTTTTGGTAAATCCCATGCTTAATAAGAAACTGTCAATTCTTCCATACCAAACTCTGGGAGCTTGCTTCAAACCATATAATGCCTTCTTCAGTTTGCATACATGGGTCCTTCCGTCTTTGACCTCAAAACCTTGAGGTTGTTCTATGTATACTTCTTCTTCAATTACACCATTCAGGAAGGCTGTCTTAACATCCATTTGATGCAATTTCCATTTCATCATAGATGCAAGTGCCATGATAGTTCTAATCGAAGTATACCTAGCAACAGGTGCAAATG
The DNA here is from genome assembly GCA_027924585.1 of Larix kaempferi. Classification (NCBI taxonomy): domain Eukaryota; kingdom Viridiplantae; phylum Streptophyta; class Pinopsida; order Pinales; family Pinaceae; genus Larix; species Larix kaempferi. The sequence continues at coordinate 6,372,254 of BSBM01000809.1, read as the reverse complement.
TATCTTCATAGTCAATTCCCTCCTTTTGAGAGAATCCTCTGGCTACAAACCTTGCCTTGTATTTTTCAATGCTACCATCTGCAGCATGTTTTATTTTGAAAATCCATTTGGAAGAAACCACACTTTTATCTCTTGGTTTGGGGACTATATCCCAAACATCATTTTTCATTATTGACTGATATTCTTCAGTCATTGCTTCTACCCATTCTTTCTTTTGAGCTGCTTCTTCATAGCTAGTAGGTAGTTGATCCACAAGATCACACATCAAGGCCATATAGTTGGACACTAGCTTTGGTTTCTTCCTTTCTCTAGTGGAGCCTTCAGGAGCACCATATCTTTCAGCTCCTTGAATAATATCTCTAGCCCATGCTGGTCTTCTTTTCCTAGATAATTCTGCAACAGGAGGTTCTTGTGGTTCCAGCATGTCATGATCCTCTATTATGTCCTCTTCAGGGATGTGAACAGTCTCTGAGATTCTGGGAGATGTATCTTCTTCATAAACTTCTTCAAGTTGACATTTTCTAGATTTCTTAAGAGCTGCTTCCTCATCGAAGGTTACATCTCTACTTATTTCTATATGATGAAAGCCTGGTATGTAAATCCTGAAGGCTTTGGATGATTCACAATAGCCAACAAATATTCCTTTCTTACCAGAAGGATCCAACTTGGTTCTCTTTTCCTTTGGAATGTGGATGTACACAGGACACCCAAATATTTTAAGATGGCTTACCTCGGGCTTCTTTCCAGAAAACACTTCTTCTGGAGTTTTGAAATCAAGAGCACTATGAGATCATCTGTTTTGAACATATACTGCTGTTCTGGCTGCTTCAGCCCACAGATACATGGGAAGATCCTGGTCATGTATCATAGTCTTCACAGCTTCCATGATGGTTCTATTTTTCCTTTCTGCAACCCCATTTTGTTGGGGATTGTAGGGAGTGGTTAGTTCTCTCTTGATTCCAGCTTCCTTACAGAATTCTTCAAACTCTTTTGAAGTATATTCTCCACCATTGTCTGTTCTGAGAATCTTGATTTTCTTTTCTGAGAGATTTTCTATTAGAGCCTTGAGCTCTTTGAAATTCCCAAAAACTTCATTCTTACCCTTTAGAAAGTATATCCAAGTTTTCCTTGAATGATCATCAATGAATGAAAGATAGTATTCAAACCCACTTAGAGAGGTGGTGGGCATTGGACCACACACATCTGAGTGTATTAACTCCAAGATCCCTTTGGTCTTTGTTTCACTCTTTGGAAAGGGGTTCTTGACATTCTTGCCTTTCTTACATCCTTTGCATGAGCCATCATGATCAACCTTTAAATCTAGTAGTCCTATGACCACCTTGCTTACATAAGGTAAGGCTTTGTAGTTAATGTGAGCTAGTCTTCTATGCCATAGCTCACTGGGGCTAGAGGTTTCATGAACAAGAGCAGCTTCCGGATGACCCTTGAGTTTATATAAACCTCCTTCCTCTTCACCAATAACAATTGCATCCTTAATGGATTTGCCTTTGGACCACATTAACACTTGTCCATCAATGAATGCAACTCTATAGCCTTTCTTGTCTAAAGCTGAGATTGAAAGCAAATTCTTCTTTAATCCTGGAACATATAGAACTTCCTTCATCTTCATGGGAGTTCCAGAATCGAGTTTGTAGTTTGCTTCACCAATTCCCTTAATGGGATATTGATAGTCATCTCCTAGAGATACCTTTTGGGGAGAATTCTTTTCTTCAAGATTTGAGAGAGTCCTCTTCTGTCCAGTCATGTGCTTTGAAGCACCACTGTCAATAAGCCATGTACCTTCACTAGGGGTTATAGATCCAGAGAGTGCGGAGAAGAGAACATATTCTTCTGCATCTTCTTCTGTGTTTCTTCTTGACCTCCTTTTGAAGAAGGTCCTTTCTTCTTCTTCCCCTTCATCTCTAGGCCTTTTATTGTGAGACCTTTCTTCCTCTACTTCTTCTTCTTCACTATCATCCTATGCAAGATGTGCTTGATGTCTTTTGTAGTGATTACCCTTTTTCTTCTGTAGAGGGCAATCTTTAGCAATGTGTCCTAATTTGTGACAAGAGTAGCACTGGAAAGAAGAGTAATCCCTTCTTTGAGTAGATCCTCTTTTCTTGTGAAATCTGTGAGGAGGATGAGACTCCTTGTGACCACCTTTCTTGAAGTAGGATTGACTCCTTCTTCTTTTGGTATGGGTAGCCAAAGCTTGGTCATCTTCTTTGAGCAAGGCTTCTCTATTTGCAACCCTAGCCTCCTCTTGTACACAATCCTCCCAAACTACATCAAACTTGATACTTTCTTTTCTGGCACACATAGTTTGAATGAATGACTCCCAAGGTCTAGTGAGACCATTTAGAGCTGTCATCACAAGTTCATCTTCATCAAGAGTATCACCAATGGCATCTAGTTGTTCTTTGATTTGATAGACTCTTGAGAAGTAGTCTTGAATGGATTCTCCTTTGTGCATCTTGGTACTCTTCAACTGAGTCCTTAGATTCATCTTCCTATTGATGTTCTTTCCTTCATACATTCTTCCTAGGGCATCATACATTTCCTTTGGAGTCTTCTTGGAAGACACTTGGGGAATCAAGTGGTCTTTAATGGAATCAGCTATGATTCTCTTTGCCCTAATCAGATCCTTCCTGTGTTTCTCTTTGGCTTCATCTTCTTCTGGTTCTGCAACTTCCTCCTTGACATAATGAGCAAGATCATTCTCCTCAAGAATTAGACCAATTCTGTATTTCCATGCTCGGAAATTCTCTATGCCTTCTAGCTTGTCTTCAAGCTTAGTATTTGGAGCCATCTTCTCTTGGAGGAGTCCAAGAGACAGAGTAGACTTACCTGGAAAGTTACCTTTTATTTTTCCGGAAACTGGAACAGAATTTTATCGCACTTTTGGTAGAATTAGGGTTTGATTTTCCCGGAGTTCTACCCAACCAAAAAGTTCGATCTATAGCTCAAAAGAATGCTCTTGAGAAGGGATACCCAGCCATGTAATCAGAATTCAAACATTACAACTTTTTTCTGAAACCAAAATCTGACGTATCGCACTTTTGGTAGAATTAGGGTTTGGATTTCCCGGAGTTCTACCCAACCAAAAAGTTCGATCTATAGCTCAAAAGAAAGGTATTGAAAAGGGCTATCCAGCCATGCAACCAAAAATCAATAATATCAACTTTGGGCTGAAACCCTAACTTCACCAAAGAGAGAGAAAGAGGTATTCTTACCTTGTGAAAGATGTCCTATTCAGTTTGGCTCTGATACCATGTTAAGTTTAAACCAAATAACCAAGCAAGATCACTGAAAGAAGCATAATCACAAGATAGACACACAATATATCCTGGGAAACCCTCATGGGGTAGAAAACCCAGTAAAGCTTTCCTCAATAAGATGATCAACCAAAATACAAGATGTGCTCCTCCTTCCTTTGTCTCCTTAGCTGATCTCCCAGACAAGTGCGCACTCTTCCACAAGTGAGTGAGTGATCTAATGAGGAGTTCACCTCCTCTATTTATACTTGACTCTCAACTGACTAAAAGACCTTATGGGGTCGACCTCACCTGGAGATGTCTAATAACCCCTAAAACATAACTACAGGGCTGACCCACACATGGTGGATCTAATAACCCTAGTTAATACTAACCCTCGGAGGAATAAACATCTCCGGATACATAATAGGGTTGCCTCGGAGGGATGAAACATCTCCGGAATAATAAAGTACAAATATAATATTCTTTGAAGTTACAATATTCAACACATATAACCTGATTGGAAATAGGGCCCTGCATAACAATCCCTCCCCTTTGTCTTTTAGCTCCTCTTCTGACCACTGCCTTCTTAGACTTTCTATAGAAGTACTCCCCTAGGGAAACCACAACATACTCTCCAATTCTGCCACAATGTCTACTGTAGAAGTAGATACATCGAAGGTTGAAACCAAAGGTGCAGTTTGGGAAACAATAGAGGTTGGGATTGGGATTGTGATTTGGGTGGTGGAGAAGGAAGGAGGAGGAAGTGGGAGGAGAAGTCAAAGCAACGGTTTCAGGGGGTGAAGTAGAGACAGTGGTCACTGATGGTTGTGAGGATATAATTGGGACTTGGACTTCAATAACCTATGGTAACAAAGTGGAAAGTTGAGTTACCAATAACTATTGTGAAGTAACAAGAGGAATAGAAGGTGACTCTACAGATGTGGTGGGAAGTTGGATTTCAACATCCTATGTAAGTGGGACACAAATTGGGATTATAACTAGCTCTTGTGAAGTCACCACGGGGTTAGTAGTGGTTCAGTTGTTGTGAGTATAGGAGTTATGATATCATAGAATGACATGGAAGATGAAATGATTGGGATATCTAATGATATATGGGATGTTGCAGCTATTGCAATGGTATCCTCTGGTAAATGAAAATCAGGAATCGAAGTATCAACATTCATGTCATCCAAGGGGTAAGAAGAGAGTGAAGTGACAGAAATAACTTCAGGAAAAATATAAGGACAAGCAATGGTACATGAGAATTTAGAGGTAAGTGTTTCCTCATCCTCATCATTGTCTTCAATGTTGAGCATGGTTACCTTGGGCACAGGATTTCCAACCTTTTGTTTCTTTGGTGGAGTGGTGTTAATTTTTCAGAATTTACTTCAATCGAATCTAGGATCTTAATTGAGAGAACAACATGTACAGTATATTTACAGCATATCAATCATGAACATAATAATGAAAGCACACAAGAGACACAGAGTTTACTCGGGGAAAACCATAAAGGTGAAAAACCCCAATAACTTCCTTAGAGATAGATAGAACAATGATACAACCCAAGCATAAGAGATAGACATCTCCTAGCAACATATTCTCCACCTCCACAAGTGCACCACTCTCCCGAGAGTGTCAGAGAGAATAGAATGATGAAATAGAGTGCCTCCTGCACTCTATTTATACTTGACTTGACTTGCCTAATAACCTTTACTAGGTCGGCCTTAACGTAACCACATAACATAATGCTGACTGGGCCGACACCCAATAGGGTGGTCTAATAACCCTTTGACCCACATGGCCGACCCCCAATAGGGTGGTCTAATAACCCTTCGACCCACATGAATTATAAAGGGCCGACCCCAACAAGGTGGCCTAATAACCCATCAAGTATAAGTTACGACACTTACAATATAAATGGCGACACTTCCGTATAGAGGAATAATAACATCTATATAGGATTACAATATACATATATGAAATACATTCCGAAGTTACATATACATCAACAAGTGGGTGCAACAATAGTTTGAGTTTCCACAACTAAAGTTAGTGCTGCCAATTCATTTTTCATCTTAGGAGCTAACTGAATCAGATCATTGAGATTCGCTAAAGGCCTGGGATGCGATGTGTCTTCAACACCTAGGATTTTCCCTTTTCATCAGCATGGTAGGTCAGCATCAATGGAGCCTTTTCTTTCTGGGCCTCTTTTATGCCCTGTCTTTCTGAATTTTATCATCAAGTGACAATTCCTTTTTTTTGTAATTCAAGACCTTAGTCTTGAGATCTCGTTTATATTGAAACATAAAACTGTTTTCTTCCTGAGAGGCAATTCTTCTCATGAATTCAACAAAAGAGTCGGCACCCTGGTAGATAGAATCACCTAGTTCAATCCGGTGAGCATATTCATTCTTCATGTGCTCCTGTGCAAAATGATTAACCGGAAATTACTTGGGATCATGCATCCTCTGTGGAGATTTACCAAGCTTAAGAGCAACAATTTTCTTGCCAAGTAGCCCAACATAAGTCAAATTCTGAACTGGAAAAGGCCCAAGATGAAGTGGGAACTTGGGAAACCCTATTCTTTTGGCTCCTGTGAGTTTGAGAAAGACACCATTAGTGACAGTATGAAAAGAAATCTCTTCCAACAACAGTCTGTCTAACACAATTCTGGGTAACAGATGTGCAGTGTTGCTGCCCCAAATTCTGACATAAGAAAAGTATTCTACTATGTACCAGTCCCCCATAGTAGAGACCAGTGCCTTAGCATATTCAGACAAAGTGGGAGCATTTTGCTTAAAGATCATCAGATGAATTGTACCAACAAAATGATAAAAAATATCATATATCATAGGCATGAAATTTCCTTCCCATAATACAGAGTAGTAGATATGCACAGGAGGTGTGGACAAGGTCCAGTTCCATACCATGGAAGGAAACTCAAAACTAGAACATAAGATAGCCATGATGTATGTTGAATAAAAGAATGGAGGCCTTCTAGACGCATGAGTTTTCTGATATTTCTCAATAGTTGCCTTGATATCCACTAATAGGACTTGAGCCTAGTTAAAGGACTCCCCTGTAGTGAGTACATGATGAGAAAGGGGTCCCCATTCAGCCTTGAATACAGAGCAATCCAGTAACCTATATAATCTGCAAAGCATGGCTTCCAGTAAGGAGAACGACTCTTTGAGCCAGGAAATACAGTAGGATTTATCATTCTTGGGCATGAAGCTTGACGGGTTATTCATCCAATACTTAAGAATATCATCAAAATTGAATTAGGGTCTGGCAGTGTCGAGGAGTTTGGCATTGAGCAACCAGACAGGTTGTCTCAGGGCATAATCCCTAGCAAACACTTCAGGCGAGAAGGAAGTTAATTATGCCCCATATTTTTCATTGAAAGAACGGTCCCGAGGGCTAGCATGAAATATAATTCATTTAATGACATCAGTATAAGGAATAAGGGCCAGTCTGGCTGTAATGGCATGTAATTGGGAGTGGCTAATGTTCTTGTAAAAGGACTGGTTTTGCTGGATTTCAAAAAGGTCATCATTGTCAAAGATGGAATATATACAAGACCAATCCAAGAGAAGAGTTTCAGACACTCTACCACTTGTATCAGAAAGAATGCCATTGTTTGGGTCTTTGTTTTTGAGCTTCCTTAAGGCATATTTCGAACGAGTAATTCTCGACATGTTTGGGAAAAGTTTGAAGAAATATGATAAATAAGCAAAAAAAAATGATTAATATGAATGATTGGAACCTTAAATTATCAGAAAATCCATAACAAAGGTGTTGGAAACCAACTTGAGCTAAAGATGAATGTAAATTGGGAGGACTAGTAAGAAATCCATAGTAAATTCTTCTCCTATGTGGAATTTGCAAATTAAAAAATGGTAGAAAAATCGTAGAAAATTGAAATATTTATTCAACGGTGGAATAGATCTAGATCGCAAAATTCAAAGGAAATCAATGGCTACGATCAAACGATGAAAAGCAAAAACATATTTTTTGTAATTTTGATTTTGGTTTCCGCAATCCGCAATGCGGGTTGCAGGTTGCGGAAGTGCAAGTTTGAGTTTTAAACTGTTTTGTGTTTCCGCAATACGCAATCTGCAAAATGGAAAAAACGGATTGTGAAAAGCTAAGAGAAAAATGAATATTCCGCAATCCACAATGCGGGTTGCGGGTTGTGGAAACAAAAAATGTTTATTCATAATGATAAATTGTTTTCTGCATTCCACAATCGGCAATTTGTGGGTTGCGGGTTGCAGAGAGGAAAATTTTGTTTTAATGAACTTAACTTACTTTCGCATTCTGCAATCTGCGATCTGGGTTGCGGAAACAAAAGTTAGTTTTATTGAAAAAGGTTTCCCGACTTCTGTAATCCACATTTGTAGGTTGCGGATTGCGGAAAGGAAAATTTTATTTTTCGAGAATGTATGACTTCTGCAATCTGCATTGCAGATTGCGGATTGAAGGTTGCAGAAAAGACGTAATTTCAAGAAGAAAAAAAGCAAGTTTTCCGCAATTTTCAAAACACAAAAAGCAAATATTTTTTAGTAAATTTTATTCAATCCAAAGCATGGGAAACAAGAAAAGATAATTACAACAATCATAAACACCCCCAAAATATATCAAGTTACCTTCAATGTTAGAACAATATCACACCTTGGTATATTAATCATTTATCAAATGATGGTTAATTAGTGTCTAAGTGATTAATTATTACATCCCTAAGTTGGTTAGTTGGTAAATTGTCAAATAGCTTGAACTAGTTAGCAATGTGGACAACTTGGTGCATGTGTTGAGTCAAACTAGCTGTTGGGTGCGCTCTCCAGGGCATTTAATGCATCCAGCATGCCAAGAGCGCCCTCCCCAGGTCATTTATTGATTCCAGCATGCTTCTCTTCTTCCTAGGGTGCACATGCTCAGAATGTGGACAAACTTGCCTCTTTCGTCCATTTTTGGCCAATTCTAGCTACCTAACCTCTAACCAGCCAGATTCTCCACATGTGTGAGGTCACATGGGCCTATCCAGTCACTCCCAGCATTCACACAGCAGTTTCAAACCAGTTTGGGATGGTTTGGGATATTTTGGTCAACCTAGGGGGGTTTGAGCTATTTCTAAGCTAGATCAGTGTGAACACTCTAGATGGATTCGAATTGTTCCAGATTTTTATATATGGATGTTCTTAACCTATCTTGAGGTGGAATAGTTAATAATATTACAGTTATTTTCACCCATTTCATGTGTTAATACATTTTGTTCTTCATTTACAGATTTATGCAAATTCTTGCAAATGTTATGCAATCTTATCACTAGTGAGGAATCCATAGTAGCTAGGTTCTGCTGTGATTGAGATTTTACATGGTATCAGAGCTCTTGGAGCTACCATTCGAACCAGCAAGACTGTTTTAGTGGCTTGCCAGAAGCAGTGGAGAAGCTACATAATTCCTGAGGCCATTGCCTTGAGCGCACTGGAGAAATCTAGTGGCTCCTCTCAGGTGTGATGCTCTCCTGAATGCACCCACTATCCAAACAGGGTTCGAATCTGTTAGTGTAGATCCCTCCTAAGTGATTTGAGAGTTGTTTGCAGGTATTGAAGATCAACATTGTTAGCAAGTGCGTGAGCAACAGAGAAGAATGGAGCCATCTCACCCAAATGTGCTCACTCCTTTCAACTATTTCGATTGGAAGGCAGAAATGGTGATTTTGCTGAGATCTAAGGGTCTCCACAGAATTACGATGGGCATTGAGGTTGAGCCAAACTCAGCTGTGGAGAAATCCAATTTTTTTAACATAATGGATGAGGCATTTGGCCTCCTTTGTCTCCGCATTTCGAGAGACCTCCTATTTCATGTAGAAAGTCTAGCAACTCCAAATGATGTGTGGCTCAAGCTTGAGACCTTGTTTGGAAATACTGATGAGATGAGAGGCCATCAGCTCGAAAATGATCTTGTTTCACTGAGCCCAGGGAATTTCGATTCCATCCAGGACTTCTTCACCAAGTTCAAGAACTTGGTCTTGCAGATCAGACAATGTGGCATAGAGAAGAAAGAAGAACAGTTGGTGTTGTCCATTCTCTCCAAACTGGGTTCTAAATACTCGGTTTTTGTGTCTTCCTTCAACTCCACAAGGCTCACAGTTAGAGGTTGGAAGATGCCATCCTTGGCTGACTTCATGGAGATGTTAACTCAAGAGCAAGACAAGCTGGTCTTGATGGGCTCCATCAAGCAAAAATACCAAGTTCTTGTAGCTGGAGATTCAAAATATGGAAGAGGAAAGCAAAAACCAAAGGGGCCGAAACCTCAAGAGAAGAAGATGAAGGAGAAGAATCATTCAAGTGATGAAAGCTCAAGTTCAAGTGATGAAGATTCAAAAGTCAAGAAGATGAAGAGAAAGAAAGAGAAGCCCAAATGTGGTTATTGCAGAGGTTCTCACAATGAAAAATCATGTTTCAGAAAGAAGATAGACATTCTAACCAAGCTACTTGAAGAACATAACATTGATGTTCCAGATTTTGCAAGAAGAGAAGAAGCCAAGCTCTCTTTGGAACAAGATCAGTGCCTCTATGCCACATGCAAAGGTAAAAAGCTCTATGATTTGGGTGAAAGAGACAAATATTTTTCTGATATATCTGTTTCTGATTTACATTCTGATATATCAGATTCATAAAATTCATTCTCTTCCCTGAAAGAATCTCCATCCAGTTCACCGAAGCTTTCTCCCAATACTAGTAATTTTTCACTAGTTTTTGACATGCCGTCTGAAAGCACTTTCCCACTTCAATCAGATCTTTCATATTCTGATATGGAAGATAATGTGCAGGATGATATACAGGTTATGACAGCCATCAACTCATTTCCCCAACCATTGGATGCCCAAAAGACCACACAAACCCCAAGTTCTACAGTTGGAAAATCTCACAATTTTATTGTTTCCAAAACTGTGTCACTAATCTATCTTGGTTTTATGTCTTGCATATCATTCCTTGGTTTGAAATCCATGTCATTGGCTATCATGGGACTGCTGTTCCACATGTCTGGACCTGATCTTACCACCTATGGTTCAAAACTCAAGTCTCCAAACCCTTCAAGTTTGCTCAACTGTCAGTGTGATCCAGCTACACACACTTCTCTTACTGTAAAACCATTCGATCATGGAGACATTATACCTCTGGTTTTTGCTGCTCCATATGGCTCCTATTCTGATATATCAGAGCCACATGATCTCTATTACAGATTTGGGAAGGTGCTACATCAGTTCGGAAGGAAGATTCATGGTTTGATTTGCCATGTGGAAGCTCCTCAAAATGCAGATTTTGTTGATATTTTTGATGTTCTTTGGGAAGGATTTTGCAGAGATATCTTTTCCATTATTGATCATGTATTCATATCAGAGTATGTATGCAGAAAGAAGAATTCTTATAATTCTCCCACTTCATCAAATGATGAGATTCAAGGAGCCTTCCAACATGTTTTTTTCCTACAAAACATTGAAGAATTGGTGCATGATCATGACATCCACAACATATTCACCAAGTATTTCAGCAAGAAGTTGTTCATTCAACTCATTCAAGTGAAGAACAAGACTTGTTGAAGACCTTTTGATCATCTCTGTATCATGTCCATTCTTGAGGGAGGATTTTTCCCATGTGGTTTTGCCTCTTTCCTCATTTTACATGGACAAATAAAATTTTATGATGTAAAAGGTGACTTGTGCCTAGTTGCCAAGGCCTTAATTTTTTATATTTCACTAAGTCTAGCTTAAGGGGGGGTGTTAGAACAATATCACACCTTGGTATATTAATCATTTATCAAATGATGGTTAATTAGTGCCTAAGTGATTAATTATTACATCCCTAATTTGGTTAGTTGGTAAATTGTCAAATAGCTTGAACTAGTTAGCAATGTGGACAACTTGGTGCATGTGCTGAGTCAAACTAGTTGTTGGGTGCGCTCTCCAGGGCATTTAATGCATCCAGCATGCCAAGAGCTCCCTCCCCAGGTCATTTATTGATTCCAGCATGCTTCTCTTCTTCCTAGGGTGCACATGCTCAGAATGTGGACAAACTTGCCTCTTTTGTCCATTTTTTGCCAATTCTAGCTACCTAACCTCTAACCAACCAGATTCTCCACATGTGTGAGGTCACATGGGCCTATCCAATCACTCCCAGCATTCACACAGCAGTTTCGAACCAGTTTGGGATGGTTTGGGATATTTTGGTCAACCTAGGGGGGTTTGAGCTATTTCTAAGCTAGATCAGTGTGAACACTCCAGATGGATTCGAATTGTTCTAGATTTGTATATATGGATGTTCTTAACCTATTTTGAGGTGGGACAGTTAATAATATTACAGGTATTTTCACCCATTTCATGTGTTAATACATTTTGTTCTTCATTTACAGATTTATGCAAATTCTTGCAAATGTTATGCAATCTTATCACTAGTGAGGAATCCATAGTAGCTAGGTTCTGCTGTGATTGAGATTTTACATTCAAAAATAGTAGAGGGGCTCCCATTTTAAACAATAAAATGGGATATGTTGTACCTACAATAGGGAGGGACCCAGGGGGACTTTAAATATTTTCGAACTTAGGTGCAAAGAGAACCATGGTCAATGAATTCATATGGAGAATTAATGGAGGTTGTGAAATTGACAATTTTTAGCTAACATGACACAAAATACATAAACTTGTCAAAAATTTAACAGACTGTCAATATGCTCAAATGGTGATGGTTTTGTTCAAACAAAATATGAACACAACTAGTACAATAAGTTGAATGGAGTGATACGAACTTCAGTACATGACAATTCCAAAAGGGAAAGACGACAAATATCTAAGACTCGACTCAACCACATGTAGAATAACTCATTTATCGCTTGATAATTTATATGCAAGACATGATGTACTATCTAGATATCAACTCACCACACCCAAGGCATTAATCAGTAGAGAAACCTTGTAAATGAGCATCTCAATGATTCTCCTATCATCTAACACAATAGGTATTTGATGGCCTCAAAGGAATGATCCCTTAAAAGACATGTACTGAAAAATAATCCAAGTTGTGTGCTCCGAATCCATCTGCAGTGTTAAAATTTAGTAAATTGCACAATATCATTTTCAAAATTATAATTTTCCATTGCCAGAATGACACAACTAAAAATGACCACAGAAATGACCAATTGCTATGTGGTCATTTTTAGTTTAGTTCTTATCTCGTGACTAAATTAGTCATTTATTTTGGTCGTTTTTAGTTTAGTTCTTATATCATGACCAAATTGGTCATTTTTAGTTGGTTCACTTAAAATTTCTCAATTTTGGTCATTTATCCCTTGAAAAAGCTATGTTGACCAAATTTTTTGGTCGCCTAGTCACTTATCTTTCATTTTGTACTAGTTTTGGGAAGGATGATGAGCACAAAAGCAAAACGTGCATAATGCCAAGCCCAGACTTTGAGAGTCATGAAATAGAATCAAGAGAGGCTGAAATGAATGGTTGCATTAATGGAAACAGTAAGGATGAAAAGATTCTGCACTAGACTCGGAATGATGACCCACGGATTTTCTGTTTCAAGCATGATATTTCTATCACCTTCCATCACCCGAAAACATTGCATCGTACCCCAGCCTTGAATACCCAATATTTTCATTATGCCACCACCCTTGGGATATAACTCTTCATGCTTTTGTATGAGGGATGGAGTGTACGCAGCAATATAATTACAAGTGGTGGTTATGTGAAAAGGTTTGTGCATAGTTAATTTTCTGAATGATAAATAGATAATGGCAGCTACTTACGTGTGGAGCCTCCTTTCCCCTTGTTGTGATCTTGAAATTCATTGAAACCGAAGCCGAGTCACCCGATCTAGGGTCTCCAAGCATTTAGAAATAATAATAACAATATTATTAGTATTAAGAAGTATTATTAACATGATTAATATTAGTATTAAGAAATATTATTAATATTAATGTTAGTTTTTAAAAACACTAATGCTTCTTAATATCAATATTAATGTTAATATTAATTTTACTACTAATGTTATTATCAATGCTTTTACTGGTAATATTATGTTGTTAATGTTAATTAATATTATTCTATTATTAGTGTAAAATAAATTTGTGGAATGCTATAAATTAGATTAAAACAGAGCTAATATACACAAATAGAGAGAATAACTTGCCAGGAGGGAAATAGGGTTTCCAAAATGCAGCATATAGCTGAGAAGAGCTCAAAGAACAAAACATGAATAAAACTATCCCTACTTAAATAGAAAAACCATAGATACAATCGTCTACTGAGATAGCAGAAGAAAAATATAAATATGCCAACAACCAGAAGCTTATCATTTGTCATCATGGATGTCAAAGAGGCCACGAGTTGGCATGCGTAGGCCTATCCACATGCTCTTGCAATAACACCCCATTTGGGGAGGATGAATGCATGTTGTTCTGAGCTTCAACCAGTGCTTTGAAGCCAATGCCTCACATAAAGAATGGAGAGGTGAGTTCTCCAATGAGAGCCATGATGCATCCAGACTGTGTTCTTTACGAGTTACAACTTTGTTTGCTAAGTTGTCTGCCATAACCTGATAGGGGATATGAGTCGGGATGTTTTGAATAGCTGGTACAAGCTCTCCCCCATTACTTTCAAGGCAAAAATGTTAAGTTAGTTTCTTAAGATGGAGACTATTTTGAATCCCTTGAAACAAATTAATTAATAAAGAGGAGTATCCCTCAGCAATGACTCGATCAAATCCCTTATGAGCTACAATCCAGAGTCTCATGAGAATGGCATGGAGTTTGACATGAATTAGACAAAATTTGGGGTTTAAAATGGGCCTTGTAAGAATATGATCCACCTCGTAAGGAAAAGTGTTGGCTGCTTTCTAGACAGACTCGGGTTTTCGGGAGGCGCAGCAACAAACACCCCTTTGGCGTACTCGCCCTCTCAGCAACGAGCTGCGCAGTAGCCCGAAGTCTCACCCGAAGTGGCTATGGGGGGGCTAAGGAATCAGGTTTCCTTAACCGAGGTGGTGTGGAGTCTACAGGTTTCTCTCTTCCCTTCTTGGTGGTAACCCCTGAATAGATCGTCTTACTCTTTCTGAGGTCTCACAGTGCTACAGCGCTGGAACTCGCTCTTCTCAGCGGAGCTGCGCGGTAGTTCCGCACCTGCACGCGAATCTTTTACCCGCTACCACCGATACACTATGTATCGTCTCTGCCCTTGTGCCACTGCGCAATAACACACTACTTTAGTGCTGCGGAAACAGTGTTCTTACAGACTCCTTCGATAATGCAAGGGTACAACTTCTAATGGGGCTTCAAGGATTTACTCTACATAATCATTCATAAAGATAGTGAAACATTCATAGAAACATACACTGTAAAGCAATGAAATACAATCACATAAAGCATTACCACAACAACAAGAATTACGTGGTTCACTTCCCCGGGTGGGAAGCTACGTCCACCGGAACTGTCTTTTATATTATCTTGAGACGGGGATAACATAGTTCCGCTGCGCACATAGTTGCAGCCTTAGATATTTCTGGGAAACTCCACGCACACAGCTGGGAGCCCTTCTCTTAGATCTACTCTCTTTTTCTACAGATATTACTCTAACAAAGACATACAATCAAATTCCCCTCTCAGTCCTCTTGCGACTGGTCGATACATACAATGGCCCTTACGCCAAGCGGTATCCTGCGAGATCGCGACCTTCTTACATGCACAAAATGATCATTAACAGCTTAAAAGATACACCAATACAACTGACTCAGACATCAACATAGCCTGTCTGTAACTTTCTAACAATCTAACAAGCTCAAAACCAACCAACTATCTAACTCTTTCTTCTCTTTCTGTCTCTAACCCTTTTCCCTTTTCAATTAAACATATATATAGGTGGCTCTGAGGGTCACACCTTTACAAAACTGTGGGCCTTTCCCAACAGTGATCCCAAAAAACCCTAACTGCGGACATGGTTAGGTGTACTGTAGGCGCCTCTTGCAGTCATGTCGCCGCTTCCTGCAGACTCCGCAATTTCCGTCGCAGATCGCGGGTATGGGCACCGCTTCATTGTTCTTTGCTCCTTGTCCTTCACCTTCAATGCTTCTTCCCGTTGCTCTTCCTTGGTCCGAGCAACCATAACTCCTGTACTTTTCCTTAATGAGGGTAGCTGAGCCCTCTATTCCACCGCTTCATTTACTATGGTGGTTGAGCTTTCTACTCGGCCCTTATTTACTCTTTCCTTTGACGTGTGCACGCGAGCTCCACAATTTTTGGCCCGCAATCTGCGGTGAGCTCGTCCATCTGGCGCCGTACCGCACACTATTCATTTCTACCCAAAACTGGTGCTTTTCCTCAAAATTAGCACTTTTCCTTCAAAACTTAGTGCTTTTTCCCCAAAATTGGCACCTTTGCCATAGCTGTGGCCTATGCTCCAACAGGCCGCTAACACTTACTTGTGGCTCATCCTCAAGCCACTCGCACTAGCTTGCGGTCGTTTTAATTGTGCATCTGACTTTGCTTGGGTCGCAGCGAAGGCTTGCTTCCATTGCACAATAGTGGAGTCCATTTCTTGCACGCACTCTGTGGCTGTCTATACCAGGTCTGAAGTAGCTTCTTCTTCTTCTATGCCATCGACCAACTCTTGAGACTCAGCAAATTCTTTGACCTTGGCTTCTGCTTGGGCAGCAAGTTCAGCATACTCATCCATAAACGGCAGAATAATGTTGGCGAGATTAGCATCTTTATTTCTGAGCCTGTGCAGTTATTGCTGGACTTTGCGGACTTCGCTCATCTTTCTCATTTTGGCTAAGCCTTCCAAGGGCTTAGCTTCTTCGTTCAGAACAGTTAGGGACTGTTCTGCTCCAAAAGGGAAACTTTGGAAGGGAGCTTGTCGAGCTCAGCCCAAGCCTCCATAGCTTGCGTCATTAACTTTTGGGCTTCATCTGTTCTGCACTTCATTTGGGTAGAAGCTATGCGCAGCGCTTCAAATCGTTCTTGCTTATCATCTGTGGGAGGCACTACGACATGAGCTTCCAACTCGGTGAACTGCATTCTATGGTCCTCAGCCATAGAAACTATTTGTTGTTCTAGGGATTTCGCCCTTCTGCCAATACATTACACTTTCTCAACTAAAGGAAGGTCCAGTTGAATCTGGCAGGCCGGCAGTTCCTGGGCGATTTCATCAATGGCATTTCTTATCCCAGTGCCTTGCGCTTCGTGAGGGACGAGCTGCACAGAGATTTCCTTATAGCCTACCCTTAGCTCTACTTCCTGCGTCTGCAGTCTTTCCATAGGCGCGGTGATCTTTTCATAACCCTTGATAAATTTCCTGTAGTATCCTATATGTCCCAATGTAGTGCGCAATTGTTTGACTGAGTTGGGTGCAGGCAAGTTAGCAATTATGGCAACCTTCGCAGGATCCATCATGAGTCCTTTTCTGCATACAATGTGACCCGACAAAATACCAAAATGAGCACAGAAAATACATTTTTTCAAGTTAATGGAAATCTGATACTGTCTACATTTTTCTAACATCATCCTTAGATTCCCTATATGGTTCTTTAGTAAACCAAACATAGTCCAGTCATCAAAATAGACTTCTAGAAACTTATGAATGAATTCTTTAAAAACAGCAACAACGACTCTAGAGAAGATAGCAGGAGTGTTCTTAAGACCAAAGGGAATTACCATATACTTGAATGAGCCCCATTCAGTCGCAAAAGTGGTCTTATGGCGGTCCTCTGGATTGATTCTGATCTGATGGTATCCTGAAAAGCCATCAGTGAAGGAGTAAGCCTCTTGTCCTCCAACATTGTTAATCACTTCGTCTGTAAAGGGCATAGGAAATGGATCATGCACTAATGCGTCGTTGAGCTTGCACAGGTCCACGCAGATTCTTATTTCACCTTTTGTATTTTTCTCTTGTACCACCATAGGACTAATCCAATCACATTTCTCTACTAGCTAAATGATACCAGCTGCGAGCATCTTATCAATTTCTTCTCTGACCTTTTCTTTATATCGTGGGTTCAACCAGTACGGGCGTTGTTTTACTGGCTTAGCGTCTACTTTCAAAGGTATGCGCATAACTCCTAAATCTCCTAGGATGCCTTTCATTTTTGTAAACTTGGTAGGAAAGATATCCTGGTACTCATGTACTAAATCTGCAATATGGCCAACAGTTTCATCATCCCAATAATCTCCTATAGAGGCAAACTTCGGTTCAGCTTCTGTACCAATGTTAATCTTCTTGAGCTTGATGTATTCTATAATGGTAGGGATATCAAGCTGAGGGCCTTCGACTTTGCGCGTACCTTCTGACTCTGGAATATTGACGTTGCGAGGATCATCATCCTCTTCTCCAGTGGTGAAATTATAGCATTCCAGGGTATGTTCCATCTGGACAGCCCAATCTGGTTGAGAATACTCTGGTAAAGGACATTGTCCAAATGTCTTTTCTCGAATACACTTTAAATCCTGATCGATGCTTGGATGTTCTGACTCAAAGCTAAAAGTGACTTGAAAACTTTCAATCATGAGAGGCTAAGTGACAGTGCCTCTATGCAATTCTGTTTCAGTGTACCAGTTCCTTGGAACTATATCCAACATGTGGATGAATAGGTGAACCCACTCATCCTCTGGAATATCTGACCATTGCTGAATACATGCTTCAACGTGTGACATGGGGTCACTCTGTCCATCATATTTGCACAAAACTCCTATTGTAGTCTCTTGAAATCTGCGCAGTATCAGCCTGCGATAGTCTTGCCATGTGTTGATATTTTCTTTATGCGCACCCCACCATCTTGCGGGTGTAGCACACAGTGCTACATCCAATATTTGTATGCGCTGCTCATCTAGGATTTCTTGTTCATATGCATGTATGAATTCACTTACTCCAGTTAAACCATCAAATATTGGATTTCTATTCAATTTTGTGCCAATCCATCGAATGGATTTAGTCATCATGGCGCAACACCTTGCAGAAACCTCATGTAAGCGATTCTGCCAGTTTTCCAGTCCTGCTTCTGAATCTAATGCGCATGAGTTATCGCATCGCTAGCTGATATGGTTGTTCGTTGTGGGATTGACATAATCATTATGACTAGCAGTCATCTGATACAAACTTTCCATGTGGCACACTTCTTCTTCTGCTCGAATGGGTTCAATATACCGTGGTCCTTGAAGGGGATCAAGTGGTGCAATGACCCTAATCTGGTCATCCTCAAAAGTCATCTGTCTTTTCTTCAAATTAATGACAGCCAGATTATCAAATGCCCAGTCTATGCCTAAAAGTGCTGGGTAAGGTCTACTGTCATCCATAATTTTGATTACTTCAAAGTCTGCAGAACTTCTTACTCCCTCAATATCAATGGGTACATTGGGTAATCTGCCCAATGGAGAAACTCATTGCTGATTTGCTAGTCTTAGACGGATAGGAGATCTGATAAGCTGAGGACTACCCATCTGTTCCCAAGTCTGCATGGTGAGAACATTAACTTGTGAGCCTAAATCCAAAATGACTTCGTCCATTTCAAATGCTCCAATCTACGTTGTGAGTCTCATCTCTCTTCCAGTTCTAGTATGACTCATGATCTGATGAACAGCACGCTGCACTGTGTTCATCAAAGCAGATTGTTGACACTGATCCAACAGGTGTTGGAGTTCCATAGTTGCTTTTTCATTGTGCAACAACTTTAAGCAGCTTCTCAGGAAAGCATGAACACTACCTAGTGTATCCTCCTCATCAGGCCTTCCAGATGTAGTATCCTGCTCTTGTACCAGGTTCTCTTGTCTTGGCACATGCGGTCTGATATCATTGTGCGCTAATGCGATAGAACTTGAAGCTTGCGGATCTGAGAAATACTCTTGAGCTTGCTTGAATGGTTCTTTTTGCTTCTGTAGGTCGAGTGGAGATGGTTTAATATTAGCACAGCGCACCCATTGTGTTGCTGTCTTTCCAGTTCCCGACTCTGGCGCACCAGTGGTTGCACCACTACCCGTCACTATATTAACTGTGGGATCTGGTTCTCTTTTTTCTGCTGCAATCAACTGAATATTCTGGTTAACCTGTGGCTTCTTTGCATCTTGGCCATCAACTGAGGGCATTCTTCAATGACATGATCATAAGATTTACAGTATCTATAGGTGGTTGTAGGGTTTTGGAAATCCCTTGCATAATGGCTTTGAGCTCTGCAGTTATAGCAAGTGATCTGTCCTCTTCCACGACCAAAACCTTCTGCACGTCCTCGGCCCCTGTAATTTCCTCCTCGGCCTTTGCGAGCTGGGTCATACTGCGGACCTGCTGTGGGTCCTTGTGGTTCTGACTGTACTCTATAAACATCATTTTTTCTTTCTATCATAAGGTCATATGCTCTGCAATTGTTCTCGTCATGGCCTACTGATTTGCAGAAATTGCAATATAGATTCTTTGGAGTTTGTACATATTTCTGTAACAAGTGACGCTCTTGTGGTCTATGGCCTCTAGTTCTACAGATTTCACACCAAGGCCCCTGAGCCTGTGGTAAAGGGTTAGGTGCTTAGGTTGCAATATACTCTATGAAAATAGGACAATGGTCCTTTGAATGTCCTTGTGCTCTACACTTTGTACACCAAATTTCTTCTTTAACATCCTTTCCTTTCTTAATATCATGCACTTGTAAAGTTAGGTTTGTTATTTGGTTCTGCAACTGTGCAACATCATTGCTTGTTCCAGCAATTGGTGAAGCTTCTAGTTTCATAGCCATCTCTAGAGCTTGTTCTTGAGTACTGAGATTCTGTTGCATAAGAGGAAGTCTAATATGAGGAAGGAGCGCAGCAATGAACCATTCCTTATGCTGCTGTGGTGCAAACTCAAAGCTTACTTGATCTATCAAGGATTTGAACTTCTGGTCAAAGTCCCATACTGACTCTATAGGTAACTGTTTTATGTCTTTGAGCTCTATTATGCACTGTGATTCTGATTTAGGTTTCTTGAATTCTTTAATCATAACAGTTCTTACATCAGCAAGCATCCTTATCTGTGCTGCTGAGTATTTCATAAACCAGGTTAAGGCTCTCTCTCTTAGTGTGGTTGCTAACTGAACCAGCTTAACAGCATCATCATTAATTTGCTTAATTGTCCAAATGGCTTCACATAGGAACCAGTGCTGCTCAGGGTCTTCTAGCCCTGTTCCTCTAAAGGCTGGTAGCTTCATGTCATCACCTATCCTTCTTGCGGTAGGTTGACTTGGAGGTGCTGTGGCACTGCCTCCGGGATGGTTAAACAAAGGTGGGACTGAGGTACTAGAAGTACCGTGCAGGCTACTAGAAGATGTTACTGTGGGGTTATGCTAAGCCCTATCTGTGTTTTGTGGTGTAAAAGGGTGATAAGGGATATGAGCACTCCCTTGTCTCTCTATATGGCTCTCTCTACCAGCTCGACTATCTTCTGGGCTAGACTCAAAAGAATGCTGGTCGAGGCCTACTTTATACTGTTTTCCACTACGAGTGCAACCAATAACTTCAAGATCACTATCAAAATCTGTGGGCATTACTTGTCTATGCTATTCATTGGAAGCTATGCATAGTTTTCCTTTTCCATATAAGAGCATTTTAATCCACAAGTTCAGAGAATTTAAGAACTTACCCCTGTATGCTTTGAAGAAGCTCCTCTCAAACTCGTTGAAGCTCTTTCTCGTATCTACTACAAACTCGGTGATGAAGCCTTCCAACAGACTGTTCAACCAAAAGTCTACTGTGCGGGACACAGGATTATCTCCTGCTTCAAAATGCTAACTAACTCAGGCATCCAAACGATAGGTTGATCAACATGCACAGTGGGTCCAGTATCTGCTAGCTTGGATACCGACGCATGAAACTCGAGTGCAAATGTTACAAAGAAAATTTTGTGAAGGTCAGTATAAATATGCTTCTGCAACCAGTCCTCTGTTTGAAGCCTAGGGCTTCTATTTTCACATTCAGCGAACTCTCTAGCCTTTGAATCAAACCACTCTTGAATTTCTTTAGCTATAGGATTCCAGCACCACATTGCCTTCAAAATAATAGTTTAAAGCCGACAACGGAACCATTTGTTCGATGCTTTCTAGACAGACCCAGGTTTTCAGGAGGCGTAGCAATAAACACCCCTTTGGTGCACTGGCCCTCTCGGAAACGAGCTACGCAGCAGCCCGAAGTATCACCCGAAGTGGCTATGGGGGGACTAAGGAATCAGGTTTCCTTAACCAAGGTGGTGTGGAGTCTACAGCTTTCTCTCTTCCCTTCTTGGAGGTAACCCCTGAACAGAGCGTCTTACTCTTTCTCAGGTCTCACAGCGCTACAGTGCTGGAACTCGCTCTTGTCAGTCGAGCTGCGTGGTAGCTCCGCACCTGCGCGCGAATCTTTTACCCGCTACCCCCCGATAGACTATGTATTGTCTCTGCCCTTGCGCAACTGTGCAGTAACACACTGCTTTAGTGTTGCGGCGACAATGTTCTTACAGACTCCTTCGACAATGCACAAGTACAACTTCTAATGGGGCTTCAAGGATTTACTTTACATAATCATTCATAAAGATAGCAAAACATTCATAGAAACATAGACTGTAAAGCAACGAAATGCAATCACATAAAGAATCACCACAACAACAAGAATTACGTGGTTCACTTCCCTGGGTGGGAAGCTACGTCCACTGGAACTATGTTTTATATTATCTTGATACGGGGATAACATAGTTTCCCTGTGCACACAGCTGCAACCTTAGATCTTTCTGGGAAACTCTATGCACACAGCTAGGATCACTTCTCTTAGATCTATTCTCTTCTTCTACAGATATTACTCTAACAAAGACATACAATCACATTCCCCTCTTAGTACTCTTACGACTGGTCGATACATACAATGGCCCTTACGCCAAGCGGTCTCCTGAGAGATAGTGGCCTTCTTACATGCAAAAAATTATCATTAATAGCTTAAAAGATACACCAATACAACTGACTCAGACATCAACTTATACTGTCTATAACTTTCTAACAATCTAACAATCTCAAAACCAACCAACTATCTAACTCTTTCTTCTCTTTCTATCTCTAACCCTTTTCCCTTTTCAATTACACATATATATAGGTGGCCCTGAGGGTCGCACCTTTACAAAACTGTGGGCCTTTCCCAACAGTGATCCCCAAAAACCCTAACTGCGGACACGGCTAGGTGTACTGTAGGTGCCTCTTGCAGTCACGTCGCCACTTCCTATAGACTCCGCGATTTTCGGCGTAGATCGTGGGGATGGGCGCCGCTTCATCGTTCTTTGCTCCTTGTCCTTCGCCTTCAATGATTCTGCTCGTTGCTCTTCCTTGGTCCGAGCAACCATAACTCCTGTACTTTGCCTTAATGAGGGTAGCTGAGCCCTCTATTCCGCTGCTTCATTTACTGTGGTGGTTGAGCTTTCTACTCGGCCACCTTATTTACTCTTTCCTTTGATGTGTACGCGCGAGCTCCGCAATTTCTGGCCCACCAGTTGTTGCACCACTGCGCGTCACTATGTTAACTGTGGGATCTAGTTCTCTTTTTTCTGCTGCAATCAACTGAATATTCTGGTTAACCTGTGGCTTCTTGTCTTGCATCTTGGCCATCAACTGAGGGCATTCTTCAATGACATGATCATAAGATTTACAGTATCTGCAGGTGGTTGTAGGGTTTTGGCAATCCCTTGCATAATGGCCTTGAGCTCCACAGTTATAGCAAGTGATCTGTCCTCTTCCACGACCAAAACCTTCTGCGCATCCTCGAACCCTGTAATTTCCTCCTTGGCCTTCGCGAGCTGGGTCATACTGTGGACCTTCTGTGAGTCCTTGTTGTTCTGACTGTACTCTATAAACATCATGTTTTCTTTCTATCATAAGGTCATATGCTCTGCAATTGTTCTCATCATGGCCTACTGATTTACAGAAATTGCAATATAGATTCTTTGGAGTTTGTACATATTTCTGTAACAAGTGACACTCTTGTGGTCTGTGGCCTCTAGTTCTTCAGATTTCACACCAAGGCCCCTGAGCCTGTGGTAAATGGTTAGGTGCTCAGGTTGCAATATACTCTATGAAAACAGGACAATGGTCCTTTGAATGTCCTTGTGCTCTACACTTTGTACACCAAATTTCTTCTTTAACATCCTTTCCTTTCTTAATATCATGCACTTGCAAAGTTAGGTTTTCTATTTGGTTCTGCAACTGCGCAACATCATTGCTTGTTCCAGCAATTAGTGAAGCTTCTAGTTTCATAGCCATCTCTAGAGCTTGTTCTTGAGTAGTGAGATTCTGTTGCATAAGATGAAGTCTAATATGAGGAAGTAGCGCAGCAATGAACCATTCCTTATGCTACTGTGGTGCAAACTCAAATATTACTTGATCTATCAAGGCTTTGAACTTTTGGTCAAAGTCCCATACTGACTCTGTAGGTAACTATTTTATGTCTTTGAGCTTTGTTATGCACTGTGATTCTGATTTAGGTTTCTTGAATTCTTTAATCATAGCAGTTCTTACATCAATAAGCGTCCTATTCTGTGCTATTGAGTATTTCATAAACCAGGTTAAGGCTCTCTCTCTTAGTGTGGTTGCTAACTGAACCAGCTTAACAGCATCATCATTAATTTGCTTAATCATCCAAATGGCTTCACATAGGAACCAGTGCTGCTCAGGGTCTTCTAGCCTTGTTCCTCTAAAGGTTGGTAGCTTCATGTCATCACCCATCCTTCTCGCGCTAGGTTGACTTGGAGATGCTGTGGCACTGCCTCTAGGATGGTTAAACAAAGGTGGGACTGAGGTACTAGAAGTACCGTGCGAGCTACTAGAAGATGTTACTGCGGGGTTATGCTGAGCCGCGTCTGGATTTTGCGGTGTAAAAGGGTGATAAGGGATATGAGCACTCCCTTGTCTCTCTATATGGCTTGCTCTACGAGCTCGACTATCTTCTGGGATAGACTCAAAAGAATGCTAGTCGAGGCCTACTTTATATCGTTTTCCACTACGAGTGCAACCAATAACTTCAAGATCACTATCAAAATCTGCGGACATTACTTGTCTATGCTATTCATCGGAAGCTATGCATAGTTTTCCTTTTTCATATAAGAGCATTTTATTCCACACGTTCAGAGAATTTAAGAACTTACCCCTGTATGCTTTGAAGAAGCTCCTCTCAGCCTCGCTGAAGCTCTTTCTCGTATCTACTCCAAACTCGGTGATGAAGCCTTCCAGCAGACTGTTCAACCAAAAGTCTACTGCGCGGGACATAGGATTATCTACCCACTTCAAAATGCTAACTAGCTCAGGCGTCCAAATGATAGGTTGATCAACATGCATAGTGGGTCCAGTATCTGCTAGCTTGGATACCCACGCATGCAACTTGAGGGCAAATGTTACAAAGAAAATTTCATGAAGGTCAGTATAAATATGCTTCTGCAACCAGTCCTCTATCTGAAGCCTAGGACTTCTATTTTCACGTTCAGTGAACTCTCTAGACTTTGAATCAAACCACTATTGAATTTCTTTAGCTGTAGGATTCCAGCACCAAATTACCTTCAAAATAATAGGTTAAAGCCGGCAACGGAACCATTTTTTGATTGCTTTCTTGATAGACCCGGGTTTTCAGGAGGCGCAGCAACAAACACCCCTTTGGCACATTGGCCCTCTTGGCAATGAGCTGCGCACCAGCCCGAAGTCTCACCCGAAGTGGCTATGGGGGGGCTAAGGAATCAGGTTTCCTTAACCGAGGTGGTGTGGAGTCTATAGCTTTCTCTCTTCCATTCTTGGAGGTAACCCCTGAACAGAGCGTCTTACTCTTTCTCAAGTCTCACAGCACTACAGTGCTGGAACTCGTTCTTCTCAAACGAGCTATGCGGTAGCTCCACACCTGCGTGCGAATCTTTTACCCGCTACCGCCGATACACTATGTATCGTCTCTGCCCTTGCGCCACTGTGCAGTAACACACTCCTTTAGTGTTGCGGCGACAGTGTTCTTACAGACTCCTTCGACAATGCACAAGTACAACTTCTAATGGGGCTTCAAGGATTTACTTTACATAATCATTCATAAAGATATCGAAACATTCATAGAAACATGGACTGTAAAGCAACAAAATGCAATCACATAAAGCATCACCACAACAACAAGAATTACGTGGTTCACTTCACCGGGTGGGAAGCTACATCCACTGGAACTGTGTTTTATATTATCTTGAGAAGGGGATAACACAGTTCCGCTGCACACACAGCTGCAGCCTTAGATCTTTCTGGGAAACTCCACGCACACAGCTGGGATCCCTTCTCTTAGATCTATTCTCTTCTATAGATATTACTCTAACAAAGACATACAATCACATTCCCCTCTCAATCCTCTTGCAACTGGTCGATACATACAATGGCCCTTACGCCAAGCGGTCTCCTGTGAGATCGTGACCTTCTTACATGCACAAAATGATCATTAACAGCTTAAAAGATATAGCAATACAACTGACTCAGACATCAACTTAGACTGTTTGTAACTTTCTAACAATCTAACAATCTCAAAACCAACCAACTATCTAACTCTTTCTTCTCTTTCTGTCTCTAACCCTTTTCCCTTTTCAATTACACATATATATAGGTGGCCCTAAGGGTCGCACCTTTACAAAAATGTGGGCCTTTCCCAATAGTGATCCCCAAAAACCCTAACCGCGGACACAGCTAGGTGTACTGTAGGCGCCTCTTGTAGTCACGTTGCCACTTCCTGCAGACTCCGCAATTTTTGGCGCAGATCGCAGGTATGGGTGCCGCTTCATTGTTCTTTGCTCCTCATCCTTCACCTTCAATGCTTCTTCCCGTTCCTCTTCCTTGGTCCGAGCAACCATAACTCCTGTACTTTGCCTTAATGAGGGTAGCTGAGCCCTCTATTCCGCCACTTCATTTACTGTGGTGGTTGAGCTTTCTACTCGGCCACCTTATTTACTCTTTCCTTTGACGTGTGCACACGAGCTCTGCAATTTCCGGCCGGCAATTTACGGTGAGCTCATCCATCTGGCGCCGTACGGTGCACTGTTCATTTCTGCCCAAAAATGGTGCTTTTCCTCAAAATTAGCACTTTTCCTTCAAAACTTAGTGCTTTTTTCCCCAAAATTGGTAGCTTTACCATAGCTGCGGCCTATGCTCCAACAAAAAGAGCCATTGAATTAAAGAACCAATAGAATTTCAAGAAAAGAGTCAACCATCAAAATCAATCCCTAATAGTATGAAATATCGCACAAACATTATATCAAGGGATAAAGGTCAAGAAGTCACTAGTAGAAAAATGGGTGATAAATGAATAGGCGACCAAAACCATTGCTCACCGAGTGAAATAAATGACTAAACCACCAAAAATGTTAGTCACTACAATGTTTTTAAGTGAAATATGACCAAATTTGAACAATTTTATGTGATCACAACTAAAAATGACTAATTTAGTCATGGGATAAAAAAATATGATTAAAGAGTCTAAGTTAATAATTATATAAGATGTCTATTGTTAAAATATACAAAATTACAATATAAAATTTAATGCTATGGACGGATTCGGAGAGCACTTTGTAAGGGGTCAAAGGGGTCTCTGAATCCATCCGTAGCCTTAAAATTTACAAAAAATTTAAAATTTTATTGTGAAAATTGCAATTATCCATTGTTCGAACAATGGGTAATTGTAATTTTGACAATAGAACTTTACAATTTCATAAATTTTAATACTGCAAAAACGGTTTTAGAATCCAATAGTAGCATTAAAATTTATGAAATTGCAAAATTTCATTGTCAAAATTGCAATTATCCATTGTTCGAACAATGGATAATTGCAATTTTGACAATGAAATTTTACAATTTCGTAAATTTTAACACTTCAAATTGATTCAAACAACCCCTTCTCTAAATCCACATGCAACATTAAAACTTAAGAAATTGTAATACAATTACTACAATTTCGTAAATTTTAACAATGGATAATTCCAATTTTGACAATAAATTTTGACAATTTCATAAATTTAATGTTCGAGATGGATTTAGATATCCCTTTTAGGGAGTCTTTGAATGCATTTGTGCTAAAATTTAGCATATTGTAAAAATTCATTCTCAAAATTGCAAAATATATCCATTGTAAGTTTTCAGCAAATAACTTAACAAAAATGCTTCATGATATTTAGCCACCTCCATCTACTTGACTATAAAGCCCTTTAGTACTCTGGATGCAATAACTAGACTAGTAAAAAATTGAATCATTGATTTAATAATATATAATTATTATATTATAGTTATATATATTAATATAACCAATATATGTGATATGTTATATATAGGTTAATATTAAAATATAGTTAATATATTGATACATAGTAAGTATATATGTCATGTATAGTCAATATCTTAATATACTATATGATGTAAATATATTTACTCTTTTGTGGTGGCTTAATGGCATGCCTTTTATGAGATAAAAATCCATGGGAATTCATAGTTACTTTTATTGAAGGAACACTTTTAGATAAGAATGATATTGTTAGTTTAAAGAACAACCATAATGACTATTCTAGCCAAATTAATGCCAACACATGTTTCTATCAAATATGACTCAACCTATGAATGTAAATGTAAAAAATGGTAAGGCAAAAGAGAGAACCTTATTTTAATCCTATATTACATTTAATATTTTTCAACCATTTCCAATATTCCTAAACTTGGTAATGGCACTGTCATACAAACTTAATACATCAACTCTTAACTTAGAATGACCTTACACACTTTTAATCTATCCGAAATTTTATTTCTAACCATTATGTCAACAACCTTTCTAAAATCAACAAAACAACATAGAAAATTGGTTTTATTATTACATCATTCATATAAAGATCATTATTATTACAACATTTATATGTGATTAACCTCAGTGCAACTACTCACGATGATCCTCAATGCAACTACTCACGAGGGACTACTCAGGATGATCCTCACTGCAACTACTCAGTTAACTTTTGGCTATCAAATCAAAATACAACCATCTATAGTTACCTTTGGGATACAACAATTCATGGTTGAGTTTCGGCTATGGCCCAGCGCTGACATATTTGAAATTTATTGGAATGAGTAAGCATCTCTATCCTTCCACAAGTCAAACTGAGTTTTAAAATTTATTTTAATTGGGATGAGCAAGCATCTATATCCTTCCATAAGTCAAACTGTTAGTTACGAGACATTTACATTTTTTTTTAAGCATGGAGAAAATTATGTTATAGTTTCAGAGATCTACTCAACATTTATTAAAATCCAACTCTATCACAAAATTCAATGGCAGATAATGAACTCATATCAAATCTATCACAAAATTCCGTCGCAGATAACATTACTTTAATGTAGGGTTATCAAACCATAAAGAGTTTTGCCTCACAGTATGCCATAATGCGGAGATAAATCATAAAAAAAGATTACCTAACAGTAAATTTTTATTTTACAGTTAATTAAATATGAGGATGGATTTTTTGTTAAAAGAAAACAAAAGCCAGTTACAACTCCAGGGAAATAGATATATTGAGAGGTAATGAGTGACTAAAAATAAACAACCACAGTAAAGAGCAACGGAAAATACAACAAGCAATAACCCGCCATGAGGTAAAGAGCAACGGGAAACACAAGAGTTTATTAATTTATGAAGAAGAGCTACATACTCATTCATGGGCATAACACAACATCAACAAGCTCGCGGGCGCTAGATTCCTGAAAATACAAGAATTTATTAATTTATTAATTGATGGGCATAGCACAGCATCAATTAATTTGCTAGATTCCTGACAATACAAGAATTTACTAATTTAAATTGATTGATGGGCATAGCACAGCATCAATTAATTTATTATTTGAAGGGCATAGCACAGCATTCATTGAAGTAGTCGTATTGATGCTAAAAGAAGTTGTACTGTTCGTAGCGCATGGAACAGGCAGGCGCTTGGTTACTGGTAACTTGAGCACCGATGGCGTAGTTGCAAAAGCTGAAGATGTTGTTCTCAATTCCAGCAAGGCAAGCGATGCAATCAGCGGGACCGAAATTATCATCGACATCGCACTGTGAAACCCCGTAGGCAAAGGGCGATCCTGCCATCATTGTTGTTTCATGATGTTGCACCAGATCTGCGACCAGATTTGCGGCAGTCTCACGCCAAGGATCTCCACTTGGGACTGTCTGCGTGTTACACTGATAAGTAAAATATAGCGCACTGCTTGTGCCAACCAGTACGCTTAGTACTACTACTGCTAATGCAACGCCAAATGATCTGATCATCGCCATGGCTGTCTCAAATATCTCTCCTTCAAATGCCAAATGTCATTACAATGCGATTATGAAGGTGCCGGCGTGCCTCCATTTTTATAGGACAACCGATGATTGGGTGACCACTTTTTCAACAAGAAACCTTTTTTTATCTTTCAACTGCATAGGGCGGCAGCTATCTTGAAAGCAAATTCAGGGAGGCAAGTATCTTGCAATTATTTGTTTGAGTTTGTTGTTTCAATTAATTTTATTTAGAAATAGATATATTAGTATTAAAAAATATTATTATATATCTTGCAATTATTTTGTTGTAGTTTGTTTTTTTATTAAATTTATTAAAAATGAGGTATACTAATATTAAGAAATATTATTAAGAAGATGGGTTTAACTTTACTTGCATAAGGAGGCAATAATAAAAGCCAATTTAGAGAGGCAAGTATTCTGTTTTCAGTTTGTTTCTTCCATTAAATTGGTTTAAAATTAGGTAGATTAGTATTAAAAAATATTATAATAATATTAAAAGAATATGGGTTTATCTTGCAACTTCATAGGGACGGAAGTAGTACTTGGAGCTATCTTGAAAGTACATTTAGAAAGTGAAGTATTATGGAATTATTTTGTTTCAGTTTGTTTTTCTAGTAAATTTGTTTAAAATTAGGTATATTAGTAATAATAAATATGATTAATGATTTTTTCTAGTAAATTTGTTTAAAATTAGGTATAGTAGTATTAAGAAATATGAATAATAATAATATTAAGAAGATGAGTTTATCTTGCAATTGCATAACAAAGCAAGTATTGTTATAGGTTAAATTAGCACTTCTCCGTCTGTGATCACATTGCTATGTCGGTCACACAAAATGACACTATGGATGGAAGAGCTAGATTAACATTAGATGGTTTGATACTCAGATCCCACATCTTCAACTGAAAACTATATTTTTTCTGCATATTTCATTGGAAAGCCGCGACTCTTATAGTTGGACTCTAGCGCATCATGCGCGGGTCCCAATATTGATACCCCTCGCACATCTCCTAAAAGTTGTATGCGGGAGTTGCTAAGAGCACTAGCTGCGCACCATGCGCTAGT
Source organism: Larix kaempferi (assembly GCA_027924585.1). Lineage (NCBI taxonomy): Eukaryota > Viridiplantae > Streptophyta > Pinopsida > Pinales > Pinaceae > Larix > Larix kaempferi. The sequence continues at coordinate 6,341,594 of BSBM01000809.1, read as the reverse complement.
TCCCTAGTGTTATACTCGTGGGTATGTTAAAATGAAATAGAAAAATATATTAAGAATACGATTGCGATTAGTTGAGTTTGGTATTATAACTCCCCCAACTTCCCAATCCAACTGCCTCACGAATATAACTTCATGCCTTGGCCATAAATACAAGGGGAAGCCATGAGGAAGGGGCTAATCTAAGGAGAAAGCTATTGTTATGCTAAAGAAATTTCTAGTCAAGAGAGGAGGAAAAGCCCAAAACTTGGTTGCAGAAGTGCTAGGGACAAGATAGGGTATATCAGTTGTATTTTGTTGCATTCTTTGACAATAAAGATCAAGATATTCTTCCCGTCCCAATTAAATGTCAATTTTAATGGATGTTTGATTATAATTATTGTTATTTTGTCTTGTCAATATCATTATATATTTATAGTCAAATCGTTTTGAGGAAGGTTGATTGGTTTTGCAAGTGTGTTGTTGTTGAGATCAGGAGAAAGTGAGGACCAACCGCCATAAATAAGGTAGTCTTTCTCAAACCCTAATCTCACTTGTTTACAGTAATTAGTGTGAAACCCTAATATATCTATCTGTCATCCCCATGTACGTTGATAGAATCCATCTCCTGCTATAGGGTATAATCCTTAACAACAGAACTAGTGACTCCGCTAGGGAGCACCTTTTTGTTTATGCTCTCGGAGTCTTCTTTAGTTTCTCTTCACTCTTTACAGCTTTCTGTGTCTCTACGAGGTTTTCAAAGGTTGCCTTATTTTTTTCCTTTGCTTTGATTCAGTCTAGTGTTAAGTTTGCAAAGCTTTTCTTTTCCTTTTAGTCCCCATGCATGTGTCTCTTGTACATACAGATGCGTATTTTTGACTTGTGTGCGAGTTGCTCTCTTTACAACCCGCCTATTTTAAGTTGCATGCGCAGGCTATTAGTATATACAGTCGCGGACATTCATGTAGGGTTGAACCCTTGACATTAGGGTTTGATCTTTGGTTGTTTGGTCTACTTTTGGTCTTTGCTTGGCCATTTTAGCTATTGATTAGACACCCCTGTGTCTTTCTGAGTCCTGCCATAACCTCTTGGAGGTCCCTTGTGTTTTCTTCATTTCATTCAACCACTGTTTTGGTGTCCTCTCTTCTTTTTTTTAGGTCATTTGAAACCTATGCACGACTCTCCCATAGTTGCAATAGCACATGTTTTTCTCTAGATGCGAGTTGTCTCGTATAGTACCCGCACACATTTCCTCAATTTTTCCTTTTAATTTAGGGTTTGACCTTAGCATGGTCTTTTTGTGGTTTTGAAGGTCCTGGATTGTGTGGATACCTCCTGAATAATTGTTTAGGTCAATCTGAGTTTGTTTGGAGTCTCTTTGATTGCTTTTCCTCTTGAGTCTTTGTGGTGGTAGAGTTTCCCTGGTTTGTTGTCCTACCCTTTCTGTTTGGCGGATTTTTTTCTTTGGTTTTCTGTTGTTCAGGAGCAGCTTAGTTTTCTACCTTTCTGCTTTACACATTGGTCTATCCCTTTTTCTTTTACATCTTAATCCAAATTCCAGGTTATTTCATTGAAACAACTCCATAGGTTAAAGTCTTTGTTAGTCTTCATATTAGTTTGTTATAAGCCTTTGGGCTCTTTATCTTTACTCACATTTCTTGATAATTCTTGCTTGTTCATTTTCATGTTTATTCGCTTTTCATAGTTAGAGAAAAAGGTCAAAATTGAAAAACTAAGAACTTGTATACAAGTCTTGTTGTTTGTTTCGAAGTAGGATAGTTTGCTTTACTATTAACTTTGAAAATTAAAAATTGAAAAAGAAAAATGTTTTATGCCTAGGAATGCATAGTTTTTGTTTTTAAAGCTTAAACAAAAAATAATTTTGTGAAGTTTTATGCATCATGATACACACTTTACTTTTGTCATAACCATACCACACACATTGCTACCTTTTCAGTAAGAAACAACCTCTAAAAAGAACATCTAATAAAATCAATTAGTAACTTTTATTTTTTAGGTTTGACACTACATCAACTAGCTTAGGCTAGGATTTCAAGCTAGATCACTTTAAACTGCCCGAAATCGTTTTATTGTTGAATAATCATAGTGAGACAATATTTTAGGAAAATCCACTTATATCAAAGTATCATAGGAATGCTCCACTTAAACCGGAGTTAAGCACGAGGTCGTGTGAGATTGGAACTATTGGGGATACCCCCTCACTTTCCTTTCGAGCATACACCAAAGCTAATTCACGTACAGGGGTCCACTAGTACTTCAAGTACTCTTGGATTTGGGGATTTGCTACCATTCCCATGTGTCTTGGCTAGACTGACGACTATACCCCTAGGTATTTTCGTATTTGTGGTATCCTTAGTGTCTTAACCCTAGGGATCTTCACAGGTATAGTGGAAGGCTATTTCCACTCTACCTAGGACAAACATGGAAGGTAACCCTTTACAGTAATCCCGAGAGGGCGGTTTGGTGATTCAAACGCTTGCACCAAGAGGACCTGCATTAGACGCTATGTAACTAACCTTCAGTATTCTATTGGTTTGTTCTGGGTCCTCATCATCCCAGACTAACTTCTTAGAATATTAGCTTTGTTCTCCTGTTTTTTATCACTTTAGGAAATTTTGTAGTGGTATGTTGTTTGCTCCTTAGTCAATTAGTGGCCACTAGGTTTTCACACTTGGTTTGTTTTTTATATAACTGTGGAGGACCAACCTCTCTGTAGGTCATGAAGGTTGCAAAACCTTCCACCGCACACTATGGAGCCTCCAGCGCCACCCCGACGCCGGAGGACTGATCCCTGTGGTTCATACAAACTTACAGGCATAACGGAACCACGTGGAGAACCACAAATCATAATTCAGGATCAACATGTCTTTGATACTATTGAGGTTGAGGACTTAACTTCTCAAGATTTTAGCACACCGTAAAAACCTCCTTTGACTGGACCCCACGATCGATTACTTGTAACTATAGACTCTCTAGGTCAAAGGGAGTTTACTGCATACCGGTTTACCCCTGGTTATTTCATGGCTAGTTCTGGAGATGAGACTGAAGTTCCCCAAACTCCTACTGCAGCTATGGTTTCAAGAGCTCTCTCTCATTCTTTTGCAAGCACATCGATACCCATCTCTGTGTAGGCCACCCCTGCTTTGAGCCCTTCTTTTAGTTTCAACACTGGTTCCATAGGTATGTCTAGCTCTCAAGCTTCATCATCACCTACTCCTTTTGGTTCCACTGGTGGATTTTCAAATATCCCTTTAACAGGGATACCTTCGGTGCTGCTCACATCATCTCCTTTTTCACAACAACCCCAGGTTAATCCAAAATCCTTTCCTTTTAGTTGGGGTTTTCCTTGGTTTGGAGGACATATAGCTCCTTCCACACCTTTCGTGGGTTCGATGCCCACTTCGTCTGTTGCTTTTACAGCTGGGTTCAACCCCTTCACAGGATCTAATGCACATTCTTCGAATGTGCAAACATCTAATCTACCTGTAGGGAGTACCCCTTCTTCACTGTTTGGTGGAGGAGGTGGTAACGTTCTTAACCAACATTACGGAGTGGGTTGTTCACCCAATCGCAATGGACGAACACTCCAAGAAGCAACCCGTTAAATTTTGTCTTGAGCAACTTTGGTAATGCTTACACTTCACTATTGATGGTCAGGGGCAACCCCAACCAGTAGTATGGGAACCAAGTCTCAGGAGGTTCCCCCTACCAGGATCCCGTTAACAAAACACCATTGTTCAGACCTCGTTTACATTTTCTGGCAACGTTTAACTTTCCATATCTTTCGAAACTAACGAATGATCATGTGCTCCATAATGCGGCATGGCCACCAGTTCGAACTAAGCTACCATCAGACATACCAAAGTTTTAGGGAAAAAATGGGGAAGATCCTGGTGACCATGTCACTACGTTTCATTTCTGGTGCTCTTCTAACTCTCTAAGTGACGATTCCATTAGGTTGAGGCTCTTTCAGAGGACCTTAACTAGTTTCGCAGCTAAGTGGTACATTGAAGTACCTTCCACAAGCTATGACAACTTTTGGGATTTGGAAACAGTCTTTTGGGATTTGGAAACAGTCTTCTTGAAGCACTTCCAACTCCCTATCCGGTAGGACACCATCACAAAACTTTTGTCAACCTTTAGGCAAAATAAATCCACTCACTTATTTGACCACATTCAAGAGTGGAAAAGGTGGAAGAGGCTCATTAAAACTGAAATCCCTCCAAAGTTTCTGTTGGAGTGGTATTTGAAATCACTCCTACCTTATCTTTCTAGGGACATAGCAACTTCTGGAGTATCTTCAAAGGAAGAAGCAATACTCAGGACCCAACAACTTGATCTCATTTATGCTCATTCTGGGATCCTATACAAGATTATACCCGATGCACCATGATCTAATATTGATCTAAGTAAACCTAAGCCTGGACCACATGCTTATGGCATTGTTGGTTCAGTAGATACACCAGCATTCAAATCCCTGACCAAACAAGTTCATGCTTTATCTGTGAAGTAGTCTGTTGTAGATGAACTACTATTGCAGCCTCCCCTTCTACTACTGAATCTGTAAAGCAAGTGCAGACAAACCAAAAGGGTCCTCGGCAACCCAACAACAAAAAGAAGGGAATGAAAGGGGAGGGGAACCATCCAAATCCCAAAAACATTGAAAATGTTGACGAGGACAAGAAGGATAAAATAAGGTTAAATTTCCTTGGAAGTTATGTAAGGATGACCACCTTACCCACCAATTCCCTCTGATGGAAGAAGCCCAGAAGCTCATCTGTGAGAAGAAACTAGTTGTTCTGAAGGATCCATTCCTTCACAGACAAGGTTCGGCTTCTGGAAATTCTAGTGCTGGGGGCACAACTGATGCATCGTCAATTGATCAATTGTTAATAAACATGGTTAACTTGGATATTCGTTTTCAAACTTGAGCTAGGAACTATTCCCTGGGTTCACAACAGAAAGATAAAAACATTCCTGAAACATATACACCTCTTCATATTGAGAGACCTGTAGATCCTTTTTCGAAGATCCTGAAAGGTGTATTGAAACGGGCGGTTGACAAAAATAATGCACGGGCTGCTCCTAACTACAATGATGTAGAGGGTCTTAACCAAACACCTTGTGCTATGTCCACATTAGAAGTTTTGCGGAGTTTTCCATTACAACGGAATGCACTTCTAGCGGCGATAGGGATTCTAGATACATCTACTATGCTTTCTTAGTTTGATATGTCTAATATCAAACCCCGGTTGCTGTATCACGTATCCCTCCATATAGAAGTAGTCCATAGTCCTAAAACCATTGGACAAACTATTGTGGATGAGGGTGCGTCTACATGTGTAATGTCGATTTCCTACTAGAAGGCCTTGGGATCGCCTGAGTTAGCCCCTTTTAACACTATACTTACCGCTTTTGATGGGAAATCATTTTGTTCACATGGATTCTTTCCCGCTTTTGAAGTTGAACTTGCGGGTAAGTTGGTGTCGGTGGAGGTTGAAATGTTGGATGCTCCTCTTGATTACATTTTTTTGTTAGGAAGGAGCTGGACATACATGATGCAAGCTTTCATGTCGTCTTTTTTTTGAGTATTGATGTTCCCACATGAAGGAAAGATCATTACAGTTGATTAACTTTCATTTACTCGGAAAAAAAACAACACTTCGGTGGATTCTACAATTCCGTTGATTGATCAGTCTCACCCACCCAGTGAGAGTTTGGGAGTAGGCATGTATTCATCACTAATGGGAACATTCGAACTAGCTGCTCCCATTAACTTTATTGGTTCTACGAGTACCATTGATTGCTCATCATTGGATATTTCCATGGTCAGTCAAACAACTGATCCATGGGTTCTCCCTACTTAGTCAGAACCAGTAGTGCTCCTATTTGTTGCATAAGTGGCTTATCAAGCATCACATAATGTTGCAACAAAACATATCTCAACTCCATTTGTCTCCGCGGAATCAGATGTGGAATATGCCCCTACATGGTCTATCAACTCTACCCACTCTTTCAATTGCATGGACACTATTTTTCCATCTGACGAGGCCATCTTGGAATCCATGGTAGGCCTGCACCACCCATGGGGACATATGCACCATGGGTCCTATTTTCTTCCTGATCTGGACAAGATTGAGAGAGGAGAGTTTTCAGTGACACTTGGTGGTGATGTCGATCTGTCCACTATTCCTTCTATACAAAAGATTTATGCTGAGGGGAATATGGAAAACATATCGAGAACCATTCCGATTGGCATCTCTATCAAACCTGGCGTTGTGGAAAACCTTTTCATTGGAGCAGACTGTTCTCCTAAGGAGATCATTCTGTACACCAATCTGTTTAACGAATTCTGCGACGTGTTTTCCTGGTCTTATGAGGAGATTCCAGGCATTGACCCCGGCATTGTGGAGCATGTCATCACAACTTATCCAAATGATAAAACTATGATATAGAAGCTCCATTCAGTAAATACTAGAAAATAAGTTGCCATCAAGTTGAAAGTTGAGAAACTGCATAGAGCTGGATTCATCTATCTGATTTCCATGACAGAATGGGTTTCCAACCATGTTCTGATTGATAAGAAGAAAGGAACCATTCGAGTCTACACAGACTAACGAGACTTAAATAAATATTGTCCTAAGGACAACTACCCCACACCATTCATAGACCAGATTATTGATGTGTGTGCGGGCCATGAAATGTTTTCTTTCATGGATGGTTTTTCAGGATATAACCAGATTCAGATAAAACCTGAAGACCAACATAAAAAATCTTTTATTTGTCCTTGGGAGACCTTTGCTTATCAGAAGATTTCATTTGGCCTAAAGAACATTGGGGCTACGTTCCAGCGCGCAATGAACTTTGCTTTTCACGATATCAAACATGTGGTGGAACCCTATCTTGATGATCTCCCAATGTGATCCCGTAAGAGACGGGATCATCCTGATCACTTGAGACTCATCTTTGAACGATGCAGATACTATAAGATTCATCTAAATCCTAATAAGTGTGTGTTCTGTGTCGAGTCCAGATGTTTACTAGGTTTTATTTTATCCAGTCGTGGCATCATGTTCGATCCACTCAAAGTTGAGGCTATTGTAAATCTTCCCCCCTCTCGAACCCTACGACAACTTCAGAGTCTGCAGGGTATGTCCAACTTCTTACGACATTTTATCATTAACTATGCCAAACTCACAAAAGGTTTCATGAGACTTCTCAAACAAGACACCTATTTTCTTTGGGATGAGACTTCTCAAAATTCATTTGAGGCCTTGAAAAAGGAATTATTATCATCCCCCTTGTTGAGCCCACCAGACTATACCAAGGATTTCTTGTTATATCTGGCTGCATCTGTAGACACAATCGACATAGTTCTTATTTGGGAGGATGACAATTTCCAGGAGAATGTCATTTGCTATTTGTCGTGTGCATTAATAGCTCCCGAGATTAAGTATTCTTACATTGAGAAGTTGGCAATAGCTGTCATCCATGCTGTTCAGAGGTTGTGTCACTACATTTTGTTGCGAACTACTATAATGATCGCAAAGGTCAATCCGTTTCAATATGTTCTAACTCGACGTATCATCGATGGAAAATTTAATAAATGGATTGTCATCTTGAAAGAATTTGACCTAGTTTTTCAATAAGCTAAGTCAAACAAGTCACTTGTTTTCGCATAAGTTATCTCTGAATTTTCGAGTGATGCAGTACACAATGAGGAAGAGTCATCATTCCCGAATGAACACATCTTTATTATTGCATCTTCTGACCCATGGTATGGGGATATTTTAGTATATCTCCAGACTTTGAGGTGTCCTCCTACTTTCTCTAGGGATGAATTACAGAAATTGAAGAATCATGCGAAGAATTATCTCATCATTTCTGACACTTTATACAGACATGGGATAGATTCCATTCTTCGTCGTTGTTTGACCTTAGAGGAAGCTGAGACAGTATTGAATGATGCTCACAGTGGAGCCTGTGGGGGTAACCTTTCTGGGTTGGAAACAACTCATAAGATACTGGGTGCTGGTTATTTTTGGCCCACGATCTTCAAAGATTGTGTGGAAGTTGTGAAACACTCTCAGCGATGTCAGTTTTTCATCAAAACGATGAGAGCACACTAGTGGCAGGCAAACAACCCTCTCAATTTTATTTCTGCTTTACTTCATAAAATTTATCATTTCACCTCTTTAATTATCATTAAAATTATTAAAGAGTTCTTTCAGAATCTTTGATTCTAAAGGTACTCTCAATTAAAGAAGAATTAATAATTAACTTAGGGTTTTGAAAGAAAGTCTAAGATAAGTTGATTAATTAATTTCGCAGTTGTTAAAATTATATATTTTATATGATCAATTTTTTTCATTATTTTTATTTCTATCATATATATTATTTTAAATAATTTCATGCTTATTAATGTTGCTTAGATTAATTCAACTTATTTCAGGATTCACATGTAAATATTTTCTATTTGATTTTAACAATATGCCTGATTCTTGTGATAATTTCATGTTTTAATATGATTTGTTTGGGCTAATGAATTCAATCATACTCTATTTTAGCCTTTATGAATATATTAGACATTCATATTTTTGTAAGATTATGTCTAAGCATTTGTACATAAATCATGGAACATAAATTGAAAAGTTGTTCATATAAATCTCATGGCTTGAAGTTTGCCTTAATATCATTTCGAATCATTGATCCAAATCTTTGTGTCATGATTAGTATGGGAAAATAAAAATTGGTTTGATTGAAGACTTAGTTTTTTATAAAGTTTCGATTGATTAAATATTCGATGAGGTTGGCATGATATTTTTAATTAATATTTCTTCATTATATGAATCCCCCATGACACCTCAAATCAGATTAACTTGGTCTTGAATTGAATCATTTTTGAACTATTATTTGAAAGATTTGAATTATGTTTTAATAATCTACGGTTGATGATTTATTGACTCAATGAAAGGCTATGAAGCGTGATGATCCATAATGCGAAGGATTCTCATCATCCTGGTTGATCTAGTACATCCAGGCTCGACGTATACTTCCTTCGTGTCGAATTTGGTGGTGATTGTATTTCTTGTAATATAGGAATTGACATTTATAAACACCTGTTTGAAAGGCATTAACGTGAAATAATCACCCTGATCAAATCTCTACCTTACCTTATTCAATATTCATATAACATGTTAAGTAATGATTCCAGGTCATATCAATTGTTTAATAGATACATGCGATGATTTTCACTATGGGTTTGTCACACGTAGAAGCCAATTTAGGGTTGTTCTTCAGCCTTCGCATGAGTCATATGAGGGTTTTGTCATGTTTGCATATTCATCCATTCCTATACCCTCTATTTTAATGACATCATTTCATTCTCTGCTAAAGGAAAACCATGTAATTGAGCAAATGGCTCCTCTAAGTCGCTTTGAAGTTTCAGGCCCTGAGATGGTTCAGGCTTATCCTTAGGTCGCTGCCCTGTTCGATAAGATAGGATGGGGGTATTTGTTTTCGCATTTTATTGGTCACAATACCGAAGTGACTAGACAGTTTGCTTTCAGTTTGAAGGATGATGTAGCTAAAAATGGGGGGTTTTAGCGTATGGTTATTGAGTATAGTATTGCTAAGGCAACAAATATTCCCCAAATGGGTGAGCGATGGTTTAAAGGATGTAAGGTCAATAAAAAGCAATATAAGTCCCTACTTTTACCATTACCTGCTAAATCAAATTTAATGTATGGGGTTTCTGCAAAATTTCTAAAACCTGAGCGGCGAGTGCATTATGAAATTTTAGTCAGATATATTTCCTATGATCGCCGTCTTTCTCATGTTCATATTACCATCTCCATTTATTACTGGAATTGAACGGTTTTAAAATGAATCTTCCCTTTTTCTTTCTTCAAAGTCTGAAGAAAATGGCAAACGCAGTCCAAAGCACGATAGGTGATCCTAAGAAGAGTTTATTTCATCATGGTTCACTTAAAATTTTTACCCAACATCAACTGTCACTTGTGGGTAGGTCTTGGGATGAACTATTAGCTGAAAACGATTTCAGGCTGATGCAATATTGGCCAACCCTACTTCCTAAGACCTATAAAAAGCGTAGGGCTTCATCAAACCCTAAATTCGATGACATTGGTAAGCCTATGACAGAGGGCAGAGGGTTACAGAAAACAATTGTGTCTGTGAATATTGATATCGGCTCTACGATTGTCATAGAGCGTAACTCTTTGAATGCTAAGGATAACCTAGTTCAACTTCCTGGATGTCTCGATACGTTAGTGAAAATAGATGAAGGGTTGAAAGATGTTGAAAAAATTACAGAACAATCTAGTCTTGCTAGTCCTGAAGTCCTAGTTGATTTACCCACCTCTAGCAAACATTATGATGAACCTATACAAAAGTTTGAAGAGTTAGCAAATGTTTGTTATGCTGAAACTAATTTGGAACAAAATAAGTTAACTTCAGAAGTTTTGCATCATTTTACCTGCATTATGGTGTCTATGTATGTACCTATAACCCTGCCGCAACACGGAGAAACCCCAATAATTGAAATTTTTAGTGAGCAGGAGGATCAGGTTCCTAAGGAAATTCCTTTGCAAGAACAGAGGATTGAAATTGGTGATCCCATGGTACGTCCTGGAGATGAATATGGTGATGAGAGTCATTCATCCTATCAATATGATGGTGCTCACAGTAAGAAAGAACATTCATTCACAGATGGCTCATCATCTCATCAAACGTTGAGAAGAATTGCAAAAGTCATAAAATTTAAACAACAACTTACTCAGTTGAAAAAGAAGCTTGAAAAATCCGAATCCAAGTCTATAATTTTGAAGGATGAGATACAGAGTCTAAGATCTGAACCATTATCATGGATCAGCCGATGGTAACAAATAAAAGTTAAGAAAATAAACTTCAAGACTGAAAAAAATCTTTAGTAGCCATTAATCAGGAAATGTTGGAACAAGAAGGAGGTTATAAAATTAAAACTATCAAGTTGAAGGACAAGTTATCAGAAGCTTGTCGAGCTGCTAGGCTATAGGTTGTCAATTAAAATCACTAATGGTTGTTATATTTTGTATATCAACAGGTAAATAGCATGCCTGTAGAATCACATATTCTACATGCATTGCTTATCATTTAATTATATTTATTCATGTTGGTTATTTTTAATGAAACTTATATTCTGTTAATTGGTTGATTATAGGTGTCATAGCTGAAAGGGATTTCGATCTTTTGATGTTGTTTGCTACATTAATATTGTGCCACCAGGTGTTGAAGCTGTTTCAAGTTTGGTTAATATGGATGTCAAATATCAAAAGTCGGTTGCTCTTTGCTTTCAACATGGACGAGTTGTTATTCGAAGATAAGAGCGTGATAATGATATAATGCCTGGTGCATCACTGAAGAATATATTAAGTTAAGAAGATTGTAAATAGGTTCCAGATGTCTGATAGATAATAGATTTTAAAATATATTTTTAGCTGGCAGTTGTACAGAATTTAGGAATGTAGTTAGCAGGTTTTGTTATAAAAACTATGAAGATTGTTGTACAAGGGGTTGGAGTTCGTACGTAAAGACTTATACTGAGATTTTAAATTTTACACTTGTGGGTATTCGAAAGGAGCTATCTCTTTCCTGGATTTCTCAGAAGCACTGTTTCATGAAACTGGTATCATTTGTGATTCTTGTTTTTTGAAACACATATATATATAAATTTAGTATTTGACTTTCTCAGTTTAATGATACATTATCATACTTGGTTATGATTTTTGTATAAATCTGTAAAGCTTACTCTAATTGCTCATTTTTATATTTGATGTTTAAATATTATATCTTTTGCTTATTTAAGTTTTGCTTGATAAATAAATGATAGTAATATTGTCATTCACTAACTAATTGGTTAAAACATTTTGTATTTTAACAAAAATTTTAATATATAGTTGGTTCATTATCAATATCATTCAAATATAGAAGTGTTAAATTTTAATTATCTTTTGATAAAGTATGATGTTTGAATAGTGAAGTTATTTTATTATTTCATGGTTCTTATTTCATAAATATTATAAAATCTGAAAGTGTTATAATTTCAATTCTGTTGAATTTTCTCATTGACTTGAAATTGTTTCTTTTTAGATTTATCTTTCATCAACAGGTAGTTAAAATTAGTTAAGTAATCTTTCTCTCAGCTGAGATAGGATAGGATAGAACTGTTAATTAGTTTAGTTTAAATTTTTAGATTAAATTTTAGCAGTTGTTAGATAAGTTTTGTTTAGGTCAGCTTGTTTAATTTGTTTTGAAAAAGTTCTTTAGCCAGAAATAAAAAACAAAAACTAAAAAACATGAGACTTTCATTAAGAAACCACAGTAGGTTAACTTAGATTTAGAAACTAACTTTACGATTTATTTTAAACAGTAGTTTAGCTTAGGTTACATTTTTGTTGAATTTTTGCATTCTCCTTAAGAGGATAAATTCAGCTCGTAGCAGGACCATATCCTGCGAGGTATTTCTATTCCAAACACACCGGGAGCTATTCTAAGCAACTTGTGTGGGATTTATCTCCTTAAGTTGGCCTAGGTCCAAAAATCAGGCCTACAAATGGCGCTAGAAGGAGGGCCAGTCAATGATTAATGGCTAATAAATCTAAATATAAACCTTCAACCAGTCAACAACCTCTAGTACAGTCTGATTCACAAGATGAATTCATTAGTTCTCCATTTAGTGAAACTATCAGTAATATTCTTGAACATAACACAACCTCTTACACTCCTGAACAGAATATCGAAGTTTTAGCAAAGTCACGTAGAATCCTTACAAGAGCTTATGCTCAGCAAACTGGTTTGTCTCCAATAGATTTCAGATTACCTCGATGATAGAAACGCAACACTCAATCAACCGATAATATGCCTTTTTAATAATTTTATTAAAATGGCAAATTTTCCACTTTTTCCCCATATTCGACCTTTGACTAATTTTTGGCTCTAGGTCTCCAAATTGCTCCAAATGCTCCCGAATCTTCCGAGAAAGTGTATGGATGATGTTAGAACATAAATATGTGTTTCATGGATTCTTTTGGAACCTTTCAATACTTCTTCAAATCCACTTTCAATTCTGACCAATGTAGGGAACTTTACTAGCAATTTCCCTTTGACTAGTATTAGTTTCTAGGTCTCCAATTGGCTCCAAATGCTACCAAATATTCAGTGAAGGTGTATAAATGATACTTGTACTTGATTATGATGTTCATGGATGATTTATGAATATCAAAATACTTCTGGAAACTTGTTTAATATTTTGGAGAAATTATGGAATTTAACTAGCAATTTGAGGTTCAAATCCCCCCAGGGTAAGTTCTGGAAATGGCTCTCCAAATGCCTCCAAACCCACTTGAAATTCTGAACAGAGGTAGTGTTAACACCCCAAAAGTGCTCACTAGCTCATTCCCTTATTCACATAACCCATTTGTCTACTTTTTCCACCATTTGAGCCTCTAAAACCATCAAAAGGTCACCAAAAAGACCATAATACACCTTTTTCCCCTCAAAATATGTATTTTTCCTCAAAAAACCCTTTAAAATGGTCCAAAGTTCCCAAAACATATTAAAAGGGAAGAAAAATATAAAAAATATTCAAAAAAGGAAAAAGAGGAAAAAGAGACCTAAACTATGTTGGTTAATATCATTGGTTTCCTTAAAACCATAATGGTATTCCCCATCACCAAAAACTATAAAAAGGTGATAGGGGCTCCTCACTTTTCATCCATATTTCATTCCTATCCTCATGCTGCCAAAATCCATCTTGAGCTTTGCCCATGTTTTGAGATTTTCCCAACCATTGAAGCATTGGAGAAGAAGAGACCATTGGACATTGGAGCACCTCAACCTTGGAGCTTCCCAAAACTCACCATCCTCACCATTTGAGGTAATACAAAAGTTTTAATTTTTATTTACATGCTTATGAATCTATTTTGTTTATTGTTATCAATCTGTAATTTTTTTTATTTTAATGTTTACTTCCATCAATCTATAGTTTAGATTTGCTTATTTACATTGCTTTATTTGAGACTGCTGCTACTAGTTAGCAGGTGCATCCTTGCACATGCTTGGTTGAAAAACCAAGAAACAGGTAGGGTATGTCTAAAGTAGATTATTTATGTCTCATGTGCACCATTAATTAGTTATTAAGTCTCTTCTAACCTTCTCCCAAACAACAACAAAAATCACTAATCGGACCCTTGGGGAAATCGCACCAAATCTCTTCCGAATGCAAATAAACTAAGCAAGGTGGATTCAAATGCTAAGTGTTGAATATGAAACTTGTAAAAATCATCAATGTAAGTCCATACATCATAAATATATCAAATCAATGTTCTTCCATTCGAAATCATCATCAATACATTGACATACATCAAGGTAGTGGGGAAATGGCATTGTTCTTTCATTAAAAATGAAATTTATACATTTATACTTGGAATTTAGACCTAAAACTTTATGGAGATGAATAAAAGAGTATTTTATTCATATTAAAAAATAAATGGGGCATGAGAAGCTCCCCCAAAGAGTACAATAGCTCACCGAAAACTCCCTCCATCAAGGACCAAGAATATGCCATAAACACTGGAAATGGTTGAGAGAATGTGCTGCAATAGAAGAAACCATGAGCTTCCCTTTAGCTTACACCTTCAAATAAAAACTCCATTAAAGCTCCAAATGAAAGTTCTAAATGGCCTTTCCAATTACCAACTTGGATGCGAATCTTTCACCCTCGAAATTGGCTAAGGCAAGAAACTAGTCATCCACTAGCTCTCCCTCTACACAAATGCAATTGCCAATTCTACAAATGATCAAAATATGGTCTCATTCTTTTTTCTTCACATTTATAAAGTTCTAATGTCCTCCATGGGTTGAATTCCTTCCAAGAGACTCATGCCAACTCAAGTTGGGAAGAGATTCCAAAGAAAGCCACTTGTACAAAAATTCCTAGTCTCCCACTTCCACCAAATCACATGTGGAAGCATCTTAGTTTCCCTAACACCCTTGAGCTCCCTCTTGGAGTCTATTTTTATCCCTGACATGTCATATATGTCATATGTCAGCCTTCAGGTCTGATTTGTGTCATAGGTGTCATAGCATCTTCATCATTGTTGTCATAGAGCTAGGGAATCTAGCCCAAGTGTCTCACTCGCTCCAAATGGCCTCTTCCTCTTCCATGGGAGTTACTCTTCCTCTATATTTTGACCTCATTGACTCATGCCAAGTATTATTGACCTTATAACTCATCCCAAGAACATTAAGCTTCCCATGGATTTGAAATTGCAAGAAGAGGATGCCATGTGGCACATAAATTCTAGCTTGTGTGGGTACCACTTCCTCCATGTGTCTTCATGATCAAATGCCACTTTGAATTTCACTTGTATATATTTATTTATCTCCATTATTAAATATTTATGCCATCCTAATGTTTTGACATCATTTATTATCCCCATTATTCCAAATCCCAAACTCTCCACCCCAAACCTAGGAAACTAGTAATTTTCCTCCTTGGAAATTATTTGAACTTTAGCATCAATTTGACAAACTCTAATGAATAGGGCCAATTTTCTTAGGCCATTGTGACCCAATTCCAAATTTGGGACATCATAAATGCTCCCTTCCCAATATTGCTTGTCCTCTAGCAATTTCAAACATGGGTGTTGAAGAACCTGCTTTCGGTATAATTCTTTGAAGTTGCCATTGAATTGCCCAATCTTGAGTCTTTGAGTTTCCATGAAGCTTTTAGAGAGGAACCACCATGCCTGCTGCTGCACTACTCTGATAAAATTCACTTTATTAAGTAGGAAATCCATCTCCCATACTTCTTGTTTCCCCAAAAAATTGAAACCAATGACACAAAAATTATTCCAGGGTCCCATTGCTTGTATTGCACCCCAACAATTAAGAGTTCTCTCCAACCCATACCATCAGATAAGAGGATTCCTGGATCCCATTTTCTTGTATGAATTCTTCCAAACATCACGAGTTCAAAATATAAATCATCAAATTACATAGAAACATAATGAAAATGTACATCAAGGAGATGCTTCATCAAAGAGTCGTGAAAGTGCTTATACCTCCAAGCAAGTAGACCACCATTTTCCAGGTGCATACAATCTTCAAGTGTCCAATCAAATATGCTCCAATGACATAGGTTAGGACCCCATGTCCAATAATGCTACTCCAAAAGGATGTGATATGCATCAAAATAGTCAGCCATGTATTCTTTCATCCAAGAAGTGAATGAAGAATCTCCACTAAAATATGAACCGAATAATGAGCAGAAAAAACAAGGAGACTTCAAAGAACTCAAAGAAGTCTCACCCATACATCCATAAATGTGAGAATCATAAAGATATAACAAATTATGTGGCTTCCAAAAAACATATTCATCAAGCATAAATCTATTCAACCTGGTTTTGGATGAAGTTCCTCCAACATCAAATGAACCAAGTGTTGAGCGAGAAAAACCATGAGTCTTCAAGTGAATTGAATGCAGCATCCATTTAGATTTGCATCATCATAAAGTAACAAAGGATGCTACTGCAAATGTGAATAAGAATGTGCTCCAACCACATCATCATAAAAAGTGAATCTAGGAGTTCCATACTCCTCATGTGGCACCATAAAAAAAAACCTTTCACCCATACTTCATTGAGACTAATGTTGCAAAACATGGAATTGTAGGATGTAGGAGAATGAACTAACTCACCCAAATGATCAAAAAGTGCATAAGTTTCATCATGGGAAGGATCCATATAGCTAGTATCATGCAGCTCCTTCGACGGGTGTGAAACCTTTTCCATGTTGGAGTATCGATACAACTACATGGTATAACCGCCGAACCTCTCTAGGAATATAAAAATGTGGACTAACCACCACTCCTGGTAATAGGACCTTGTGCTTGGTTTCAAATGTTCATCAACATCTGCAAGTTTTGGTGTAACGGAAAACCTTACATGGTATCAGAGCTGAGGTCTTAGGTTCAATTCCCCCAAGCTACGCCGGAGGAGGGGTGTTGGAGTATCGATACAACCACATGGTATAACTACCACACCACTTTGGGAATATAAAAATGTGTACTAACCGCCACTCCTAGTAATAAGACCTTGTGCTTGGTTTCAAATGTTCATCAACATCTGCAGGTTTTGGTGTAACGGAAAACCTTACATGCCATAGATTGGTTCCAATGTAGATGAATCATTCTCTTCTTTAAAAATTGCATAACCTTCATCAAGAGACAATTAAAGTTCCTCTTCCACCACATCAAGTGTTTGGATCTCTAAATGATCTTCAATATTTTCAATAGAATCTTCTTCATGCTCATGTGATGTATCTTCATCTTTTTCAGTGTCACTTAGTAGCGACTTTCAATCCTCTTCATGTACTGCTTCTTCTACTTCACATATTTCAGAACTACGTGGTTCATGGGTCTCCTCCTTTTTCTCCTTCAAGCAAACTAATGCATTTTTCCCCTTGGTTTTCTTAAAATCAATAATTTTTCTCACAAGCTCGATAGAAAACAATTTTAATCCTTCCTTAAGTTTCTTGGTCATATATTCAATGACTATTTTCATCATTTTTATAGGCTCCTCACCATCATATGAGGTTCCCTTTTCATCCCTAGTCATAGTTTCCTCAAAAAATTTGTTCTTCTTCTCCTACTTTTTTCCCTCTTCAACAAAAGAACTTTTGGTTTCAATATATAATGGTGGTACCTGACTTCTTGTCATCATTAATATCAGACCACATCAGGTTCCAATATCATGCTTTGATACCACTGTAATATCCCTTTTTAATAATTTTATTAAAATGACCAATTTTCCACTTTTTCCCCTTATTCGACCTTTGACTAGTTTTTGGGTCTAGGTCTCCAAATTGCTCCAAATGCTCCTGAATATTTTGAGAAGGTATATGGATGATTTTAGAACATAAATATGTGTTTCAAGGATGCTTTTGTAACCTTCCAATACTTCTTCAAATGCACTTTCAATTCTGACCAATGTAGGGAACTTTACTAGCAATTTCCCTTTGACTAGTATTGGTCTCTAGGTCTCCAATTAGCTCCAAATGCTACCAAATATTCAGTGAAGGTGTATGAATGATATTTGTAATTGATTATGATGTTAAGGGATTATTTATGATAGTAAAAATACTTCTTCAAACTTGTTTAATATTATGGACAAAGCATGGAATTTAACTAGCAATTTGAGGTTCAAATCCCCCAGGGTAAGTTTTGAAAATGGCTCTCCAAATACTTCCAAACCCACTTGAAATTCTGAACAGATGTCGGGTATGTCTAAACTAGATTATTTATGTTTCATGTGAACCATTCATTAGTTATTAATTCTATTCTAACCTTCTCCCAAATAGCAGAAAAAATCACTAATCCGACCCTTGGGGAAATGGCACCAAATCTCTTCCAAATGCAAATAAAATGAGCAAGGTGGCTTCATATGCTTACGTGCTGAACATGAAACTTGTAAAAATTATCAATTGAAGTACATACATCATAAATATATCAGAGAAACATTCTTCCATTCGAAAGCATCATCAATACATTGGCACACATCAAGGTAGTGGGGAAATGGCACTATTCTTTCATTAAAAATGAGATTTATACATTTCTACTTGGAATTTCGACCTGAAAATTTCTAGAGATGATGAACAGAGTATTTAATTCATATTAAAAAATAAAAGGAGCATGATAAGCTCCCCCAAAGAGTACAATATCTCACCAAAAATTCCCTCCCTCAAGGATCAAGAATATGCCATCAAAACTAGAAATGGTTGAGAGAATGTGTTGCAATAGAAGAAACCATTAGCTTCCATGTATCTTACACCTGCAAATAAAGACTCCATTAAATATCCAAATCAAATTTCTAAATGGCCTTTCCAATTACGAACTTGGATGGGAATATTTCACCCTCGAAATTGGCTAAGGCAAGAAACTAGTCATCCACTAGCAATCCCTCTACACAAGTGCAATTGCAAATTCTACAAATGATCAAAATATGGTTCATTCTTTTTTCTTGACATTTATAAAGTTCTAATGTCCTCCGTGGGTTGAATTCCTTCCAAGAGATGCATGCCAACTCAAGTTGGGAAGAGATTTCAAAGAACACCACTTGTACAACAATTCCTAGTCTCCCACTTCCAGCAAATCACATGGGGAAGCATCTTAGCTTCCATAACACCCTTGAGCTCCACCTTGGAGTCTATTTTTATCCCTAACATGTCATATATGTCATATGTCATCCTTCAGGTCTGATTTGTGTCATAGGTGTCATAGCATCTTCATCATTGTTGTCATAGAGCTAGGGAATCTAGCCCAAGTGTCTCACTAGCTCCAAATTGCCTCTTCCTCTTCCATGGGAGTTAATATTCCTTTGTATTTTGACCTCATTGACTCATGTAAAGTATTATTGACATTATAACTCATTCCAATAACATTAGGCTTCCCATGGATTCGAAATTGCAAGAAGAGGATGCCATGTGGCACATAAATTCTAGCTTGTGTGGGTCCCACTTCCTCCATGTGTCTTCATGATCAAATGCAACTTTGAATTTCACTTGTATATATTTATTTATCTCCTTTATTAAATATTTAGGCCATCCTAATGTTCCCACATCATTTATTATCCCCATTATTCCAAATCCCAAAGCTTCCACCCCAAACCTAGAAAACTAATAATTTTCCTCCTTGGCAATTATTTGAACTTTAGCATCAATTTAACAAACTCTAATGAATAGGGCCAATTTGCTTAGGCCATTTTGACCCAATGCTAAATTTGGGACATGACAAATCCTCCCTTCTCAATATTTCTTGTCCTCAAGCAATTTCAAACATCTGTGTTGAAGAACCTGCTTTCTTTATAATTCTTTTAAGTTGCCCTTGAATTGCCCAACCTTGAGTCTTTGAGTTTCCATGAAGATTTTAGAGAGGAACCACCATGCTTACTTCTGCACTACTCTAATAAAATTCACTTTGTTAAGTGGAAAATACATCTCCCATACTTCTTGTTTCCCCAAAAATTTGAAACCAATGAAACAAAAATTATTCCAGGGTCCCATTGCTTGTATTGTACCCCAACAATTAAGAGTGCTCTCCAACCCATACCATCAAATAAGAGGATTCCTGGATCCCATTTTCTTGTATGCTTTCTTCCAAACATCATGAGTGTAAAATATATATCATCAAAGTACATAACAACATAATGAAAATGTACATCAAGGATATGCTTCATCAAAGAGTCATGAAAGTGCTTATACCTCCAAGCAAGTAGACCACCATTTTCCAGGTGCATACAATCTTCAAGTGTCCAATCAAATCTACTCCAATGGCATAGGTGAGTATCCCATGTCAAATAATGCTGCTCAAAAAGGATGTGATATGCATCAAAATAGTCATCCATGTATTCGTTCATCCAAAAAGTGAATGAAGAATCTCCACTAAAATATTAACCGAATAATGAGCAGGAAAAACAAGGAGACTTCAAAGGACTCAAAGAAGTCTCACCCATACATCCATGAATGTGAGAATCATAAAGATAGAACAAAGTATGTGGCTTCCAAAAAAATATTCTTCAAGCATAAATCTATTCACCCTGGTTTTGGATGAAGTTCCTCACATCAAATGAACCAAGTTTTGAGTGAGAAAAACCATGAGTCTTCAAGTGACTCGAATGCATATCATAGGTGCATACATGTAGATGTGCATCATTATAAAGTAACCAAGGATGCTGCTGCAAATGTGAATAAGAATGTGCTCCAACCATGTCATCATAAAAAGTAAATCTAGGAGTTCCATAGTCCTCATGTGGCACCATAAAGAAAAACCCTTTCACCCATACTTCATTGAGACTAATGATGCAAAACATGGAATTGTAGGATGTAGGAGAATGAACTAACTCACCCAAATGACCAAAAAGTGCAGAAGTTTCATCATGGGAAGGATCCATATAGGTAGTATCATGCAGCTCCTTCAAAGGTGTGAAAATTTTTTCATAGATTGGTTCCAATGTAGATGAATCATGCTTTTCTTTAAAAATTGCATAACCTTCTGTGAACACCCATATATTTTTCCAGAATATGCAATTGAATGGAAGGAATGGAGGGTCAAAATGTACCCGGTAGGGAAAAACGAGATAGCCGCCATGCTCCAGTACTAGGTGCTAATGGGAAAGACTAAGTGGTCTAAGGAGAGCCAAATGTGCAAAAGATAAGACAGTGTTGAAGTATAGGTGTTAATGGACGAGAAACACTCTTTATAACCTACAGTTCACCGGTCAAATAATGGAAGACTAAACATCACCAATCTACACCGTAGATTGGGCACAGGGATCAAATCCATGGGATTATGTGGAATACCACACAGCCAAGTTGCGAGGAGGATAGGAAAAGGGTGGATGTGATGAGTTTTCCCTACCAGCCAGGTGTCAGCAGTAGAAGATGTCGCAAGGAGAGCTGACAAAAGGATTTATATAAGATTAGGTGCATGCGATGGCATGAGCTGGTGGAAAGATCCACAGTTCGGAATGTGAAAGGGATGTACATCAATGGATCTCGTAGTGGCTTGCATGAAGAAGTAGCGTGTTGGATACAGAAATAGCAGATGTGATGAAAATTTCCCGCCTACTAGATGTCAGCCTCAGAGCCCATCGCACGGAGGAGGAAAATCGTAGTAGGGACCGCTAAGGTACATGCGAGGCCATCCTATGGGGAAATGTGGACAAGAGGAACAACATAGATGGAAATTTAAACCATATCCGACGGTAAAGAATATTCGGCAGTCAAATCAAGAGATAAAGAAGCAGTCGATCTGATGGTAGTGAATATGACACGTGAGAAAATCGATGGCGGAGATTAAAAGACAGTATGTGAAGAAGGGCCAGGGTTATGCTGGCACGATTATATATATAAGAAACAACCGCGAGGGTTGACATTTATTCTCGAAGATTGTCGAAGTCTGGTGGTCCCTTGGCATGTGGCAGATGCCGAAGGAGACAGAACCTCCAATGGCCTCCTCAGAGCTTCTAAACAGACAGGTAGGGTCTTGTAACCATCCTTTCTCTTAAAAATTGAATCTTTAAGTCATAAAATGCGAAAGGAACAAGTTTGTACCATCCATAAAGCTAGGGTGGCCCTGGAAGATAGCGACGCAGATGTATTTGACCCATGCCTTCAGCTATCTATCCCAGAAATTAAAACAAAGTTAGATGCTCTGCATGAGCAGGGTCTGGACATACATGGGGTCTATAAGTCATCTTTTATTTTCTTTTGCCTAAACCAAGTAGCCTCTTTCTCCGAGTTTCTAACATGGTGCTCCATGAATTACTCTGAATCCACAAGGATAATCATGGCTGCCCCCAGGTCTAAAGTTGTCTGTGTTTTAGATGTGTCAGTTGTAAAGAATTCATTTTTTATCCTCGAGTCGCACTATCAAGAGTCGGAAAGCTTTTCAGAAGAATTTATGGTTTCCCTGTTCCGTCAAATCGCCCCAGAAAGCCGTTGAACCTTCCTATCCACATGTCTGAAACCCCATTCCGAAGTTGCAGAAAAGTTGTACCCCTTGGACGTCAACCCTTTTGATGATGATTCCCAATTGGTCTTCTCACTGTTGGCTCAATTCTTAGGTTTAGATACTAACCAATGGGTAATAGAGGTCCAACTGAGTCTACTCTTTAGGATTAGTATTTGTTTAGCAAGGTCTGACACTGGGCTCATCCCACCTCTTAAGTTTGATGAATTTTAAGCATAAAGAATGCATGTACAAGTGGAAAAATTCCCGAATACTAGATTCTTCAGATACCAGACGCAGCTTATGAAGATGATCCTGTATAGTAACGCGGAAAGCCCACATTTTCACCCTTTGCTGGAGACAAATGCTTTGTTGGACAATGTGTTTGATTATTTTGACTGTGTTTTACCTCCTGTGTATAAAGTCATTTTTGGGGAGGGACTACCGAGAGTACTGCCCGAGATGAAGTCAATAATGCAGTTAAAGGATGAAGTAGCTGTTGGAGATTGGTTCCTTTCAGAAACTGCTACTGTCATTAGGCTTTATGGCTTTGTGAAAGAACCCTACATTTTTCCTTCTTTTCTGACCTTAAGAATCTTTTCCCTCGAATTTATCAGGAAGAAATTGAGCTTGGAAGAGGCACTGTTCCTGCAGTTCAAAAAGGGCACTAATATAAAATACCCTTGGAAGGTCGGCCCTTTTATTGTGGAGAGCAAGAAAGCTTTACCGGATATAGAGGAATTGATGAGAATTCTAGGTTTCAAAAAGGACGTAGCTGTTGAATATGACCCCCTACATGTTATTTCTAGAAGAAGGAAGGAGTGTAACATGAGCGCCTTCAAACTCAAAGAACCAGAAAGGGAACTTAGGGGACAAAACCTGATACAATGGGGGCCGAGGCAGAAGAAGCACCAAGTTTGCAGGAAAGGGACCGCGTAATGTTTGATGCTGTGATGAATATCGAACAAATTTCGGGCACTGGAGAAGTGGGACTAAAGAGAGAACTGGAGGAAATTCAGGATATGGACACTCAAATGGGGAATGAAGACAAACGACCCAGGATGATAACGCCAGTTGAGGTGTTTGGTGAAAGTACCCAGGTTGAGTCATTGATTTCCTTCAATGAAGAAGAACTGGTTGGTGGGACACCTTAGGAAGATTTGACCATTTGGATAGATAATGAGAAAGCAGATAATGATGGGTCCCCAACCCCCGAAGTTCAAATAAGAGAATACAAGTTTCAAGATGTTAAAGAAGGTGAAGGAAGCGGTAGATTCCGGTCTAAATCTTATCTGTGCAAGCACTATAAACAAACTAGGCAAGCCTCAGCCCAAAATCTTTTTGACCTAGTGCCGAGAGCCAGCAATTTGTCCAAAACTAAGACTTCCTTAATACCCAGCAGAGATGAGAAGGATAACACTTTAAATCTGGCCATATCAACAGATGCCGAAGTAACAGAAATGAAGCTCAGATGGGATGCACTACCAGTACCTGACAAGATCCATTTTCATCAGCAGATTGGTGATCTTATCCATGTTGATCTTGCGAAAGCGGAAATGAGAGGGGATAAGTTGGAAGTTACTGTAGGGAAATTAGCGAATCAGCTAAAACAAGAAAAGAGTGAAATACAAGCCCTTCAGCAACTTGTACAAATATTAGAAACTGAACTTGTTGGAATTGACGGGGGAGGAAAAGCCATGAAGCAGCTACTAGCTGATAAGGAAAAGCTAATTTCAAACCTGCAGAAAAAGGCCAAAGTCCCTAACATCCAACTAATCCAGGCCCCCGAGGAAACCTGATTTGAAATACAAAGGGAGGCTTTATCTAAGGAATTGGATGATTGCAAAGCAGAAATACTGAAGCGTGCTAGAGAAAAAGATAAATGGAAACGGGAGAAAACTAGCCTAGAAAAGCAACTTGAAGATCTAAGGAGTAAGTTGTCCAGTCTGGACATGCGGCATACAAATGTGAATCAAGGTGGTGATGAAGACAGTACCAATGAAATGGCATAGGCTATGTCACATGTCATCCTGAAAGACAATGAGATCAAGGAGCTAAGAGAAAGAGTGTGGAAACTAGAAGAAGAGAATAAGAAGCAGGAGGAGGAGATAAATGACCTCTGGGAAAAGCAGAAAGAATCGATAGAGCAGAATAAAAAACTCACTCGCCAAGTTGCAGGACAGGAAGCTATGCAGGGGTGTAGACATTTAGTGTGGGATAAGATATATAAAGAGGCTGAAAGTTTATGGCCCTACTTGGAGTTCATAAGAGTCAAGGAGAAGACAATCAGTGATGCTTTGTCAGGATGTGTAGCCACGAGAGAAACTTTGGCCGGAAAACCCAAAGAAACAGTGTATTGGAGAAAACTCACTATGGCTTGGGAATACCACAACAGACAGATGACTACCAGAAATCTGCTCAATTCTCAAAACAATGCTATTATAAATGACAATGTTAAAACAATGGAGAAATGTAACCAACCTTGATCCAACGTTTGATGTAGAACCCCATTGGAGCTTTCAATTCTCCCACATCCAAGCACTTGTAATGTGCAAATTAGTCTTGACAAGAAATATCTAACAAGTACATGTGATATATAGATAACATTAACATCATCAATAACAATGGTCCATAATATCATAAGCAAATGCAACCCAATGTATAATAGATGACATTCACACCATGAATGGATGAGAATATGAGTATTTCTATTAATGAACAAGAATAAGTACAAAGTGATACGACCTCTTGTCAGGAACCAATCTGAACCAAGATCTAGATCAATCCACTTGTGCCTCCACCACTTCAATCCTCCATGAATGGCAAACTCAAACTAGAAAGGAGTTTGGAAGGTGAACATAACTGGTTCACAACTACAAGGATCAATAAGTGCAGACTCAAGATAGGGCAAAAAATCCACTAGAGTGCCTTACTATTCTCTTCCTCCTCCCGTCCATAAGCCATATGTGCTCAATATATAGTCCTCTCAAAGGTAGGTGAAAGGACTCATTAAGACATTACTTGGGCAGATGGAGAGCCAAAGATCACCCAATGACCGCTTTTTGGGAGTAAAAAGTAATAAAATAGTGGTTTTTACCATTTTACTTGATACCCACAGGCTATAGGGATGCAACTTGTGGGTGCGCATGCTATAGTGATGCAACATGCGGGTAGGAACAAAAATAAGATAAACTAGTATCACTGAAGGATGAAAATGGATCTAAGTCACTGAAATGGATCCTACATGCCAAAGAATGTTGATGGTCACAGGGTGGAATATTTCTGTGTAACAGATGCCCCCTAATGTGTGAGGTCAGAGACTGAAAGTGGTACGATGGCCGAAATACATTATAAAACTCTGAAATGGAGTGATGGAGACACAAGTGGAAAGAACAGATCACTCGTCATAATACAATAGTATCTCTGAATACATGTCGGTATAGTACAACAATCTTCTACAATGGCCATGAATAGGCAATACATAAGTAGATACATGTCATAAGTGATCATAGCCACGATCCCTCTAGAGTTAGATATGGTCTTCTACTGAAAAGAAGACAACTGGTGCAAACTGGACGTACAAACTGCTGAAATATGAGAGGTGATATCTCAGATTTAAAGTTAAAGTCATATGTAGCATACTGAATGCCACAATCACCTGGGGTCTTCTACACAAGTCTTCGACGGTGCAAGTCCCATCAAGTGAATAAAGGAGTTGGGGTCGAACCTGATGAGACATCGTCTGATTACCAGTCATTGATGTATACTGTTAACAGGCGCGAGATGACCCACCAATAATGAAAATGGGAATCAAGGCACAGAGCACAATCATCAGAGTGTGAATAAATGGGTTGAAGTCGAACACTAGGATGAATCCATCGATAAAGGGACATTGATGCATTCCCAAAACTGTCGATGGCAAGAGAACCTGCCACTAATGACTGCAAGCCTCAAGGTACTCAACCGAACTCTAAGCCTCAAGTCCCGAAATAAATGAGTTGAGGTCGACTGAATGAGACTCGCTGGAAGGAGGGCATTAAGGCATCGCCCATCAACTAGCACGAGGTACCAGCAATGCTGAAATATTTGGAAGATCTCAGGTGAAATGGACTGACTCAATAAGGATGGTCGACATGAAATAGTCAAGATATCTAAGGAGTGGCCAACACTGGTTTCAGTACTTGCTTTGAACAAGAACATGAGCAGTTGGATAGACTCAGGTAGCATAGATTTGACATAAACTGTGCAATGCAGGAGGCATTGCAAAGGGCTCCATAATGACTGGAAGCTTAACCAATCGGTGGAGAAAACTGAGAAACAAGTACAGCTCCTAAGGCCCAACTATAGTCCCTACTCATAATGTACGGAGTGGAATGAATGCTCTGTTCAAAGGCGACACAACAGCTGCCTAGAAGAAATAATGACCATAATCTCGTCTGGCTTTTTGGAATATTTGATTTTTTTTGTCTTTTTCATATTTGGGAAAAGCTTGAAAAAGAATAAAATTGCTTATATTACAACAAGTGAGGGAACGAGTGTCAAATAGCTAGCAGACTAGCCTCAAGCAGTGGAACATACCTATGCTCAATGCAAGGAAGTACATGCAGGATGTGGACACTTGGGGGTGTGTTCCCTCAGGGTCAAAGGGTCATCAAATTGTGAAGGGAAAATATATAAGCTCTGTAGGGCTTGACAGGGAAAGTGCTTAGGCACCAGGATAACAATTGAGAAAGCGGGAGCAGGAACAAGGCTCAAGCGGCAAGCAGGATGATGCAATGCAATCACAACATGATATAACTGAGGGGAGTCCTTAAGGGAGATTGCCAACAGAAGACAAAGTAGAGTATGAGTCTTTATCGCAAAGTCATGGCGTGACTACAAAGGACTCCCAATCCTGAGGACAAACAACGGTATGGACACCAAAATGCATAAGGGGGTTCTAACTAGGGTACCCATTCTCGGGAAAGCTCTACCGCCACATGACGACACTTCTATAACAGTGTGAAGGTTCCGTGTCAGTCACGAAGTGGGGTCGCACCTAGGGTTTATGAAAATGGTCAACAGGTCAAATGCATAATGCATGTGGAAATGGCATCTAACCTATATGCCAAGTGTGAAACATACCTGCCATAGGTGTGAAATGAATCGGAACAACTCTCACCGAGGAAATCTGTTGAAAAAACATTACTCCATGACTCGATATTAGTTCATAACAGCCCAAAATGGACAAAACTATAGAAAAGTGGGTCCAGAAAATTATAAATAGTAACAAAATTTAATAATTTTCAATTCATTTGCACTATTCACCATTTTGGAGTTGAGTGGTAAGTTTGCACTTGAAATTTCAAGCGCCGATCGTGGGAGCTACGAGCAACCATTCAGCGAACCGTCTGGAGCAGGTTAGTGGTCACTTCCATACCTTTCATTTAAGTGCTTTTATTTCAATTTTGGTCGGTGGGTTATTTTGTTTGGCCAATCCCCAAATGGCTTTAGCGCTACCTGCGGGCTATAAGTCTGCAGGTCAAGGGTAGGGCATCAAACGCGTAGTCAAAAAATCGGGTGCTCGCGTCTACCCGCACCTGTATACAATATAGCTCACGGGTAAGGCCATGAATAAGTTTTTAAGCATGAAACTGACTAAAAATCTCTTTCTTTGCACTCCAGGATGGTTCTAGAGTGGAGGGAGAGAGAGCATGACCAGGTAGATGAGGCCGTGCGCAATGATTATCAAGCACAACAAGAATTGCAAGCATGTGGATTATATAAATACTAGAGTCTTGGGGGCTTAAGGGTACAAAACCTACTACTCCATCATTTGTTCAACTACTAGGATGTGGATGCACAACACTTCATCCTCAACAAGCAAACACTGACACTAGATGTAGAGGATATCTATTTCATTACAGGTTTGTCCCGTAGAGGGGAAGTGGCTAGTCTTCGGTCACGGACCGTGGGTGGTGGGATCACTGTGCAAGATTACATAGTACGGTACTATCCCGCCAACACACGACCAATGGGAATTCAGGTGCCAATCAATCTCATAATAGACTTGAGCAAAAAGATCATAGTGGCAACTCTGGTGCGGATCATGGGATCCAAAGCACTACATCAGGAATCCAGACCGGCGATGTTCTATGCATCACAATGCTTGCAGCCTACTATATTTGACTGGTGTACAACTCTAATGGTGTCTATGAAGACACAACTGACAGAATGCAAAGAGGGGAAGGCCAAAAAATTTGGGTATGGTAGCATCCTCTGCAGTTTCTTCTTTGAGAGGGTTCCAGGACTTAGCCCGAGGGTGGATGTCCCCCCTCACAGTCTCCGAGATCCATCCCTGACCCAGTGGGCTGAGATACTGACACGACAGGGTGGTGGCCGTCTGGCGTCACCATATACTGAGGAGTTCTTCTGCTGGTGGAACTGACAGGTGATTGCTATCGAGGAATACCCCTATGCAGGGATAGACTTCAGACAAGACCGTGACATGCCGCTCCCACCAGGTGCAGCCTTCGGAGACATCGGTGAGTACTCTTTTAGGTTTTGTGTTTTTTAAATTTTTATGGATTTTTTTATGATAGTTAGAATGCAAAAAATATTTTTGGTGGTAATGTCATGTGCTAATGGGTGACTGTTTGCTCGCAGAAAAAGGCCCAGTGAGACCCGAGGGCTTCCTGAGACATGGTTGTCAGGGTAGACATGAGGTGGCAGCAGATGCTGCAGCAGGGCGCACACTAGAGACATTGCGGTGCAACATATCACGGATGGTCTCCCGAGTACCACTGATAGAGGTAGCCCGACTACTGGAGGCTATGCAGCACCAGGTAGTGGGTGTTCCTGATGAGTGGGTGTGGCTACCGCAGTGGATGGCCAACGCAGTACAATACAATTATGAGACACATCCCGTCGAGTCGGCAGCTAGACCTCCTCAGAGGGAGTAGATATCTCAGGGTCTCATATTTTTTGTATCTATATGTATAGTTTTGAGGGCTACGGGCTCTAGTCTTGTATGACACTACCATTTTTGGACATATTTATATATATATACAACTTTGGTTCTCGGTTCTACTATATGTGTGTATGGTACAAATGTATGAATGTCTTTGTATTTATGTGCTTCATGATGAATGTGACAAATGCCAATATAATACATAGTTAGCATATGCATCAGATATATAATTATAACTTCTTGGAATGTGAATATATGTAATGGAAACAAAATGTCTCTCCAAGAGTCATACCTTAAGGAATATCCGTAGTAATGTAGGGTCTCGTATACGGTACTACCCATTCAGCTGAGACACAACTAGTTGTGAATCCAAGTGGACTTCTAAAGACTGGATGTCATGTGAAATGGAATCCCGAAGTAGCTCAACAATGGCACTATACTCAGCCACATTGTTAGATGTAGGAGCAAGACAAGCACCTCCTGAGGACACAACTAGATGGTCAGGTGAAAAGATAACCCAAGCAGCAGAAGCAAGCTGCTGCGTATGTCGGCTAGCACCATCCATGAAACCTAAGAACGTAGGACATCCCGCTGACATCTGTCAATCAAACAAAGGCTAATCAGCAGACCCGACAACCAAAAATGTAACCTAGACTATGTACAGAAAAACTATACAATAGTGTACAAAGGTAACAGCTCGAACCAAAGATTTAAGCATAATACCGCTTGAGGTAGAGCCCATTTCTAGGCTCCTTCAAGACAACTCCCTCGTAATATTCTAACTCATAAGCTCCTTTTTCTAGGACACGTCTGACAATGTAAGGACCGTGCCACATGGGATTGAACTTGCGTGCCCCCAGGGGTTCTTTAGCTTGGTCATATAAGAGTACCAAGTCACCTTCGGCATACTGTCGAGGATGGACAGACCTATCATACTGAACCTTGACATGACAGTTGTTAGCATCAATGGTCACAACGGCATCTCGACGATGCTCGTCAAGTTGCTCAAGGTGTACTAAACGTTACTCAATCTACATCGTATCAGGGAGAAGCTCTATGGCTAGCTTGAGCGAAGGAATATCGCATTCAACCGGTAAAAGTGACTCCACACCATGAACTAACTAGAATGGTGAGAACCCAGTGGCAGTCTTAACTGCGGTTCGATAAGCCCACAAAGTAGGATATAACATGATATGCCAATTGGTCTTGCTTTATTGGATGGTATGTTGGAGAATGGTCTTCAAAGACGTATTGACTGCTTCAACCTGACCATTCGCTTGAGAATAGTAGGAAGACGAGTGTTCCTGACGAAACCGAAGCTTGAGAGACAAATCGTCCATCGTCTTATTTTGAAAGTGACTATCATGGTCAATGACAATCTCTTTCGGGATACCGAATCGAGTGATAATCTGGTTGAATATGAAATGGGTTGCAGTAGAACCATCGGCTTTAACGGTAGGCATGGCCTCAGCCCATTTGGAAAAATAATCCACGGCCACAATAATATGATGATGCCCCCCA
Organism: Larix kaempferi; assembly: GCA_027924585.1. NCBI lineage: Eukaryota > Viridiplantae > Streptophyta > Pinopsida > Pinales > Pinaceae > Larix > Larix kaempferi. The sequence goes on along the minus strand of BSBM01000809.1, from coordinate 6,310,563 downwards.
ACCGAAGCTAGTTTGCAATCCATAAAATATACCCCCCACTTAGTGAAGGGACCGACGGTGACGGCCGGATGGAGGGGCGCTGGATGCGAGTGTATGTTCCAAGAAAACACCTCGCAAGGGTGACATTTCTTCACATCGTTAATACAATCTTTAAAGATAGTAGGCCAAAAATAACCTGCTCACATAATACACTAGGCTGTAGCAAGCTTGGATAAGTGACCGCCACATGCCCCCGCATGGCAATCATTAAGTACCCGTTCCACTTCTTCGTGAGTCAAACTACGATGGAGAATGGAATCCTTTCCTCGGCGATACAAAGTGTCACCGATGATAGTATAATATTTAGCATGATGTCTCACACGCCGTCGCTCGTCTCGTGAATAATGCAAAGGAAACTTCAAAGTTTGGAGATATCTAATGACATCCCCATACCAAGGGTCCTCGGTCGAGATAAGAAATAGGTGTTCATCCACAAAGGAATCTTCATGAATGACATCCTCATCAAGCCGTGGAAGGTCTGACATAAGCTCAGCGAACACCAATGATTTCACCGACTTTGTAGAAGCAAACTCGAGATCAAATTCCTGAAGGATCACAATCCATTTATTATACTTACCCCCAATAAGGCATCGTGATAGCATGAACTGAAACGGATTGATATGAGCTACAACAGTGGTTGTTCGAAGAAAAATGTAATGCCGTAACCACTGGACTGCGTGAACAGTTGCAAGTGCCATCTTTTCTATGTGGGTGTACCTTAGTTCAGCATCTACTAAATTTCGACTAAGATAATAGATAACATGCTCAATGAGTGCATCATCTACCTGAACCAAGACCATGCCAATAGTCTCTTGAGATGCGGCCACATAAAGAATGAAATCTCCTGTAAAGTCCAGTGGACTAAGCACATGGGCCGATACCAAATCTTTCTTAAGGGTGTCGAAAGACTGTTGGGCTCGCTCATCCCAGATAAAAGGTGTGTCTTTCTTTAACAGGCATGTGAAACCTTTAGTAAGACTGGCATAGTTAACTATGAACCGACGCAGAAAAGTAGCTCTCCCTTGCAGGCTCTAAAGTTGAAACAGATTATGTGGAGGAGGCAATTGAAGTATTGCCTCAACTTTGAGAGGATCGACTCTAATACCCTCTTTCGAAACTATGAATCCTAGAAGGCGACCAGTCCTAATAGCGAAGATGCATTTGTTCGGATTCAATCGAATTTTGTATTGGAGACATCGTTCGAGAATCATACGGAGGTGCTTGGGGTGGTCCGCTCTCTTGCGAGAATGGCCAGCAAGATCATCCAAGAAAACTTCCATAATCTTCTTAAGATCGTGAAAGGCATAGGTCATCGCTCGCTGAAAAGTAGCTTCGGCATTCTTGAGGCCGAAGGGCATTTTTGGGTACGCAAAAGTTCCCCATGGACAAATAAATTCCATTTTATGTTGGTCCGCAGGTTAGATTTGAATCTGATTATAACCCGAGAATCCGTCCATGAATAAAAAAATCTCACTTCCCGCACAAGAATCCAATATTTGATCAATGAATGGCATGGGGAAGTTGTATTTCGGACATGCACAGTTCAAATCTTTGAAATCAATGCATACATGGATCGTTCCCTACTTCTTATCCACAGGAACAGGGTTTGACACCCATTCGATAAGAGGAACAGGGTAGATGAAACCAGCTTTGAGCAGTTTCTCCACCTCTGCCTTAATAGCAGCTGCCTTCCTAGGGTTCACAGCACGTAAGCGTTGTCGAACCGGTTTAGCATCAGGATACATTTTAATATCATGTTCAACAATGCGGGGGTCTATTCCTGGCATCTCCTCATATGACCATGCGAAAGCTTCCCGGAGTTCCGTAAACAAATCAGTGTAAATAGCAATCTCCTCAGGAGTGCAATCATCACCGACGTAAACATTTTCAATCTTTCCGGGAGTATGAGAGATGTTGATTGAAGTGGTTGGGAAATATTGGCCATATTCCCCTCCAAGAAAACATCATGCGACTGCAAAAGAGCCACAGGGTGACCAACGATCTTAGCTAGAGTCATCCTAAACTTCTCCTGCTCAATGAGCTCAAGGTTGGGAAGGAAATAAGATCGATGGTGCATATCTTCCCAAGGCCTCTCACTAACACACATGGCTTCAAGGATAGCTTCATCAGAAGGCAAAGTATCATCGAGGCAATCATGAGAGCAAGATGAGTTGGCTGCCCAAACTGGCAGTGTAATGGGATCTTCTTCAACTATTTGGGGAGAAGAGAGATCCGGATCTGCAGTGGTTTATTGGATGTGATCGTAAGTGAGCTCCACTACAGATAAAGGCATGGAAATCCCAATGCGCGCAATGTCTCCAGACATAGAATCCACGGATGGAAAAATCCATGGATCATCACAATAGGAAGTCCGGAATGGCATACTATTTGAAGGAGGAGGTGCACTATCGGAAATGGTTCCAATAAAATTCACAAGTGCTGAATGGTTAAAAGTTCCCATCAACGAGGGGTACATTCCAACACCTATGTTCCCAGTTGCCAACTGAGAATCAGAAACTTGCGGGACTATTGATCCCGTAGATGCTGTGGAAGGAGTGCCAACATAATCCAGCTGATCAATCATCACAATCTTTCCTTCATGGGGAAATCAAATGACTCGAAATACAGTAGATGCGGCAGCTTTCATAGCGTACATCCAGTTTCGACCCAGTAAAAGGTTGTAGTCGATTGGTGCATCAACCACTTCGACTTCAATAGGAACGGACTTACCTCCCAAGGAGACAACAAGGTAAGGGATAATTCCATGTGGCATAAAAGATCTACCATCGAATGCAGTGAGTGTAGTTCTAGACGCGAATAGGGGAGCAGAGCCAAGAGCTTTCCAACAAGTCAACAACATTACCGACGTGGAAGCACCTTCATCAACCATAGTACGTTTGACGAAGCTCTTCAAGAAAACCACCTAGATTTGAAAAGCCACGTGGTAAGGCAAGTGAGGTTGGACATTAGTAGTATCGAACTTGATAACACTAGGACTTCCCCCATCCTGAACTGCTAACGCACTTAAAAGGGCATGCTTCTGAGAAGGATAGGATTCAAAACTTTAAGAGCCAACATGGCACATGGAGTTTGGCCCAAATCTTATACGATGGAGTAGTTTTGGGTGGCTCGAGCATTAGGATTATGCGTAGAGCGCTTGAGAACACCTTTCAGTATCCGCGGCATAATAGAAGGATTCTCGATATGCAAGGAATTATCAGGAGGAGGGGGAGGCTCATTCCCCAAATTCGGTTGTGGTGCACCATAATCACATTAACGAGTAGCAACACTAACCTCCGACTGAACCATATTCACGCATCCATAACCACTAGTATTGGAAGAAGACGTTGTCATTTCATTAATACCATAACCAGTGGTGGGAGCATGTGAAGCCATGTTTTGGTGATGAGCTAGGGGATCCTTTAACACAGCTAGGCTCTATGCCAAATGTTTCGATGCTTCTTCCATATGAGGACATAAGTGAGTAAGATGATCCTCCCCACAAAGCTTGCAAGGGAAGTTAACCTTACACCTAGTTTTATGATCCTCTCCAGCATTACCGCCTTCCCAAGGAGAGTTGGCATTCTCTTTACGAGGAGTATTATGATTGATATTATTGTTACTTCCATTGTTTCCACTGCTACAATTATTTTTCCCCTTCTTCTTACCACCAGGTTGCTGGTTACCCAATGGTTTTGTTGATTGCACATTGTGTACATCAGACGATGGAGTGGAAGTGGACAAAGTGTGAACCTATCCGGGTGCAGACTGGTTTAGCGACAAATTTTGCATTTGATTAGCTATCAAGTCTACAGGGAAAGTGCATGGGTACACCACAATGCCATCAGCATGTGGTCCAGGAACTGACATGGATTCATGTCTTGTTCTCGGCGTGTCAAGAATAATGTCATACAAAATGCCAGACTGAGAATAAAGAAGATCTAACTGCTGGACTTTCAAGATAGCTTGCTCCTCAGTCATAATGTCGGACATTGAAACATCCTTAGATATATATGGAAGTAAATACTTGAGAAACCATTCCAACAAGAACTCTTGAGGAATGTTGGCTTTCACTAATCTCTTTCGCCAACGCCACTCTTGAACGTGGTCAGAAATATGTGTGTCCTTATTCTGACGGAAGGTGGACAACAACTTAGTACCAGTATCATAATGAACCAGCAACTGGAAATGGTCTAAGAAAACCAAAGCAATCTCGTTGAAACCCCTATAGGTGTTTCCGAGCAACTCCACATACCATTTCGTGGCTGCCCCCATGAGGGTGCATTGAAATAGGCGTAATCGAATGGAATCATGATTCAAAGAGTTGGAGGAGCACCAAAGGTGAAATGTCATGACATGATCTCCCGGGTCCTCACCACCTTTCCCCTCAAACTTTGGAATGTCCGAAGGGAGCTTGGTAGGGACCGGGGGCCAAGTATGGTCGTGACACACCGGATCATTCGTGAGCTTCGAAAGATCAAGGAGATTGAAGCATGCAAGGAACGGGAGTTGCAGCTGGAAAGCTTGATCATAAGCTTCCATAAAAGGTTGATTGAATGGAACTGTGTTGTACGACAGACCAAAAGCTTGACCATGAGGTTTAAACTACTGATACTAAGGACCTGACGTCCCATAAGCTTGCCCATGGCCATAAGATGGATAACCTCCCCCTACCTGACCCATTTGAGAGTAAGTAGGTATATGTGCATTTTGAACACCATATTGGGGTGGTGAGTGATACTGGTGGCCAGCACCGATTGTGTTGTAGTAAGGGTTGCCACCATGGTTATGGGGCATGTATGTACTATTCATAGTGGGAACCATGTTGTATTGATCGTAATGGTATGGTATGTTCCCACCCCCAATATTCGGATTAGATTGAGTAGTCGTGTGATGACCATAAGCATTAGAAGTATTCCCAGGTCCAATATGGGTGTGACCAGTAGCAAGCTTGGTGGTGTGATGTCCATGTGGATAGGAAATATTCCCACCCCCTACATTACTATTACTAGCAGCTGTAGTGGACGTAAAAGTATGCAGTAAGTTTCCACCCCCATGGTTTGGAGGAATGGTATCATGTGCAAAAGTGGTCCTAGGTTGATGAGTAGCGACATGTGTACTAGGTGGTGGATGGCGAGTCGTGTTTCAGACAGCATTCCGACTAGGTTGAGTATTCCTAGGAGGTGGTCACATTCCAACATTAGCATGGTTAGGAATCGGACCAATCCCCATACTATGTGAGTGGGTGGAAAACGTAGTGGCCCCAGCTAGGGTAGTGCCCCTAGTGGGTATAGTGTGGCTAACACTTTGACTAGTGCCAGCATGAGTACCAACCATAGTGGAAGGTTCGACAGTATTGTGACTAAGCATACCAAAAGAGAGTGCAGTGGGGTTGACCATAGAGACAGAATCATCATGAGTCTCAGGCCTCCTATATCTAGAATCACGTGGAAACAAAGGAACGAAAGACTCATCCTCTTCTTCCTCCTCGGGTAAGTCAGGCATCCCATAAAGATAATTATTCGGATTTGAAGGATCAAATGGATCTTGGTCAAGTGGATTAGGCCAAATAGAACTAGGTTGAGTCGTAGGTGGATCACCTCCCCAATCCTCATGAGGAGTCTGGGGATCGGAAATGTGTTCAACTCTCCCCGAAGGGGTAGAAAGGTCTTTCCTGATATCGGGATGTGTAGCCATGTAATCCTCAATGTAAGTCATGTAAGAATCTGAAGACTCAGAGGGAGCCCTCCGGCGTCCTCTAGTAATGCATTGTGTAACCAAAGCTGTCTTTAAACCAGCTAAACGACATGACCGACAGAGAGTAGGGCTCCGTGCAACGTTCTCTCTGGAGAGAGACACAACGTCTCCTAAAGGCCAACTATTGATCAAAAAATAGTAAATCAAACGCACACACCTACAGAATCTATAGCCAAAAGTAGACAAACAGAGTGGCTAAATGAGCTCTCGACACTAGAGCCGATATGTCTCTCCTAGGAGAGGCTTGAGACTCCCAAACTATAGCCGGAGGTAACAGAATCCGTTATAGAGACACCCAGGCTTCACTATGTTGACAGGGTCAAGTCCACTGCACGAACACAAATGTGTTGTCCAATCCCTATCTGACTTAGAACAAAAATAGCATAACCACTGCAAGTGCCCTATGCGGTACCTAGGTAAGGAAACTATGTCTACCGCAATATAACCAATGCTCAGGGGAACAGTCGCAGGTGGGACCCATCGTATGGGCGGGGTAGCGAAGCCTGAAGCACAAGAGGACGAACCTCCGATACCCCCAGATACGAACAAATCCTGGATATATCTCCCACGTTAAGTCGATATTAGAGGGATGTCTCCTCAACCAACCTCCCGTGACCTTGTGCTCAACTCTGGTTTGAGTAGAGCTTTCCTGAGAACACCGATCTATACCATGGATTCCTCCACTCCCTGGTCAGACACTTAATGTTTCGTTCAGTAGTCTTTGACTGTTAACTCACAATGATCTATTCCAAGACTCTAAACCTATGCTAGTTGGTGTACGCTATAAATAAAATAAGTATAATCAATTTTATGATTAAGCGTTAATTTTAGTGGCTGTGATTACTCAAGGGATATGGTCGTGAAACTAGTGATGTGTAGACTCAATAATATGCACCATCATCCAATCCTAGACTCAACTATCCAATAAAACAATGTCACTAATATGCAAAATCAACCAACAATTCTGAAATAAATATGCAAACTTTTATCTTTTCAATGCACAAGCAGAACCTAAAATGAAGGCAACAAGCACTCAATGCAAGATGCAGTACATGGAAATAAAATATTTTTGTATTTTCTCTTATAAACAGAAAGGAAAATGCAAAAACTAAATGTATATTTTTGAATTTTTTCAATATATATGGAATGAAAAAATGCAAGCAAAATCCTACTATTCAGTCAATGAAGTGCCGAGAAGATCACTAAGACAACCCAGCAGATCCTAAACAGCAAGACTCATCCAAAAGGAGGAGCTCAAAAGGAAGAAACCAAGAGGTTAAAACAAAGGATGGTAAAAAAAAAAAAAGGCTCAACCAAGAGAAACAAAGAGATCTGGTCACAACCAAGGCATGGAACAGTCAAGAAAGAGGCCAACAAAGACTCAGGAATCAACCAAAATCACCCAGCAACAACCAATATCCATAAACCAACAAAATCTGGAGTTACCACTACTGTCCTAGGAATACCTGCGGGTACCCACGAGCAGTAGTGTAAACAGAGGCGGGTGTACGCGGGCAGAACTAAGCTATCCTGCGGGTGAGAAACAACAAATGGTCAAACAGAGAGTCCAGAGGCTCAGAAAAAGCAAGTTTTCTAGAGTGTATCTTAACGGCCAATCAGTGACACAGAGCTTCGATAAACAACAACTCTAAATATGGACTAATGCTCAAAAATTTTCCCAAACATGGATGTTTTCCCCAGTGAAGTCGCCATTTCTGTATTGGAGAAAACTCACTATGGCTTGGGAATACCACAACAGACAGATGACTACCAGAAATCTACTCAATTCTCAAAACAATGCTATTATAAATGACAATGTTAAAAAAATGGAGAAATGTAACCAACCTCGATCCAAGGTTTGATGTAGATCCCCGTTGGAGCTTTCAATCCGCGCACATCCAAGCACTTGTAATCTGCAAAATAGTCTTGACAAGAAATATCTAACAAGTACATGTGATATATAAATAACATTAACATTATCAATAACAATGGTCCATAATATCATAAGCAAATGCAACCCAATGTATAATAAATGACATTCACACCATGAATGGATAAGAATATGAGTATTTCTATTAATGAACAAGAAGAAGTACAAAGTGATACGACCTCTTGCCAGCAACCAATCTGAACCAAGATCTAGATCAATCCACTTGTGCCTCCACCACTTCAATCCTTTATGAATGGAAAACTCAAACTAGAAAGGAGTTTGGAAGGTGAACATAACTGGTTCACAACTACAAGGATCAATAAGTGCAGACTCAAGATAGGGCAAAAAATCCACTAGAGTGCCTTTACTATTCTCTTCCTCCTCCCGTCCATAAGCCATATGTGCTCAATATATAGTCCTCTCAAAGGTAGGTGAAAGGACTCATCGAGACGTTACCTGGGCAGATGGAGAGCCAAAGGTCACCCAATGACCGCATTTGGGGAGTAAAAAGTAATAAAATAGTGGTTTTTACCATTTTACTTGATACCCGCGGGCTATAGGGATGCAACTCACGGGTACGCATGCTATAGTGATGCAACATGCGGGTAGGAACAAAAATAAGATAAACTAGTATCACTGAAGGATGAAAATGGCTCTGAGTCACTGAAATGGATCCTACAGGCCAAAGAATGCTGATGCTCACAGGGTGGAATATTTCTGTGTAACAAACAGCATTAAGTGTTGTGGCCTTTTTGAATAACTTGTCAGAAGAAGAAAGGATCACATTAAACATTGGGAACCGGATCGTGACAATTGCTGCGGCTCGAAGAGGTTTGGGAAATTATGCTCAGGTGGAAAGCATGGAGGCCAAAGCAGAAGATATGAGAAGGAAGGTAGCAGATTTCAGAAGTTCATTTGGTAAGTTAAATGAAATGGGACTGCCTTCTTTTTAGGATAATAATCTAGAGCTAATCTCTAAAAATGCCTACAAAAATAAGATCTCGGCTATAAGAATGGATGATTCGAAGGTCAAACATATAGAATAGTTTCTCATACGTAAAAATTTAATGGAAAAGATCCAAGATGACTTTGAAGTCCTGAACAGATTGATTGCCATCGGCGAAAGGCTTCCACCAGCCTCCTATTCTAACCACATTGAAATCTGGGTGATGGTGAAAGAGATGACATATTATGACTTTCCTTCAGTTGAACACTGGGCTGTTGTAGATGCATATGCAAATGTGAGATACACTCTCCGTCGTCTGCAGTAACTGTCTAAGTTTTTATGAGTTGTCAAATATTGTTTGAAAGATCCAAAAACACATAAGACATTTTCAATTTTTTATATAATTTGTAATATTTTTTGAGGCAGCTAAATGGATAGCCAGCTGGAACTTTTATCTTTACTATGTTTGTTTTTACTGTAAGGTTAATCTCATTCAGCAATAATATCGGCACTTGTAAGAAATAGTTAGGCCAACTCTACCTGTTTTTGTTTCAAAGCAGTTATGAGAAACAGACTTTGATGAGGTGTCATTCTGTTGTAAAACATTTTTGGTTTAGAGGAGTCAAGCCTAGAGCTCAAAGAGATCTATATATATGTTTGTAATCGAAGGCACAAGGGTTGAAAATTTTATTTGAAAGATTTTGGTATTTTGAGGATTAGTCTGTAAGACATTTTTGAGTTGTTTTAATAAAGTTTGCAGAGCTGAAGCCTGAATTTTGACAGGGATTCCTGTGTAATTGGTCTGGTAGTCTGTATTTTCTCTCTTCCCATGTGAAATTGTGTTTTCTCTCTTTTCTATCCCATTTTGTGTCATTTATTTCATGCTTGGATCATGATAATGATTAAGTGGAATTCATAGAAGTTATGCTCTGCTTAGTCTTTTTCAAGCATTTCACCAACATATTCTACTAAAGTTGATGTAGGATTCATCTTGGTATGCCTTACATTGATGGTCTGTTTCTTTTCTCTTCTGTTCCACAAATTAAATCTCTTTGACTACTAGCTGCTTGCTACCTTGCCCTTGTGAATGCGTCTACAAAATCTTTTTGAATGATGTTTCAGAGCGTGTTAAAGGTGACTCCATTTCCCAAATGAAGTTTCATGCGTTTTCAACCAAACAACACTTGAATCATTTTTATTCCAAACAGAAAAATAATCTTTTGTATAATTGTTATAATTGAATATCTTGACCATGAATGCTGGTGTTTCTTTTTCATTATTGACAATCTTGATTATTCCAATCTTTTCATGAGATTTTAAAGAGAGCCCTCTCTGTCTGTGTTGGGTCAGTAGCATAGGCCAAAGATTGGTTAGTAGTTACCCTGAATTACCCTGTTTCAGCCTTGGGGGTCAATTTCGGTGTTAACAAATTGGCATTGTTGCCGAGGAACACGATTGTTTTATCAATCCCTGGGAGAACGACATATATGTCCGAATTTCAAAGAAAAAGAGAGATCCCTGTGGGAAAACATAGGTTTCTACATTTTCAAGAAGGTTGAAGAATTTTTCCTTGGCGACTCCACTCACAAAGATCAAAGAATTCAGGAAGACTCCACTGGAGAAAGAACAGTACGCTAAAACATACTACTGAAGAAATTCAAAAGGCATCCTGGCCTCAAGAAAGATCCATACGAGAGGTAATGCTTTTCCTGAAATCCTGCTAGGAGTAGATAATCCTGAAAGTTTACTCAGACGTAGAGCCATGAAAGATCGAGCTAGTGCTCCTATCATCGAGACTATTCCTTTTTCAGAAGATACATCTGTTTTCCAGGAATTGGATCTAGAGATTGATATTAGCAAACCTTTGTCAAGAAAAAAATCTGAGTCATACCTAAGCCTAGGTGAAGAAGCTCTAAATAATTTTGAATCATATCTTTTAGATCCTATGTGGTTTGATTCTAAAAATCTTTCCAAAGTTGAAGGGAATAAACCCATTTCTCCTCCTCCCCAAGCCCAAGCTACAATCCCATGCAGTGATCTTGCTCATAATACTTCCCCACAAGCTCAGAATCCACCTACACCCATGGCTGCCAGATTTGCACCTTTGGTCCTGCCTGCTGCTTTGCATGACCTCCCTCAGAACTATGCTCAAAGAATTGTCTCTTACAATGGAGAGGGAGACTAGTCAGCTGGACAGCATGTTGATAGATTTGAATATTTTATAGACCCGGAAGAAGTGGACCACGATGACGCTAAAATGAGATTGTTTTCCCAAAGCCTGTTTGGAGAACCCAAGAAATGGTTCAGACAGCTGCCCAATGCTTCCATAGCAGATTTTACAGCTTTTAAAGTATTGTTTCTAGAAAGATGGGAAACAATGGGCAATCCTGCCATAGTCTTATCCCGGTATAATCACTTAAAGAAAGGTGGTTTTGAATCAATCCATGAGTTTTCTGCCAGATTCATGAAGGCCTATAATTCTATTCCCGATGATCTAAAACCCTCGGTAGGCGCTGCAAAGCTCCACTATGCAGATGCCTTTGATGGAGACTTCTCATGCACATTAAGAGAAAGAAAATCTCCCTCCCTACCAGCTATGCTAAAAGACGCCATGGAGGTTAAGGCCAACATGATGGCTTCTAGGAAAATAAAGGCAGATAAGAAGAAGCAAGAAACCCAAGCCTCTTCTAGTCATGCTAAATTTGATACCATGATGAGAACTATGGAAAAATTGATGGATAGGTTAGCCATGGAAAATAAGACTTCTGTTAGGGAACAACCTGAAAATCAGGTAAGGAACCCTAACTTTAGAAGGCCTCCTCCTGCAAGAAATCCAAGAAACCAAGAAGACCACCAGATAAGGCCTCCCTTCCCTGAGAATTTGATAGATGAAGAGGGACCTGAAAACCCTACTACTGACCAGATACATCTCTTCGACACCCTAGAACACGTGGTTCATTTGACTGAAAAGGAGCATGATTGTTTCACCATGGGAAATGTTGATAAAGCCGCAGAATTTGATTCTGAACAGTATCAGATGGGATACATGAATGTTGTGGATGATATCCAGAGAGAGATGAGGTTGAGAAACAAAGAAATACCAATAACTGAAGGGAAGTCTTCCCAGAGTCAGTCCCCTAAGACTCAACAGAATGTGGATAAGCTAAAGGAAAAACAACCAGAGAATCCTGCACAGAAAATATCAGAATATAACGGGCAGCATTCTAAAGAAGGTAGGCAGCCAGAAGTCACTGAAGTAGGGAAGCCAACTTCAATATTTAGCTTGAAGGCTGAACTGTCTAAGGTAAAGATCTCTATCCCCCTGAATGAACTATTAAGAAACAATGAATATAGGGAAGAGATAAATAGCCTAGTAAAGGGGCAGGCAGGAAATACACAAGTGTTAACACCCAAAAAGTGTTCACTACCTCATCTACCCCATTACATGGCTCATTTGTCCATTTTCCTACCATATTTCCCTTAAAAACCCTGAAAATCCCACTAAAAAGCCTCCAAAAAGGCCTAAAATGCCTCCAAAAGGCCACAAAACCATCAAAAAAGCCTCAAAAAGGCTAAAAAAACCCTTTTTCCCTCCAAAAATATCCAAAATTCCTCTAAAATAGCAAAAACCCCCTAAAAAGGGAAGAAAAAATATAAAATAATGAGGAAAAAGGAGGAAAAAACCCTATACAGCTGACCTAAACCATATGGTTCCCAAAACCATGGGCCAGCACTCCACCACCAAAAAACTATAAATAGGTGATGGAGACCCCTTATTTCATATCCACAATCATAAGCACCCTTACTCTGCCAAAATAGCTCTTGAAACCCTAGCTCACCCTCGAGCTACTTTCACCTTGAGAGCCCCTTTTGGCCCATTCCCATCATTTGGAGAAAGAGAAGGAGCAAGTTGGAGCTTGGAGCAACCCTCTTGGGCCATTGCAAGAGCTTCACCAACCTTCACATTGGAGGTAAAATTAATACAAAAACCATTCTTTATATCTTGTTTTTTCTGTTTCATGCATATGTTTAGAGTAATTTACATTTATGTTTTAGCACTTTAATTTACAATTTACTGAACTACTACTAAGGAGTCCCTTCTCCTTAGTAGGTGCTCATTTGCACAAGCTAGGGTGAAAACCCTAGCTACAACAAGACATGTTGTAAGTGACAGATGATGCCCCCACTATAATCTTTGGTTCCAAACTGGATGAGTCAGATGATGAAGAAGTCCCTCCCTTCTATTTGAGTTTGAATATCCATAATAAGTTATTACACAACGCCCTGATAGATTCTGGAGCTTCGCACAACTTGATGCCAAAGTCGATAGTGGACCAGCTGGGGTTAGAGGTTAGTAGACCTTACAAAGATCTATATTCTTTTGACTCCAGAAAGCTACTTTGTTTAGGATTGATTAAAGATGTGGTGGTAACCCTTGCCCAGATTCCAGTGAAGAGCATCATGATGGACATAGCAGTGGCTAGTTTACCTGCTAAGTTTGGGATGCTGTTATCAAGATCCTGGGTAAAAAAGCTAAAAGGAACCATGCAAATGGACTTATCTTATGCTACTATACCACTTTTCGGAAGCAATAGGAAGTTATACAGAGAGAAAATGATGGCTTATGTGGTCAATAGTGACGACAAGCCTGAAAATCACCCTATATTCGTTGTGGATACAGACGTAGGTTCCTCCATCCTCTTCAATGATGGTCCACATACTGATCCTAGACCCCCATTTTTCCATGAATTCAAGGAAGACAAATAATTTGCAGCAAGGCATGAGGCATCAGAGAGGCAAAAAACGAAGAAGGACTATGGAAGATGTACTATGATGGTTCACTGAGTAAAAATGGAGCTGGGGCTGTTGTGGGGAAAATGCACCTATAGTTCAGGGGAGAAACTACCAACTTACGGTGATAAAGATAGACTTACAAGCATTCTGCAAGTGCAACAAATAAATGAAGAGATTAGGGTTTAGAGATGTAGGCACCTCATTCAGAAGGTTGATCCTAGCTTTGCTTCCCTTGCTCTTCAATGCTTATCCAATGTCGCAATGCCCAGACCTGCAAAACAACTTGATACCTTTCTCAAATACATTTGACTACATATATAATACTGATATCTATAATGGAAAGAGACATCAAACTATAATCAAACAGTGATCAAATCTTAAGACACATTAATAGGTCATATTTGGAAAGAGATGAACGTCTGATCTTTATTAATGAATGAAAGCAAGTACATACAGTTATACCTTCCTTCAAGCTTGGCACTTCACGAAACCTAGATTCAAGGTCTCCTGCTTCCGTTCTCCAAGGATCCCAGCCTCTAAGCAATTGTACTAGGGTTTACCAAAACTGAAGCACAAGAGAGGGGGATGAAGGTCTCCATTCCTCCAGCATAACTTTGCAATTAGGCTTGCTCCCTTCACATGACCCTTCTACCCTCCTTATATAGTCAGTGAGGAAGAGTAAAAGAAGTTATAACCACTCAAGAGGTTTCCCAACCAACTTAACTTACTCGAATTTCGAGATTTTGACCAAAACAAGAGTGTACCCTACTCTACAGTATACAAAGTTGCGTACATATGGCAATGGGCGCTACTTTGAATGAGGTAAAGTCGCGTACACACGCTACTATGTCAACAGTAGAGTCGCGCTCATAGTGAAAAATGGCCAAAAACAGGCTTTTCTGCTCATTTTCAGGAGATGGTTTGGTCTGGAAAAATGTTCCTAAGGGTCATATACATCAAATGGGTCAAGAATGAGGTAATTTCAACCATTTTTAGTGTCCCAAATGACTCCTCCATCCACAAATGTCCTGTTGTGTGACTGAACTTGATCTCAAGAAGTGTCGTCATGCGACCAAGGGAAACAAGTGTCGTCACGGACGGAGAGGTGTCATTTCAAGCTATAACAGGGGCTAGGGTTTGGATTATACATCCAGACCAAGAATCTAGGGCCCTATCCTATAAATTGAATTTTGAATGCACAAATAATGTGGCTGAATATGAAGCTCTACTTTTAGGACTGAGAGCTCTGAAAGATCTGGGAGCCAGAAGAGTACATGTATTTGGAGATTTAGAGCTGGTGGTGAACCAGGTAAATGATAGTTATCAGGAAAAACACCCCAGAATGAGAGCTTATAGAAACGAAGTTTGGAACATGTTTGGGAATTTTTTCGATGAACATAAGATCTGGGAAATTTCGAGATGCAACAATCAAGTAGCAGACTCCTTGGCCACTACTGCAGCTGGTTTTAAAACACCCATTTTTTCCCAAGAAAAATACGAGTTCGAAGTGATAAACAGACCCTCCATCCTAGACAACTCCAAGTATTGGCAAGTGTTTGAAGATGATCTACAAATTAGGAGGTTTTTAGAACTATCTCATGAGTTTTCTAACGATCAAATCGATACAAAAAATGAGAATGTAGAAGGTCTAATGGACCAGGAACAGTCAGAAAGTGAAGAGAATGAAAATAAGGATTGGAAGAATACTTTGGGAGGCAAAGACATTGTCGATCTAAAAGGAAAATATATTCCCAAAGGATTGATACCTCTAGAAAAGATCTTTGATCAAAATTATGTGGCAAAGAATCCCAAATTCAAACCTCCCAAGGATACAGTAGAAGATCAGAATTTGGGTTCTGTTGGGGAACCTCAGATGGTAAAGTTTTCTAAAAAATTAAAGAACCAGGAGGAAAAAGCAGTATGTCGATTTGATGAAAACATATGTTGCTGCCTTCGCCTGGAGCTATGAAGAATTAAAGGAGTATGATACCTCAATAATCTAGCATTCTATCCCAATTCAGCCTGGATAAAAACCTTTCAAACAGAAGTTGAGGAGAATAAATCCTAAGTTGGTACTGGTAATAGAAAAAGAAATCAAGAGGTTGTTCGAAGCAAAGATTATTGTCACTCTGAGATTCTCTCAATGGCTGGCAAACCTAGTTCCTGTAAGAAAAAAGAATGGAGAAATTAGAATCTGTATAGACTTTAGGAATCTGAATCGAGCCTCCTTAAAGGACAATTACCCTCTACCAAAAATGGAACACATCTTGCAGAAGTTAGTAGGAGCAGAAAGGATTTCTACAATGGATGGTTTCTCTAGGTATAATCAGATCAACGTCAGTCCAGAAGATCAAGAAAAGACTGCTTTTACCACTCCATGGGGCACTTTCATGTATGCAAAGATGCCTTTTGGATTGATGAATGCTGGAGCTACTTTCCAAAGAGCGATGGACATTGTCTTTGTTGAAGAAAAGGATAAGTTCGTGGTGGTGTACATGGATGACATAACGGTGTATTCAAAGTTTGATGACGAACATTTAAAACACCTAGAGAGGGTCTTTAAGAAATGGATAAAATATGGTATTTCCCTCAACCCAAAGAAATCTCATTTTTATTTAGAAGAAGTTAAACTCCTGGGAAATATCATATCCAAAGGAGGTATCAAGATTGATCCTGAAAGGGTTAGTGCCATCCAGAAAGTTGGAGAACCAAGAAGCAAAAGAGAGGTGCAGTCTTTCATTGGACAAGTTGGTTTTATAAGAAGATTCATTCCTAGTTTCGCTGAAATTATGATGAGTATCACTAATATGCTAAGAAAGGAAAGTCAAATAAAATGGACGGAGGAAGCTAGAGATTCTTTCAGGGGAATAAAGAGTGCTATCACTGAAGCCCCTGTATTAGCCAGCCCCAATTTTTCTAAATATTTTTTGATTTTTTCTAATGCTTCTAAGCATACAGTGGCTGGAGTGCTTCTACAAAAGAATGACCAGAAAGCAGAACAACCAATTGCTTTTTTCAGTAGGGTGCTGACAGATGCAGAGTTGAAATATGACATCATGGAGAAACAGGCTTATTCCTTGGTCAAATCACTAAAGGATTTCAGGATTTACATACTTCACTCACACAGCATCGCCCATGTACCAAATAGTGTTGTGAAAGGTATTCTTACCCAAGCAGATCCTGAAGGTAGAAGGGGAAAATGAATTATTGTATTACTAGAATATGAGTTAGAGATAAGACCTACAAAACTGGTGAAAGGGCAAGGATTAGCAAAATTGATGACCAAGGCCAATTGTGATTCCTTGCAGATGAATTTTTTAGAAGAATGTTCTCAGTAGATAGACACTAAAGTATAGATAAGTCCAGAATTTGCAACATCCCCTTGGTACGCTGACAGTGTTTATGTGTTACAAAGGTTGCAAGCTCCTCTAGGATTAAGCAAGAGTAGGTCCCGGGCTGTGAAAATAAAAGCTGCAAAATAATATATAATGAATCAGTTCTTGTACTGGAAGGACCCCGGAGGTGTGTTGCTAAATTGTCTACTGGAGGAAGAAGCTAAGCATACTAAGAAAGAATTTCATAACGAGGACTATGGTGGACATCATTCGTGGAAAGTGATAGTGAATAAGATCTTGAGAGCCAGTTTCTATTGGCCTACCATGTTCACTGATGTGTATAAAGAAACTGTTGCTTGTCACCAATGTCAATTTTTTTAAGGAAAGAGGAAAGTTGTCTCACTATCCCTTCACCCAGTCATAGTAGAAGCTCCTTTTCAACAATGGGGATTAGATTTCATTGGGGAAATAAAACCTAAATCTTCTCGGAAGCATAGGTGGATATTGACAGCTACTAATTACTTTACCAAATGGATAGAAGCTATACCCACCAGAAATGCAACAGAAAATGTTATTATGGACTTTCTGGAGGATAACATCCTATCTAGGTTTGGATGCCCCAAAAGAATTGTGGCTGATAATGCACCTGCTTTTTGTTCGAATAAGATGATTAATTTTTGTCACAAATACCATATCAGTCTAAACCACTCTACAGCATACTACCCGTAGGGAAATGGACTAGCAGAGTCCTCCAACAAAAGCTTGGTAAGAATCATAAAGAAATTGTTGGAAGAGAATAAAAAGGCTTGGCATAGTAAGCTGAGATATGCCCTATGGACTGTTGGGTTCCAATCTACAGGTGTGAACTAGACCTTCAGTTTAAATCAATCCGGAGTTTGTAAAACTTAGAGGCATATGCCAAATATAGGGATCATTCCTAGACTTAGTCGAGAATCCAGTTGCTCATAAAATAAACCTAAAAGATGCTAGAATGCTGATGATGAGAAACGCAAAATCCTCCTTACAGAATCAACTTCGTTTGGTTTTCTAATCTACTCAGCAAATCGTTCATGAAGCATTATGTAACTAAAATCAAATAGAAACTTACATTTTTAACAAGTGAATTACAATGCTCAATATGTTTACTGTTGGAAATAATCAACTACTGATTTCTTTTACAAGAAAAATGATTCACAGTGTCCAGCTATTCTCAATAGTCTTGATATCAAGCTTTAGAAATGAAATCGAAACTACTCCTGCAACGTTTAACCATTCAATCCCGAATAAAACTCATAACCCTATGTTATAATGGATTCTGTGTAGATATAATTTAACTTGAACTATAATGCATGAATTATTTATTGAAAAACAACTCTGCTGAATACCTTTAATCATACTAAGACGCAGTAAAGAAAAGAATGTGTGCAGGTTCGGCAATGGGGGCCCTCCAATGCTCCACTCACACACACGCAGGAAAGATTCACAATCTTTTAATACTCAGTCACTTCATTATGCAAGCAGAGTTCATACGCAGTGAAATTTCCAGAAATTCTCAGATTCTTAATTCAAAAATATATGTCTATCATCCAAGAGGTTTTCCTTTTTCAAAAAAAAATAGTTATATCCCTCGTTTTTGAACTGAAACGCTATATCTATGGAAAATTAATGATGACATCGGAAAGAACAATCTTCCTATTTCAAAATCGCCCATCATCTCCAAGAAAATAGGCTAGATCACTAGAAAATCGAACTGCCTTGTTTTTATGCTAGATGACTGCACAGGTGGTCATCGTTGACCAGCATTGACTCGCCACCTGTGAGAAACATACCACAACTTTGTTAGAGGTTTAACCATCCTTGGATATCAAGGATCTTCTTCCACTCTTCAGTTTGTGCCCAACTGGGATGCAAGTATCCAACCTAGGAGAAATTACGGGAAGTTAGCACATTCTATAATTTTGAATAAAATCTTAATTTAAATGCCTTAAAAATCTCATAATTCAATTTATTACGAAGCAACGACATTTATACCGACCAAAGTTTTGTGGATGAAATTAAGGTTTTATGGATCAAGTATGAAGGTTTATGGAGAAAACTGGAAGGTATTTAGATGGCAAAATAGGTGAAAAATGGTGCCCAACATCTCCCCCAAGAGGAAGCTGTTGCATGTCCTCATGCACAAAAAGTATTTCCAAAAATTTGACCCTGCTTATATCCTGAACAAAATTTTGTTGCTGAACCTCTGCTTCTAATCCTCTGATGTACCTCCTGTCTGAGATGATGCATCTGTAGAAGTTCGAGCTGCATAAAGAAATTTCAGTTTTTCATACTTGGTCTGGTAAGTCTTCTTTTGTTTATGCCATTTATATGCATGCTTGGAGATTCATGTCCTTTGAACTTTAAGCTTCCTGTTTTTTTCTTTTAACTTTTCATTCCTCAGTTCTAATTCTCTTACTTCCATTTTCAACTTCTTAATCTTTTTACTGATTTTGGAAGTTTTCTTCTTTTCCATCTTCATTGAAGGCTGCTCAGAATTAGTATCCATCCCCAATTCTTCATTCTCTTGCACTGAATCTCCCTTCTTTTCTTTTTCTATAGTTTGTTGCTCCAAGAAAGGAGGAGCTTGATCATCTGAAATTTCCTGTCCTAGATGCTTTTTCTCTTCTTTTTCTTGCTGATCAAAGAAAAGATTAATTTTTTTAGTCTACTTTATCACTTCATCTGAAATCTTTTCAGTTTCTTGGGTATCTTTTTCTTCATGGACTTTCCCTATCTCACCTGTTGGACCTTCTTCTTGACTTTCCAAGGATTGTATGTATTCATACCGTTTTTGCTAGCTTTCATCATCCTCTTCTAGTGTTGACTTATTTCGAGCTTGCTGATGTTTCCTTGGCTTCTTCTCATGAGTGGTTAGGATTTGATCTTGCTTTTGGAACTTTCTTTCTTCTTTCATCATGCTCCTGGTTCTTATTCTTCTCTGAGGCTATTTTGGGCTTGCTGCCTCAGAGTTATCTTCATCATCTGTGATCATCAACACCTTTTCTTTCTTTTTCCCCTTAAGCAGTTTTGAGCTTGTTGCTTCAGGGTTCTATTCTTCATCCTTGGGGTATGTTATCATCAATAGTTTGTCTTCTTTCAAGCTTTCTTCAAGAAGCTCTTCTAGCTCTTCAAACTAATTATGAATTATAAATTCTTTCCATGTCAACTTTTGCTTCTATAACTCATATGTGATGATTATTTTGATGAGCCCACAATGGAAAAGGCTTGTTAGCTTGTCTTTTTCACGCTTTTGAACAGCCTTAGCCATCTTGGAAAGGCTTTGTAATAAAAAGTGGGGCATGTTAATCTCACACTCACCCCTCAGATGCTACAATATCTTGATGTGATAAAGATATACAATGCTAAATCTCCCTTCACAGGTGATGAATCTTTGGATGATATATACTATTTCATCCCAGGGATGAACCAACCAACTCCTTGGTACTCCCTTCTTCCATTCCACTGAACCTGCCCTTGACCTGCATAGAAAGGGTGTCCATGCCTTCTCCTTGAATTGTTTTGTTTTAAAGAATCTCTCCCCCTGTTGTGGTAAGCCAATGATCTGTGCGAAAATATCTTCAAACAGTCTGAAATACAAATTTCCTACTGTAGCCCTCTCTCCATCAAATGAGCCAGCAAAGGCTAGGCTAACATTATCATTGTGCCCATCAAACTTTTCAAAAAAAAACACCCACTGCTTCCTCTCAAAAATTTCCATACATTTCTCATGAATAACAGTGGGATCGAATTTCTCTGGTTCCAACCTAGATACCATTTTGCAATTTTAACTGGAAAAGAAATATGAAGCCGAAAAACCTAGCTTTGCAATTGGTTCTGTAAATGTTTTCCTATTTCAAAACGGTCCTCTGAAACTTGGATTGCTATTGATCTGGAAAATTCTTTTGGCGAATGTTCGAGTTTTACGTTTCCTTAGGCGTTTTTACTTCATGATTTTTCCTGTACGTATGCATCCTTCAGAAAACAGTGCCTGCACCCTTCCTTTATGATACATGCCTTCTTTTCCCTCACTGTGAAGTATTATCCCTGTATGCTTTTGCAATGTACAGCGATCGGGTCTGCAGGTGGAAGAGTAACGCTTGGGAAATTATCAAAGCAGAATGACCACTCTGATATACAATCCTAGTGTCATAATACTTGGCAGTGCGATTTTCTATGCACATGAATATTTTCGTGGGAGCATACAACTATGATTCCCACGTCTTTTGTAATAATTATCTGAACATGACACCTGATTCATTGCTAACCTGCCACTTAACCAATGTTCTATCATCCGTCTTATATATTCCATATATATTTTTTAACTTAATGCATAATGCACTAGTATCTTTGTCCTGGAGTATATAATATGAAAACATAAAAACATTTGAATTCCATTATTTTTTTGAAAAAAAAAACATTTTTCTTCCTGTAGAATGCAGTTTAGGTTTTGATCAATTGAATATTTGCTTCTGAGATTGATTCTGACCACCATTTTGACACCTAGGGTAGGATAATGAGAAGTGAATGGGATGCTGGCATGGATTGTGAAAGTGATAGAGTAGACAGTCAAGCTTATGAGGATAGGTAGATATGTCATTACTTAAAAACAAAGAACCATGCAACTTTTAAAGCATAAAAATTAAAATCCTTACAGACTTTGCTTGATATCCCTTTGTGTTGTTCTTTCCATTTGATGTAGCTTGTCTTCTTTCCTATTGAGAAGAAAATTTACAATTTGTTATAGGTCCTTCTGATGTCTTCTTTTAAAAAAAATGTCTACCATCTCAGGTCCCTGTGTGAAAATTTCAATAGAAATGTACTTCTTTTCAGGTCCCTTCTGCTAAGATTGAGATCTGTGAAATAAAGCTCCATGCCGGAATGAAATTCTAGCATTTCAAGAAGGCTTGGAGGGTTTTAAAAAAATAGAAAGCATGAAATGCTTATCCTGAAATGCTTATCCCCCCAGGCCTATTTATGGACTTGTCCTCAAGTCAAACAAAAAGTTTTATTTTACTGATACAAACTAAAAAAATGCTTATGAGCCATGAAAGAACTGATGCTGAAAAGTAAAAATGTTTTTGTGAATTTTCAATGGCCAAGTAAAATTGGTTTTCCAAGGAAAATTCGAGTTTATGTTGTGCCAGTTGCCTGGTTTTCACAACTAAACTCCCTCTTTTGTTTTTTTTCTATATTTTTTTTTCTCTGTTTTTTTTCTTTGTTTTTTCTTTGTTTTTTTTTTATTGAATCAGAAAATGGCTAAGAAGGAAGTGAAGGAGAAACTCCAGTGTGTTTATCCACCACTTCCATCTCCCTTTGCTGTGAAATCTGTTGTATGAAATCTTCTTTGCTGATAGGCTTGGTGTAGGGTTTAAGCCGATGCCCATTGACCACAAACGTATGTGCTTCATCATCGATTGTTTGGAGTTTGACTGAGCCATTGTCATATACCTCTGCAATCTCATATGGATGAAGCCAATGAGTTGTAAACTTGGCTTTGAAGTATTTGAACTCTGAATCAAACAATAAGGCCCAGTCACTGATGTGAAATTGTTTCTTTTTGATAAACTTGTCATGCCATTGGGCTCTCTGTTGTTGTACCAAAATATTGTGTTCTACTGCAGCCTGTCGCATCTCATCTAATTGATTCAATTGTAGTATCCTTTCTTGCTTTGCTTCAGAAAGATTCATCCCCAAATCTGCTGCTAACTTAAAGGTATGAATTTGAAATTCTATTGGCAACAAGACCTGCTTACCATAAACTAACTGATAGGGTGAAAAACCAGTACTGTTTTTCCAAGTGATTCGATATGCCCATAAAGCTTCAGTAAGCTTAGCTGACCAGTGCTTTCTATGCATCTGGACAGTTTTGGTGATGATTCCTTCCAAAGTTTTGTTTGTAGACTCCACTTGGCCATTGGCTTGTGGATGGTAAGGTGTAGATTTTCTGTGTTTAATTTTGTAGTTTGCTGCTATCTCCTGCACCAATTTAGAAGTAAACTGTGCACCCTGATCGGTGAAAATCTCTCTAGGAACCCCAAATCTGACAAATACCTCTTCAAAAAGAAAGTTTACCACTATTTTTTATGTGGCTCTTGGTAATGGTTTCGCTTCCACCCACTTTGTAACATAGTTGGTACATACTAAAATGTACTTCTTTCCTTGTGATGGTGGATTGATTAGACTAATGAAGTCAAGAGCCCATTTTTCAAATGGTTCTATGAGGATTTGTGGTTGGAGTGGCATTTCATCAGATCGTACTGGACGTCCCATCTGCTGACAAGTATCACAGCTCCTAACATACTTCTTAGAATCCTTGAAAACAGAAGGCCAGTAATACCCCAAATTGAGTATCTTGTATGTTGTTCTTTTCTCTGCAAAATGGCCACCACACGGTTCATCATGACATGCTTTCAAAATATCTAAAACTTCATCTTGTCGTACACATCTCCTAATAATTAGATCATATCCTATGTAAAAGAGATCGCCATTGACCCATATGTGTCTAGTACTTTGTTTAATAATATTTTTCTTTTCTTTGGATGACATAGATGGAGGTAGCTATCCTGATGATAAATAGTTGGCGATATCAGCATACCAAGGAGTGATAACAGAAATTGCAAACAAGTGTTCATCAGGGAAACTATCTAAAACAGGAACAACCTCACCGGAATTATGTAAGCGAGACAGGAAATATGCCACTTGATTTTCTCATCCAGGCCGATCTAAAACAGTGATATTGAACTCCTGCATTAATAGTAACCATTTGGTTATCCTGCCATTAGTAATAGACTTATTCATCAAATATCGTAAAGAGGAATGATCTGTGTGGACAAAAATTTCGTAGCCAGTAATGTAATGACGGAATTTGTTCACAGCATGAACTACTGCCAACATCTCCTTTTCAGTTACTGTATAATTCAATTCTACAGGTGTTACATTTTTGCTGATAAAACAAATAGAATAAGTCATGGTCTGCTCTTTTTGTCCCAAAGAGGCCCCTATTGCAGTATCAGATGCATCAATAGAAATATGGAAGGGAGTGTCCAATTTGGTCCCCTTAGAATGGGAGCAGTTGAGAGATTCTCTTTAAGTGTCTGAAATGCAGATTGATAGTTAGTATCCCATTTGAAATGGGCATCCTTTGAAAGTAATTTAAACAATGGCAGAGCTATCTTACTGAAATTTTCAATAAATCTACGATAATAGCCTGCATACCCTAGAAAGCTTCTCATGTCTGTTTGAGTGGTTGGCTCAGATAGATTTACAATAATGTGAATTTTGGTAGGATCTACTTTTATTCCAAATGAAGAAATGTGATGTCCTAAAACTATCCCTTCAGTCATCATCATAAAACACTTTTCATTGCTAAGGGAAATATTTGATTCAACACACCTTTTTAAAATTTTCTCCAAGTTTGATAAGGAATCTTCGAAGGCATTTCCATGCACAGAAAAATCATCCATATAGACCTCAACACATTCATGAATTAGATCTCCAAAAATGGCCAAGACTGCTCTCTGAAAGGTAGCTGGGTCGTTACATAAGCCAAAAGGTAAAACCCTGTAGGCATATGTGCCCCAGGGACATGTAAAAGTAGTTTTGTCCTGGTCTTCTTTTGCAATGCTAATTTGATTATACCCACTGAAACCATCTAGAAATGAAAAATAGTTCTTCCCAGCTAGGGCATCGAGCACTTGATCAATAAATGGTAATGGGAAATAATCTTTTAGTGTTTCCTTGTTTAACTCTCTGTAATCTACACATATCCACCATTTGCCATTTTTCTTAGGAACAACAACTAAGGGAGAAACCCATTGGTTGTCAGAGATAGGGTAGATAAATGCTACCTTTAATAACTTCTACAATTCTTCCTTAACTATTTCTTTTAGTACGGGGTTCATTCTACATTAAGGTTGTCTGAGAGGTCTGATTTTATCATCTATGTATACGTGGTGAGTGCATGTT
This sequence comes from Larix kaempferi, assembly GCA_027924585.1. Classification (NCBI taxonomy): domain Eukaryota; kingdom Viridiplantae; phylum Streptophyta; class Pinopsida; order Pinales; family Pinaceae; genus Larix; species Larix kaempferi. Next base: position 6,285,758 of record BSBM01000809.1, on the reverse strand, counting down.
TCGTGATGAATGCCTGGCATGTCAGTGTATTCCCAAGCAAATGCATGAGAATATTTATTCAGTAAGGAAATCAACTGTTCTTCCTGTGATGTGGTAAGATGTGCACTGATATTCAAGTGTTTTCCTGGACTGATTTCAACTGTTTTGCTTTGGACATCAGTGATCGAATGAACATTAAAAATATCATGAAGTGCTAATGCTAAAGAATTTACTGTGCAATTTTCCTGAAAATTCTGTCCCAAAGCCTGATTTGTGATAGCATATTGCATGTCTCTTAATTCTTCAAAGATATCAAGTTCAACAATGAAGTAATCTAGCAAATCCTCATTGTTCTCTTCTTGAAAATCAAAGAATTGATTGATACTTAGGACAGGCTGAATGATTTCTTCTTCTTGTTCTTTGGTTTCATTAATCCATGATAACTTATCTGATACAGAAGGTCGCTGGGCAGAAGGATAAAATGTGATTTGTTTTCTCTCTGTCCCATGTGAAATGAGCATGCTTCGTGATCTACACCCTATAAAAGCATCAGCTGTTTCCAACCAGGGTCAGCCAAGAATCAATGGATGCCCTCCTAAATTAGACTTTGGTTGCAGCACTATGAAATCTACAGGATACTCCCATGAATCTAAAGAAACGATGATATCTTCTAAGATCCCTTCAGGTGTTATTTAAGACATATCAGCTAGTTCTAAAACTGTAATGGTTGGTCTGATATTTTTCAAGTGTAGATATTCCATTGTTTCTAGTGTCATGACATTGATAGCAACACCTAAGTCAATCAGTGTTTTTGGAATTGAAAAATTGTTGACAGTTATTGTGACCATTGGGATTCCTGGATATACATATTTTTCAATAAAAACAGTGTTAGACATTAGTCCTGCTAATTTTCCTACCACATGAATTGTTGGTGGATCCTTCCTTCTCTTATTGAGACATAATTCCCTAACTGCTTTCGTATAGATTGGACTATCCTTTATAGCCTGCAATAGGAGAATTTTGACACGTACGTTGGTTAACTCATTCAAAACATCAAAATCAGGTAGGGAAATTGAATGTTTTTCCTTGACCAAACTCTCTGGAAAGGGAGGTATGTGAGGTACTAATGTTTCCCCTTTTTGACTGTGATTTTCTGACTGTGGCTTTTCTATATTCGATTTTTTTAAGGTTTTCTAATTTTCTATTTGTTCTTCTAAAATAACAAGAGATTCTTTTTGTAAAAATTTTCCAGATCTTAAGTTGATATTTTGAAGTGGGAGGATTGAGTAGGGGAGTGCCATTCCTTCATCGACATTGTACATGGGTTTATCCATTTTATTATTTGGATTTGGTATTGGATGGGCTGGAAATTGTGTTGGTCTAGGTGGAGGTTGGTTGGATGGCAATTGAAGCTGTTGAGGTTGTTGGCCTAGTTGGGGAGCAAGATTGGGTTGTTGGAAAAATGGGGTTTGATTCTGCTGGTATTGGGGATATGCAAAAGGTTGTTGATAAGGTTGTGGGTAGGCCTGTTGGTATGTCTGGTTACCATGAGTATACCCTCGCCAGTTTGAAACAGGTTGGGCTTGTTGTTGTTGTTGAGGAGACCAAGTTTTCCAGGGCATGGGTGCACTCCATGAATTTTGAACAGGAGTTTGATAATTTGAATGAAACTGCTGCATAGGATCTTGAGACATACCTGAAAATCGTGCCTGCCAAGGTCTTCATTGTCCCATAAAATAAAGAGGCTCCATGATTTGATTCTCCTCCATTTGGGATGCCTGCAATTCTTCCAATCTAGGGCAATCATCAGTTTTATGATTTTTCAATACATAAACCACAAATTTGAACAGTATTTAGAGGGCATTCTCTTAATAGATGTTTCTTTCTACATTTAGGGAAAAAAATAGACAAGGATTGATCTTGTTGCTCTTGTTGCTCTTGTCTTTTCTTGGTTTTTGATGTTTCGACCTGTGTTCCCAAGGTACTCAATAAATCAGTCTTAAAATCTTCTAACAAGTTCCCAATTTTAGCTCTGGATATGCCACTGGTTGCAGATTTTGTTACTTTGGAAGTTGCATCCCTCTTCCCATTTCTGGCTTTTCCTCTAGAATACTTCTGACATAAGTTTGTAATCTCTTTGAATGGTAGATAGGAGATGTCACCTTTTCCCATAACATTCAAAATATCCAGATATTCTTCTTTTATTCCTTTCAAAAAGATTACATGAGTGATCTCAGATGTCAAATAATTGTATTTAGACTTCGGCAAGTTATATGAGAATCTTTCAAGATACTCTTCCAAGCTCTCATCCTCTTGTTGAAACAATCTAAAAATATCATCTTTTGAATCTTTTGATCTACAGTAAGCTTGGTATTTTCTAAGAAAATTTTTTCTCATATCATCCCAACTGGTTATTGAATGCTCTCCTAGCCCCATGAACCATTTCAATGCAGCTTCCTTAAGGGTAGCAGGGAAGAGACGAAGTTTGTGGGTGTCATCAGTATACCCATAAGTACGACACAAGATATCAAATTCAAATAAGAAAGAGTCTGGGTCTTCAGAAGTCATGCCATAGAAATTTCGTAGAACAGATGGTGGAATGTTTTTCATCCTTACCTCTTCTCCTAGGATGATGCTAGTGTCCAAGATGGGAAATTTAAAAGTGGATTCCTGATCTTCTTCTGCTCTTTCATCCCTTTCATACCTTCTCTCTTCTTCCCTTCTCTCTTGTCTTAGTTTATTTTCAATTTCTAACCTTCTCTCATACTCCCTTCACTGTTCTACAGTTGGCCCTTTTAATGTTTCTCCTTCAGCCATTTCTCTTCGTTTATTTTCAATCTCCATCCTACGTTCGTATTCCCTACATTGCTCGAACGTGAGTCCTCCTTTCTTAGATGTTTCCTCTTCAGTCATTTCAAAAGTGTCAACAGTTGTAATGAATACTTTTTGATAAGTTAAAGAAGTTCCTGTTACTTCTATTTGGGGGGGGGGGTTCGATAAATCTTCCTTTTTCGTCTCTTTGTCTTGACATAAAACTAAACCCTACTCTGTGTTTTTGAATTTTTTTGAATAAGAGAACTAATTTTCTTAAGTTTGCTTCTAGAATGCCTCCCCGACAACGGCACCAAAATGTTGGGTTTCAATCTACAAGTGTAAACTAGACCTTCAGTTTAAATCAATCCAAAGTTTGTAAAACTTATAGGCATATCCCAAATATAGGGATCAGTCCTAGACTTAGTCGAGAATGTAGTTGCTCATAAAATAAACCTAAAAGATGCTAGAATGTTGATGATGAGAAACACAAAATCCTCCTTACATAATCAACTTCGTTTGGTTTTCTAATCTACTCAGCAATTCGTTCATGAAACATTCTGTAACTAAAATCAAATAGAAACTTACATTTTTAACAAGTGAATTACAATGCTCAATATGTTTACTGTTGGAAATAATCAACTACTGATTTCTTTTACAAGAAAAATGATTCATAGTGTCCAGCTATTCTCAACAGTCTTGATATCAAGCTTTAGAAATGAAATCGAAACTACTCCTGCAACGTTTAACCATTCAATCCTGAATAAAACTCATAACCCTATGCTATAATGGATTTTGTGCAGATATAATTTAACTCGAACTATAATGCATGAATTGTCTATTGAAAAACAACTCTACTGAATACCTTTAATCGTACTAAGACGCAGTAAAGAAATGTATGTGTGTAGGTTCGGCAATGGGGGCCCTCCAATGCTCCACTCACACACACGCAGGAAATATTCACAAGCTTTTAATACTCAGTCACTTCATTATCCAAGCACAGTTCATACGCAGTGAAATTTCCAAAAATTCTCAGATTCTTAATTCAAAAATATATGTCTATCATCCAAGAGGTTTTTTCTCTTTCAAAACAAATAGTTATATCCCTCGTTTCTGAACTGAAATGCTATATCTATGGAAAATTAATGATGACATTAGAAATAACAATCTTCCTATATTCGAAATCGCCCATCATCTCCAAGAAAATAGGCTAGATCGCTAGAAAATCGAACTTCCCTGTTTTTATGCTAGATGACTGCATAGGTGGTCATCGTTGACCAACATTGACTCGCCACCTGTGAGAAACATACCACAAGTTTGTTAGAAGTTTAACCATCCTTGGATATCGAGGATCTTCTTCCACTCTTCAGTTTGTGCCCAGCTGGCCTGCAAGTGTCCAACCTGGGAGAAATTACGGGATGTTAGCACATTCTGTAATTTTGAATAAAATCTTAATTTAAATGCCTTAGAAATCTCATAATTCAATTTATTAAGAAGCAACGAGATTTATACCTTTGACCAAAGTTTTGTGGATGAAATTAAGGTTTTATGGATCAAGTATGAAGGTTTATGGAGAAAACTGGAAGGTATTTAGATAGAAAAATAGGTGAAAAATGGTGCCCAACATGGATCGATAGAATAAGCACGAAAAGAGCCATTGGAATGTCCCCTTTCCAGTTGGTATATGGATCCAAAGTGGTGTTCCCAGCATCTCTAGGGTTTCTAGTTATGAGGTTGCTACAAGGAATGGATGAAGAGCCGAACCATATGCAGAGGAGAATAAGCCAGATAGTCGAACTAAATGAGCTAAGGACGAAAGCCTACGGCAAAGTGCAAGGGCAATAGGAAAAGATGAAGGAAGTTTTCGACAAGAAAGCCAAAGAAGATGAATTATAGGTAAACGATTTGGTCTTGAAATGGGATACCACTAGAGAAGATAAACACAGGAAATTTGACCATATGTGGATGGGGCCGTATGTTATTGCAGCAAATCGAGGACTAATTTCTTTTATCCTAGAAAAGTAGTACGGATCTGCCTGGTCGGGAGGACCGGTCAATGGAAGTGTTGACACCATATTTGAAATACTCAAATAATCCCTAAAAGTTTGTCCAAAATACACAAAATAAGTAAATCTACTAAGGATATGTTAAATGAAGGATTATAATAAAAATAAAAATAAAAATTAACAAAGCAAAAACCCACAAGCGCACTAGTCTGAAGGAAAGTATTGAAAAGGTTAAATTGTGGCCAATTTCCAACGGCGGAGATGACGAAGGAAAAGATAAACGGCTATCGTGGATCCCCGCACCGCCAAAAAATTTATTTGCAAACAATGGTGAGTGCTCGCGGACATAATACCGCTGGAGTACGTGCCGCATTGTTATTGCTCCGCATCGACATGATAGTGGTATCACAAACCACTACAGCACCATTCGGAACCACCATAGGATAATACGGGGAAAATGTGGGCCATAGCACGTGGCAGATGCAGAAGTGCATAGGGGAATGCGCCATATGTTGACATAAATCGGATGGACGATATGCATTGGGAAAAAATCTAAGGACGAGATTCATCCGCATCATGGGAAGTGTGCACTCAATAAAGGAAAGGGTGGTTGCGGTAAATAAACCACTTTAACAGGTGTCAGAAAATGGTTGATCCACACACAGTTGAAAACAGAAAGGAAAACCATTATTGCGATCGTGGATACCGCCATGGGGAATAAAGAAGCACAAGATCTAATCGCTCAAATTACAAAAGTATGCGATCAACTGTTGGGAATAAAGTACATTCAGAAAGCTGCAAGAAAGTTAAGAAAAAGAGCCTATATAAAACAAAAGGGTTTTCAAATAACGACATTTTGTCTATGTGTCGATGTTCTTGGGAGCTTTGAAGACCGGTAGAGATTGGCAGTTGCGACAGAAGGATAAAGACTTGTCTGTACAGGTAGGGTATGGTGACCTGGCTCACATATTTTAAAGGAAATTTGTTTTTAGAAACAATTTAAATGGAAACTGTGCATGATATAGATGTTTTTAAAGCCAAAGAAGCCCTAGAAGATAGATATGGGGACATTTATGATACCCTAATCAGGTTACTGGTCGCTGAGGTCAAGCTTAAATTGTCTAGGTTATTGGAAGAAGGTATAGACATACACAAAGTCCACCAGTCATCCTTGTTAGCCTTCTACCCGGACAAAATCCCATCTTTTCAAGAATTTGTGTCGTGGTGTGTTGATAATTATTCCAGAGAAGAAAGAACGGTTTTAGACAGTCGAAAAACGAGAGTCATCTGTAAAATAGAGCCTGCCGTCATAATCAAAGCCCTAGAAATAAATTTTTCCCAAACCCTCGAGTCTAAAAGTTTTTCCGAAACCTCTGCTATTGAGTTTTATCGTCAAAACCTTCAAGATAATAGAGAAAAGTTCTTGTCTACATGTCTTAAATAAGAAACAAACATTTTATATATCCCTTACCCTATAGATGTCACTTTATTTGATGAAAATACCCAGCTGGTTCTGACATTGTTGGCTTTAATCCTAGGGTTCGACACAAACATGTATGTAAATGAGTTTCAGTTAAGCCTTTTGTATAAAATGAGTACAATTCTGCCAGGGATTGATGAAAATCAAATTCCTCGACTTAACTTTGAAGAATTCCTGGCTGAAAAGATCCATTACCAAATGGTCAATTTCCCTACTCTCGGACATTTCAGATTTCATTCATTTTTTATGAAAATGATCATGATGGCCAGTCACGAAGAATTACAATTCCCCGAGATAATTTTCACAAAGTTATTGGAAAATAATATGTTTAATTACATAAATTATAAGCTCTCAGAAATTTATAGAATGATTTTTGGTGAAAGATTGCCTAGAGTATTACCAGAGATGTAAGCATGTATGCAATTAAGTGCAGAGTACGCTATAGGAGATTGGTTCTTCTCAAAAGACAATACAGTGATCAGGTTATATGGTTTCAAACATAAACCCTATGTATTACCAGCGTTTCTTACTTTAAGGGTTTTCGCCTTGGAGTTCCTTAGGGAGAAATTAATTATTGAAGATAATAATTTCTTGCTTTTCAAACAAGCAACAGATATCAAGTATTCGTTCACACTTGGCCCATTCGCAGTGAAGAACAAAAACGCTGCTATTTATATAGAAAAATTATTGAAAGATATGGAATTTGAGAGAGACATGGCTATTGAATATTATCCATTAAACATAATATCAAAATGGAGAACCGATCATCGCATCAAAGTGTTGAATCATCAGGTGATTCAGGGGATGTCTGATAGAGCAAATTGGTTGGATTATAAGGAAGAAATCATTCCAGATTCTCAAGATAAAGAAATGATATTGACAGATATGACAGCAGAGGCAGAAAGCACGATGAATACTGCAATGGTAGGGTTTAAAAGGCCCATACAAGACGTAGTCAACATTGAAAGTGAAGAAGCAAAAATAGGGAAAAAGCTAAAAATGGATGAGCAACAAGAGTTAATGGAAGTTTCATAAGAGGATGGAAAAATTGAAGTCAAAATACCAGAGTTCATGGTAAATGAGTACAGTATTAAAGAAGCCCCAGTAGAAGATGATGTAAATAAACCACACAATATGATGGATGTATTTAATGAGCACAGTCAAAATAAACAGGATTCCTCTCGGCAAACCCGTCAGTTATTTCCAAAGGTTAGGAATATATCCAACACAGAAGTCAGTTTATTTACTAGCAGAAATGTTAAAGAAAACTCTCTAAAATTTTTAGTTGTTACCAAAGATAAGATCTCAGAGATGAAAGTTGATCTAACAAAAATCAATGCCCCAGATAAAATCTTATTACATAGACAAACCGTAGAATTTATATACTCAGATTATTTGGGAGGGATATTAAAGGTGGACAAGTTGAAAATTTTAGTAGATAAATTAAATAACCAGTTGAGACAAAAAAAAAACAGAAAATAAGTCTCGATAGCATCAAATAAAAAGATTGCAAACAAATTTGATAAATAAAGAGGGAGATGCAGCAACAAATTTACTCAAAGAAAAGGATAACACAATTCAAACATTAAGGCGGAAGCTGAAAATCCCAGACACTTTGCTTATCCAAGGAGCCGAACTGACAGTACTAGAAAAAGAAAAAGAAGAGCTGTCAAATGAAGTAAAAGATATTACTGGAAAAATGTTGAAGCTCACCGAAGAAAAAGTTCATTGGGAAAAAGAGAAGATTTGTTTGGAAGAGAAATTGGAAGAAATAAAGAAAAAGTTAGCAGAATTAGGTCAGCAACAGGTACATGTAGGTACAGATGAAGATAAAGCTGGATTGGACAGTCTCTTACAAGCCATGTCCCAGGTAAGTCTGAAAGATGTCAAGATTAAAGAATTGAAAATTGGAACACAGAAGCTAAAAAAAGAGAATGAGACAAAGGATAAGGAAATTAAAACCTTGCAAGCAAGGAATCAGGAATTGTCTGATAATAATAAAGGTTTGGAAGCTCATGTAACAGGACAAGCTACAATGCAGGGTTGCAAGCATATGGTATGGGATCAAGTTATAAAGGAAGTTGAAAAATTGAGACCTTATCTCGATTATATGAAAATCAAAGAAAATGTGGCCAAAGATGCTTTTGAAAGTTGCAGAGCAGTCAGAGAGAATTTGAACAGAAAGCCAAAGGAAGTAGCACAAAGGGAAATAACTTTCCTAAATAGTTTAATTGAAGCAGATTTGACAGCAATGAATATAATGAATAGAATTTCAGTCATTACATGGGCTAGAAGAATTTTGGGGAAGTATTCACATGTTGAAAATATTGAAGTGAAAGCTGGAGAAATACGAGAGGAAGTAATAAGGTTAAAGAAGCGATTTGAAAAATCAATAAACAAAGGATTCCCTACTTTTTGGGATGCAAAGCATGAATTGATTCCTCCAAATGAATATAAGAGGTTACTGTTTGACATAAGAATGGATCACAAAAAGTTTCAGCATTGGGATCATATGCTTACTAGAAAGATTTAAATGGAGAAAATGGTGGAGGACTTTGAAATTTTAAATATGTTGATCTCAATCTTGTTCGGATATCCACATCATCTTTTTCAGGATCTTGCATGCAAATTAGGGTGCATGCAGAATCTAGGGTTTGCATGCACTTGCATGCATCCCAGTCACCAATTTGATGCCTCCAGCACCTTATCCACTTCATTCTAGCACCCGGGAGCCACCTACCACAGAGTTTTATCCCTCCTAAGCTGAAAGGCACCCACTTCTCACCTACTGCCAGAGAAGGGCGCACTTGTTCACCTACCACTGCAGTTCCACTTCAGTTACATTCAGTTAGCTCCGATTCTCCCTGATTTGAGGCTAGTTTCACTCCCGACTGACTGTATCACTTCCGTTGGACCTCCAGTTTGATTAGGTGACTTGTTCTGACTTCAGTTAGCCTCCCATGCGCCCCCACTGAGCCTCCTGATCCTTAATCAGTGCTACACACTTCAGTTACACTTATTACACTCAGTTAGACTCAGATTGACACCTGGATGACTGGTTGTTGTGATTGATGAGCACCACCGATTGATTGATGAGGACTCCTAGATAGAGTCAAGCTACTCCATTCAGTGATTTGAATGACCTCCTCAGGCAATTCGAATTGCTCTGTCATTGTGACAGTTTGTATTGTAATTTATTCACCCTTTCTGGGATAGAGAGCACTGCTGCATGTTTTGCACAGTTTTGCACCATATTTTCTATGTTCATCTGTTGTGATTGATTTACTTGTTCATTAGATCTGCTGTGACTAATTTTACATGGTATCAGAGCCATTGTAGGGACAAGATCTCTTTTCTACAGGTGTTTCTACAAGAAGATTTGACTGAATTGCTAAAAATTGCAAAAAGTTTGGCATGAGATATCTCAAGGGCATTCGCTCCTGTGCATGCAAAGCTTGAAAACTATTCCAATACCACTCCAGAAGCTTGAGTTACCACATAATTCCTGGAACTGATACATTGGACCTATTCAACATTGCTTGAAATCCAATCCTAGGTGTGATGCAACTCTCAAAGGGTGGATTGTTCAACCTTATTGTGGTTGTTTTTATGTGATTTGCAGGTTTATTGTCTCCTTCAATTGCACTCGCTATCTCTTGCATGCAAGCTTCCCTACAGCAATTGCATTCGCTATAGTCTGCATGCAAGCTTCCTCTTCATCAGTTGACTCGCTCCTTGCAATGGAATACTCTTCTTCAAAGCCTATCCTCACCCCATTCAATTATTTTGATTGGAAAGATGATATGGAGATCATATTACGTTCAAAAGGTTACTACCGAGTCACTATTGGTCTTGAATTGGAGCCAAACAATGTGTCAGATCGAACCAAACACTACAACAAGATTGATGAAGCTTATGGTCTTCTTTGTCTCTCCATCTCCAAAGATCTTCACTTCCATCTCAGCGGATTGAAGACTCCAAAAGCCATATGGGAGCAACTTGAAACACTATTCGGCAAGCAGGATGAGCTTAGGGCTTTTCAATTAGAGAATGAATTGATTGGCCTTAATCCTGAGAATTTCGAGACCATCAATGAATTCTTCACAAAATTCAAGAACTTGAACTTGCAATTGAAGAACAGTGGTGTTATCAAAGAGGATAAATAGTTGATCCTCTCCATTCTAAGCAAGCTTGGGAAAGATTATTCAGTATTTGTCTCTACTTTCAATTCCGGTCGGCTAACTACCCCGAATTGGAAGATGCCTACCTTGAATGCCTTCATTGAGTCCGTTACAAAAGAGCATGACAAGTTGATTCAAATGGGGTCCATAAGATCCAAAGATTCATCCCTATTTGTTCAAGCACCCAAGATCTCGAATGGTAAAGGAAAGCAAAAGAAGGAGAAGCCCAAATTCGAGCCTCACAAGCAAAAGGGCAAAGAAGGTAACCAAAAATCTAAATGTACTTATTGTAACCGTGGCTTTCATCCCGAAAGTTCATGTATGAAGAAGACTATAGATCAAATGGCCCTCCTTTTGGAAAAGAACAACTTAACCCTTCCTGACGGTGCAAGGAAGAAGGATAGGAATGATGATCATGAAAGAGGACAAGCACTCATGGAAACGGTTTCGAAGCCCACTACTCTCTTGATAGATTCGGGTGCATCAAATCATATGGCTGCAAATATTGATTCTTTTTCCTCATTCGATCCAAACAGCTCCATCCCCATCCATTTGGGAGATGACTCAAAAATTTCTTCAAAGGGCAAAGGTACGATTCATGTAGAACATGGAAGCTTTCAGAATGTTCTCTATGTGCCTTCCTTAGCTTCGAATCTCCTTTCTGTGTATCAAATGACACATACTGGTGATCCAAAGCAAGTTACATTCAGCCCTAATACAGTTGAAATTTCTGATATCAAAAGTGGAAGACTAGTTGCGGTTGGAAAGGCAAACCACACTGCAAAATGCTATGAGTTTTCGCACTTTATTCCGCTTGCAAATCCCACTGCTCTTCGCACACATGGTAATGAGGTTAGTAGGATTTGGCATGAAATATTTGGACATCTAAATTATAAGTATTTGCTGCTGCTATCAAATAAATCCATGGTAGATGGGCTTCCACAACTCCGTTCCTCGAAGGGAATATGCACTGGTTGCATTATTGGGAAGCACCCCGAGCACAGATTCGACCGCGGCAAAGCTAGCAGAGCTTCTACTATTTTGGGATTTATCCATTCTGATATCAGTGGTCCGCTGCCCCATATGTCATTAAATGGTTCAAGGTATGTTTTGACATTATTGACGATTTTTCCCGCTTTACATGGGTATTCTTTCTCAAAAACAAGTCAGAAGTGCTTGGAAAATTCAAGGATTTTAAGGCTTCTGTTGAGACCACCACTGAGAGCAAGATCAAATCTCTTATATCTGATAATGGTGGGGAATATATCAAGTGCGAGTTGCTGCAAATTTGTGCCCAAAGTGGAATCAAGATCCAACATACAGTTCCCTACACACCCCAGCAGAACGGTGTAGCGGAAAGGAAAAACCGGTCACTGAAAGAGATGGCTACATGCATGATTGAATCGAAAGGTTTGGATGCAAATCTTTGGGCTGAAGCAATCAATGTTGCTGCATATATACAGAACCGTGTTCCACATTCATCCGTGAAAGGTATGACTCCTTTCGAAGCATTCTTTGGTCACAAACCGGATGTGTCAAATTTGAGAGTTTTTGGCTCTACTGCATGGGCTAGAATTCCTTCTGAGAAGAGACGATCTTTGGATCCACAAAGTATCGAGTGCATATTGATAGGATATGGGGAAGAATCAAAAGCATATAAACTCATGGATATCATATCTAAAAAGATATTCATAGAGCGCAGTGTGCAGTTTGAAGAACCGCTTCAAGAATTGCAACTAGTCGAGGAAAAGACTGCCGATTCACCACCTTCACCAGAAGAAGATCCGAGCAGCGATAATGAAGGTATGAGTTCTGATATTTCTGATATTGTAGCAGCATATGATGATCATGACATATCAGGTTCGGAATCCGATCATTATGATCCTCCTCAGTTACCAAAGTGGGCCCAAAACACTCTACAATCTGTTGGTTCTAGTCTTGGAAATCCTGCTGATCCGAGACGAACAAGAGGAGACTTTCAAAGAGCAGGTATGGCTCTTTCTATTGCTGATCCATTTCTTCCTGATATTTTTTATTTGATGGCTGGTTCAGATCCTACATCATACTATTCAGCCCATCGAGATCCGAGATGGAAAAGTGCCATGGATGAAGAGTACAGTTCTCTTCAAAAGAACAATACATGGGAGCTAGTTTCTCTTCCACCTGGAAGAAAATTAGTGAAGTGTAAATGGGTCTACCGTACTAAAGTTGCTGCTGATGGCACTATCAGCAAATATAAAGCAAGGTTGGTGGCAAAAGGTTTTTCCCAAGTCCAAGGAGTGGACTACACAGAGACCTTTGCACCGGTTGCAAAGATGGATTCCATCCGCCTTGTTTTAGCTATTGCCGCATCCAAGCACCGGGAAGTGCACCACATGGATGTGAAGAGTGCATTTTTACATGGAGACCTTGCTGAAGAGGTCTATATGCAGCAGCCAGAGGGTTATACATCAGATCCATCATTGGTTTGTAGATTGAAGAAATCTTTGTACAGGTTAAAACAGGCCCCAAGAGCTTGGTACGCAAAGATGGACTCCTTCCTTCTTTCTCAGAATTTCCAAAGATGCAAATCTGATCCGAATGTGTATCTTCAGCGAGTTAAAGGTAATTTTTTGGTTATTGTACTTTATGTTGATGATCTGCTTATTACTGGTAGCACACTTACTTCAATAAACAAGCTAAAATCTGCCTTAAATCTAGCTTTTGACATGAGCGATTTGGGCTTGCTGAGTCACTTTTTGGGCTTGGAGATAGCTCAAAATTTTGATGGGATCACTATATCTCAGCAAAAATATGCTTCCGACCTGTTATTGAAGTTTAATATGGCTGAATGTAAGGCAGCCCCATTCCCATTCCTCTCAGGAATCAGTCTTGAGGAGGGAGATTGCAGTATGTAGTGACAGTTGATTGGTTCACTACTTTATTTGACACATTCACGGCCTGATATCTCATATGCCGTGAGTGCCGTGTCAAGATATATGCAGCAGCCACATGAGCTTCATTGGCGAGCAGGCAAGCGGATCTTGCAGTATGTGCAAGGTACGAGACAGTTTGGCATACACTATGCTGCAGATTCTGAGCTAGATTTCATTGGTTTTACTGATTCAGATTGGGAAGGTGATAGCATTGATCGGAAGTCCACTTCCGGTTATGTTTTCATGATTGGTCATGGTGCTATTTGCTGGTCCAGCAAAAAGCAAGCAGCCATTGCACTTTCTTCAGCAGAGGCAGAGTATCGAGGGGCAGTCAATGCCTGCATTCAGGCAGTTTGGTTGCAGGGTATTCTTTCCGAGTTTGGTTTTGGTGGCACTACTTCGACTGTCCTATTTTGTGACAATCAAAGTGCTATCAAGATCTCCACAGATCTAGTTCAGCGGAAGAGGACCAAACACATTGAGATTCATATGCATTACATTCGACAGTTGGTGCATGACCGCACCATCATTCTGCAATATTTCCCTACTGATGAGCAAATTCCAGACATCTTCACCAAGAGCTTCACTGAGAAGAAGTTCTCTTACCTCCGTTCACTGTTGGGGGTGAGTTCCATCATGGTGGAGACAGATTGATTCATTATTATGCTTTAGCTTGAGGGGGGGCTTTCTTCCCACTGGGTTTTCCCTCTTTCCTCACTTAGTTTATTTTCAGCATTTTTTGGATTATTGTATTGGGGTGACCTTTGGTCTTAGTTACCAGGGCCCCACATTATTTTTGTTGGCACATCATAGTATAGCTTGAGGGGGGGTGTTCGGATATCCACATCATCTTTTTCAGGATCTTGCATGCAAATTAGGGTGCATGCAGAATCTAGGGTTTGCATGCACCTGCATGCACTGGCATGCATCCCAGTCACCAGTTTGATGCCTCCAGCACCTTATCCACTTCATTCTAGCACCCGGGAGCCACCTACCACAGAGTTTTAGCCCTCCTAAGCTGAAAGGTGCCCACTTCTCACCTACTGCCAGAGAAGGGCGCACTTGTTCACCTACCACTGCAGTTCCACTTTAGTTACATTCAGTTAGCTCCGATTCTCCCTGATTTGAGGCTAGTTTCACTCCCGACTGACTGTATCACTTCCGTTGGACCTCCAGTTTGATTAGGTGACTTGTTCTGACTTCAGTTAGCCTCCCATGCGCCCCCACTGAGCCTCCTGATCCTTAATCAGTGCTACACACTTCAGTTACACTTATTACACTCAGTTAGACTCAGATTGACACCTGGATGACTGGTTGTTGTGATTGATGAGCACCACCGATTGATTGATGAGGACTCCTAGATAGAGTCAAGCTACTCCATTCAGTGATTTGAATGACCTCCTTAGGCAATTCGAATTGCTCTGTCATTGTGACAGTTTGTATTGTAATTCATTCACCCTTTCTGGGATAGAGAGCACTGCTGCATGTTTTGCACAGTTTTGCACCATATTTTCTATGTTCATCTGTTGTGATTGATTTACTTGTTCATTAGATCTGCTGTGACTAATTTTACAAATCTATGAGAATCTTCCTCTTGTTTCTTATGTAGGTCACCTTGAAATGTGAGTCTTGGTGAAGGAAATGACCAGTTATGATCTATCCACAACCGACCAATGGAACTATGTGGATAAATATGGAAGGACAAGATATTCTGTTCATTTATGAAGATACATTCAGAACTCTTGCCAAGTTGCAAAAATGATGTTTTTATTTTAAAAAATTGTAATATTGTTTAAAGACAGTTATATTTCGAGTTAAGACATTTTCAGTTACTAGTTAAAAGAAGCGGTTATGTCAAGATTCTTTCGAATTTTGTATAAAAGACAATGAGAACCATTTTTTAAAGGGTTGTAAACTCTTTGAGAGACAATAAGTTTTGAAGTCAAATTTTGATAGAATAATAAAAGGCTGTACAATGGAAATACCTATCTTTTGAGACTAGAGATTCATCTGTTGATCATTTTTAGAGTCTGCCTTTTCCCATTCTCTATATGTGCATGTCTACTTTCTTTGTTATATCTTTCATTATGTTCTTCTTCTATACTTAAATGAACATTTGAAATAAATTGGGATTGATACTGGTTATGCCCCGTTTTATCGCATTTAAGTATCCATTATTTCTCTAAAGTTGACAATGGATTGATCCTAGTTAGATGCCTGTTGTTGATGGACTGTCATTATTTTTTTCTATACCACCTGCAAAATCAAATTGACTTGATATGGTTGCTATCTTGCCTCTGTGAAAATCTATTTGGTATAAATCTCTTGCTGGCACGTTAAATATTTGAAACTTGACTCCATGCCCAATGTTTCTTGTTTCCTTTTCAACCAAGTAAATCATTTTTGAGAAATTTGAGCGTGTTTCTATATATTTTTAGCCTTTATATATATCTTGTGAGAGATCCCTCTCTGGTGGAAAAAATGGCTAAGTTTTCTATCTAAAGTTTGGTTTGAAATAAGTTACCTTAGGTGTTATTCTTTTACAACCGGGATAAAATCTAAGTGCTAACATTTTGGCGCCGCTGCCGGGGAACAAAAGTGAAATTTTCCCTGGGAGAAATGACAAAGAAAGGTCAAATTTCTTGGGCAAGGAAGTTTGAATATTTAAAAGTTGGTTGTAGATATTGCCCTGGCGACTTCACATGTGAAAAATTTTCAAGGTTTTTGAAGGTATTCAGAAACAGACATTGTGGCTACAAGAAGAAATCCAGGTTCATAGTTCTTCTCAGGCGTGGATAATCCAGAAAAGCTCCTCAAAACAGATAAAGGCAAAGGAAAGACAAAAGAAGGTATTTCTTAGATTTCGAATATATTCCCTTCTTTTCAAGAAAATCTGTTTGAGGAAGAAAATATTGGTTCAAGTGAAAAAGTTTTGTTTAGAACTAAATCAGATTCTGATTTGAAAGAAACAAGGGTCGATCAAAAAAGTTTGTGGGAATATTCTTTAAAATCTGTCTAGGAAAATTTCCAAAAATCTGAAAGGGCTGGTTCCAAAATATCCAAGGCCCAAAGAATACCCGTGCAAAGTCATAAATTTATAAAACAACAGGCAGTGATTGTTCCACCTCATAATCCACCACCCATGGCTACCCAATTTGCCCCATTGATTTTTCCCGTTGCTTTACACGATTTGCATCAAAATTATGGACAGAGGATCATTACTTTTGATGGTGATAGTAATTATACAGCACGGAAACATGTTGATAACTTCAGTGATTTCATTAATTTAGAAAAAGTGGATCATGATGATGCAAAAATGAGGTTGTTTGCTCAAATCCTATGAGGCGAAGTCAAAAAATGGTTCAGAGCTTTAGCTATAGAATCAATTGCTAATTATGATGCTTTCACAACTCTTTTCATCGAAAGATGGGAAGACCAGAAGAATCCTTCACAGATGTTGACATAGTATAACAATCTAAAGAAAGGAGGTTTTGAGTCAGTTCAAGAATTCTCTGCTAGATTTATGAAAGTTTATAACTCTATCCCTGTAGATATAAAACCTCCAGTAGGAGCAGCCAAGTTACATTATCCAGATGCTTTTGAAGGTGATTTTTCATGCACATTAAGATAAAGAAGATCTACCACTTTGGAAATAATGATGAAAGATGCGGTGGAAGTTGAAGCTAATATGATGGCTTCTAGCAAGATGTGGCATAGAGTTACAGACCGAAAGAAAAGTAAAGAAGATAATCAAAATACAACTTCTTCCTCTTCCACAGATGTAAAATTTGAAGCAATGATGAAAACCATGGAGAAGTTGTTAGATAGGTTAGTGGTGGATAACAAAGTTCCGAATAAAGAGCAAGTAGAATCTCAAATCATAAACCCTAATTTTAGGAGACCTTTTGTCCCACCCATAAGGCCAAGAGATCAAAGGAATCCAAGGAATGCCTAAGAAGATCCAGTCAGACCCCCTTTTCCTGAAAATTATATTGCTGGGGAAGTTGAAGTTGAGATGGATGATAGTGACATTCACCATTGTGGCAGTTTGGATTCAGAAGTATATCTGACTAAAAATGAACATGATATGTTCCTTGTAGAGGGAGAATGTTGTAATTTAGAGATAGAAAATTATCAATACCAGACTGGTTACCAAAGTGCTATAAATGATCTTCAAAGAAAGATAAATCTAAGAAATAGAGATGTTATAATAGACAAAGGAAAAAGGTCAATGGATAAACCAAAAGGATCTACAGATAAATCTTCCACCAATCAGAATGAGCAACAAACGAGAATAAAAGAAAACGAAGATGTGCCAAAAGGGGTTTCAGATAATAAGAAAGATCCAGTAAAAGAAGTTGATAAAAATTTGACTCCTTTCAATATACAAAGTGAAATGTCCAAAGTCAAGATTTCTGTACCTTTCAATGAGATATTAAAGAACAAAGAATACAAGGAACAAATTTTTAAGATGATGCAAGTAGAAAATCCAAAGGAATTAGATACTTTGCAATTGGATAATGATGCTCCTAATATTTGTCTAGGTTCAAGAATGGAAGATAATAGTTTTGGGGAGATTTCTCCTTTCTATGTAGATTTGAACGTTCATGATAAAGTTGTGCATAATTGTATGTTAGACTCGGGAGCTTCTCATAACCTAATACCGAAACTTGTAGTTGAGTCTTTGGGATTGGAGATCACAAGACCATATGATGACCTATTCTCTTTTGATTCAAGGAAATTTAAATGCCTAGGGTTTATTAAAGATTTGACTGTCAATCTCAGTAAAATACCAGTCAAGGGTATCCTCATGGATGTGGTGGTCGCTGATATTTCAACAAAATTTGGTATGCTTCTGTCTAGATCACGGGCTTCGAAGTTGAAAGGAACTTTGCAGATGGATATGTCTTTTGATACTATTACAGTGTTGGGGGTACACAAAAGATTATATGCTGAAAAAAGGGTTGCTTATTTGGAAAGTGACTTAAATGAACCTGAAAAGCATGCTATATATGCAATAGACACAGATTTGGGTCATGTATTCTGTACAATGATGTTGAATCCAAAGAAAAGATGGATTTGATTGAACCTAAAGAAAATGAAAAAGAAAGACTATTAAGAGAAAAAATTAGAAAAGAAGGAATTTGGACAATGCATTTTGATGGAGCCAGGAGCAGAGAAGGAGCTGGTGCGGGAGTATGGATAATCACACCTGATCGATAATTCCTGATGTTTTCTTATCAATTGAATTTTGAATGTACAAACAATGTTACAGAATATGAAGCTTTGATTATGGGGTTGAATGTATTGATAGATTTAAAAGAAAAAAGAATTGAAGTGTTTGGAGATTATGAATTAGTAATAAATCAGGTAAAAGCTATTTATCAGACAAAACATCTTAAAATAAGGACATACAGGAATGGAGTGTGGGATTTATTGGAAATTTTTTTCGATGAACATGATGTTGTTACAATTCCTAGAGTTAATAACACCGTAGCAGATTCTTTGGCCACTGCTGGAGCTGCGTTCAAAACCCCCATCTTTTCTAAAAAGAAATATGATATTGAGGTTATACACAGACCATCTATCCCAGACAATATCAAACATTGGCAGGTTTTTGAAGATGATCAGTAGATTAAATGCTTTTTAGAGATGACGGATGAATTCAATTACAGGTGTATTGATGCAGAAGATGCTGAAGCTGGCCCAGATGAAAAAGATTCCCCTGAAGAAACATAAAAGTTCAAGCAAAGGATTGGAGGTAAGGATATAATTCAGCTGAAGAATAATGTTATCCCGAGAGGTTTGATTCCTTTAGATAAATTGTTTGATAAAAATAACGTGGTGAAAAATCTGAAAGTGGAACCTAAACCTGAGGATGTCAAAGATTGCAATTTAGGTTCTGAAAAAGATCCCAAATTAGTAAAGCTTTCAAAGAAACTACCAAGAAAGGAAGAGAATAAAAGTGTGGAAGTGATGAAAAGATTCTCAAATGTTTTCGCCTGGAGTTATGAAGACCTGAAAGAATATGATGTTTCTATTATACAGCATACAATTCCTATCAAACCTGATGAAAGGCCTTTTAAGCAGAAGTTGAGAAGAATAAATACCAAGTTGCTTCCAATAATAGAAAAAGAAGTGAGAAATCTTTTTGATGCTAACATAATCGTATCTTTGAGATTTTCTAAGTGGTTGGCTAACCTAGTACCAGTAAGGAAAAAGAATGGCGAAATAAGGTTGTGCGTAGACTTTAGAAATTTGAACAAAGTTTCTTTGAAAGATAATTACCCACTCCTGAAGATGCATCATATTTTGTAGAAAGTTGTAGGAGCTGAAACAATTTCTATGTTAGATGGTTTCTCAGGCTACAATGAAATTAAATTTCATCCAGAAGATCAAGAGAAAACTGCTTTTACCACTCCATGGGGAACGTTTATGTATGCCAAAATGCTATTTGATTTGATGAACGCAGGGGCAACTTTTCAGAGAGCCATGGACATTGCATTTGCAGATGAAAGAAACAAGTTCGTGGTCGTATACATGGATGATATCACTGTATATTCAAAAAATGTTGCTGATCACTGGAAACATCTGGAAAGAGTTTTCTTGAAATGTAGAAGGTTTGGGATCTCTTTAAATCCAAAGAAATCTCATTTTTGCATGGAAGAAGGAATATTATTGGGACAAATTATATCAAAAGAAGGCATCAAGATTGACCCAAAGAGAGTATCTGCCATTCAGAAGGTCGGAATCCCTAGAAGTAAGAAGGAGATTCAGTCATTTATTGGAAGGGTAAATTGGTTAAGAAGGTTCATCCCTAGTTTTGTTGAGATTTTGAGAAACATATCTGAAATGCTGAGAAAATACAAGGAGATTAAATGGACTGATGAAGCAAGAAAATCTTTTGATGATATTAAAAGGGCATTGATTGAAGCACCAGTTTTAATTAGTCAAGATTATTCAAAAGATTTCATTATGTTTACTTATGCATCAGAGCACACAGTAGTTGGAGTATTGTTACAAAAGAACCAAGAAGGTGTGGAACAGCCAATTGCATTTTTCAGTAAAATTATGAGGGATGCAGAATTAAAATATAACATTATGGAGAAACAAGCTTATGCTTTAGTGAAAGCATTGAAGGATTTCAGGATATACATATTGCACTCTCATATAATAGCACATGTTCCATCAGCAGCAGTGAAAGATATTCTTACCCAGCCAGATCCCGAACGAAAAAGAGCAAAGTGGATAGCAATACTATTGGAATATGATCTTGACATTAAACCTACAAAGCTGATAAAAGGCCAAGGTCTGGCTAAAATGATGATGGAGACAAATTGGGATTCTCTAGGTATGAATTTTCTTTCCGAAATTTCAAAAGAAACCATTCCAAATTGCCAAGTGATCGAAGATTTCTCTTTATCTCTCTGGTACGTGGACATTGTGTATGTTCTGCAAAATCTTCAAGCACCTGCAGATATGGAAAAAACAAGAGCAAGATCAGTGAAGTTGAAAGCAGCCAAGTTCTACATATTAGATGGGAATTTATTTTGGAAAGATCCAAGAGGTATTCTGTTGAATTGTCTATTAGAGAATGAAGCGCAGCATATTATGGTGGAGTTTCATAAAGGCATGTGTGGAGGAAATCATTCATGGAAGGCTACGGTGAACAAGATTCTTAGAGCTGGTTTTTATTGGCCCAACATGTATTCAGATGTATATAAAGATGTGACAAAATGTCATGAGTGTCAAATTTTTTATGGGAAAAGAGAACTGTTACCATTTTCTTTGAAACCTATTTCAGTTGAGGTACCTTTTCAACAGTGGGGGTTAGATTTCATTGGCAAAATTAACCCAAATTTCTTAGGGCAGCATAAGTGGATTCTGGCTACTACAGATTATTTCACGAAATGGATTGAGTCCATTCCAACAAGAAACGCCACAGAAATAGTGATAATGAACTTTTTAGAAGAAAACATTCTATCCAGGTTTGGTTGTCCTAAAAGGATAGTGACAGATAATGCTCCAGTGTTCAAATAAAAAAAGATGATAAATTTTTGTCACAAATATCACATACATTTAAATCATTCCACTGCTTATTATCCACAAGGAAATGGGTTAGCTGAATCTTCAAATAAAAGTCTGGTGAGAATCATAAAGAAATTGCTAGAGGATAACAAGAGGGCTTGGCACACTAAATTAAAATATGCTTTGTGGGTAGACAGAATCAGTACAAAAAGAGCAATTGGCACTTCAGCTTTCCAGTTGGTGTATGGCACAGAGGTAATTTTTCTTGTTTCTTTGGGTTTTCCAGTTATGAAATTATTACAAGAAGTTGAAGAAGAGCCAAATCATACGAAGAGGAGGATAAATCAGATGATAGAATTACATGAAGTTAGAGAAAAAGCATACAATAAAACCCAAATGCATCAGGAGAAAATGAAGAAAACTTTTGACAGAAAGGTTAAAGAAAGGAATTTTCAAATAAATGATTTAGTTTTGAAGTGGGACTCTAGAAATGAAGATCACCATGGGAAGTTTGAGCATTTGTGGAAAGGTCCATATATTGTTGCAGGATACCAAGGAGAAAATTCATTCACCCTTAAAAATTGCAATGGAGAATTCTTTCCTGGGGGACTAGTGAATGCTAGACACCTCAAACATTATCTCTCTTAAAAAACAGAGGTGAAAGAGAATTTTTTACAGTGTATATATTTTTCTTTACAATGCATTACCAAAAATAAAAATAAAAATAAAAAAATGATGATATGAAGCTTGATTTGCAGAAAAGTTTGAATGCAACCCAATGAATCGGGCACTTGGTCTATGATGTTCTTTGCTACTTCATGGGGAGGATAGCATCCCCAGTTGGAGCTAGTTGTTGACACCATATTTGAAATACTCAAAGAATCCCTAAAAGTTTGTCCAAAATACCCAAAGGAAGTAAATCTACTAAGGATATGTTAAATGAAGGGTTATAATAAAAATAAAAATAAAAATTAACAAAGCAAAAAACCACAAGCACAATAGTCCGAAGGAAAGTATTGAAAAAGTTAAATTGTGGCGAAGTTCCAACGGCGGAGATGACAAAGGAAAATATCAACAGCTATCGTGGATCCCCACACCACCAAAAAATTCATTTGCAAACAATGGTGAGTGGTTGCGGACATAATACAGCTAGAGTACGTGTCACATTGTTATTGCTCCGCATCGACATGATAGTGGTATCACAAACCACTACAGCACCATGAGGAACTGCCAAAGGATAATACGGGGAAAACGTGGGCCATAGCACGTGGAAGATGCAGAAGTGCATAGGGGAATGTGCCATATGTTGACATAAATCGGATGGACGATATGCATTGGGAGAAAATCTAAGGACGAGATTCATCCACATCATGGGAAGTGCGCACTCAATAAAGGAAAGGGTGGTTGCGGTAAATAAACCACTTTAACAGGTGTCAAAAAATGGTTGATCCGTACATACTTGAAACCAGAAAGGAAAACCATTATTGCGATCGCGGATACCGCCATGGGGAATAAATAAGCACAAGATCTAACGGCTCAAATTACAAAAGAATGCGATCAACGGTTGGGAATAAAGTACATTTAGAAAGCTACAAGAAAGTTAAGAAAAAGAGCCTATATAAAACAAAAGGGTTTTCAAATAACGACATTTTGTCTATGTGTCGTTGTTCTTGGGAGCTCTGAAGACCGGCGGAGATCGGCAGTTGCGACAGAAGGATAAAGACATGTTTGTACAGGTAGGGTCTGGTGACCTGGCTCACATATTTTAAAGGAAATTTGTTTTTAGAAACAATTTAAATGGAAACTGTGCATGATATAAATGTTTTTAAAGCCAAAGAAGCCCTAGAAGATAGAGATGGGGACATTTACGATACCCAAATCAGGTTACCGGTCACTGAGGTCAAGCTTAAATTGTTTAGGTTATTGGAAGAAGGTATAGACATACACAGAGTCCACCAGTCATCCTTGTAAGCCGTCTTCCTGGACCAAATCCCGTCTTTTATAGAATTTGTGTCGTGGTGTGTTGATAATTATTCCAGAGAAGAAAGAACTATTTTAGACGGTCGAAAAAGCAGAGTCATCTGTAAAATAGAGCCTGCCATCATAATCAAAGCCCTAGAAATAAATTTTTCCCAAACCTTTGAGTCTTAAAGTTTTTCCGAAACCTATGCTATTGGGTTTTATCGTCAAACCCTTCAAGATAATAGAGAAAAGTTCTTGTCTACGTGTCTTAAACCAGAAACAAAAATTTCAGATATCCCTTACCCTATAGATGTCACTTTATTTGATGAAAATACCCAGCTGGTTCTGACATTGTTGGCTTTAATCCTAGGGTTCGACACAGACATGTATGTAACTGAGTTTCAGTTAACCCTTTTGTATAAAATGAGTACAATTCTGCTAGGGATTGATGAAAATCAAATTCCTCGACTTAACTTTGAAGAAATCCTGGCTAAAAAGATCCATTACCAGATGGTCAATTTCCCTACTCTCAGACATTTCAGATTTCAGTCATTTTTGATGAAAATGTTCATAATGGCCAGTCACGAAGAATTACAATTCCCTGAGATAATTTTCACAAAGTTATTGGAAAATAATATGTTTAATTACATAAATTATATGCTCTCAGAAGTTTACAGAATGATTTTTGGTGAAAGATTGCCTAGAGTATTACCAAAGATGCAAGCATGTATGCAATTAAGTGCAGAGTATGCTTTCGGAGATTGGTTCTTGTCAAAAGACAGTACAGTGATCAGGTTATATGGTTTCAAACATAAACCCTATGTTTTACCGGCGTTTCTTACCTTAAGGGGTTTTCCCTTGAAGTTCCTTAGGCAGAAATTAATTGTTGAAGATAATAATTTCTTGCTTTTCAAACAAGCAACAGATATCAAGTATTCGTTCACACTTGGCCCATTCACAATGAAGAACAAAAAAATGCTATTTATATAGAAACATTATTGAAAGATATGGAATTTGAGACAGAGATGGCTATTGAATATGATCCGTTAAACATAATATCAAAACGGAGAACGGATCATCACATCAAAGTGCTGAATCATCAGGTGATTCAGGGGATGTCTGATAGAGCAAATTGGTTGGATTATAAGGAAGAAATCATTTTAGATTCTCAAGATAAAGAAATGATATTGACAGATACGACAGCAATCGAAAAAAGAACGATAAATACTACAATGGTAGGGTTTAAAAGGCCCATACAAGACGTAGTCAACATTGAAAGTGAAGAAGCAGAAAAAGGGAAAAAGTTAAAAATGGATGAGCAACAAGAGTTAATGACAGTTTCAGAAGAGGAAGGAAAAACCGAAGTCAAACTACCAAAGGTCATGGTAAATGAGTATAGTATTAAAGAAGCCCCAGTAGAAGCTAATGTAAATAAACCACACAATCTGATGGATGTATTTAATGAGCACAGTCAAAATAAATAGGAATCCTCTCAACAAACTAGCCAGTTATTTCCAAAGGTTAGGAATATATCTAACACAGAAGTCAGTTTATTTACTAGCAGAAATGTTAAAGAAAACTCTCTAAAATTTTCAGTTGTTACCAAAGATAAGATCTCAGAGATGAAAGTTGATGTGACAAAAATCAATGCCCCAGATAAAATTTTATTACATAGAAAATCCGGAGAAGTTATATACTCAGATTATTTCTGAGGGATCTTAAAGGTGGACAAGTTGAAAATTTTAGTAGATAAATTAAACAACCAGTTGAGACAAGAAAAAACAGAAAATAAGTCTCGACAGTAGCAAATAAAAAGATTGCAAACAAATTTGATAAATAAAGAGGGAGATGCAACAACAAATTTACTCAAAAAAAAGGATGACACAATTCAAACGTTAAGGCAGAAGCTGAAAATCCTAGACACTTTGCTTATCCAAGGAGTCGAACTGGCGGTACTAGAAAAAGAAAAAGAAGAGATGTCGAATGAAGTAAAAGATATTACTGCAAAAATGTTGAAGCTCACCGAAGAAAAAGTTCATTGGGAAAAAGAGAAGATTTGTTTGGAAGAGCAATTGGAAGAAATAAAGAAAAAGTTAGTAGAATTAGGTCAGCAACAGGTACATGCAGGTATAGATGAAGATAAATATGGATTGGACAGTCTCTTACAAGCCATGTCCCATGTAAGTCTGAAAGATGTCGAGATTAAAGAATTGAAAATTGGAACACAAAAGCTAAAAGAAGAGAATGAGACAAAGGATAAGGAAATTAAAACCTTGCAAGCAAGGAATCATGAATTGTCTGATAATAATAAAGGTTTGGAAGCTCATGTAACAGGACAAGCTGCAATGCAGTGTTGCAAGCATATGGTATGGGATCAAATTATAAAGGAAGTTGAAAAATTGAGACCTTATTTCGATTATATGAAAATCAAAGAAAACGTGGCCAAAGATGCTTTTGAAAGTTGCAGAGCAGTCAGAGAGAATATGAACAGAAAGCCAAAGGAAGTAGCACAAAGGGAAATAACTTTCCTAAATAGTTTAACTGAAGCAGATTTGATAGCAATGAATATAATGAATAGAATTTCAGTCATTACATGGGCTAGAAAAATTTTGGGGAAGTATTCACATGTTGAAAATATTGAAGTGATAGCTGGAGAAATATGAGAAGAAGTAATAAGGTTTAAGAAGTGATTTGAAAAATTAATAAACAAAGGATTCCCTGCTTTTTGGGATGCAAAGCATGAATTGATTCCTCCAAATGAATATAAGAGGTTACTGTTTGACATAAGAATGGATCACAAAAAGTTTCAGCATTTGGATCATATGCTTACTGGAAAGATTTAAATGGAGAAAATGGCGGAGGACTTTGAAATTTTAAATATGTTGATCTTAATCTGTGAGAATCTTCCTCTTATTTGTTATGCAGGTCACCTTGAAATGCGAGTCTTGGTGAAGGAAATGACCAGTTATGATCTACCCACAGTCGACCAATGGAACTATGTGGATAAATATGGAACGACAAGATATTCTGTCCATTCATGAAGATACATTCAGAACTCTTGCCAGGTGGCAATAATGATGTTTTTATATTAAAAATTTGTAATATTGTTTAAAGATAGTTATCTATTGTTTAAAGACAATTATCTTTCGAGTTAAGACATTTTTAGTTACTAGTTAAAAGAAGCGGTTATGTCAAGCTTCTTTCGAATTTTGTATAAAAGACAATGAGAATCATTTTTGAAAGGGTTGGAAACTCTTTGAGAGACAATAAGTTTTGAAGTCAAATTTTGATAGAATAATAAAAGGCCGTACAGTGGAAATACCTATCTTTTGAGACCAGAGATTCATGTGTTGATCATTTTTAGAGTCTGTCTTTTCCCATTCTCTATATGTGCATGTCTACTTTCTTTCTTATATATTTCATTATGTTCTTCTTCTATACTTAAATGAACGTTTGAAATAAATTGGGATTGATACTGGTTATGCCCCATTTTATCACATTTAAGTATCCATTATTTCTCTAAAGTTGACAATGGATTCATCCTAGTTAGATGCCTGTTGTTGATGGACTGTCATTATTTCTTTCTATACGACCTGCAAAATCAAATTGACTGTGATATGGTTGCTATCTTGCGTCTGTGAAAATCTATTTGGTATAAATCTCTTGCTGGCATGTTAAATATTTGAAAGTTGACTCCATGTCCAATGTTTCTTGTTTCCTTTTCAACCAAGTAAATCATTTCTGAGAAATTTGAGCGTGTTTCTATATATTTTTAGCCTTTATATATATCTTGTGAGAGAGCCCTCTCTAGTGGAAAAAATGGCTAATTTTTCTACCTAAATTTTGGTTTGAAATAAGTTACCTTAGGTGTTATTCTTTTACAACCGGGATAAAATCTAAGTGCTAACAGGAAGGTTCGTAAAGCACTATCTATCTTAGAAGGGACAGGCGACCCATGTACCATAACTTGTAAATATGTGTATTTTTATTGTTACAGTTGTTATGAAATTTTTTTGTGGGGCGAAACCAGAGAGCTTTGAAGCCCGAAAATGAAATCCCTAAGGTCGG
Organism: Larix kaempferi; assembly: GCA_027924585.1. Classification (NCBI taxonomy): domain Eukaryota; kingdom Viridiplantae; phylum Streptophyta; class Pinopsida; order Pinales; family Pinaceae; genus Larix; species Larix kaempferi. The sequence continues at coordinate 6,258,328 of BSBM01000809.1, read as the reverse complement.
GAAGGAGAAGCCATGATTTTATTTTTTGAGGATTCAGCCTAGATATGCGGCAAGTATGATCCTCAGTTACTAAAAAGAAATCTCACTCTAGGGTTGGAATTAGCCGCCCAATGGATTAGGCACTTAATCTACGGAGTTCTTTGGTACCTCGCAAGGAGGATAGCATCCCCTTTGGAGCCAGTTGTTAACACCCATATATTATTCTACAATATGCAGTTGAATGGAAGGAATGGAGGGTCAAAATGTACCTGGTAGGGAAAAATGAGATAGCCTCCATGCTCCAGTACTTGGTGCTAATGGGAAAGACTAAGGGGTCTAGGAAGAGCCAAATGTGCAAAATATAAGAAAGTGTTGAAGTATAGGTGTTAATGGACGAGAAACACTCTTTATAACCTATAGTCTGCTGGTCAAATAATGGAAGACTAAACATCACCAATCTATGCCATAGATTGGGCGCGGGGATCAGATCCACGGCCCTATGTGGAATACCGCACAGCTAAGTTGCGAGGAGGATAAGAAAAGGGTGGATGTGATGAGTTTTCCCTACCAGCCAGGTGTCAGCAGTAGAATATGTCACAAGGAGAGATGACAAAAGGATTTATATAAGATTAGGCGCATGCAATGGCATGAGCTCGTGGAAAGATCCACAGTTCGGAATGTGAAGGGGATGTACATCAACGACTCTCGTAGCGGATCGCATGAAGAAGTAGCGCACCAGATAGAGAAATAGTGGATGCGATGAAACTTTCCCGCCTGCCGGATGTCAACCTCAGAGCCCATCGCACGGAGGAGTTAAATCATAGAAGGCATCGCTGGGGTACATGTGAGGCCATCCTATGGGGAAATGTGGACAAGAGGAATGACGTAGATGGAAAGTTAAACCAGATCCGACGGTAAAGAATATTCGGCAGTCAAATCAAGAGATAAAGAAGCAGTCGATCTGACGGTAGTGAATATGACACATGAGAAAACCGACGACGGAGATTAAAAGACAGTATGTGAAGAAGGACCGGGGTTATGTTGGCACAGTTATATATATAAGAAACAACCGCAAGGGTTGACATTTGTTCTCGAATATTGTCGAAGTCTGGTGGTCCCTCGGCGTGTGGAAGACGGCAAAGGTGACAGAACCTCCAGTGGCCTACTCAGAGCTTCTAAACTGACAGGTAGGGTCTTGTAACCATCCTTTCTCTTAAAAAATTGAATCTTTAAGTCATAAAATGGGAAAGGAACAGGTTTCTACCAGCCATAAAGCTACGGTGGCCTTGGATGATAGGGACGCAGATGTATTTGACCCATGCCTTCGACTATCTATCCCATAAACTAAAACAAAGTTAGATGCTCTGCATGAGCAAGGTTTGGACATACATGGGGTCTATAAGTCGTCTTTTATTTTCTTTTTCCTAGACCAAGTAGCCTCTTTCCCTGAGTTTGTAACATGGTGCTCCGTGAATTACTCCGAATCCACAAGGATAATCATGGATTCCCCCAGATCTAAAGTTGTCTGTGTTTTAGATGCATCAGTTGTAAAGAATTCATTTTTTATCCCTGAGTCGCAGTATCAAGACTCGAAAAGCTTTTCAGAAGAATCTGTGGTTTCCCTATTCCATCAAATCACCCTAGAAAGTCGTCGAACCTTCCTAGTCACATGTCTGAAACCCCATTCCGAAGTTGCAGAAAAGTCGTACCCCATGGATGTCAACCTTTTTTATGACAATTCCCAGTTGGTATTCTCACTACTAGCTCAATTCTTAGGTTTAGATACTGACCAATGGGTAACCGAGGTCCAGCTGAGTCTACTCTTTAGGATTAGTATTTGTTTAGCAACGTGTGACACTGGGCTCATCCCACCTCTTAAGTTTGATGAATTTTTAGCAGAAAGAATGCATGTACAGTTGGAAAAATTCCCAAATACAAGATTCTTCAAATACCAGATGCAGCTTATGAAGATGATCCTGTATAGTAACGCAGAAAGCTCGCATTTTCTCCCTTTGCTGGAGACAAATGATTTGTTGGACAATGTGTTCGATTATTTTAACTGTGTTTTACCTCCTGTGTATAAAGTCATTTTTGGGGAGGGATTGCCGAGAGTACTACCCGAGATGAAGTCAATGATGCAGTTAAAGGATGAAGTAGCCGTTGGAGACTGGTTCCTTTCGGAAAATGGTACTGTCATTAGGTTGTATGGCTTTGTGAAAAAACCCTACATTTTTCCTTCTTTTTTGACCTTAAGAATCTTTGCCCTGGAATTTATCAGGAAGAAATTGAGCTTGGAAGAAGCACTGTTCCTGCAGTTCAAAAAGGGCACTGATATAAAATACCCTTAGAAGGTCGGCCCTTTTATTGTGGAGAGAAAGAAAGCTTTACCGGAGATAGAGTAATTGATGAGACTTCTAGGTTTCAAAAAGGATGTAGCTGTTGAATATAACCCCCTGCATGTTATTTCTAGAAGAAGGAAGGAGTGTAACATGAGCGCCTTTGAACACAAAGAACCAGAAAGGGCACTCAGGGGACATAACCTGCTACAATCGAGGCCCGATGTTGAAACCAGTAGAAGCTGATGTGGATGGTGCAGTCATGGTGCCCATGACTGGTATGTTTGCAGAAACACTTGGTCCTACCACAGGTGTGGAAAACCAAGTACTAGGAATCTGATATAACGGTTGGGACCTAGAAGGTGTTGCACAGTTGGTCGTACTGCTAGGTCCAACAGTAGCTGTAGGAATAGATGCCATTGTTGTAAAACTAGGCATGCCTAAAGTACTAGTGTTGAAACTGAAAGATGGAGTAGGCACAGATGTGGATTGTGCCTGACTAGGTGTAGCAGTAAAAGAAGGGTTAACTGTGCTGGTATTCATACCTAAAGTGGGAGTTTGGGGAACCCCCTGTTCACCTCCTGAGTTAGACATCAGATGTCCTGGAAAGGAAAGATCTGCACTGAAAAGGGGCTGCTGGAAACCAACAGGTGACAGAAGCGGAATTCTAGTATTAGTTAAGGGAGGATTGAAAGGAGTGCTATACTCCGCGGAAGTAAGATCTTCCAGCTCAACAGTACTAAAGTGTTGCTGATCTGTGGTACCTGGTAGTGGTTCCTCCGGAACCTCAATTTCAAGGTTTTCTATTATACGTATTTCTTCAAGCAATTCTATTTCAGAGGTAATTTCTGAAGAAATACCGGGGTTTACCTGCTGTCTTCTAGATGGTTGTATAGGTTATGTGCTAACAGGTGGAAGGTTCTGAATCCTTCTCGATCTACGGAGTTGTTGATTCTCCGTGATTATAAATATAAAATAACAAACTAGAACCTAGTGGCCACTATGACTAGGGGGAAAACAGCACACCAACTAAAAAAAATTTCTAAGTATACAAACCAGTCAAACAAAGGTGCCTTCCGGAGAAGAGTATGGGATGATTAGGGCCCAGAACAGATCAACGAAGGAAGAAAGACAGTTACCCGGGGTCCACAATATAATGACTAAGGGTGCAAGCGCTGGAATCACCCAACCGCCCTCCCAAAGACCTCCACGGGGTTTCCTCCCATGTCTGTCTTAGGTACAGCAGATATACCCTCTGCTATCACCTATGTAAGAACCTAGAAGTCTGATACTATGGATACCACAACACCGAAAATTCCTGGGGGAACAGTCACCGGTCGAATCAGAAAGCATGGGCAGGGTAGCTAAGCCCGAAACTCGAAAGAGTCCCCAATACGCAATCCGATCCTGGAGTATGCTCGAACAGTAAGTAGGAGGAGTATTCCCACAAACTGATCTCGCAATGACCTACTGCATATGCTCCCGGGAAAATTTTGAGTGAGGTGGGTTTACCTATGATAGTCTCACTACGATTGTTGCGCAATGTGTGATCTTGGGTGGTTTAAGGTGATTTAAACCCAATACCCTAACCAAAACTAGTTGGTGTAGTGTACCCTAACAAGAAAAAGTTTCTAGTTCATTTTATTAGCAAATTTTAGGGCTTTTATTACGCAAAAGGGATAGTGAGTGTGTGAGCGTGGTTATAACAAGAAAACAAAAGTGAAAATATACTCAAATCTTCCTACAACAAAACTTTTTTTTATTTTTTCATCTACTTCTTTTTCAAAACTGAAAATCTAAGCAAACTTACTTAAAAAAAAAAAATTGTTTTCTTTTTAAAATTATACAAAATATGTTAAGTTATTTTGCCATGACAAAGACAAGTTCTATTTTAACTTAAAGTACCAATTTTTTTTTTTGCTTTTTCAATAACCGAAAAAGAACTATGCAAAAAAATGGAAAGCCAAATAAAACTTTATATGCAAAATGTGTAGGTATGGCTAAAAGTTCGTAGGCCTACAGCTGTCGAAACCCTAGATCGAGAAAGACTTGATCTACAGGTTTTTTACTAAGAAAAAGCCTATAAACTTGGACATCTAGTGGGAGAAAACAAAGGAGAGAAACACCAAAGGACTGACCTAAAGTGTCTAACCCTAGCAAGACCAGAAAGCCAAGTACAAGTAGACAAGTGAGCTGCCTTACTAACACAAAGAAACTGAGAGGTGCAACTAGCCTACAGATGTTTAAAAAGCACTTGTAACCAACAGAAGACTATGAGTCCAGGAAGAATGAAACTTGACCAAAAAGAAGACACCCTAGAAGCTCTACCAAAGACCAAACCCTAAACAAAGGATGGGGGTAGTAGAGAGCAGACAACTTCACCACAAACAACAGACACAGGAGTGTGCAGGTTTGTAAACGGGCAACAAGCAGTCAGGGTCTGAAAAAAGTGAAAGTGTTCGTCACCAAACACCACCAAGTCTTCCAAAAAGTCAATAAAAAGTCCCAAAAAATTACAAAGGTCAACAAGCGGTTTAAAGAATGGAGAAAACTTTAAGGAGAGGTTCTATGACTTGAACAACAATTAAAAAAACCTTATGCAATCATCAAAGAGATCCTACAGCACAGTCAGGAAATCACCACAGGGCTAAAACACAAGCAAACCAAAAATTGACTGCTTCAGGAAATGTACTCTACTGTGTAGTAGAGCAACTCACGCCCATGCCAAAACGGGCACTACTGTATATACAGAACAGTAGCGTATGGGCGCTACTGTACATATATCAGAGTAGCGCTCATATTTCAAAGGCTTGAAAACTGACTTTGGAAGGTATAAAAACTGATGAAAGCAGGCAAGACAAAGACAAGGGATACCTAGAAAGGTTCTTGACACATCAAAGAAATCAAAATAAACTGAGAAGACACACCAGAAAAAGGTTTTCCTAAAGCCAAAAACTCTATATCCCCAGTGGAGTCGCCAGTCTGTTGGCGGATATTTCTACCCTATAGCCAGGAAACTAAAGCTATCAACTTGGTTGGGGTGACAGTTAAGTGCATTAATGCTATTACAGAGGCATTTACAAAAGAAATAGATTGTAGATTTAGGGAACACACCTTTTAACCGGAGTCTGATCCTAGCCTTGACTCGATCCTGTGTCCAGCTTCCAAATCTACTTTTCCTTCAGCAAACCTGTAACAACAATACCTTCCTTAAACATTTTGGGCAACATATAAAGCTTGAAATAAACAAAAATTATGTTTAATATTCAGCATTGACCAAAATAAATCCAACTTAAAATGACATTTCATAACACTTTCAGATTGGAACAAGGAAACACTTCAACCTTTATTTGTCAAAATTAGAATGAAGTACAAGTATACCTAATAATGAAGCAGGCTCCTGCAACTAGATTCTGGGTTCTGGCTCTGCTCTGGCTTGAATGTCTTCTGCACAACTTCTCCAATGTCCTAAAGTTTCTCCATTAACTCATCCTTTAACTTTTCTAGCAATAATTTGTAACCTTGCTCCTTTAACCTTCTTGGTATTTATAGGTTCAAAGAAGCAGTTCAGGTCGAGATGTAGTTATGGAGGAAGTTGGGGGAGTTAAGAAACTGCCATCAACTAATCCTCCTCGATGAATTAATATATTTTTTAATCATCTTTTAAGATGTACGCGACTCTTCTTCAGTGGAGTAGCGTATAGGGCACTACCCTAGTATTTAACAACTAGCGCTCAATTGATTTTAAATGTCGGGCGCTACTTTGATACACTGGAGTAGCGTATACTTGGATATGGGCGCCACTATTATACAGTAGAGTAGCGTATGGGCGCTAGTCTCTTTAAGTAGAGTAGCGCTCATATCTTAAAATGATATTTTTTGTGGTTTTCCAGTATTTTCAGGAAATGGAATGAGTTATCATATCATCCAAGGTCAACATGCTCCTCCATCCAAGTTGTCCTTTTGTGTGATCAGCAACTCCGGGTGATCACGGACGGAGAGGTGCAAGTTTGACCTATAACACCCGATGTAGAAGAAGTACCAAGTTTGCAGGAAAGGGACCCCGTAATGTCTGATGCTGTGATGAATATCGAACAAATGTCAGGCACTAGAGAAGTGGGATGGAAGAGAGAGTTGGAGGAAATTCAGGATATGGACAATGAAATGGGGAGTGAAGACAAACGACCCAGGATGATAACGTTAGTTGAGGTGTTTGGTGAAAGTACCTAGGTCGAGTCATTGATTTCCTTCGATGAAGAAGAATTGGTTGGTGGGACACCTCAGGAAGATTTGACCATTTGGATACATAATGAGAAAGCAGATAATGAGGGGTCCCCAACCCCTGAAGTTCAAATAAGAGAATTCAAGTTTCAAGATGTTAAAGAAGGTGAAGGCAGTGGTAGATTCTGGTCTAAAGATGATCGGTGCGAGCAATATAAACAAACTAGGCAAGCCTCATCCTAGAATTTTTTTGACCTAATGCCGAGAGCCAGCAATTTGTCCAAAACTAAGACTTCCTTAATAGGCAGCAGAGATGAGAAAGATAACACTTTAAATATGGCCATATCAACAGATGCCAAAGTAACAGAAATGAAGCTCAGATGGGATGCGATACTAGTACCTGACAAGATCCATTTTCATCAGCAGATTGGTGATCTTATCCATGTTGATCTTGCGAAAGCAGCAGTGAGAGGGGATAAGATGGAATTTACTGTAGGGAAATTAGCGAATCAGCTAAAACAAGAAAAGAGTGAAAACCCGGCCCTTCAGCAACTTGTAAAAAGATTAGAAACTGAACTTGTTGGAATTGATGGGGGAGGAAAAGCCATGAAGTAGCTACTAGCTAATAAAGAAAATCTAATTTAAAACCTGTAGAAAAAGGCCAAGGTCCCTAACATCCAGCTAATCCAGGCCCTCGAGGAAACCCGATTTGAAATACAAAGGGAGGATTTATCTAAGGAATTGGATGATTGCAAAGCGAAAATACTGAAGCTTGCTGGAGAAAAAGATAAATGAAAACAGGAGAAAAATAGCCTAGAAAAGAAACTTGGAGATCTAAGGAGTAACTTGGCCAATATGGACATGCGGCCTACAAATGTGAATCAAGGTGGTGATGAAGAGAGTACCAATGATCTGGCACAGGCTATGTCACATGTCAGCCTGAAAGACAATGAGATCAGGGAGCTAAGAGAAAGAGTGTGGAAACTAGAAGAAGAGAATAAGAAGTAGGAGGAGGAGATAAACAACCTCCGAGAAAAGCAGAAAGAACCGATATAACAGAATAAAAAACTCACTCACCAAGTTGCAGCACAAGCTGCTATGAAAGGGTGTAGAAATTTAGTGTGGGATAAGATATATAAAGAGGATGAAAGTTTTTGGCCCTACTTGGAGTTCATAAGAGTCAAGGAGAAGACAATCAGTGATGCTTTGTCAGGATGTGTAGCTGCGAGAGAAACTTTGGCCGGAAAACCCAATGAAACAACATTAAGTGCTTTGGACTTTTTGAATAACTTGTCAAAAGAAGAAAGGATCATATTAAACATTGGGAACCGGATCGTGACAATCACTCCAGCTCGAAGAGTTTTGGGAAAGCATGCTCAGGTGGAAAGCGTGGAGGCCAAAGCAAAAGATATGAGAAGGTAGGTAGCGGAATTCAGAAGTTCATTTGGTAAGTTAAATGAAATAGGACTGCCTTCTTTTTGGGATGATAATCTAGACCTAATCTCTAAAAACGCCTACAAAAAGAAGATCTCGGCTATAAGAATGGATCATTCAAAGTTCAAACATATGGAACAACTACTCATAGGTAAAAATTTAATGGAAAAGATCCAAGATGACTTTGAAGTCCTGAACAGATTGATTACCATCGATGAAAGGCTTCCGCCAGGCTGCTATTCTAACCACATTGAAATCCGGGTGATGGTGAAAGAGATGACAGATTATGACCTCCCTTCAGCTGAACACTGGGCTACTGTAGACGCATATGCAAATATGAGATACACTCTCCGTCGGCTGCAGTAACTGTCTAAGTTTTTATGAGTTGTCAAATATTGTTTGAAAGATCCAAAAACACAGAAGACATTTTCAATTTTTGATATGATTTGTAATATTTTTTGAGGCGGCTAAATGGATAGCCAGCTGGAACTTTTATCTTTACTATGTTTGTTTTTAATGTAAGGTTAATCTCATTCAGCGATAATATCGGCAGTTGTAAGAAATAGTTAGGCCAGCTCTACCTGTTTTTGTTTCAAAGCAGTTATGACAAACAGACTTTGATGAGGTGTCATTCTGTTGTAAAACATTTTTGGTTTAGAGGAGTCGAGCCTAGAGCTCAAAGAGATCTATAAATATGTTTGTAATGGGAGGCACAAGGGTTGAAAATCTTATTTGAAAGCTTTTGGTATTTTGAGGATTAGTCTATAAGACATTTTTGAGCTGTTTTAATAAAGTTTGCAGAGCTGAAGCCTGCATTTCGATAGGGATTCCTATGTAATTGGTCTGGTAGTCTGTATTTTCTCTCTTCCCATGTGAAATTGTGTTTTCTCTCTTTGTTATCCCATTTTGTGTCATTTATTTCATGTTTGGATCAGTGTAATGATTAAGTGGAATTCATAGAAGTTATGCTCTGCTTAGTCTTTTTCAAGCATTTCACCAACATATTCTACTAAATTTTATGTAGGATTCATCTTGGTATGCCTTTTATTCATGGACTGTTTCTTTTCTCTTTTGTTCCACAAATTAAATCTCTTTGACTACTAGCTACTTGCTACCTTTCCCTTGTGGATGCATCTGCAGAATCTTTGTGAATGATGTTTCAGAGCCTGTTAAAGGCGACTCCATTGTCCAAATGAAGTTTCATATGTTTTCAACCAAACAACACTTGAATCATTTTTATTCCAAACAAAAAACTGATCTTCTGTATAATTGTTGTAATTGAATATCTTGGTCGTGAATGCTGGTGTTTCTTTTTCATTATTGACAATCTTGATTATTCCAGTCTTTTCATGAGATTTTAGAGAGAGCCCTCTCTATCTGTGTTGGGTCAGTAGCATAGGCCAAACATTGGTTAGTAGTTACCCTGAGTTACCCTCTTTCATCCTTGGGGGTCAATTTCGGTGTTAACACCTTCATCAAGAGACAATTGAAGTTCCTCTTCCACCACATCAAGTGTTTGGATCTCTAAATGATCTTCAATATTTTCAATAGAATCTTCTTCATGCTCATGTGATGTATCTTCATCTTTTTCAGAGTCACATGGGATTGACTTTCAATCCTCTTCATGTACTACTTCTTCTACTTCACCTATTTCAGAACCAGGTGGTTCATGGGCCTCCTCCTTTTTCTCCTTCAAGCAAACTAATGCATTTTTCCCCTTGGTTTTCTTCAAATCAATAATTTTTCTCTCAAGTTCGATAGCCAACAATTCGAATCCTTCCTTAATTTTCTTGGTCATATCTTCAACAATTATTGTCATGATTTTTATAGGCTCCTCACCATCATATGAGGTTCCCTTTTCATCGCTAGTCATAGTGTCCTCAAAAACTTTGCTCTTCTTCTCCTACTATTTTCCCTCTTCAACAAAAGCACTTTTGGTTTCAATATCTAATGGTGGAACCTGACTTCTTTTCATCATGAATATCAGACCACATCAAGTGCCAAAATCATGCTCTGATACCACTGTAATATCCCTTTTTAATAATTTTATTAAAATGACCAATTTTCCACCTTTTCCCCTTATTTGACCTTTGACTAGTTTTTGGCTCTAGGTCTCCAAATTGCTCCAAATGCTCCCGAATATTCTGAGAAGGTGTATGGATTATGTTAGAACATAAATATGTGTTTCAAGGATTTTTTTTAACCTTCCAATACTTCTTCAAATCCACTTTCAATTCCGACCAATGTAGGGAACTTTACTAGCAATTTCCCTTTGACTAGTATTGGTCTCTAGGTGTCCAATTGGATCCAAATGCTACCAAATATTCAGTGAAGGTGTATGAATGATATTTGTACTTGATTATGATTTTTAGGGATGATTTATGACCATCAAAATACTTCTGCAAACTTGTTTAATATTCTGGACAAAGTATGGAATATAACTAGCAATTTGAGGTTCAAATTCCCCCAGGGTAAGTTCTGAAAATGGCTCTCCAAATACCTCGAAACCCACTCAAAATTATGAATAGATGTAGGGTGTGTCTAAAGAAGATTATTTATGTTTCATGTGCACAATTAATTAGTTATTAATTCTGTTCTAGCCTTCTCCCAAACAACAAAAAAAATCACTAATCCGACTCTTGGGGAAATGGCACCAAATCTCTTCCAAATGCAAATAAGCTGAGCAAGGTGGCTTCAAATGCTTAAGTGATGAACACGACACTTTTAAAAATCATCAATGGAATTCCATACATCATAAATATATCATATCAACATTCTTCCATTCGAAATCATCATCGATACATTGGCATACATCAAGGTAGTGGGGAAATGACACTGTTCTTTCATTAGAAATGAGATTTATACATTTCTACTTGGAATTTCGACTTGAAACTTTATGGATATGAATAAAAGAGTATTAAATTCATATTACAAAATAAATTGGGCATGATAATCTCCCCCAAAGATTACAATATCTCACCAAAAACACTCTCCCTCAAGGATCAAGAATATGCCATCAAAACTAGAAATGGTTGAGAGAATGTGCTGCAATAGAAGAAACCATGAGCTTCCATGTAGCTTACAACTGCAAATAAATACTCCATTAAATCTCCAAATGAAATTTCTAAATGGCCTTTCCAATTACCAACTTGGATGGGAATCTTTCACCCTCGAATTTGGCTAAGGCAAGAAACTAGTCATCAACTAGCTCTCCCTCTACACAAATGCAATTGCAAATTATACAAATGATCAAAAGCTGGTTTCATTATTTTTTCTTGACATTTATAAAGTTCGAATGTCCTCCATGGGTCAAATTCCTTCCAAGAGACTCATGCGAACTCAAGTTGGGAAGAGATTCCAAAGAACACCGCTTGTACAACAATTCCTAGTCTCCCACTTCCACCAAATCACATGTGGAAGCATCTTAGATACCCTAAAACCCTTAAGCACCCTCTTGGATTCTATGTTTATCCATGACATGTCATAAATGTCATATGTCTGCCTTTAGGTCTGATTTTTTTCATAGGTGTCATAGCATCTTCATCATTGTGGTCATACAGCTAGGGAATCTATCCCAAGTGTCTCACTAGCTCCAAATTGTCTCTTCCTCTTCCATGGTAGTTACTCTTCCTCTATATTTAGACCTCATTGACTCATGCAAAGTATTATTTACCTTATAACTCATCCCAAGAACATTAGGCTTCCCATGGATTCGAAATTGCAAGAAGAGGATGCCATGTGGCACATAAATTCTAGCTTGTGTATATCCCACTTCCTCCATGTGTCTTCATGATCAAATGCGAATTTGAATTTCACTTGTATATATTTATTTATCTCCTTTATTAAATATTTATTCCATACTAATGTTCCCACATCATTTATTATCCCCATTATTCCAAATCCCGAAGCTTCCACCCCAAACCTAGGAAACTAGTAATTTTCCTCCTTGGCAATTATTTGAACTTTAGCATCAATTTGACAAACTCTAATGAATAGGGCCAATTTTCTTAGGCCATTGTGACCTAATGCCAAATTTGGGACATGGCACAACCACACTAGAGCAAGATCTATCAATAACTGATATTGTTCTGTCTAGTACTCTAAGTCCTCAAACTAGAAGACAACCTAGAGGGTTTACTAGAACAGATACTATACATAGTTTCCTTAATCTTGGAGGCTTTGTTCAACTACCTTATCCTCCAGATTCTCCACTTGATACTCCTAGACCTTTTGATCAAGATAGTTCGTCAGATTTAGAAGAAAATCCTATGGCAGGAAACCAACCTGGAGGAGGAGGTAATCCTCCTAATCCACCGACCCCATTGCTAAGGACAACTACTGTAGCTATACCTAGTGCTAAGCATCCATTACTGAAACATTCAAATACATTTCTTCCAAAATTCAATCCAGATACTAAAGAACCAGTTGAGGTACATGTAGATAAATTCATTTTAGTTGTTCAAACAATGAATGTTCAACATGAGGATGTAGCATGTCATTTATTTCCATTAACCTTTGAAGGGAGAGCCTCAACGTGGTATTTCTTGTTAGTCCAAGGTTCAATTACCAATTGGGAATATTTCAACAAAGCCTTTCTAGACAAGTTTGGAGAAGACAAAACACCTGTTGCTTTAGCCCTTGAACTATCTCGAATCAAAATGGAAACTAAAGAAAGAGTCAAATATTTTAATCAGATATTAGTTACATTGAAGAACAAAATTCCTATTCCTTTGCAACCTCCCAAAGATATTATAATAGAAAACTTTGCTTCAGCTTTGCCAAAATACGTAGGGATGTGGGTTAAACAAGTTGGTAAGACAACACTTGTCGAAACCTTTGAAGAGGCTATTAAGGTTGAAAAAGACTCTATATCTTATGAACCTGAAAGGAGCGGGAAAGTTGATACCTTTCCTCATAAGAAAATTGAACGATCTAGTGTGGATAAAGATAATGCATACGACGTTGAACAACAAGAAAAATGCAATCTGAGCATTGACCAACGAAGTAGTAGGGTTGAAGAAAACAAATTCTGAAATTTCTTCTTCAAGAGGATACTTTAGAAACCAATTTAGGCCAAATCCTGCTGCAAATAATAAATCAAGTTTACCTCTTAATGTAGCAATTCAAGAGGAAATTTTTAACACTATTCAAGCAGTTATGTCTTTATCTGAATCATATTCAAATTGGGAAACTGTAGATCATGAAGAGGAAGAACAATCTGAAAATGAGGAAGAGTTACAAGAGCCTCAACAGTTGAATGGTCATTTTTGGGATAGTTTGGTAAAAGATTATGAAAGTAAAAATCCTCCTTCAGGACAGCATGCATATAACACAAGAAGAAGACCATCTACAAATACTCCTGGAGCTTCAACAATTTCCACTCCGAGTAAGGATAGCAATAATTCTCAACCTGTCAAACAAACTCAATCTACTAAGAATTATCAATCTATACAGAACTCTCCAAATCTAGATCTGCAGTATGACATAATAGAATATTTGAAAAAACTGCCTATGAACATTAGCATGTATGATTTTCTTCAAATTTATCCCATGCCTAATGGTCCAATCATAACTCTTGCTTTGAGATCAACAGCCCCTAATGTTCAGCAAAATGTAGTTGCTAATAGTTCAAACACTGAAACAGTCTTTAATGACAAAGGTAAATCAGCAGCTGACAAATCTTCATTAATAGGGAAGAACTCAAAATCTACAACTCCTCCATTTATCCTTACCTTCGAAATTTTTAACAGAAATGTCCATAATTGTATGGCCAATTTTGAAGCATCTTCAAACGTCATGCCTTTGTCTATTTGCCGAAGGCTGAATGCAAAGTATGTTCCATCAGAGTCACAAATTACTCAACTTGATAGAACAAATGTAAGGGTTTTAGGAGAGATAAAGGATGTTTTAATTAGGATTTCTTGCAATCCTTCAATTTTTCAAATCATTGATATTGTGGTTGCAGACATCCCTGATGCATATGCGTTGTTTTTTAGTAGAGACTTGTCACCAAAATTGAATGGATTTTTCACCACTGATTGGTCAACTCTGTGGTTGCCTAAAAATGGAAAGGAAAACCAAATCAAGATAGGCAGGGAGAGGTATTTGAAACACACAATAACTTAGATGCATGACCCAAATGAACCAATTTTTTTTTTAGATTCTATAATGGGAAATTACATGTTTGAACTTAGTTTTGGAAATTTCAAATCTGAAAATTCTCCCTTTTCTGATAAAAAACAGCAATCTCAAATTCTGAATGTTACTACTATTCAGCGAGAATCTTCATCAAAGGATATTGTAAATAATATAGATAAATATGATTATGTACATATTGTTGAAAGCAAGGTAGTTGCAAATAGTTCTACTTGGACATTGTACTTTGATGGGTCAAAATCATAGGAAGGAGCAGGTGCTAGTTAATTGCTAATTGACCCTAAAGGAAACAAAACTTGTATAGCATGTAGGCTTGAATTTGATTGTACAAATAATATTGTAGAATTTGAGGCACTAATTCAGGGATTGAATAAAGCGATTGATTTCGACATCAAAGTGCTGGCCGCATATGGTGATTCTGAAATCATTGTCAGACATGTAAGAAATTCAATACACTGCATTTCTGAGCATTTGCAAAATTATCAACGGGAGGTATGGAATCTCATTTCTTATTTTGATGCATTCAACATTAATTCCATTCCTAGGTATCAGAACCAAGAAGCTGATTTATTAGCAAATGTTGCGTCAAGATTAATTCCATTGGAAAAATTTGCATCTGATTTCTTTTCAGTGGAATTGATTTTTAGGCCTTCTATACCAGATAATATTATTAACTGGCGCATTTTTTATGATGATATGCAGATTCTTAATTTTATTACAAATGAGGATACTTTCAAAGATTCAGACATTCACGAGATTACCCATGATGAAAATCTACGGGACTTTACGGTAATACATGATTTTTGTTCAATTGAAAAGGCTATGGAGAAGGTAAAACCAATTCCTAACTCAGTTTTAAGATTGGAGAAGTTTTACGATTTGCATGATAAGTTTAAAATTGTTTCTAATTGTAAAACGAATAGTTCACAGCTGAAATATGAAACTGTAAATCTTGGGACAGAACCTGATCCACAAATTCTAAACTTAGGGATAGATTGCACCCCATCTAAAAAATCAACATTTATCAAATTAATTAAAGAATTTAAAGATGTGTTTGCGTGGACGTATGATTATTTGAAGACGTTTAATCCACAAATCATGCAACACATTATTCCAATGAAACAAGCATCTAAACCTTTCCAATATGTCATCGATAGTGAGCTCAAGAATCTACCCTTGGATATTGAAGACTCCCTGATTGGTATCCTAGTAAAGCACCCTATTTTTGAGCAATTGTCTTTGTGCCCGCATATTAACGGTTCGGTAGAATTTCAATAACCCACATATTCTCAACGCATGAAGGGTGAGTGGATCACCCATGGATTTCTGATCCATATCTTCATGCTCTCTTTTACGCCAAACTAAAACCATCCTGCAATTGTTAAACCATATCATTGGTTAGTTTTTGTTTTTTCCATTTTGCATTGCGGTGTGCAGGACTATCCCTATTAGACAGTGGTGCACAACCCGCGAGTCTCTATGAGATAAACCAATGCATTTTCCTTGTATGTGCTAGTTTTCAGCAGAGGAACCCATGCATATGCAGAGTCAAAATTAAAAGTTCAATAAAAAATTAAATTAACCATTAAAAACCTAAAACTTTGTATTGAAATGGAAGTAAGGAAGGATATTACTTACTTGAAAGAGACAAAAGACGATTTGGTATCCCACAATGATCGTACTAAGCAATGGAAGTAGAGGTTGGTTCTCCAATATTTTCCCCACCAGTTGGAAATGGTGAGTTTTTTATTTGTTTTGAAACTATTTATAGAACAGTAAATTTAAATTTTTACCCACTTTTTCATTTTTTGATATAGTTTCAAAATTATTTTAACATTTTAATTAATTCACTAATACATTTTTGAGTTTTGGTGATTAGGTAAAGTGTGAATGTCAGGATTTCACTATTTTTCATGAAGGTGATCTATCAAGGTTTGTTTTCCTTGTTGACATGTCAAAGTTAGGTACAGTATTTTCCTATTACCTTATGTCATTTAGGAGATTTTTCTTGATAATGTGATATATCACTAATCTGGTTGTCGAGAGTTTGTATCACCTGATAGGCCATGGAACTTGGGTCCCTGAAGCTTATAAAGTATTTTTAAATCCTTTGTTAGACTTTTTCAAAATAAACAAGGTCCTCGAGTATAGTTGTGTTTTCAGACTCGTTAACAGATTTGAACTGACATCCACTTAGGTATAAGTTTACCCCTTTTACGAACCTTTGTGGATCATTTATGAAAAAGGTATACTCTAGTCATATGTGTTTAAAAGAGTTCTTCTCTCATGGTTTTATACTTTTTTGGGTGAGGAGACTAACTTTACGAAAAAGGACCTTTGGCAGTATTCTTTAGAGTTTTCACACTCTCGAAATATGAAAACACCAACAAGCATTCACCTACTCAGGCTCGATGTGAAATCCAGGAGCGGGTATATAGATTTATTATTTAAGTTTTTCAAACTCTTCAAACAAGGAAACATTGGTGAGCAAATACCAACTCGGGCTCGATACTAAAATCCACGAGTAGGTCTATGGAATTATTGTTTAAGTTTTTTAGTCTCCCCAAAAAATAAAACACCGAAGAGAATAAACTGATCCAGGCTCGATATTAAAATCCATGCATCAGTGTTACAGAGTATTTGTCTATCTCTTATTCAAACTCTATAAAAAATGAAGAAGGTCCTGAGTCTTCCTTTCATGGGCTCATTAAACTTTTTACATTGTTGGACTTATATCAAGCAATCTTCTCCCTCTTTCTTCGAACTTGCTTCAAAAATGAAGAGAGACTATTGAGTTTTCTTTCTTGGACTCATTAAAACAACAAGAAGGATGTTCTTTGATAAAAAGAGAAAAGGGAAGGGAAGTATATCAAACATATTTTCAGTTTAAAGGCAACAAGTCAGTCATGTCCTTGAATAGAGCACCTATTGAGTCTATCATTCAGTTGGGTTTTAGTTTTTGACCATAGGATGAACATGATCTTAGATTTTGTACTCCTCTGATTGGTTACTCTTCCAATCATATGGAGAATATGCTAATGTCTCCTACATTGCAGGTTTATATCATGTTCCTGTCATGTTAAAAGTTTCATAAGTCACTCTTGTGTAGTGCTCATTGTTCAAGGATATAGCCTGTGTCGGCCATTCTGCAGTTACCTTGACTTCAAGTGTCGGTCATCTCTGGTGTCAGTTTGTTTAATCTTATATCAGTCCTACTCCAAACCAACTCAATCTTGGGATTGTTCCTCATGTTGGATGATGGAGGATACATTAAGGCCTCCCTTCAAACAGACTTCTTCCCATCGACCTCAGCTCATCATGCTATGGGAATGAAGTTTATAATTTCAGATAGTACCTTGGGAATTGCAGTCATTAGTGGCAATTACCCTCACTATTGGATAGTGGGAATACATCAATGTATCCTATTCGGTGGATTATTCAAGTGTTCAACTTCAAATCCATTTATTCACACTTGCTAGAATGTACTAGGTACCTTGGGCTCCATTTACATTATTGGTGGATGCCCTTGCGTTTGTTAATGGTATACATCAATGAACAGTAATCAAATGGTACCCCCCATGTTCGACTTCAGCTCATTCATTCACATGGTTAGGGTTCGTACCTTGGGATGTTTTGGATCAAGACCTTGGGGCAACAATAGCATCACTACATTTATGTTATTACCCAAGTTGCGCAAGACTGAGCCATACTCATTTTTTTTGCTCTTAATGAGACATAGATCCAGCTTGTTGTTATGGCTATGATCTCCTATTTTGACATGGATCCACTTTTGTATTTCAGTGGCCATGTTATATACATCTCCCAGTTATGTATTGGATATTATGTTCTATCATACTGAACATCTACTTGATGTCAAGATTGTAATTACTCGTTGACCTTGGTTGTTGTTTTCAGGTAGTTTTGTGATTTTGTTTTGTGGTTTCCTTGTTCCTCCTCTGAATTGGATTGACATGTATTTCGACCATCGTTTCCCTTTGACATCACACATTAGGGGGAATCTATTATAGGTTAAATCAACACTTCTCCGTCCATGATCACATTGCTCTGTCGGTCACACAAAAGGACACTATGGATGTAAGAGATAGATTAACCTTAGATGATTTGATACTGAGATCCCACATCTTCAGCTGAAAACTATATTTTTTTTGCATATTTCATTGCAAATCCATGACTCTTATATCTGGACTCTAGCGCATCATGTGCGGGTCCCAATATTGATAACCCACGCACATCTCCTAAAAGTTGTATGTGTGAGTTGCTAAGAGCACTAGCTGCACACCCTGCACTAGTTCCTAGTGTTATACTCGCGGGTATGTTAAGATGAAATGGAAAAATATATTAAGAATACGATTGGGATTGGTTGAGTTTTGTATTATAACTCCCCCAACTTTCAAATCCAACTGCCTCACGAATATAACTTCCTTCCTTGGCCATAAATACAAGGGGAATCCATGAGGAAGGGGCCAATTTAAGGAGAAAGCTATTGCTATGCTGAAGGAATTTCTATTCAACAGAGGAGCAGGATCCCAAAACTTGGTTGCAGAAGTGCTTGGAACAAGATCACGTATATCAATTGTATTTTGTTGCATTTCTTTGACAATAAAGATCGAGATATTCTTCCCGTCCCAATTAAATGTCAATTTTAATGGATGTTTGATTATAATTAATTTTATATTGTCTTGTCAATATCATTATCTATTTATATTCAAATCGTTTTGAGGAATTTTGATTGGTTTTGTAGGTGTGTTGTTGTTGAGATCGAGAGAAAGCTAGGACCAACCTCCATAAATAAGGTACTCTTAAGAAATATTATTAAAAATAATATTCATATGACGTGTTTATCTCGCAACTGCTTAGGGAGGAAAGTATCTTGCAGTTATCATGAAAGCAAATTTAAGGAGGCAAGTATATTGCATTTATCTTCCTTCAGTTTGTTTTTTCCATTAAATTTCTTTAAAATTAGGTATATTAGTATTAAGAAGTATTATTAATAATAATATTAAGAAGATTGATCTATCGAGCAACTACATAGGGAGGAAAGTATCTTACAACTATCTTGAAAGAAAATTTAGGGAGGCAAGTATCTTGGAACTATCTTAAAAGCAAATTTAGGGAGGAAAATATCTTGCAATTCTCTTGTTTCAGTTTGTTTTTTCCATTAAATTTGTTTAAAATTAGGTATATTAGTATTAATAAATATTAATAATATTATTATTAAGAAATATTACTACCATTGATATTAAGAAATATTATTATCATTGGTATTAAGAAATATTATTAAAGTTATTATTAGTAGTAAGAATATTATTAGTATTAAGATATACTATTTTTTTCGTAAGTAAGATTTCAAATTAATTATTGATAAAAAAAATAGATGTACATGGAGTATCAAACTGATCATCACTATTTTCTTTGCAATGCCACTCTAATCTACTGCATCTACTTACTAGGATTTTAACTGAAAGGATCAGAAAGAGCCCCTCCTATGATGGGGAAAACAGAGCGAATATCATAAGTATCTCAGTCATCTCAAGAATAACCCCTCCCCGGTAGAGGAAAATAGGGCCGATCAACAAAATTGAAAGTGTTACACATGACTGACTTGCTAGATACTAACATAGACCTTAAAACATCGATATCAACATAACTTTGAAATGGAAAAAATAAATAATTGTCTGTGAGCCAGATGATAGCTTGGAATGCATGTACCTAGGCTCGTTATTGATGTATATGTAACTTCGGAATGTATTTCACCCATGTATTTCATCTATGTATATTGTACTCCTATAGAAATGCTATTATTCCTCTATACGGAAGTGTCGTCATTTGTATTGACAAGTGTCGCAAGTGTCGTAACTTGCCGATGGGTTATTAGACCACCATGTGTGGGGTCGGCCCTGATTAAGTTAACATTGGGTTATTGTACTAAGCTAGACAAGTCGGCCCCATAAGTTTATTGGGCAGTCAGGACAAGTATAAATAGAGATCTCCCGATCTTTATTTGAATCACTTCACAACTAACTCTTCCATCACTCGGAAAGTGGCGCACATGTGAGGAGGAGGATCAGTTGCTAGGAGGAGTCTATCTATGTGTACTTTGGTTGTACTTTGGTTGTACTTTGGTTGTACTATTGCTCTATCTATCTCTGAGGAAGTTGTGGTGTTTTTCACCTTAGGGTTTTCCCCACGGAAACTCTGTGTGTCTATTGTCTCTTATGTTTGCATCTTATGATGATTGATATGCATTGATATACTGTACATGTTATTCTTTCAGTAAAGATCCTAGAGTATATTGAATTAATTCTCAAAAATTAACATGGTATTAGAGATAACCTGAGAAGAAGACATTGTGCAGTGATGGAAACAAGGGTTTCTTGTTTATTGGGTTTCTCTCCACATATTTTGGAAAAGTAATATGATAGATTGACTCTCCTCAGCAAGGTGAATCTATATGTCCAATCAGAATTCAATTCTGAGCACTTTCAATTTTGGCCCTAAAAATTAGGGTTTCCTAAAAAAATAGGAATTTCTGACATCTGAAGACACAAATGAAAGCGCCTTGGAAAAATAGAAGTTTAGAGATTTGGATCGAGATTTTTGGTTGGGTAAAACTATGGGAAACTCAAACCCTAATTCAGGGTCCTCCTTAGTGAATCCGAAAAAACTAAAAGGCATTTATGAAGGGTGAAGCTTTGCAGAACTCAAATTCTGAGTATACCAGGTTGATCAGCTCATCAAGGCTCATCTTTCTATCCTTTCAGAAAGTTGAAATTCACATTTTGAATTTTTAGGGTTTCTCTGACAAACCCTAATCCGGGACCAGATCGAGTTTTCAGCAAATCAAGTGGTAAAACCTAAATCTTTTATATTTCCATTTGAAGTACTCTTTAAATATGTCTCACCACACCAAGCTTGAGGATAAGCTTGAAGGGGCTGATAAATTCTGACCCTAGAAGTATAGGATTGGGTTAATCCTGGAAGAAAATGAATTGGATACATATATCAGTTCTGAAGTCCCCATCCTGGAGGATGAACAAGCTAAAGCTTTGCATAAGAAGAACTTGGTCAAGGAAAAGAGAATCATTGTTGATTCTATAAAAGACCATCTCATACCACGTGTGTCATCTTTGAAGACACCGAAGGAGATGTTTGATGCTTTGACCAACCTATTTGAAGGGAAGAACATAAATCGAAAGATGACTTTGCGGAACCAATTGAAAGGGGTCAAGCTGTTGAATGGAGAGACCATTCAATCGTATTTATCCAAGGTCTCTCAGATCAAGGAACAACTTGAAGCAGTCGATGAAGTAGTAGATAATGGTGAAGTGGTTATAACCACTCTGAATGGCCTACCTAGGTCATGGCATTCCTTTACGCAAGGAATCTGTGCAAGAATGAAATTGATCTCCTTCGGTAGACTGTGGGAGGAATGTTCTCAAGAAGAAGCTAGGTTGGTGGCCTGAGAAGAAAAGATGGGAAATGAAGATCAGTCCATCACAGCACACACCAAGAAAAGAAGGTCAAAGAGGGAGCATTCTCATGCCAAGAAATCTTCACACCACCATCAACATAAAGATAAGAGAGATATCAGATGCTTCGCATGTAATGAGAAGGGTCATTTTGCTTTAGAATGTCCTAAGAACAAAAGGAACAACAACAACAATTTCAACAAGAAGAAGAAGGGTAGCAAGAAGAGATATCATGCTCATGCTGCTAAAGATGATGAACCACCCAAGAAGAAGGCTAGAGCAGAAAGTGATGATGATGACTCATCAAGCGAAGAAGAGTATGTTCTAATCTATGCTCTCACAAGTACTATCTCTCATGGTTGTAATGATTGGCTTATTGACAGTGGGGCTTCAAAGCACATAACTATGTTTAAAGAATCCTTTGCTAATCTATCTGAACATGAGTCACCCCATAAGGTGAAACTTGGGGATGACTACCAATACCCTATCAAAGGAAGTGGTGAGGCCTCCTACAGTCTAGACTCTAGAAAGCCTTTGATGATGAAAGAAGTTCTATATGCACCTGGGCTCAAGAAGAACCTACTCTCCGTATCTACTTTAGATCCAAAAGGAATGAGGGTTGCATTTGTAGATGGCCAAGTTCTAATGTGGCCAAAAGGTAAAACTATTTATGATGCAGTAGTGATTGGAGACCAAGAGGGAGGATTGTATAAATTGAAGGGACAACCTGAACATGCCATGGTGCATGATTCCATGGAGCCAAGTGAACTTTGGCATAGAAGACTTGCACATATGCACTATAGAGAATTACCAATTGCAAGTAAGGTTGTAGAAGGTCTTCCTGAAATCAAGACCAAGCATGAAGGTGTTTGCAAAAGATGTGCACAAGGAAACAACATAAAGAAGGCATTTCCAACCAGTGAAAGCAAGGCAAAAAGTGTCTTTGAAATTATCCAGTCTGATGTATGTGGTCCGATGTCATCCAGTTCTCTGAGTGGGTATGTTTACTATGTCTCTTTCATTGATGACTTCTCCAGGAAGACTTGGTTTTACTTCTTGAAGAACAAAGATGAAGTGTTTGATAAGTTCAAGGAATTTAAAACCTTGATGGAGAACCAAACTGATAAGAAGATCAAAACATTCAGATCCGATAATGGTGGAGAATTCACTTCAGGTGACTTCAAGAAGTTATGCAGTGATTCAGGGATTAAGAGGGAGTTGACTGCTCCTTACAATCCACAACAGAATGGAGTTGCAGAAAGAAAGAATCGAACAATCATGGAATCAGCAAGGGCAATGCTGCATGACCAGGATCTACCTATGCATCGATGGGAAGAAGCAGCTAGGATAGCTGTATATGTGCAGAACGGAACACCCCACAAGATATTGGACAACAAAACACCAAAAGAGGTCTTCTCTAGTAAGAAATCTGAAGTCATCCATCTCAGAATATTTGGTTGTCCAGTATACACTCATGTCCCAAACGAAAAGACAACCAAGCTAGATCCTTCAAGAAAGAAGGGTATCTTTGTGGGTTACAGTGAAAGCTCGAAGGCTTACAGAATATACTTTCCAGGGTTCAAGAAGATTGATGTCAGCAAGGATGTGACATTTGATGAAAACTCAACATTCATCAAATCAAGGAAGACACCTGTTAAAGATTATGAAGAACCTTAGGAAACTAGATTTCAAGACACTACTATGACTGAAGCAATTCCATATGCAAATCGTGAAATTGAAGATCCGCAAGAACCTGTAGATCCACCCTTTGAGATTAACTCCAACAAGAGGAAACCTTCATGGGATCGAGAGCTCATTCAAGATGCAGAAAGATATGGCATTCCAGAAGAAGAACACGGAGCAAAGAAGAGAACTAGATCTCATACCAACTATGTTGCTTTACTCTGTGATATCATGAACAAAGAACCTTCCAATTATGAAGAAGCAGCGGAAAAGAAAGAATGGAAGGATGCCATGGTCGAAGAATACCAATCAATAATGAAGAATGATGTTTGGGATGTTGTCCCAAGACCTGAAGGGAAGTCTATTGTGACTTTCAAATGGATCTACAAGATCAAGCATGCTGTAGATGGAAGCATAGAGAAATACAAGGCAAGATTCATAGCTCGTGGCTTCTCTCAGAAAGAGGGAATAGATTATGAAGAAACTTTTTCTCTTGTAGCCAGGTACACTTCCATCAGAATGGTACTTGCTCTTGCTGCAGTGATGAAATGGAAGATACACCAGATGGATGTCAAGACTACTTTCTTAAATGGTGTAGTTGAAGAGGAAGTGTATGTGGAGCAGCCACTCAGTTTTGAGACACATGATAGGAAGTCATATGTGTGTAGGTTGAAGAAATCCTTGTATGGCTTAAAGCAAGCTCCTAGGACTTGGTATGGTAGGATGGACAGTTTCCTATATAGTTTGGGCTTTACCAAGAGTAAAGCATATTCCAACTTTTACTATAAGGTTGAGGAAGGCAATCCTGTGATACTACTCCTGTATGTGGATGATTAGTTTGTAACAGGTAATGATAGTTTGATTGCCGATACCAAGAAGAAGCTTGCAGCCGAGTTCGAGATGAAGGACTTGGGGATGATGCACTATTTTCTAGGCATGGAGGTGTGGCAGAGTGCAGATGGGATCATCCTTGGACAAGAAAAGTATGTAGTAGAGATCCTGAAGAGGTTCAGGATGATGGAATGCAAGGCCATGGCCACACCTATGGCATCAAACCTGAGGCTTCTGTGTGATGCTTCATCTGAGCTGGTAATGTCACTATGTATCGTTAGATGATTGGGTGCTTGATGTACCTGACGAACACAAGACCAGATATTTGCTTTGTGGTGAACACACTGAGCCAGTTCCTGACGGATCTAAGGAGTGTTCACCTAGTTGCTATAAAGCATATTCTGAAGTACTTGAAGGGTATAGTTGATTATGGGCTCAAGTATGATGCAAATCAAAAGTTTAACCTGCAGGGTTATGTTGATTCAGATTGGGCAGGAAGTGTTGTAGATAGGAAGAGCACTTCTGGGTGCTGCTTCAGTATGGGATTAGGTGTAATCTCTTGGTTTAGCAGGAAGCAGTCCTGCATAGCACTGAGTATAGCTAAAGCAAAGTATGCTGCAGCTTGTTCAGCTAGTTGTGAGGAAGTATGTCTTCGGAAGCTACTATCTAAGTTATTTGATCTCCCGCTGGAGGCTACTGGTATCTTTTGTGACAGCCAGAGTTGTGTGAAGTTGTCTGAGAATCTGGTGTTCCACAATAGGTCGAAACACATTGAGATCAAATATCACTATATCAATGATATGGTGTAGAGAGGAGCAGTGAAGCTCCTATATGTTGCGAAAGATGAGAAGGTTGCAGATGTGCTGACGAAGCCACTAGCCAGAGTGAAGTTCGAGTACTTTAGAGAGAGGCTTGGTGTTCTTCAGATTGATGACACTTCAAGGAAGAAGTGATGGACACATTTTCAGGAGCCATTCCAAGCATGGTGAGAGGAGGATCCTTCCCATGGCTATGGATTTAAGTGTTGGACGATGAGCATCAGAACGATGCTCCATTTACTGCTCTGTATATGCATCAGGTGGATGCTGGAGATGATCAGTTGGATCATTTATATGTGTATGTATGTACTCATCATGTTGGATGCTATATATGATCAGTTGGATCATTTATATATATGTATGTACGCATCATGTTGGATGTTGGATATGATCAGTTGGATCATGTGTATTTATCTATAGATGTATCAGGTGGATACATTGTATGATCAGCTAGATCATGTATGATGATATGTATCAGGCAGATACTATGTATGCATCAGGTGGATGCATTGTATGATCAAGATGATCATGGATGACGATCTTCAGGATGTTTCTCCAAATATGCATCAGGACGATGAAGTGATGAGTATCAGGACGATACTCTAGATGATATGCATCAGGATGATGCTATGATGATGATCAGGATGATCATATGTATCAAGTGGATACATTACATAATCAGTTGGATTATGTGTGATGAGTTCCGAAGACACAGATGCACAGTTCCTTTTCGACATGGTGGTAGATGTGTTCTCCCATGTACGTTGATGTAAGTGCAGATCCTTTCCGACATAGTGGTAGATGTGTTCTCCCATGTGCATTGATGTAAGTGCAGAGCCTTTCCGACATTGTGGTAGATGTGTTCTCCCATGTGCGTTGATGTAAGTGCACAACCTTTCCGACATGGTGGTATATGTGTTATCCCATGTGCATTGATGTAAGTGCAAAGCCTTTCTGACATGGTGGTCGATGTGTTCTCCCATGTGAGTTGATGTAAGTGCAGGGCCTTTTCGACATGGTGGTAGATGTGTTCTCCCATGTGCATTGATGTAAGTGTAGATCCTTTTCGACATGGTGGCAGATGTGTTCTCCCATGTGTGTTGATGTGAGTGTTGAGCCTTTCCTGGATGGTCAGAGGAAAGTCCTTCCATGCCAGTGAGTGTAAGTGTTGTGTTGTGTGCATCTGGACTGTGCTTCGTGGATGATGATCAGTATGAGTATGAGTATCAGGATGATACTCCGTGTTCATGGACAGGTTGTGTAGTTACATGTAAAAGATCCTGGGAGATCTGATAGGTTGAGCAGTATGCTCGTAATCAGTCTTGGGATGCTCTTTTGAGGTTTTGCTGATGCACATAATCAATCCTGAGGACTCCATAGTATGACCAGTGATGATGAAAACCTGTAGGTGGTGGGCATACATCCAATATGAAAAAGGACTGGCTCTGTAGAACTTCCTATGACGAGTAGATGCAGAGATTGATTGAGATAGCAATAGCCATGACGATGATGATGATTCACTAATGATGATCCAGAGAAGAAGACTTGTGCTAGCAGATCTGTGTCGAGAAATACCTTCCTAGTTAAGAGGGAGTGTTGATGTATATGTAACTTCAGAATGTATTTCACGCATGTATTTCATCTATGTATATTGTACTCCTATAGAGATGTTATTATTCCTCTATACGGAAGTGTCGTCATTTGTATTGACAAGTGTTGTAAGTTGTCGATGGGTTATTAGACCACCATGTGTGGGGTCAGACCTGATTAAGTTAACATTGCGTTATTGTACTAAGCTAGACAACTCAACCACATAAGTTTATTAGGAAGTCAGGACAAGTATAAATAGAGATCTCCCAATCTCTATTTGAATCACTTCACAACTCACTCTTCCATAACTCGAAAAGTGGCGCACATGTGAGGAGGAGGATCAGCTGCTAGGAGATCTCTATGTACTTTGGTTGTACTATTTCTCTATCTATCTCCGAGGAAGTTGTGGGGTTTTTCACCTTAGGGCTTTCCCCACAGAAACTTTGTGTGTCTATTGTCTCTTATGTTTGCATCTTATGATGATTGATATGCTTGCTATGATTGATATGCATTGATATACTGTACATGTTATTCTTTCAGTAAAGATCCTAGAGTATATTGAATTAATGCTAAAAAATTAACACTCGTTGGATTGTTTCCTTGTCTATTTGTCCTATTTTTACCATGACCAGGAGTAGTGCAATAAGAATGAGGGAAGGAAAGAAGTCCCATATTGTGGGCAATAGCATCAATTTTCTAATTTGTGAGCTTGACGCCATCATACAACTCCACCCAAGGAAACACTTGTGCACCATGACGAGTTGAGGAGGCATCTTGGTCGCATAAAATTATACCCATAAGTTCCTTTATTATCCAGAACAAGGTAATAGTTCTGTCATACAATGAGCATCTAGCAGTGGAGCCAGGATCCACAATCCAGGTTTTAACCTCTTCTATATCCTTTTTACTTTCAGGGTTCTCCAATTCCTGCTAGATTTGAGCTTCCATTTTAGCCATATTTTCTTGAGTGGCTGGTGGAATGGAATTCTTAAACATCCAAGATGCATGGGTGGCCCTTAATTTCTCTCTATTAACTTGAATTTTACCATTCTTCTTGCCCTGGGAAGAGGAGGCCTTGTTTGCCATTGTATGGTTTGTTTGTAGAAGACCGAAGCCATGTCTTATGGAATTGCTAAGGGTTGCAAGAACAAGTCTCCAAAGGACGAAAATGATCATCTTGCGAAGAAGGATGAGCATAGAAGAAAAATGTGCATAATTCCAAGCCTAGACTTTGAGAGTCATGAAATAGATGTCAAAGAGGCTGAAATGAATGGTCGCATTAATGGAAACAATAGGGATGAAAATATGTTGCACTGGGAATGATGACCGACAGATTTTCCATTTCAAGCATGATATTTCTATCACCTCCATCACCCTGCAACATTGCATCCTACCTCAGCCTTGAATACCCAATATTTTCATTATGCCTCCATCCTGGACATATAACCCTTCACGCTTTTGTATCAGGGATGGAGTGTATAGAGAATTATAATTACAAGTGGTGGCTATGTGCAAATGTTGTGCATAGTTAATTTTCTGAATGATAAACAGATAATGGAAGCTACTTAAGTGTGGAACCTCCTTTCCCTTTGTCGTGATCTTGAAATTCACTGAAACTGAAGCTGAGTCACCTGATTTGGGTCTGCAAACATTAAGAAATAATATTAACAATATTATTAGTATTAATAAATATTATTAGCATGATTAATATTAGCATTAAAAAAAGAAAAAGAAAAAGGCCACTTGACCTCTATCTTTAGAGGCCTAGGTTGTAAAAGTAGATACATAAATAAGGCTCTGAAGAAAGCAGAAAACAAGAGTCGACATAAAAAGGAGAGAAAAACTCTTAAGGCCTTCCTCCCATACATCTAGGGAATAACTAAAAAAATTGCAAAAGTACTAAGGAGGAAAGAAGTATGGACATCTTTCAAGCCAATGGAAACCATTAAGCAGAAAATGAGGTCGGTGAAAGACAAGATTGATTGGAATCAATATAAATGAGTGTATAAGGTGGAATGTTCATATGGGAAGAGCTATATAGGGGAGACGGGGCGTTCCTTCCAAATAAGGATAAAGGAGCATGGAGTGGATATAAAGAGGGAGAGGACAAATACTTCTGCACTAGCGGAGCACTCTCAAAAAATGAAACACCATGTCTCCCTTCAAAACACATAGCTACTCATAGTAGAAGACCACTACTACAAACAAAAGGTGAGAGAAGCATTAGAAATCAAGAAGCACTCGAACAACCTAAATAGAGATGGGGGACTTGAAATAAGTGAAAGATGGTTACCACTGATCACCAAAGAAGGTAACGATCAAAACTAGGTATGAGTGACAACCCTTCCTTCGCATCGCCTTTATTATGAGTTAATTAAAAACCTCACACACTATCATTATTGTTATTAATAAGTATTATGAGCATTGAGCAGGCGAACGATAACATATGCATCCTTTAGGAAAAATAGACAAGGTTATCTTACTAATAAGGTTTATTCATTATGCATATTATTATTGAAGAATAAGGAGTGTCAAGATCATCATCTTCTAGCATCTATCTAATAATATTTGAATGCTAACATTTACTTACTTACTTATTAGAATTCTCAATGTCAAGGTGACTTTGTATTGATGTTTAGAATGATATTAAAACTAATAATTTAATTTCATGATAACCTTAGCATTATGAGGTTATATGCATTTTAATAGACAAGGTTATTATTTTGATTAATATTGATTGTTAGGGTTAATAAATTACAAACACTATATGCTTAAGCCTAACATTTATTAGAGCTCAATTTTTTTATCAAGTATGCTATTATTATTTTCTAGAATATATATCAAAGGGTGCTATGATTATTTTCTTAATTATTATTAATCATGATATCTTATTTATTAATAATGGTATCTTATTAATAATAAATTTATTATTAGTAATGCTATTAGCATTCATTACTAATTAGCATTCATTACTTATTAGCATTCTCAATTACATTTTATATAGTTGAGGTTATGTTATGATATTAACCCTAATAACTTTTGGTTTCATGATAACCTTAACCTTAACAATGCATTTATTATTATTAATATTATCATATGCAATTATTAGCATTAACATATGCATTATCAATTTACTTGCATTATCAATGAAAGATGATTGTTTGGCATTCTCATTTAATAATTTAGAAGGATAAGATAAGTTTTTTGAAGAATTTGGAAGGATAGATAAGTTTTGTTGAGGAAAGGAAATGAACGGGCATACATAACCTATTTATTGACACCTATAGAAACTCTTCTCTCCATTATTTTTCATGAGGATGAATCCAGTTGAGGATTTGAAACGTCGACAGTCAAAATGCCGACTGTGGATAATCCGGAAACCCATTCTTCTAATATTATTAGTATTAAGAAATATTATTAAGATAATTAATATTAGTATTAAGAAATATTATTAATATTAATGTTAGTTTTGAAAAATATTAATGTTTCTTAATGTCAATATTAATGTTAATATTAATTTTTAAACTACTAATGTTATTATCGATACTTTTACAATTAATATTAATGTTGTTAATGTTAATTAACATTATTATCTTATTACTGTAATTATTTTTGTGGAAAGCTATAAACAAAAATAAAGAGACTAACTTGCCAAGAGGGAAACTGGGTTTCCAAAATGCAACATATAGCTGAGAGGAGCTTGAAGAACAAAACATGAATAAAACTATCTGTACTTAAATAGAAAAACCATATATATAATCGTCTACTAAGATAGTAGAATAAAAATAGAAATATTCCAACAACACGAAGCTTATCATTTGTCATCATGGATGTAAAAGAGGCCATGAGATAGCACATGTAGGCCTATCCACATGCTCTTTCAATAACACCCCATTCGGGGAGGATGAAGCCACATGGTTCTGAGCTTGGACCAGTCCTTTGAATCTAATGCCTCACATCAAGAATGGAGAGGTAGGTTATCCAATGAGAACCATGATGCATCCATGTTACAACGTAATTTTCCACCTTGTGAGCATCAGGACTCTTTGGCCTGTAGGATCCATTTTTCTGACTCAGATCCACTTTATATCCTTAAGACACACTATTTTCCAAATTTTTTCCTGTCTACGCTAGCTGCATCACCACAGTGGGCGTACCCGCGAGTTGCATCACTATAGCCCGCGGGTAGCATGTAAAATGGTAAAAATCACTAGTTTATTACTTTTTACTCCCAAAAAGCGGTCATAGGGTGACCTTTGGCCCTCCATTTTCCCCGAAATGCCTCGATGTGTCCTTTCACTTACCTTTGGGAGAACTATATATTGAGCACACATGGCTTATGGACGGGAGGAGAAAGAAGAGCAAGAGAACTCTAGTGGATTTTTGCCCTATCTTGAGTCTATACTCATTGATCCTTGTAGTTGTGAACCCTTTATGTTCACCTTCCAAACTCCTATCATAGTTTGAGTTTGCCATTCCATGGAGGATTGAAGTGGTGGAGGCACAAGTGGATTGACCCAGATCTTGGTTCAGATTGGTTTCTGGCAAGAGGTCGTATCACATTGTACTTCCTGTTGTTTATTAATAGAAATACTTATATTCTCGTCCATTAATGTTGTGAATTTTGTTTATACTACATTGGTTTGCATTTACTTATAATATCGTGGACCATTTCTATTGACGATGTTAGTGTCGTTTACATATTATATGCACTTGTTGTATATTGGCTATCAAGACTAATTTGCAGAATCAAGTGCACGGATTGAAAGCTCCAACGAGGATCTACATCAAACGTTTGGATCGAGGTTGGTTATATTCTTCATTATCTTAGCATTGTCATTTATATAGCATAGTACTGAGAATTGAGTTAATTTCTGGTAGTCAGTTGTCTGTTGTGGTCTACCCCAAGCCATAGGAAGTTTTCTCCAAAACAATCCAGACTATGGTCTTTACGAGTGAAATTTTTTTTTTTAAGTAGTCTAGCATAACATGATGGGGGATAAGAGTTTGGATGTTGTGAATAGATGTTATAATCTCTCCCCCTTACTTTCAAGGTGCAAATTTTAAGTTTGAAAAGATGGAGACTATTTTGAGGCCCTTGAAACATATTAATTAATAGAGAGGAGTATCCCTTGACAATGACCCGATCAAATCCCTCACGAGCTACAATGCAGGGTCCCATGAGAAGGGCATGAAGTTCAGCAACCATTAGAGCAAATTTGTGGTCTAAAATGGGATTTATAAGAATACGATCCACCTTGTATGGAAAAGAGCCATTGAATTCAAGAACCAATAGAATTTGAAGAAAAGAGTCAACCATAATGGTTGACATGGAATATTTGAGGACTCGTTAAATTCTGCATCCAATGAGTACCCACATTGCATACTTTTGAGGTACCCCACCTCATGAAAAATGTGAATACATAAAAAAAAAACATGTTACATTGAAAGTCACACTTTGTTTGATGTATTTATCATTTTTCGTGGGGTGGGGTACCTCAAACGTATGTAGTGTGGGTACTCGTTGGATGTGCAATTTGAGTCCACATTGAACAAGTCCTCCCGTTCAAAATTTGAGTAAAACGACATGGAGATATGTTGAAAATACGAAGAATAGTAATTTTTTTCTCTTTCCCTCCAAAATTCACATATATTATTTTATTATTTTCTTTAGGAGGTCCATTTTAGAGCTCAAATTTTCTCTATTGATTTTTGGAATCTTTCCCAAGATAACCAACATAAATATGACAGATAATTCCATGCTCATTCTAAAATTAGCCTCGATATCTAACATGCACCAGATTCCCTTTTGAGACGCCATCCAAGTTAATGTTCCATAAGGCATTTGTTAGAGGATTCTAGTGATAAGGGATGGAAGAATTCATTCTCACGCGGGAAGAAGGTATGATCCTAGAGGAAGGAAAAAGACCCCAACAAGCAAGGATATATTTATTTGAAGCCTATCCATTTCAATCCTTTTCATCCCAGATTCTAAATCGAATAGTTTCACTCAATTACTACTGAAGATGCTTCGAACAAAACTCCAAGTTGTGAGTAGAATTTTTGAAAATGCAATTATTCCTCTCCTTCCATACTACGCACAAGAGAAAACCTTAGAGAAGTTTCCAACAATGATTAAATTTAAGATTCTTGAATGCCCTAGATCTCTAGTTATCGATGGTAATACTCATATTATCTCGATTATAGTTAAACTATCTAAAAATACAAGCACGATGTCTAACATATTTGTAGTAAGGAGCATTTGATGTCTACTACGGTATGACAGAGAATCCAATAATAGGGGCCTTAATCTTTGTGATGAAGGATTTCATCCCAAGTTAGAATACTCGAGGTTGTGAGTTTCCAAAATAATAGAGCAATCTTGGGCCATAAGTCCTGCATCCAATTTTTTTCCCAAAGGGGAGAGCGATGCCCTGAGTTTCGATCTATAACCAAGGAATGTTCCTTTCTAACAGAGAAATGTCCATCGCCATGAGAACCCCACTGAAAGTTGTAATTCCCGCCTCGGTACTTTAACTGATTAGACTAATGAGGACACTAGTTTTGAAGTGAACCGGTTGAATAAAACACGAACCATGGAATTTACATTGAATATCATTTTATGAAAGTGATTGGATGATATATGCTGAATTGAGAATTATGAAATAGAGATGTGTTAACACCAAAAAAGTGCTCACCAGCTCATCCATTTGGACATACACCTCTGTTGACCAAATTTCCTACCAACCTAGCCTCCAAAACCCCAAAATACCCAAAATTCCCTCAAAAACATACTAAAACCTCAAAAGAGGGTCAAAACAAAAATAATAGGGAATAAAACTCAAAAGAAAAAACAAATATGGCAAAAACCCTAAAAATAGCCCTAAAACCCTAATCAAAATTTATAAAATGGGTGGAGGCCCCCCATTTCCATATCCCTCAACTACTCTACCCTTATGCTGGTAAATGTTTTCCAAAACCTTAAGCCATTCATCTTTGAGCTTTTTGGCCTCCCTTGATATAAAAAATTTAGCCACCACCAAAGCATTGGAGGGGAGAGTGCGGAACCAAGGAGATCTGGAACACACCATCAGAACTCCACCATCCTCATCTCTGAGTTAAATCTTTTGCAAGCCCTTGCTTGCCCATAATACAAAAAATTAAAGATTCTTTGTTACTTTGTTTCGAAAATAAGTTATTTACTTCTTTAATTTGTTTTTAAATTTCATGCACATGTTAGATTGAATGGTTTATTGTTTTTATGATTAGTTTAGTTTCTTATCATTTCCCTTCAACCGGTTACTAAGGGTCCTTTCCCTTAGCAGCTACCCTTTTGCACAAGCAGGGGTGAAAACCCCATCTACAGATTGGCGACTCCGCTATCTGAACCTTTCTCTAACAATTTTTAGATTTCATTGTTATTTGTTTAAAAGTTCTGCTATTTTATTTTATCTGCTTAGTTACAGTCCTGCGAGTTTTTTGTGCAGGTGCAACCAATTTGCATCGTTTTTCATGCATAAAACAATGTCTTTTTTCCTCACAGCTGCAACCTACACTGCGGCTGTTCACCATTTTTGCGTAGTTTGTAGCTTGGCTCTTTATGCTTTGCTGCGGTCCAGAGCGTGGTTTTCATTCATCTTTACCCGATGCACACCACACCATCCTAGCACCTGTGCACAGTTCTAAGTCGTAGCTTACCCATTTACAAATGCGGTCCACACCGCAGTCTACACCAGCCTATCTGCGCTGCGTCCTCTGCACACAGATGGCGCCGCTCACCAACCCGCCACCTGGATGGTCCTCACCTCCCACCATCTTGCGATTTTTTAGGCCACGACCATAGAGTCCCTAGCGTAACTTGCGTTGTGCACTGTGCTATCCACTGTGTAACTCGCGCTGCACACCTCGCAGTCCGTCCTGGAACTAGTACTGCACACCGCACTGACCACCGCTACTGTTGCACTGCACACCGCACTGGACGGCACACCCTTGCCGCGTTGCACACCACACTTCCCAACACTCCTATCCCACTATACATCGCACACTCCAGACCGACAAGTGCGCTGCACACCACAGTTCACGACCTGAAATTCACGCTGAACACCACATTTCATGGCCCAAAATTCATGCTGCACACCTTAGTTCACGACCTGAAACTCGTGCTGCACACCGTGCAGATCCGTCCCATAGCCGTGGCCTAATTTTCAAAAAATTTACTCATTTTTGTTATCTAAAAAAAATAAATTAATAATTATTTTATTTTTCAAGTCTTTGATTAAGCATTCAGTTTCCAGCATTGTTTCCATTTTTCTAGCATTTGAATGCTATATTTTTATTTGCAAGTTAGCTGCCAACATTATCATTGCACACACTCTGTCACCTAACTCAAGTGAGACCTAAAAAACTACTTAACTCAACCAACTTTTAATCCCACTTGGGGAACACAGAAGAATTTTGTAGCTAGGTAGGACAATGGGGAAAGGTATCCAAATAACACCCCTTTGTCGCTTACATTTGAGACATAATTGTTGCCATCTAGGGTGCCAAAATCCCCTAGTACTTGATGACATGGTTACGACCAATTTGTCAGCAAGGCCTCTCCATTAGGAGGGTTGAAGTGGTGATACTGGTTCTGGAGACCTGAGTGGAATACCGCAATCCATTCAGTCACCGAAGGTTACCTACTCATTGTCTGCGTGTGGTGATTCCTTTTAGGACCACACAGTGATAGGACTAGAGTTGAAGATTCACCTTTCTGGATGTGTCATGAACAGGGTATCTTAGTTTCCTTTCTTCTAGGATTGACTACCCGGTTTCCCTCCCGGTAGGGGGATATCATTGGCCTTTGGTTATACTTTTCATATTGTCTGACTGGGATTTCATCACCTTGCCGAGGATACTTCTAGGTCGAACCAGCATACCTTTTAGCTAGCCATTTCCATTCTCCCTTACCTCCCCTGAGTCTAGTGAGTACACCTTTTTTCACTTTCTAGGAGCCTTTTTCTATTGGTATTCTAACCATTTTTATTGCCACTCCATTTGATTGCAACATAGTTGTTGCAACAAGTGTTTTGAGCATTGTTGTTGGCTTGAGTGTCTCCTTTTTTATGCTCTCCTTGTGCACACACGGTTGCACTAGGATTTTCAAGCCTTTTACTCACCACTCCTTACCCAAATTACCCTCATAGCCACCATTGAGTCCCAAAGACAGTCTCGGTGCCAACGGGGCCAACCCCTGTAGCACAGATTACTTGGATCTCCTCACCACCAACGTAGAGCTTCGTCACCTAATCCAAACGCTCCTTATAGCACATCCGACTCAGAACCAAAGTACAACACATACACCACCCCATCAAGACCCTTGGCTGGTATGACGTCCAACGCTTTTTTCAGCGTAATGGTCGACGGAGGACCCTCCACTCAACTAGCTACCACATCAACGTCCATCCCCGCCACCACATCAATTCCTATGGGTAGTGGGTTGGTCACCAATACAAATCTACTAGTGACTAGTAGCATACTGGGGGGCAACGGCCCCACCATTGTCGCTGCTACTCACACAATTGTCCCACACATTGGGGGCAGTGCCCACACCATTGCCCCACACATTGGGGGAAGTGGCCCCACCATGGCCTCTATGGCCCACACCGTTTCCCCACACATTGGGGGTAGTGCCCCCACCATGCCCGCTATGGCTCACACTGTTTCCGCACACATTAGGGGCAATGCCCCCACCATGGCCACTATGGCCCACACAGTTTTTTCACACATTGGGGGCAATGGCCACACCATCGCCGCCATGGAAAACACACTTCCCCCACCACCCCCAATGCATCTTCCTGCTAGTTTTCCATTCATGGCCAGTCTGAACCTCCCCGACTTGGCTAAGTTGACTAATGATCCGATACTACATGACCCTATGTGGCCTCCTATGCCCACCAAACTCCCCTTAGACATACCCAAATTCGAGGGAAAGGGAGGAGAAGACCCTCAAAATCATATCATGTCTTTCAACATATGGTGTTCCTCTAAATCCATCATGGACGACTCTATTCACCTTCAACTACTACAAAGAACCCTCACTAGAGCTGCAGCTAAGTGGTATATTGACCAACCTCATGGGACCCACCCTACATTCACATCCCTTGCTTCCACTTTACTACAATTCTTCCAGCTACCCATTCGTTACGATGCTGGTGTAGAGATCCTCCTATCTTGTAGGCAGAATACGGCCATCCACATCACGGACCACATCCATGACTGGTGTAAACGATGCACTTTATGTAAGATCAAGTTGGATGACTGTATCTTCTTAGATTGGTTCCTAAAGTCTCTCATACCAACCATCGCAAAGGATGTGTCCTCTGAGCAACCTCAGTCTGAGGAGGAATCCATCCTCAAAGCCCAACAATTTGATCTTATCTACGCCCAATCTGGCTATATATACTCTATCTTACCGGATGCCCCTTGCGCCGACGCCTCCTGGAGTGACGCCCCAGGAGCATCCCATGCCGCTGCCGACATCATTGGGCATGTATTATCATGCACTCAACTGTACACGGCTATGCCCACTCCTTTTGGCCCTGATCTTTTGCGTGCCACATCCCATTCTGGAGCAACTACATCATATGCCCCGGTCATTTGGCCTCCTCATACTCATGGACCATCATGCCCACAACATTGTTATGGCCATACACACTCCCCTTATACTCCTCCCGCAGGCCAACCCACCTTTTATCAACACCCAAATCCTCCTGCCCATTCTCACACCAAGTTTAGCAGCCTTACTACTCCCCGCAAGCCCCAATTGCGCAACCACAAGTTCCCCAAGTTTATCATTCACCACCGACCCCACTAGCTCTGACGTAACCTCAAGCACATCCCGGTTACTACCCACCGTCGGCACCTTCACCACCTGCGCAACCATAGAATCCTCCCAACCCTCAAGGGAAAGTTTACGTCCAACAACACCCATAGCAAAACCAGCCTGCTAAACGCAACCATCAAGGCCAACAAAACAAAGGAAGAGGACAGAACCATAGGACTAACGAACCTCAGGACCAAGGGGGTCAACAACCAAACCCCCCCAATAACAACAACGTCACCCCACCTGAAAAAACCCCGACAGACTACCTCGTCAGGGAAAGAATCCCAATCTACGAACGAATCATCCTTGTTCCATATGTGGGGTATACGGCCACTATACACACAATTGTCCACACTTAGATCGTTCCCATCAACTATGGATGAACGAGACCAAATGCCAAGGACAAGCTACTCCTCCTGCACAACCCAACCCTCAACCACCTCCCTTGGTGCTGCAAAATACCTTGCCCATACAAGGAGTAATAAACACCCAACCACTACCTCCTCCTCAAGGAACCGCATAAACACCTCAGCAGATCACATATGCTACACAAACTAACCAACCAGCAGATTTGGGTACCCACCATCTCCTCATGATGTCATCAACCAACGTCAATCTTCAAACATGTCGAAATCAATATGGATCCAACCCTGAAACCCCCCCCGTTGATACTGCTTCTCCCAACGATCAACCCTTATGCATACCCACACCACACGGCGATGAGGCCCCTAAATCCCCTCGCTTCTCACTACGACGGATCAACAACAATCCTAATGCTCGTGCAGCAACAAATTCTAGTATCATAGAAGATCTAGCGCAGTCCCCCGCCGCTATGTCTTCCTTGGAAGTCCTAAAGAATTGTCTTGCATAGAGGAAATTGTTGTTATCTGCCATTGGTGCGATAGACCCTAACGACTCAAGATTGATGGCATTCAACTTAGACCAAGCCGAACCACGTTTTCCTTCGACACTAGCTTTCAAGGTTTCTGTATCAGTTTGAAACCTTGTTATGCATCATCGATGAAGGCACCTCCACTTGCGTTATGTCGACGTTTTTTTGGAAGAAGCTTGGATCTCCCACTCTACATCCATCAACAACTGCATTAAGATCTTACGATGCTCACATAGCTCAACCTCAAGGCCTTTTGTCCAACGTTCCCATTCAACTAGCGGGAAAAACGGTCCTAATTGATATAGAGGTTATCAATGCACAGCTTGATTACAACCTCTTGCTTGGTCGTAGTTACATGTATGCTATGAAGGTCGTCACTTCGTCCGTCTTCCACATCATGATGTTCCCCCATGAAGGACGTGTGGTCAAAATATACCAAATAACATACTATAATCCCAATGCCCTTGCTGCTCCTGAGAATGTTCTTCCCATGATCGAACAACCCATGCACAATGCTCCTACATCGTTAGTCTCCACAGTTAGACCTAATTTATACTTGGAATCACCCATGACCTCCATGTTCCAATCCATTCCGCCCCCTGTGAAGATAACAGAGATATTAGATCTTTGCACAGTTTCCTCCAACCACACAACACCCAACCAACAACCGCCTTTACTACCGCAACCACCGTCGGTACCAAGTTCTATTGGGGAAACACGCATCCATACGATCCCATTTTTATTCCCATTATATGGAGTGATAAGTACACCGGTGATGGCCACTTTGAACCTCCCTGGTTTAACCCTAGGTCTACCCATGTGGTATTAACCCACCCCTACTCCTCCACCAACACCACAAGTCATTCTTCAACCAGTTCAACCTATTAACACTTCCAACAACCCACGCCCAGGAGTTCCGAACATCCCCAACTATCCCCCTTCTGGCGTAGCATCGACATTTGCTACAAACCCTCCCCCACCACCTAAAAACACTAGGGCCAGAGGCCCACAAAACTATACCGCCCCACCGACAATAAAACCTATTACACCTCAACCACCCTTGTGAGCACTCCGTGAGTGCTCCCTGGATGATATTGGCCACGCCACCCATAACTATCCTCAGTTTCCAGATATCCAAAAACACATGCAAACCTTGGACGATGACCCCAACATCCCTGTAGTATACTAAACCCCCTAGCCCATCAGTGCAACAAGGGGCTACGTACTAACCATGCTTGCACTATCTATGGAATATATGGTCACTACTCACACCACTGCCTCGACCTCCCAGATTACAGAGCATCCCTCTATGAGTTGAATAACGCTGACCTAGAGACATCCCCTCCTACCATTGAAGAAATTTACCCTCCAACATCTTCCCCTTCGGAAGAAGTCAATACCATATACATGATCTCTACGATTGATAGGCATGACTCTCCTTCAACACCTACCCTTCCCTCGTACAACTTGATCACTTAGCACTTCCGCGGCAACGAGGAAATCCTCAAAGCCCTTACGGAACCCGACTACCCATGGGATGACATGCACCATCGATCATATTTCATCCCTGGTGAGTCCACCCATATCACAGCCAACCAACTGACAATTGAAACAAAAGACTTTCTCCCCGAGAAGGTAGATTGGTTCAAGAACCCCATCCTAGCACCTGATGTCTTCGAAGACTAAAACATGGAAAAATTTCTCCCATTACACAAGTAGACATTGCTCTCCTAGGTGGCCAACCCGAGATTATCACCTTAGGTGCCACTTGTACGGAATACGAAATCAGGGAATCCAAAAAATGTTTTCAGGAGTTTCGTGATGTCTTTTCCTGGTCTTATACCGAGATGCCCAGCCTAAACCCTACCATAGTTGAACACCACATTGATACATGGCCTGAAGTCCCACCTGTTCGCCAGAAGCAAAGACCAATTCACCCCTCCAAACTCCCAGCAGTCAAAATTGAAATTAAGAAGCTCTGGAAAGACAAATTCATCTATCCTATTGCTTACACCTCCTGGGTGTCCAACCTCGTACCTATCAATAAAAAACAAGGCACTCTCTGTGTTTGCACATATTTTTGAGAACTCAATCATGCATGTCCCAAAGACAACTTTCCCACACCTTTCATCAACCAGCTCGTTGACGCTTGTGACGGACATGAAGTCCTCTCCTTTATGGATGGCGTTTCCGGATATAACCAAATACACATTCGGAAAGAAGACCAATATAAAACTGCATTCACTACCCCATGGGGCACCTTTGCCTATCGGGTCATGCCATTTGGCCTAAAGAAAGCGGGTGCCACTTTCCAACGAGCCATGACATACTGCTTCCACGACCTAACTCATATCATCCTGGTTTACCTAGATGACCTTACTGCTCGCGCTAAAGAATGATCTAACCACCTAAATGACCTCCGGCAAGTCTTCCTCCATTGCCGCAAATACAGAATCCGCTCGAACCCTCTCAAGTGCATTTTTTTCATTCATGTAGGATGGTTGTTAGGATTCATTGTTTCACAAAAAGGGATAACTGTTGACCCCTTAAAATTTCAAGCCATCTTGGACCTACCTCCTCCTCACACCATACGTCAGTTACAGAGTCTACAAGGGAGAGCCAACTTCCTATGCCGCTTTGTTCCTGAATACGACATGATAGTTCACATATTTCTCCGCTTACTCTGCACCCACAGCCCATTTGTCTGGGAAGAGCAAGCTCAAGCAACCTTTACAACCCTTAAAATAGCCTTAACTAATGCCCCTTTGATCTACCCCCTGGATTTTTCAAAGGATTTTATCCTATATGTTTCGGCATCAGAAGACATCGTCTCCGAGGTGCTCATTCAAGAATATAGTGCACAGAAAGAGCACGTAATCTACTACGTGAATCAAACCTTGTTTGGCTCACAGTTGCATTACCCCCCAGAAGAGAAGTTGGCCCTAGCTTTTGTCTTCTCCGTACAAAAGCTCCCTCACTACATATTGTTGAGCCCAACTACTATTTTGGCTTACTCTAATCGTATGGTTTACCTTTTGACTCATCGCCTCCTACAAGGCCGTGTGGCTAGGTGGGTCATTATTCTGCAAGAATATGACATCATGTTCACAACACCAAAGAGCGTCAAGCCCGTTGCATTGGCACAACTTATGATAGACCAGCCATCATCATCCATTTCAGCTCCGATCAATACTAGTCTCCCCGATGATCATTTATTTATCATCTCCTCAGATGACCCTTGGTATGGCAATGTCTTGGTGTACCTTCACACTCAAAAATTTTGACCTAACCTTGACCACGATAAACATTGATGCATATGTCACCACGCTTCACATTACCTCCTCTTAGGAGATGTGTTATACCCTCGCGGTGTTGACACCATTCTACGCTGATGCCTCACCCACGATGAGGCCGAACAAGTCCTTAACGATTTCCACAGTGGATCCTATGGTGGAAACTTTTCACGGATGGCCACTGCCCAAAAGGTTATCTGCGCCGAATATTTTTGGCCCTCCCTCTTCACTAAATGCATTGCCGCAACTTCCAGCTCTTTGCACCTAAGGCAAGGACCCCACCAAGCCCCCTTCACCCAGTCGTCAATGTTGGCCCTTTCTGCAAATGGGCCATTGACTTCATGGAGTGCAACCCTCCGTTAGCAGGTGACCATAAGTATATCATCGTCGCTATGGATTACTTCACCAAATGGGCCGAAGCCATGCCCACAATTAACTACAAATCCAACACTACAGCTTGTTTCTTTTTCAATCACGTCATTGTCCATTTTGATGTTCCCCAACAACTTGTGTCTGACCACGGAAGACACTTCGAGGACTCTGTCTGGAAGGAACTATCTCTCCTTCTTAAATTCAAGCATCAATACTCTTCTGCCTATTATTCTCAAGTGAATGGCCATGTAGAGGCCATCAATAAAATACCGAAGACCATTCTTCAGCGTACTGTAGATCATCGTAAGTCCAACTGGCATCACATGTTATTTCCAGCACTTTGGGCTTATCGCACTTCCACTAAGACCGCCACAGGTTTCACCCCTTTTCACTTGGTCCATGGCGTTGAATCGGCCCTCCACAATGAGTGCCATATTCCCTCCCTCCACATAGCTGTAGAACTCCTTCCCGATACCTCCCCACTTGAACAACACCTAATCCTTTTGGAACAAGCTAATGAGGATCGTCGGACGACCCTCCAAACCATCGAAGCTGCAAAAAAATGCTCCAAAGCGGGTTATGATAAACACATTCACCCACGCAATTTCAGGGAGGGATACCTTGTCCTAGTCTATGACCAAGCACACGATAAGACTAGGAAAGGAAAATTTGAATCCATGTGGTAAGGACCATACATCGTGCATACATGTTTGGGACATAGGGCATACATCCTCACCGATTCTGAAGTGACCCCTTTGTGCAATCCTCGAAATGGGTTGTACCTTAAAATTTTCTATCCATAACACCTTTTTGAGGACCCACCAGTCCCCTTTTGTACAATTTCATTCCTTTTTTGTTTCCCACCTTTTTTATCTATGACCTTACATTTTGGTTACCCTGCATGATCACAGATGGGCTCCCTCCCAACACAATACATCAGTTTTGCCGATGGCGCAAGTCCCTGGTCCCCGAACCTCGCCTCTGCAGCATGGGTCTTGTATTCCCCCTCACACGAGCTCATACAACTCGATGGAGTGTGCATCAGTGCTGCTACCAACAACCAGGCTGAGTACGATGTTGTGGTCGGTCTACTGACTGCCACCCTCCGTATGGACATATATCACCTTCGGGTTTTTCTTGACTCTCAGTCGCTTGTCGCTCAACTCAACAACCATTACCAAGTATGGGATCCCTGCCTTTTTAGAAATTTCCTACGCATTAAACAAATGATTAGACAGTTTGAATCCATTACATTCACTCATGTCCCTCGAAATCAAAATAGTGTGGTAGACCAAATGGCCAACGATATTCTAGACTAGCACATGAATCACCATATGTAGGGCATCAATCATACATAAATAATCATACCACCCGCATGTACATAACAATATAATTTAAAAATATAAAAAATAAATCAAATCATAACTGCATCGACGTGCATAACCATATTTGCATCCATGTGCATCATCAAAATTGCATCCATGTGCATAATCATGACTGCATCCACGTGCATATAATACAACCATCATGATAGGTGCATCCACATGCGTAGAAAACAAAACATGATAACAAAAGGCATCCACGTTCCATAAATATATATATATCATGAAAATGTCATAAGTACCCACTGTACCAAAATATACATATAAACACAACAAGGAGCCCCAACAGCACCCTCGGTAAACATCATAAGCCGTATATACAAAAATCCCACATGCTCATCACAGTGGGGGAATCCCTGTCAAGCTGCCTAGTTAGACTCTCTTGGTAGTCCTCATCATCATCATCCCCCTCTGACTCCCCTGCCTCGGCGGGGGCCGTTGCAGCCTCCTGTGTTGCCAGTTCATCCTCCCCTTGCTCTTCCTTAGGCAGCTCCTCCTTCGGATCCTCCTCCTTAGGGTCCTCCTCTCCGGACTCATCCTCCTCAGGATCATCCTCATCCTACTCCCCAAGATAGGGTACATCCCCTCGAGCGAAATCTCTATCTGTCTGTGCAGCCATTGCAATGCGCTGCAGGATGGGCCTCCACTTCTGTGGAGCATTGTAACAAATATCTATCAGCTCCTAGCCCAGATGCTGCCAGCATCGCTCAAGATCCCCTCCAGGAGCCGATCAATCCCCTACCGCAAAACATCCATAGTAACTACGGCACTCCGACGACGCTCCTATCCACAACCTACTGGATCAATCCCCTCAACATGGCCTCTCCACATCTGATGCCCCAGCAGTGGTCGAGGTCCCACATCTGCAAAGAGAAACATCAAAACGTCAATAAAAAACCAACTGAATACAACATAAATATTGTTTCTAAAACCAAACAAAACAAACAACAAACATACCATCCAATCCCCAATCCTGACCAGGAGGCCTCGGCATATCTGCGCCTCCCCGAAAGTCCATCTGGGCATTAGGGTAATCCTCAATGGATACCGGTATCTACATCCATTGTAGAAACAACTCCTCTCTAAAGAAATGACACACTGGCACTCCACCCCTGTCAGTCATCATCTTGCCCCATCGCCGCATCCGTGGCACTGTCGGTGACACCTCTCGTACAACCGAGGCCACAATGTCTGGACCCGCTCAAAGAAAAATGCACATAAAAAGGAAGGGTAGAAGAAATCCTTCCCCAAATGTCGTACCTTGCTAAGCTCACGCCAAACAGCAGTCAAGTACATCTGTCCCCAAGCATAATACGTCCCATTAAGGACGCTCTCTATCAGCAACATCTGTCCTCCTGAGATCCGGTTAGGGTCATGAGACACCAAAAATCATACCACCATCGCCGCA
Organism: Larix kaempferi; assembly: GCA_027924585.1. Classification (NCBI taxonomy): domain Eukaryota; kingdom Viridiplantae; phylum Streptophyta; class Pinopsida; order Pinales; family Pinaceae; genus Larix; species Larix kaempferi. The sequence continues at coordinate 6,213,576 of BSBM01000809.1, read as the reverse complement.
ATTGCCTGGGTGGTCAGACTCTCTATATCACAAAGCATAAGTGAGGAACCGCTCACCTCCACCACTGGCTTACAATGTCGTTCCAAGAAAGTCTGCATCAACACATTCCCCGGCCTCCTCGGCTGGGTATCAACAACCATGCCCAACCTAGGCAACACAGTAAAAAAATAGACATCGATCAGGGTAAGGTCCAATCGTGCACCCTAAATCATGAAAGGCTCGATGTCGGAATCCCAGAACTCAACTAACTTGTTCAGCAATAGAGGTGCTGAACACATATATTGGATCTCTGTAAACTTGAGGAGTCCACTATCAGCTAGTTCCCCCCGAACCACCATGTCTGTTCGGATATGCCTCTAGATGTTGGGAATAGCCTCCCGCTCTCTCCATCTAACATCTGGCGTCCTGCCAATGACAACAATATAGCCCATTAGGTCCATATCCCACCATAAAATATGAAATTTCAAGTGCCCTCTAGAGCGCACTTTCTCCCTTGAAACATGCACTACAGAGCGCACTTAATAAGCCTTTTCCCGCACTCCACACCACAGCCACACCAGTCCCTAGTTGCGCTCTGAAGCACACTTTCCCCTCTGAAATCCGCGCTTTAGAGCACACCTAGACTGGGCTCACCCGCAATGCACAACGCGCATTCTGGATTCCCAAGCGCGCCCTGGACCGCGCCTTTGAGCGAGGAACCCGTGCTTTGCAAGGCAGCTACCTCGATCATTGCTATGATCGAGAGCGCACGAAACCATCCGAAACCCACGCTATGCCATGTAGGTACCCATTTATGGCCAGTCTGACTCCCTAGAGCCGCGAAAGAAAACAAAAATGCTTAAATGACAAAGCTAAGAACATGAGCTCTTACCTACAGCTCCTGGAATGCAAATCCACCGGTGAAATATCACACAAACTCAACTTTTACCTCTGACCTCCTCTAATCTTCTATCAAACTCACCACGCACAAATGACACCTATTATGGGGGACCACTTACTATTTATAGACATTGGCATTATTTTCCTTTTGCCATTACAGCATCATCCGACACCCATTTCTCAAACCATTGATACAAATGAACTCAGAACACCTAGAACTTCACAGTGGCAGATTCCATTTCTAGTTTTCACTGGCACCTTTTTGGGGCATTTTTCAGTGCCCCTGTCACCTCGGTATGCATGCCACATCGTCCATTGTCCATTTTTGACCTTCTTTATATCGCCAGATTCAATTTTCAGCGCTCGTGATGATGCTTCAGATCATTTTTCGCTCTCAAATCTAAATCTTTAGGGCATTTTTACATGCCCCTTGTCACCTTGGATTGCATGCCACATCGGCTGTTGTCCGTTTTCGACGTTCTTTATATTGTCGGATTTAGTTTTCCGCGCTTGTGATGATGCTTGAAATCATTTCTCGCACTCACCTTGAAATCCTTCGGGCATTTTTACATGCCCCTCGTCACCTCGGTTTTCATGCAACATCGGTCGTCGACCGTTTTCGACATTCTTTATATCACTAGATTTAATTCTCTGCGCTCGCGATGATACTTGAGATCATTTCTTCCTCTCACCTCTATCTTTTCTGGGCATTTTTTTACACATGATGAAGGTGGATATTGGTGGCTACCCACCTTTCCGACTGGCTCAAAACAGTTTTATGGCAATTTTGGTATTGTACTATTTTTAGCAGTTTTTCGAGTCCTGAACTTCCGGGGCCATTTTGAGTCCCTAAACGACCTTTTTTGGCAATTTGGGGGGCCAAATGGTTACCTATAACATGCCTTTGGCCCCACTCGAAAGTTGTAAATCTCGGATAGACCTTTCCAATGGGCTACCGAGCACTCCAAACAGAGATCGTATGCAAAAGTTACAACCCCAGGAAGTTGGTGTACTAACTTACCCAAACGGTGCCCACATGACTTTTGGTGCTTCATCTCCTAGGGTTAGGTTTTTGGATGTATAAGGTTTTTGAAATTCCTGTTTATTGTAAAAGGCCTTGAGAGCCTCATTGTAACCATCTTCTTGCGAAACGAGCGCAGCCGTCATATCTCTTCTCAGAGATAAGCCACAACCATTCCAGCAAGCTTGTTTTCCGCTGCATTTTACAGTTCTAGCTTATTTCCTTATTGAATAGAAAACCAGTTTTATTGTATCTCTGTTATTTTGCGTTAAGCATCTGATAATAATTTGTATTCATTTCATTCTGCTCATAAAATCCGGATCAGTGGTATCAGAGCGGTCTGCTCCTTGTCGTCTTAATGCATGTCCCCAACGAGGTTAGGGTACAAGAATTAGGTCTCGAGCTTGTTTCTGTTGAGGACAAAAGCTCTCGCACGCCCAAGCGACCTCTCATGGTAGGAGAAACGAAAGATGATGGGATAGGAGATCCTATCAAAATGTTGCTTGAGGAATCCCTCACACAGCAGAGGAACGAGATGATGGATAATTTCGCACAAATCCTTTGGCGACTACCAACAAGTGACGCATCTTCCTCGAGCGGAGGCGCCGCCAACTTCAAGGTACAAATCAACTTCGATATTCCTATATTTGAAGGACAGATAGACGCAGATGCTGTAGATAAATGGTTGAATCTACTAGAAGGGTATTTTTCTTTCCATAACTTTTCGAATAAAGAAAAGATTACTTTTGCGCTCCTCAAAGCCGTTCCCCATGTCAAAGATTGGTGGGAAACATTTTGCGAGCAAAGGACACAGAAGAAGCCACATTATTTTAAGTCACGGCCACCTGGGAATCCTTCAGGCATGCTATTAAGGAACCATACTATCCTGTTGGAAGTTATGATGACTTGTATACCAAATGGACCACACTGCGACAAGAAAGAGACCAAGCAGTGCCAGAGTTCACAAATATTGTCCATACCTTGTGCACGAAGCTGGGTATCAAAGATTCAGAGAGAAATTTGGTGCTCAAGTATCGCGGTGGTTTGCATAGATACATCCAGACCGAAATGGAATTTCTGGATGTCTCTTCCTTGGGCGCTGCCTACCGATATGCCGTCAAAATCGAGCAAAAGCTCAAACAAAAGACGCGGCAATTTGGGCCTGGGAACCCTTCACAGCAAAAGATAGGAAAGCACGGCCCCAACCCACAGAATAAAGGACAGAGAAAAGATGGACAGTATTAGGACAACCAGTCCAAGCTGCAAGCAAAGAAGGACACTCGAAAAACAAAGAAAGATACTGGGAAGTGGTGCGACTTCCATAAGAGCCCTTGGCATAACACTGCTGATTGCCGGTCAAAGTAGTCGCTGGTGGCCGAAGTCAAAGCATCTAAATCAAATGCGGGTTCTGACTTTAAGTCTGAACCAAAAAGGGGAAAATGGATCGTTGTCGCGGAACCTAGTGCCACCATTGCTACCACCAAGCTCCAGCCTAATGAACCAGATGAGCCAGAAGAAGGAGAACGCCTCTTCCATTCACAGATGTGGGTAAAAGGAACCCAGCTGCACTTCATCGTTGATAGCGGTAACCAGAAGAATCTCATCTCAGCAAAGGTCATCAAGAGCCTGGCCCTACCAACAACGCTGTACCCACAACCCTACACCATTGGATGGCTCCGCAAAGGAAGCGATCTCCATGTCATCCAACAGTGCCGACTGCCATACGGCATCAAGTCCTTCAAGGACGAGGTATTGTGTGATGTTGCTCCTCTCGAAGTTTTAGATGTTCCTTTGGGACAACCTTATTTATGGAAACGTCATGCTATATATGAGTCTACGCCTTGTAGTGTTATTATTTCTTTGAACAGGAAATTGTACATGATACTTGAGGCAGTCCCTCCTAGTGCTATTTCCTTGATCTCTCCCAAGCAATGTAGGAAGGTCATCTCTCAGACCGGCAAATTTGTCTTCTTCGTGATTTGCTCTCAAAGTGAAAGAAAGATCGCAGCCACATCCTAGGCCTCCATGACCGATCTATCCACACAACAGAAGACAGTGGATAAGGTGGTGGAAGGATACTCAGATATCTTCTCCTCTCCGACCGGGGTACCTTTGCACTACAAAGTCAAGCATCCCATCGATATGACCCCAGTCGCACCGCTACCCAATGGGCCAGTCTATCGCCGCTCTCTATTGGAAAACGAGGAGATCAAGAGGCAGATCCAAGAATTGCTCCACAAGGGGCACATCCGTCCTAGTTCATCACCTTGTGGGAGCCCAATCGTGCTGGTGCAAAAGAAAGATGGGACCTAGCGACTCGGCATTGATTACCGGGCCCTGAATAAAATCACAGTCCATAACCGGTACCCCGATTCCCCGAATCGACGACCTCCTTGATCAGCTCACGGGGGCCAAATATTTCAGTAAGATTGATCTGAATTCTGCCTACCACCAGGTCCCAATAGAACAGACAGATGTATGGAAGAATTCCTTCAAGCCAAAAGAAGGTCTTTTTGAATGGTTGGTCATGCCTTTTGGTTTAACAAATGCTCCAGCAACTTTTATGAGGATGATGGACGATATCCTATGACCTTTCACCAGCAATTTTGTAGTGGTGTATCTAGATGACATCCTCATCTACAACAAGACTTGGGAGGAACACTTGCAGCATATTCAATAGGTTCTGCACACCCTGCGGAAGCACAAAATATATGCGAACTTGGAAAAATTCTCCTTCGGCATGGACAAGGTCCATTACTTAGGCTACATTGTTGATCGACATGGTGTGCATGTGGATCCAGCCAAGATCCAGGTCATCCGTGACTGGCCAGCCCCAACCACACTCACTGAACTTTGGAGCTTCTTGGGCCTCGCCAATTTCTATCGCCGGTTCCTGCTGGGATTCTCTCATATCGCATGGGCCCTCAGCCAAGTGACCAGAGGTGGTGGTAAGGAAAAATTTGTGTGGGGCCTGTCCCAACAACAAGCCTTTGATGACTTGAAGAAGATTTTGTGCTCATCGTCGGTACTCTCATTACCGAACCTGCAACATCCCTTTGAGATCGAGACAGATGCTTCAGATTATGCTGTGGGCACCATTCTCACTCAAAACGGCCACCCCGTGGCATATCATAGTGAGACACTATCAGATGTTGTCCGCAAGTACCCTACCTACGACAAAGAAATGTACTCCATTGTACAAGCCTGCCGCTAGTGGAGACATTATATTCTTGGGAAGGAGACAGTCATCCACACTGATCACAAGCCACTACAGTTCATGCAGAACCAAGGAAAGTTGCAGAATGACCGCCATCAGAAGTGGTCAACATATTTACAGCAGTTCAACCTCAACATCAAATATAAAATAGGGAGTACCAGCCGAGTTGCTGACTTCCTCAGTCGACCTCCAGTCGCGGCACTTACCACGGCGGTAGACTTTTGCGGCCACGAGACCTCTGAATGGCCCCAGCTCTACGAGACAGACCCTGACTTCTCCACTACCTATCAAATGTTGGGAAGCAACTCAGTGGTTGCTAATTTCCATCTTCAGGATGGGTTGTTGTGTCATCTCGGCCATCTCTGCGTTCCATCAAGCGAGCGCACTAAGCTGATTTGGGAAGCTCACTACTGTCGGGTGGCAGGACACTTTGGCATCGAAAAGGCAGTAGCAGTGTTGCAGAAACATTTCTACTGGTTGAAACTTCGACAAGATGTCGGAAAGTATATTAGGTCCTGCACGGCTTGCGCTATTTCAAAACCGACCACTAAGAAACAGGGCCTATACACCCCTCTTCCTAGTCCTGACAGGCCGTGGGAATCCATCTCAATGGACTACATGTCGGACCTCCCGTCCACCAAGAGGGGAAACGACTATGTTTTCGTGGTTGTTGATCGCTTTTCTAAGATGGCGATTCTAGCCGCTTGCAAGAAGAACATCACAGCAGAAGCCACTATCAAGCTCTTCTTTGAATGAGTATGGGTACATTTTGGGATCCCACAGACCATTATCTCAGACTGTGACAGTCGGTTCCTCAGCTCATTTTGGTTAAGCCTTTGGTCACTACTGGATACCAGGCTCACCAAATCCACTGCCTTCCACCCCCAGACCGATTGGCAAACGGAGGTCATCAACCGGATGGTCGTACATATCCTGCGCATGTAAAATTCAACACACCCCCGCACATGGAATGACAGTCTCCCCTATGTCCAACATAGCTACAACCGAGCCCTGCATAGCTCAACTGGCCACAGCCCCTTTCAGGTGAGGTTGGCATTCCAACCATTGGGCCCCATGGATGTTGCACTTCCCCTTGCGACCACCTCAGCTGACTCGTCCCCAGAAGCTGACCAAGCTGCTCGGTTCATTGAACAGATCCAGCATATCTACCAAATGGTTCAGGATATTCTACAGAAGTCTAATGCCAAGTACAAGTAGCGCCATGATCAACATCAGGTGCCACATAAGTTTCAAGTGGGCAACAAAGTTTGGTTGCATTTGTAGAAATAATTCCTTACAGGGCCCCATCAAAAGCTTCACCCACTCCGTTATGGGCCATACACCATCACAAGGGTGGTGGGTGACAATGCTTTTGAGCTCAACATTCCCCCCTTCCTTGGTCTGCATCCAGTCTTCAACGTGGCTCTCCTTCGGCCATATTTCCCACCACTATTAGACACCTCAGAGATAGCAGAGACGTTGACACCAACAGAGCTCAACCCTGACTACCTACAACAAGCATCCATTGATCATATTGCAAACACACATATCAAGGGCACTCGACATCAAAGGATCCAGCTTTATCAAGTTGTCAAAGCAGTTTAGCTCCTGCACCAAGGCAAGTGGCTCACCCGAGGCCAAATTCAACAGAAATTTCCTCATTTGATGGGGGAACTCAATGCAATGGAGACCATTGCTTCCTAAGGAGGGAGGATTGATCTAGGTGGATATTGGTGGCCACCCACCTTCCCGACTGGCTCAAAATAGTTTTATGGCAATTTTGGTATTGTACTTATTTTAGCAGTTTTTCGGGTCCTAAACTTCCAGGGCCATTTTGAGGCCCTAAATGACCCTATTCGGAAATTTGGGTGGCCAAATATTTTTCTTGGAAGGCATTTGGCCCCATTTTAAAGTTTTAAATCTCGGATAGACCTTTCTAACATGATACCAAGCGCCCCAAACGGAGATCGTATGCAAAAGTTACGACCCCGGGAAGTTGGTGTACTAAGTTACCCAAACGGGGCCCACATGACTTTTGGCGCTTCATCTCCTAGGGTTAGGTTTTTGGATGTCTATGGTTTTTGACATTCCTGTTTATTATAAAAGGCCTAGAGAGACTCATTGTAACCATCTTCTTGCGAAATGAGCATAGCCGTCACATCTCTTCTCAGAGATAAGCCGCCACCATTCCAACAAGCTTGTTTTCCGCTGCATTTTACAGTTCTAGCTTATTTCCTTATTGAATAGAAAACCAACTTTACTGTATCTTTGTTATTTTGTGTTAAGCATATGATAATAATCTGTATTCATTTCGTTCTGCACATAAAATCCGGATCAGTGGTATCAGAGCGATCTGCTCCTTGTCGTCTTAATTCATGTCCCCAACGAGGTCAGGGTACAAAGAATTGCGTCTCGAGCTTGTTTCTGTTGAGGACAAAAGCTCTCGCACGCCCAAGCGACCTCTCATGGCAGGAGAAAATAAAGATGACAGGATAGGAGATCCTATAAAAATGTTGCTTGAGGAAGCCCTCACGCAGCAGAGGAACGAGATGATGGATAATTTCGCGCAAATCCTTCGGCGACTACCAACAAGCGACACATCTTCCTCGAGCGGAGGAGCCGCCCCCTTCAAGAAACAAATCAACTTCGATATTCCTATATTTGAAGGACAGATAGACACAGATGCTGTAGATAAGTGGTTGAATCTACTAGAAGGGTATTTTTCAATCCATAACTTTTTGAATAAAGAAAAGATTACTTTTGCACTCCTCAAAGCCGTTCCCCATATCAAAGATTGGTGGGAAACATTCTACGAGCAAAAGGACACAGAAGAAGCCGCATTATTTTCAGTCACGACCACCTGGGAATCCTTCAGGGATGCTATTAAGGAACAATACCACCCTGTTGGAATTTATGACGACTTGTATACCAAATGGACCACACTGCGACAAGAAAGAGACCAAGCAGTGCCAAAGTTCACAAATATCTTCCATACCTTGCACACCAAGCTGGGTATCAAAGATTCAGAGCGACATCTGGTGCTTGAGTATCACAGTGGTTTGCATAGATACATCCACACCGAAATGGAATTTCTGGACGTCTCTTCCTTCGGCGCAGCCTATCGATATGCCGTCAAAATCGAGCAAAAGCTCAAACAAAAGACGCGGCAATTTGGGCCTGGGAACCCTTCATAGCAAAAGATAGGAAACGGCGGCCCCAACCCAAAGAATAAAGGACAGAGCAAAGATGGACAGTATCAATACAACCAGTCCAAGCCGCAAGCAAAGAAGGACACTGGAAAAACAAAGAAAGATACCGAGAAGTGGTGCGACTTCCATAAGGGCCCTTGGCATAACACTGCTGATTGCCGCTCAAAGCAGTCGCTGGTGGCCGAAGTGAAAGCATCTGAATAAGATGCGGGTTCTGACTCTGATTCTGAACCAGAAAGAGGAAGGAGGATCATTGTCGCGGAACCGAGTGCCACCATTGCTACAACCAAGCTCCAGCATGATGAACTAGATGATCCAGAAGAAGGAAAACACCTCTTCCATTCACAGATGTGGGTAAAAGGCACCCTGCTGCACTTCATCATTGATAGCAGTAGCCAGAAGAATCTCATCTCAGCAGAGGTCGTCAAGCGCCTGGCCCTGCCAACAACGCCGCACCCACAACCCTACACCATTGGATGGCTCCGCAAAGGAAGCGATCTTCGTGTCAGCCAACAATGCCGACTGCCATACGGCATCAAGTCCTTCAAGGACGAGGTATTGTGTGATGTTGCTCCTCTCGAAGTTTCAGATGTTCTTTTGGGCCAACCTTATTTATGGAAACGTCATGCTCTATATGATTCTAGGCCTCGTAGTGTTATTATTTCTTTGAACAGGAAATTGTATAGGATACCTCAGGCAGTCCCTCCTAGTGCTATTTCCTTGATCTCTGCCAAGCAATGCAGGAAGGTCATCCCTCAGACTGAGAAATTTGTCTTCTTCGTGATTCGCTCTCAGACTGAAAGAAAGATCGCAACCACATCCCGGGCCTCCACGAACGATCTATCCACACAATAGAAGCAAGTGGATAAGGTGGTGGAAGGATACTCAGATATATTCTTCTCTCTGACCGGGGTACCTCTGTACTACCAGGTCAAGCATCCCATCGATCTGACCCCAAGCACACCGCTACCCAATGGTCCATTCTATCGCTGCTCTCTATTGGAAAATGAGGAGATCAAGAGGAAGATCCAAGAATTGCTCCACAAGGGGCACATCCGTCCCAGTTCATCACCCTATGGGATCCCAATCGTGCTAGTGCAGAAGGAAGATGGGACTTGACGACTCTGCATTGATTACCGGGCCCTAAATAAAATCACAGTCCGTAACAGGTACCTGATTCCCCGAATCGACGACCTCCTTGATCAGCTCATGGAGGCCAAATACTTCAGTAAGATTGATCTGAAGTTTGGCTACAACCAGGTCCCAATAGAACAGACTGATGTATGGAAGACTGCCTTCATGTCAAAAGAAGGTCTTTTTGAATGGCTGGTCATGCCTTTTTGTTTGACAAATGCTCCAGCAACTTTTATGAGGATGATGGACGATATCCTATGACCTTTCACCAACAATTTTGTAGTGGTGTATCTGGATGACATCCTCATCTAAAGCGAGACTTGGGAGGAACACTTGCAGCATATTCAGCAGGTTCTGCACACCCTGCGGAAGCACAAACTATATGCAAACTTGGAAAAATGCTCCTTCGGCATGGACAGGGTCCATTACTTAGGATACATCGTTGATCGACATGGTGTGCATGTGGATCAAGCCAAGATCCAGGTCATCCATGACAGGCCAGCCCCAACCACACTCACTGAACTTCGGAGCTTCTTGGGCCTCGCCAATGTTTATCACTGGTTCGTGCTGGGATTCTCTCATATCGCATGGGCCCTCAGCCAAGTGACCAAGGGTGGTGGTAAGGCAAAATTTGTGTGGGGCCTATCCCAACAACAAGCCTTCGATGACTTGAAGAAGCGTTTGTGCTCATCGCCGGTACTCTCATTACCGAACCTGTAACATCCCTTTGAGATCGACACAGATGCTTCAGATTATGCTGTGGGCACCGTTCTCACTCAACACGGCCACCCCGTGGCATATCATAGTGAGACACTATCATATGCTATCCACAAGTACCCTACCTACGACAAAGAAATGTACTCCATTGTACAAGCCTGCCGCCAATGGAGACATTACAATCTTGGGAAGGAGACAGTCATCCACACTGATCACAAGCCACTACAGTTCATGTAGACCCAAGGAAAGTTGCAGAATGACCGCCATCAGAAGTGGTCAACATATTTACAGCAATTCCACCTCAACATCAAATATAAAATAGGGACTACCAACGGAGTTGCTGACTGCCTCAGTCAACCTCCAGTCGCGGCACTTACCACGGTGCTAGACTCTTGCAGCCACGAGACCTTCGGATGGCCCCACCTCTACGAGACAGACCCTAACTTCTCCGCCACCTATCAAATGTTGGGCAGCAATTCAGTGATTGCTAATTTCCATCTTCAGGACGAGTTGTTGTGTCATCTAGGACATCTCTGCATTCCATCAAGCGAGCGCGCGAAGCTGATTTGGGAAGCTCACTACGGTCGGGTGGCAGGACACTTTGGCGTCGAAAAGACAGTGGCAGTGTTGCAGAAACATTTATACTGGCCGAAACTTCGACATGATGTCAGCAAGTATATCAGGTCCTGCACCGCTTGCACTATTGCCAAACCGACCACTAAGAAACGGGGCCTATACACCCCTCTGCCTACTCCTGACAGGCCGTTGGAATCCATCTCAATGGACTACATGTCAGGCCTCCCGTCCACCAAGAGGGGAAACGACTGTGTTTTCGTGGTTGTTGATCGCTTTTCCAAGATGGCGATTCCAGCTGCTTGCAAGAAGAACATCACAGCAGAAGCCACTGCCAAGCTCTTCTTTGAACGAGTATGGGTACATTTTGGGATCGCACAGACCATTATCTCAAACTGTGATAGTCAGTTCCTCATCTCATTCTGGTCAAGCCTTTGGTCACTACTGGATACCAAGCTCACCAAATCCACTGCCTTCCACCCTAGACCGATGGGCAAACGGAGGTCATCAACCAGATGGTCGTACATATCCTGTGCATGTACAATTCAACACACCCCCACACATGGGATGAGAGTCTCCCCTATGTCCATCATAGCTACCACTGAGCCCTGCATAGCTCAACTGGCCACAGCCCCTTTCAGGTGGGGTTGGGATTCCAACCATTGGGCCCCATGAATGTTGCACTTCCCCTTGCGACCACCTCGGCTGACTCATCCCCAGAAGCTGAAAAAGCTACTCGGTTCATTGAACGGATCCAGCATATCCGCCAACAGATTCAGGATATTCTACAGAAGTCTAATGCCAAGTACAAGCAATGCCATGATCAACACCGGGTGCCACATAAATTTCAAGTGGGCGACAAAGTTTGGTTGCATTTGTAGAAAGAATGCCTTACAGGGCCCCATCGAAAGCTTCGCCCACTCCATTATTGGCCGTACACCATCACCAAAGGAGGTGGGTGACAATGCATTTGAGCTCAACATTTCCCCCTTCCTTGGTCTGCATCTAGTCTTCAATGTGGCTCTCTGTCGTCCATATTTCCCACCACTATTAGACACCTCAGAGATAGCAGAGAAGTTGAATCCAACAGAGCTCAACCCTGACTGCCTACAACAAGCATCCAGTGATCATATTGCAGACACACAGATCAAGGGCACTCGACATCAAAGGATCCATCTTTATCGAGTTGTCAAAGCAAGGCAGCTCCTGCACCAAGGCAAGTGGCTCACCTGAGGCCAAATTCAACAGAAATTTCCTCATCTGATGGGGGAACTCAACGCAATGGAGACCATTTCTTCCTAAGAAGGGAGGATTGATCCAGGTGGATATTGGTGGCCACTGACCTTTCTGACTGGCTCAAAATAGTTTTATGGCAATTTTGGTATTGTAATATTTTTAGCAGTTTTTCGGGTCCTGAACTTTCGAGGCCATTTTGAGGCCCGAAACGACCTTTTTTGGAAACTTGGAGGGCCAAATGTGTGCCTCTGGCAGGTTTTTGACCGCTTTCAAAAGTTGTAATTCTCGAATAGACCTTTCCAACGGGCTACCAAGTGCCCCAAACGAAGATCGTATGCAAAAGTTACGACCCCGGGAAGTTGGTGTACTAAGTTACCCAAACGGGGCCCACATGACTTTTGGCACTTCATCTCCTAGGGTTAGGTTTTTGGATGTCTAGGGTTTTTGACATTCCTTTTTATTGTAAAAGGCCTTGAGAGCCTCATTTTAACCATCTTCTTGCGAAATGAGTGCAGCCATCACATCTCTTCTCAGAGATAAGCCGCCACCATTCCAGCAAGCTTCTTTTCCGCTGAATTTTACAGTTCTAGCTTATTTCCTTATTAAATAGAAAACCAATTTTACTGTATCTTTGTTATTTTGTGTTAAGCATCTGATAATAATCTGTATTCATTTTGTTCTGCTCATAAAATCCGGATCAGTGGTATCAGAGCAGTCTGCTCCTTGTCGTCCTAATGCATGTCCCCAACGAGGTCAGGGTACAAAGAATTGGGTCTCGAGCTTGTTTCTCTTGAGGACAAAATCTCTCGCACGCCCAAGCGACCTCTCATGGCAGGAGAAAAGAAAGATGACGGGATAAGAGATCCTATCAAAATGTTGCTTGAGGAAGCCCTCACGCAGCAGAGGAACGAGATGATGGATAATTTCGCGCAAATCCGTCGGCGACTACCAACAAGAGACGCATCTTCCTCTAGCGGAGGCGCCGCCCCCTTCAAGGTGCAAATCAACTTCGATATTCCTATATTTGAAGGACAGATAGACGCAGATGCTGTAGATAAGTGGTTGAATCTACTAGAAGGATATTTTTCTTTCCATAACTTTTCGAATAAAGAAAAGATTACTTCTGCACTCCTCAATGTTGATGTATATGTAACTTCGGAATGTATTTCACATATATGTATATTGTATTCCTATAGAGATGTTATTATTCCTCTATACGGAAGTGTCGTCATTTATATTGTAAGTGTCATAACTTATACTTGATGGGTTATTAGACCACCTTGTTTGGGGTCGGCCTTGTATAAGTCATGTGGGTCGAAGGGTTATTAGACCACCCTATTGGGGGTCGGCCATGTGGGTCAAAGGGTTATTAGACCACCCTATTGGGGGTCGGCCCAGTCAGCATTATATTATGTGGTTAAGTTCGAGCCTACATGAGTTAGGTAAAAAGGCAAGTCAAGTCAAGTATAAATAGAGTGCGGGAGGCACTCTATTTACTCACTCACTTCTTACACATGCTCTCAAGGAGGAGAGGCGCACTTATGGAGGAGGAGGATTGATTCTAGGTTATGGCTATCTCTATTGGTTGGTTGTATCATTGCTCTATCTATCTCTGAGGAAGTTATTGGGGTTTTTCACCTTTATGGTTTTCCCCAAGTAAATCTTTGTGTCTCTTGTGTGCTTGCATTATTGTCTCCATGATTGATATGCTGTAGATATGCTGTACATGTTGTTCTCTCAGTTAAGATCCTAGATCAGATTGAAGTAAATTCTGAAAATTTAACATGGTATCAGAGCTAGCCTGAAAGAAGGCATGATATGGCATGTATGACACTTGTTGCACTTACGATGCTAGGGCTTGATATAGCAAAAACCATTCATCGTAGCACTTTCGCTATAAATCCGTTTTGGCGAAGTTTTCGGATCTGAAATTGTTACAGGACGAAGCTAAGATCTCCAGGTATCTTGTGTCCAAAGGAAAACCTCTAATTCGTTGTACTTTGTGATTTATGATCTGTACAATATAGGGTTTCTGCCTCTTCCAGATCTGAGTCAAAATCAGGTGACCTTGGGAAAAAGGTCATATCTTGGGCTAGGAAGCTCCAAATGAAATTTCGTAAAAAGTGATAGGTAGTACACAGTCTGTAATATCTCAGAAAACTTTTTCAGAGGCCGAAGTTGAACCAGTGACACGTGGAATGCCGTACAAGTTCGCTCTCCTGTATTATCCCATAAACAGGTCACGTTACGACATTTGGCATAACTCTCTCTCAGAGAGTCCAATTGAGGTCAGACCTGTCAGGATGGAAAGGTAACAGGCCAAGATATCTCAGAAAACGTTTTCAGAGGCTGAAGTTAAAACAGGGACACGTGGCATGCCGTACAAGTTCGCTCTCCTGTTTTATCCCAAAACAGGTCACGTTGCGACATTTGGCATAACTCTCTCTCAGAGAATCCAATTGAGGTCAGACCTGTCAGGATGGAAAGATAACAGGTCAGGCTATCTCAGGAAACTTTTTCAAACCCTGTGGATCAAAAATTTCGGAGTTACACCAGAAACAATCAGGTACATATTTATGTCAAAACAGAACTATTTTTTGGTACCTTCATTCATGGCTTCCGGAATTTAGGGCTTTGGAGAAAGTTGGAATTTTTGTAATCGGAGACCACGGCTGGATGCTACTCATCAAAATAGAAATTTAGAGACCAAGATCAGAATTTTTGGTTGGGCAGAAGGCCAGGCTTGATTAGACCCTAGTTCGGGACTTTGATCAGAAAAGTGGAAAATTAGGGCTTCTGTAAAAATGGGAATTTTTGAAATCTGTGACCACGGCTGGAAGCTCCTCAGAAAAATAGAAGCTTAGAGCTTTGGATCAAACATTTTGATTGGGTAGAAGAGTGGGCTTCATCAAACCCCAGTTCAGGGTCACGTCCAGTGAATCTGGAAGTTTCAAAGGCAAAATTGAGGAGTGAAACTTTGCAGTCTTCAAATTCTGAATATACCAGTTTGATCAGTTCATCAAGGCGCATATTCCTATCCTTTCGGAAGTTTGAAATTCAAAGTTTGAATTTTTGGGGTCTCTCTGACAAACCCATATCCAGCTCCAGGTCCAGTTCTTGCAAATCAAGTGGATTGGGTTGATCCTAGAAGAAGATGGATTGGTCACTTGCATAAGTGAAGAAGTTCCTGTTTCAGAGGGAGATGAGGCTAAGGCCTTACATAAGAAGATTACAAGTGATCTCGACAGGTATGACTCATCGAGGTATGTTTTGAGATTTGTTCATAATTAAGTTTATGGTATGTTTGTCTTCATGTTATCACGGTTAGTGCAATCTTGATTTTAGACTTATCATATCACCTTAATAAAATTATGAATGCATGATAGAAGTCATTCATTTATTAGGAGTATGAAACTTATGTTTGTACTAACACATTGTGATGTTGTATGAGTTTTATGTTGTCTATTAACATGAAAGGTACACCAAGAAGACAAATCATGTTCTGGTTCAAGAACATATGATCATGATGACATGAGGACAAAGATTCATCCATTGCCATGGATCTCATAAGAGATCCATTCTCGAGGTATGTATAACTTGGTTTTATAATGGTTAACTTATGAGACATGCAGGTTACTAGCACAAGTCACTAAAGAGAACCAGAAGACATTATGCGGGTATGTTAGACATAAATAGCTAGCATGCTAATCCAGGTATGTTTTTCCTATATCAAGATAGAATCCTACCTTGGGATAGAATCTTATACTATTGTTGATAATGATTATTCATGAAGTCATAGGTTTGAATAATCATGATTGTATGCATATTATGTTTCTTACCATAATTGATGATATGACTAACCAGAAGAATCATGATGGTATAGGTTTGAATAATCACAGGTTTTATGCATTTTATATCTCTTATCTTGATTGATGATTCAACTAACCTGAAGAGTCATAGGCTTGAGTAATTACAGGTTTAGACATGTTATGTTTCTTATGATTTGACTAACCATAAGAATCCTTGAATGCTAATGCTTATTATTTCTGTTTGAAATGATCATGACTATACATGCTTGAGATTATTGTGTTTTAATAGTATACTAATGAATGTATGATTTTATATGAGTTCACAAGGATAACACATTCATGATACTAATAAGCATGCATAGGGACCAAGGATGAATATGAGTTCAAGAACAGGTAATTCAGGAAGCAAAGATCAAGAGGGAGCACACTCTAGTTGTTCCTGCAAGAAAGCAAAGGAGCACACTTCAGTAGTTTCTGCAAGGATGCAGATATTCAGAGGGAGTTGATCATCTCTCTACATTTCACAACAGAAAGGTGTAGAAGAAGCTACCTCAGATTAGGACTCCAGCAGCTCCTGCAAGGAAGCAAAGACTCAGAGGGAGTCCACCCAACGAACAAAGAAAGATAAGTATTTTAATCATCATTTCTTGCATATTTGTTTGTTTAAATAAAATTGTTCAATAATGTATATACTGATGTTCCTAGAATTAGCTTGTGTATTATGCATATTAGAATAATTGCATTGATGAACAGTATACTCCTAATATGCATGGGTAAGTAGCCTATGGCACTGTACAACATTCCATTGCTACTTATCTAGAATGAAACCTCTTTGCTGACATGTTGGGAGTTGTGCACACTCTTAACAATGTTATGGTAGAGATTGGAAGGCATCTAGAAAGTTACGGGATATGGATAAATGTTGTATTGAAGCATTGGCTAAGATAATTGCATGACTGTATGACATATTTCTTTATGAGTAAGAATTTGTTCTGAAAACTATGAGATGTTTCTAATCATGCAATTTAACTTGTTGTGTAGGAAAGATCGTATGCCATCTCCTGCAAAAGAAGAACTACAACATTTGTTCAACAACAAAATTATCTATTGAAGATATTGAAGTTCCCAGGATACAGGAAGAATGCCATGATCCGTTGATCATGAAGAATGATGTTTGGGATGCAGTCCCAAGAGCTGAAGGGAAGTCTATTGTGACTTCCAAATGGAACTATCAGATCAAGCATGTTGCAGATGGCAGCATTGAGAAATATAAAAGTGATGAAATAGAAGATGCACCAGATGGATGTCAAGACAGCATGGTTTAGTCATATATGTGTGAAGAACCTGGTATGGTAGGATGGACAGTTTCCTATCTAGTTTGGGCTTTACCAAGAGTAAAGCGGATTCCAACCTTTACTACAAGGTTGAGGAAGGGAATCCTGTGATTCTACTACTATATGTGGATGACCTATTTGTGACAGGAGATGACAGAATGATTGCAGATACCAAGAGGAAGCTTGCAGCTGAATTCGATATGAAAGATTTGGGAATGATGCACTATTTCCTAGGTATGGAGGTGTGGCAGAATGCAGGTGGGATCTTCCTTGGTCAAGGGAAGTACACAGTAGATATCCTGAAGAGATTTGGGATGATGGATTGCAAAGCCATGGCCACACCTATGGCATCGAATCTGAAGCTTCTTTGCGATGCTTCATCTGAGCCAGTTGATGTTTCTAAGTATCGTCAGATTATTGGGTCCTTGATGTACCTGACGAACACGAGACCAGACATTTGCTTTGCTGTGAACACATTGAGCCAGTTCCTGACGAATCCGAGGAGTGTTCACCTGGCTGCTGTAAATCATGTTTTGAGGTACCTGAAGGGTACAGTGTATTATGGGCTCAGGTATGAGGAGAATCAAATGTTTAACCTGCAGGGTTATGTTGATTCAGATTGGGATGGCAGTGCTGCAAACAGGAAGAGCACATCTGGGTGTTGCCTCAGTATGGGATCAGGTGTGATCTCTTGGTTTAGCAGGAAGCAGTCCTGCGTAGCACTGAGTATAGCTGAGGCAGAGCATGTTGTAGCCTGTTTAGCTAGTTGTGAGACAGTATGGCTACGGAAGCTACTGTCTGAGCTATTTGATCTCCCATTGGAAGCTACTGATATCTTCTGTGATAACCAGAGTTGTGTGAAGCTGTCCGAGAATCCAGTGTTTCATGACAGGTCGAAACACATAGAGATCAAATATCACTATATCAGGGATATGGTGCAGACAGGAGCCGTGAAGCTCCTATATGTTGCGACAGACGAGCAGATTACAGATGTGCTGACGAAGCCACTAGCCGGGGTGAAGTTCGAGTATTTCAGAGAGAGAGGCTTGGCGTTCTTCAGATCGAGGACACTTCAAGGAAGAAGTGATGGACACATTTGCTGAAGCCATTCCAAGCATGTTGGAAGGAGGATCCTTCACATGGCTGTGGATGTAAGCGCTGGATGATGAGCATCAGGATGATGTTTTGGTTTCTGCTTGGATATGATCAGTTGGATCATTTTTATATATGAATGAACGCATCATGTTGGATGCTGGATATGATCAATTGGATCATGTGTATGTATTTTGTATATGCATCATGTTGGATGCTTGGACCATGTATCTGTATATGTATCAGGTGGATACATTGTATGATCAGGTGGATCATGTATGGTGATATGTATCATGTATCAGGTGGATACATTGTATGATCAGGAGGATCATGTATGATGATATGTATCAATAGATACTTGGTATGCATCAGGTGGATGCATTGATGTATCAGGTGGATACATTGTATGATCAGGTGGATCATGTATGGTGATATGTATCATGTATTTGTATCAGGTGGATACATTGATGATCAGGAGGATCATGTATGATGATATGTATCAGATAGATACTTGGTATGCATCAGGTAGATGCATTGATGATCAGGAGGATCATGTATGATGATATGTATCATGTATTTGTATCAGGTGGATACATTGATGATCAGGAGGATCATGTATGATACTTGGTATGCATTAGGTAGATGCATCGATGATCAGGTGGATCATGCAGCAGGATGTTGCAGTGATGATCAGGATGATCATAGATGACGAGCTTCAGGATGTTGCTCCAGATGACATGCAGCAGGACGTTGCAGTGATGATGATTAGGATGATCATGGATGGTGAGCTTCAGGATGTTGCTCCAGATGACATGCAGCAGGACGTTGCAGTGATGATGATCAGGACGATCATGGATACATCAGGATGATGTATGGTGAGTATCAGGTTGATACTCTGTGGCCGTGGATCAGGTTGTGCAGATGAGCATGTAATCTGGTGCCTTGGGAGATTTGTAGATGGTCTTTCGAGGTTTTGCCTATGGCATGTAATTCGGTGCCCTGGGACATCTGGCAAATGCTCTTTCGAGGTTTTGCTCTGGGAGGACATGTAATTCGGTGCCCTGGGAGATTTGCAGATAGTCTTTCGAGGTTTTGCCTATGGCATGTAATTCGGTTCCCTGGGATATCTGGCAGATGCTCTTTCGAGGTTTTGTCCTATGGCATGTAATTCGGTGCCCTGGGAGATCTGCAGATAGTCTTTTGAGGTTTTGCCTATGGCATGTAATTCGGTTCCCTGGGATATCTGGCAGATGCTCTTGCGAGGTTTTGCCATGACCACATGTAATTCGTTGCCCTGGGAGATCCTATAGGTAGAGCTGTGTGCTCGTAACAGCCTGGGATGCTCTTGCGAGGTTTTGTGGTGAGGTCACATGTAATTCGGTGCCCTGGGAGATCCTATAGGTAGAGCTGTGTGCTCGTAACAGCCTGGGATGCTCTTTCAAGGTTTTGTGACGCATGTAAAAGTCCTGAGGATTCCACAGTATGGCCAGTGATGATGAAGACCTGCAGGTGGTGGGCCTACATCCAGTATGAAAAAGGACTGGCTCTGTAGAACTTCCTATGACGAGTAGATTCAGAGATTGATTGAGATAGCAGCAGCAGTGACGATGATGATGACTCGATGACGATTATCCAGTGACGATGATCCAGAGAAGATGACTTGTGCTAGAAGAACTGTGCTGAGAAATACCTTCCTAGTTAAGAGGGAGTGTTGATGTATATGTAACTTCGGAATGTATTTCACATATATGTATATTGTATTCCTATATAGATGTTATTATTCCTCTATACGGAAGTGTCGTCATTTATATTGTAAGTGTCATAACTTATACTTGATGGGTTATTAGACCACCTTGTTTGGGTTCGGCCTTGTATAAGTCATGTGGGTCGAAGGGTTATTAGACCACCCTATTGGGGGTCGGCCATGTGGGTCAAAGGGTTATTAGACCACCCTATTGGGGGTCGGCCCAGTCAGCATTATATTATGTGGTTAAGTTCGAGCCTACATGAGTTAGGTAAAAAGGCAAGTCAAGTCAAGTATAAATAGAGTGCGGGAGGCACTCTATTTACTCACTCACTTCTTACACATGCTCTCAAGGAGGAGAGGCGCACTTATGGAGGAGGAGGATTGCTTCTAGGTTATGGCTATCTCTATTGGTTGGTTGTATCATTGCTCTATCTATCTCTGAGGAAGTTATTGGGGTTTTTCACCTTTATGGTTTTTCCCAAGTAAATCTTTGTGTCTCTTGTGTGCTTGCATTATTGTCTCCATGATTGATATGCTGTAGATATGCTGTACATGTTGTTCTCTCAGTTAAGATCCTAGGTCAGATTGAAGTAAATTCTGAAAATTTAACACTCAAAGCCCTTCCCCATGTCAAAGATTTGTGGGAAACATTCTGCGAGCAAAAGGACACAGAAGAAGCCTCATTATTTTCAGTCACGGCCACCTGGGAATCCTTTAGGGATGCTATTAAGGAACAATACTACACTGTTGGAAGTTATGACGACTTGTATACCAAATGGACCACACTGCGATAAGAAAGAGACCAAGTAGTGCCAGTGTTCACAAATGTCTTCCATACCTTGCGCACCAAGTTGGGTATCAAAGATTCAGAGTGACATCTGGTGCTCAAGTATCGTGGTGGTTGCATAGATACATCCAGACCAAAATGGAATTTATGGATGTCTCTTCCTTAGGCGCGGCCTACCGATATGCCGTCAAAATCGAGCAGAAGATCAAACAAAAGACGTGGCAATTTGGGCCTGGGAACCCTTCACAGCAAAAGACAGGAAAGGGTGGCCCCAACCCACAAAATAAAGGGCAGAGCAAAGATAGACAATATCAGGACAACCAGTCCAAGCCGCAAGCAGAGAAGGACACTGGAGAAACAAAGAAAGATACCGGGAAGTGGTGCGACTTCCATAAGAGCCCTTGGCATAACACTGCTGATTGCCGCTCAAAGCAGTCGTTGGTGGCCGAAGTGAAAGCATCTGAATCAGATGCGAGTTCTGACTCTGAGTCCGAACCAGAAAGGGGAAGAAAGATCATTGTCGCAGAACCCAGTGCCACCATTTCTACCACCAAGCTCCAGCCTGATGAACTAGACGACCGAGAAGAAGGAGAACGCCTCTTCCATTCACAGATGTGGGTAAAAGGCACCCCACTGCACTTTTTCGTTGATAGTGGTAGCCAGAAGAATATCATCTCAGCAGAGGTCGTCAAGTGCCTAGCCCTGCCAACAACGCCGCACCCACAACCCTACACCATTGGATGGCTCCGCAAAGGAAGCGATCTCTGTGTCAGCCAAGAGTGCCGACTGCCATATGGCACCAAGCCCTTCAAGGATGAGGTATTGTGTGATGTTGCTCCTCTCGAAGTTTCAGATGTTCTTTTGGGCCAAACTTATTTATGGAAACGTCATGTTGTATATGAGTCTAGGCCTCATAGTGTTATTATTTCTTTGAACAGGAAATTGTACAGGATACCTGAGGTAGTCCCTCCTAGTGCTATTTCCTTGATCTCTACCAAGCAATGCAGGAAGGTCATCTCTCAGACCGGGAAATTTGTCTTCTTCGTTATTCGCTCTCAGAGTGAAAGAAAGCTCACAGCCACATCCTAGGCCTCCACGACCGATCTATCCACACAACAGAAGCAAGTGGATAAGGTGGTGGAAGGATACTCAGATATCTTCTCCTCTCTGACCGGGTTACCTCTGCATTGCCAGGTCAAGCATCCCATCAATCTGACCCCAGGCACACCGCTACCCAATGGGCCAGTCTATTGCCGCTCTCTATTGGAACACGAGAAGATCAAGAGGCAGTTCCAAGAATTCCTCCACAAGGGGCACATCTGTCCCAGTTCATCACCTTGTGGGAGCCCAATCATGCTGGTGCAAAAGAAAGATGGGACCTGGCGACTCTCCATTGATTATCGGGCCCTGAATAAAATCACAGTCCATAACCAGTACCCGATTCCCCGAATCGACGACCTCCTTGATCAGCTCACGGGGGCCAAATACTTCAGTAAGATTGATCTGAAGTCTGGCTACCACCAGGTCCCAATAGAACAGACAGATGTATGGAAGAATGCCTTCATGTCAAAAGAAGGCCTTTTTGAATGGTTGGTCATGCCTTTTTGTTTGACAAATGCTCCAGCAACTTTTATGAGGATGATGGACGATATCCTATGACCTTTCACCAACAATTTTGTAGTGGTGTATCTGGATGACATCCTCATCTATAGCAAGACTTGGGAGGAACACTTTCTGCATATTCAGCAGGTTCTGCACACCCTGCGAAAGCACAAACTATATGCGAACTTGGAAAAATGATCCTTCGGCATGGACAGGGTCCATTAGTTAGGCTACATCGTTGATCAACATGTTGTGCATGTGGATCCAGCCAAGATCCAGGTCATCAGTAACTGGCCAGCCCCAACCACACTCACCGAACTTCAGAGCTTCTTGGGCCTTGCCAATTTCTATCGCCAGTTCGTGCTGGGATTCTCTCATATCGGATGGGCCCTCAGCCAAGTGACCAGGGGTGGTGGTAAGGAAAAATTTGTGTGGGGCCTATCCCAACAACAAGCCTTCGATGACTTGAAGAAGCATTTGTGCTCATCGCCGGTACTCTCATTACCGAACCTGCAACATCCCTTTGAGATCGAGACAGATGCTTCAGATTATGCTGTGAGCGTCGTTCTCACTCAACACGGCCACCCCGTGGCATATCACAATGAGACACTATCAGATGTTGTCTGCAAGTACCCTACCTATGACAAAGAAATGTACTCCATCGTACAATCCTGCCGCCAGTGGAGACATTACATTCTTGGGAAGGAGACAGTCATCCACACTGATCACAAGCCACTACAGTTCATGCAGACCCAAGGAAAGTTGTAGAATGACTGCCATTAGAAGTGGTCAACATATTTACAGCAGTTCCACCTCAACATCAAATATAAAACAGGGAGTACCAACCGAGTTGCTGACTGCCTTAGTCGACCTCCAGTCGCGGCACTTACCACAGTGCTAGACTCTTGCAGCCACGAGACCTCCAGATGGCTCCACCTCTACAAGACAGACCCTGACTTCTCCGCCACCTATCAAATGTTGGGCAGCAACTCAGTGGTTGCTAATTTCCATCTTCAGGACGGGTTGTTGTGTCATCTGGGCCATCTCTACGTTCCATAAAGCGAGTGCGCGAAGATGATTTGGGAAGCTCACTACGGTCAGGTGGCGGGACACTTTGGCATCGAAAAGACAGTGGCAGTGTTGCAGAAACATTTCTGTTGGCCGAAACTTCAACAGGATGTCGACAAGTATATCAGGTCCTGCATCGCTTGCGCTATTGCCAAACTGACCGCTAAGAAACAGGGCCTATACACCCCTTTGCCTACTCCTGACAGGCCGTGGGAATCCATCTCAATGGACTACATGTCGGGCCTCCCGTCCACCAAGAGGGGAAACGACTGTGTTTTCGTGGTTGTTGATCACTTTTCTAAGAGGGCGATTCTAGCCGCTTGCAAGAAGAACATCACAGCAGAAGCCACTGCCAAGCGCTTCTTTGAACAAGTATGGGTACATTTTGGGATCCAACAGACCATTATCTCAGACCGTCACAGTTGGTTCCTCAGCTCATTCTGGTCAAGCCTTTGGTCACTACTGGATACCAAGCTCACCAAATCCACTGCCTTCCACCCCCAGACTGATGGGAAAATGGAGGTCGTCAACTGAATGGTCGTACATATCCTGCGCATGTACAATTCAACACACCCCCGCACATGGGATGAGAGTCTCCCCTATGTCCAACATAGCTACAACCGAGCCCTGCATAGCTCAACTAGCCACATCCCCTTTCGGGTGGGGTTGGGATTCCAACCATTAGGTCCCATGGATGTTGCACTTCCCCTTGCGAACACCTCGGCCGACTCATCCCCAGAAGCTGACAAAGCCGCTCGGTTCATTGAACGGATCCAGCATATCCGCCAACAGGTTTAGGATATTCTACAGAAGTCTAATGCTAAGTACAAGGAGCACCATGATCAACATCGGGTGCCACATAAGTTTCAAGTGGGCGACAATGTTTGGCTGCATTTGCAGAAATAATGCCTTACAGGGCCCCATCGAAAGCTTCGCCCACTCCGTTATGGGCCGTACACCATCACCAAGGCGGTGGGTGACAATGCTTTTGAGCTCAACATTCCCCCCTTCCTTGTTCTGCATCAAGTCTTCAACGTGGCTCTCCTTCGGCCATATTTCCCACCACTATTTGTGATGCACCTGCAACAATTAATTAATAAAAATATGCGAAATAGCAGAAATGACAGAACTCAGAATGACTTTTATATTGATCACAGGCCACTTCGAGGGGGCATCCTCCTATGAGCAAGCTCAATACAAATAACTTCACGGTGCCTTCATAGGTCTCAACAAACACTTATATACTAAGTCTAGGCGCCAATACTCTGGGTCAAAACCATGGGCCACTACAAACTATGGATCAACAATACTACGGGCGACTTACAAAGCATATGCACCAACAACAATAACATAAACTATTGATCAACAAATACTACGGGACGACTTACAAAGCATATGCATCCAAGAACAATATACTAACAAAGTAAAGACATGGGTTCCTAACATCCCCTCCCCCTTAAAAAAAGCTTTGTCCTCAAAGCTTTAGATGTAGAAATTGTTGTTGAATCTGAAGGAGTGGTTCCCATGTAGCATCCTCTGGTTGCATGTCGTTCCACTGAATTAAGACCTCTGTGATAGAGTGAGAGCGAAGCTGACAAGTGCGCTGATTAAGGATGGCCTCCGACTCCAAAAGGATGGATCCTTCATTATCCAGTTCGGGTAAAATCGTTTGTCCACTGATTTTGGTGCCAAGAACTTTCTTCAGACAAGAGACATGAAATACTGGATGAATGCGGGAAGAAGGAGGAAGTTCCAATTTATAAGCAACGGACCCAATCTTCTGAAGAATTCGATATGGCCCATAGAACTTTGGAGCGAGCTTATGACGCCCTTTGAGTTTCAAGGAAGACTACTTGTAAGGCTGGAGACGAAGAAAAAACATATCGTTGACTTGAAAAGTACATTCAGAACGGTGCTGATCAGCTTGTTGCTTCATGCGATTTCTTGCCATGTGAAGATTGTCCCGCAAAATGCGAAGAATCTAATCACGGTTTCGAAGGACCGTGTCAACTTCCTGAAGTGGTGAACTGGTGGGGGTGTATGGAAGAAGAACTAGAGGTGCCTGACCATAGACTGCTTCATATGGGGTAATTTTAGAGGTAGTGTGGTAAGAGATATTATACCACCATTCAGCGAGAGGGAGCCACTTTGCCCACTGATGTTGTTGTTCAAAGGTGAAGCAACGAAGATAAGTTTCCAAGCATTTATTGATAATTTCAGTCTAACCATCTATTTGTGGGTGATACCCTGAACTGATCTTCAGTTTGGTTCCAGTGTGGCGAAATAGTTCAGTCCAAAAATGACTGGTGAAAGTCGCATCACGATCCGAGACAATGGAAGAAGGGATGCCACGAAGAAGAAAGATCTGGTCCAGGAAAATTTGAGCGACTGAAGAGGCTGTATAGGGATGGCTGAGAGCACAAAAATGACTATATTTGGAGATGTGATCAACCACAACAAGAATCACTGTCTTCCTGCCAGATTTAGGGAGCCCTTCAATTAAATCCATAGAAATATCTGTCCAAATCCATGTAGGTATGGGCAAGGGTTCGAGCAATCCTGGAAGGAGTGTTGTTTCACCCTTATTGCACTAGCAGGTATCACATTCGGCCACCATCTGTTGAATTGTCCTTTTCATGCCCTGCCAAAAGAAGTTATGCCGTGCCAGTTCATACGTTTTGAGGAACCCAGAGTTTCCTGCCGATGGAGAAGCATCGAGTTCATAGAAGACATCCTGTTGAAGATCTATGCTCTAGGGATGCACCAGACGACCCTTGTATCTCAGAGAAGCACCATCCCAAGAGTAATGTGGTACAGCAGAAGGGTTGTTGGTCAAGTGTTGGATAATTTGAGATAAGCAAGAGTCATTGACATAACCCTGTTGAACAGATTGCAACCAATTTGGAACAGGCATAGAAATAGCTGAAAGAGAACCTTGGCAATCAAATGTGCGAGAAAGAGAATCTGCCACAATATTGTCTTTACCCTTCTTGTAAGTGATCTCATAGTCATAACCCATGAGTTTTCTAACCCATTTCTGTTGTGCCGGGGAGGAGACATGCTGTTCCAAGAAATATTTCAGACTCTGGTGATTAGTCTTGATGTAGAAATGATTCCCTAATAGGTATGGGTGCCACTTCTGTACTGCATGCAAAATAGCCATCATTTCCTTCTCATAGGTAGAGGCAGCTAAATTCTTAATTGAAAGGGATTTGCTGATGAATGTAATGGGGTGTTCATCTTGAAGGAGAACAACACCAAGTCCATTGCCGCAAGCATCACTCTCAATAGTGAAGGGCTTGGAAAAATCGGGCATAGCTAGAACAGGTGTAGTACACATAGCTTGTTTTAGTTTGTCAAATGCACACTGATCAGCATGTGTCCATGTAAAAGCATCATTTTTTAATAGAGCAGTTAATGGAGCTGCAATCTTCCCATAATCCTTGACAAACTTGCGGTAGTAGCCAGTCAACCCCAAAAAACCACGAAGGCTCTTAAGTGTCTGAGGATGCGACCAATTGTTCATGGCATCGATTTTGGAAGGATCCACGCGAACCACTTGTGCTGAGATAGTGTGCCCGAGATAATCAACTTCCTTTTGTCCAAAAACACATTTAGACTGCTTGGCATGGAGATGATGGTCAGAGAAAAGTTGCATGACAAGATCCAAATGCTGGAGATGTTCATCCCATGTTTTACTGTAGATGAGGATATCATCAAAGAATACCAGAATGAATTTCCGCAAGTAGGGTCAAAATATTTTATTCATTAATGCCTGGAATGTGGACGGAGCATTAGTGAGGCCAAAGGGCATGACCAAAAACTCATAATGGCCAGCATGTGTGCAGAAAGCTGTTTTAGGGATATCATCCTCATGAACCCGAATTTGATGATACCCAGAACGAAGATCCAACTTGGAGAAAAAGTGAGCCCCATGAAGCTCATCAAGAAGCTCATCAACAACAGGAATTCGAAACTTATCCTTGATGGTGAGGTGATTAAGTGCGCGGAATTCAATGCAGAGGTGCCATGACCCATCTTTTTTGCAGACAAGAATAACTAAAGAAGAAAAGGAACTACTGCTTGGGCGAATAATACCTTGCTTTAATAAGTCTCGAACGAGCATTTAAATCTCCATTTTTTGGTGAAATGGGTAGCGATAGAGCCTGATGTTTGGAGGAACGTTGCCAGGAAGGAGCTAAATACGATGGTCTTCTGGCCTGGAAGGTGGCAATCCCATTGGTTCAGCAAAAATACCTGTATATCGATCCAGAATTTGTTGTAGATCCAAAGGAGTAGTGGAGACCACTGAAGGTTGCATCTGAATGGAATGGAGTTGAGCGATGACACCATGTGAATTCTTCTTGAGGAGTTTTTATATGCGATGTGAATTGATGATGCTGAGAGAACCTGGTTGTAATCCTATCAAGGTGTGTTTTTGGCCATTGAGGGAAAACTGCATCCAAAGTTCAGCAAAATCCCATAAGATAGGGCCAAGTGTGCGTAGCCATTGAGCGCCCAAAACCACATCACATCCGCCTAAGGTAAAGGAAAACATGTCAGAGCGCAAGGTATAATATCCCATAGAGATACGCACATTTCGACACTTCCCTTTGCAAGGTAAGGTGCCCCCATTGGCAACCATGACTTCAAAGTTGGAGCAAGGATGGATAAAACAATCAGCTTGTTTGGCGATCCGAGGGTCAATGAAATTATGAGTGCTACCAGAATCAATGAGTATTGTAAGATGAAGCTTCTTGAAGTAACCCCTGACCCGCATTGTTTGGGGGGTGGTGATTCCAGCTAAAGCATGGAGAGATATCTTTGGCTGGTCATCCTGAGACGGAGGGTCAATAGGCGATTCCTGAATGTCGACTGGAACATCCAGTGTTTCTGGATCTTTGTCACCAATTTCAGAGGCAGGCGGAGAATCCACATCCAAGAGATAGATCTTTTGCTGAACACATCTATGTCCCCGAGTGAATTTCTCATCACAATTATAGCAAAGCCCCTTTTCTCTGCGCGCTTGCATCTCTGTTTCAGACAAACGCTTGATAGGAGTTGGTCGAGGAGACTGCGGTATAGGTGGTCGTTGAGAAACCATATTTCGGAAGGGAACAAAAGTGGGCTTGGAGCGTTGTTGGGCTGCAATCTTGTCTTCTTCCAACTTAGCCAATTCTAGGGCTTCCATCATTGTGTTGGGACAGAACATTTTGACCTCAGAGCGGATGGCATCCTTTAGACCACTGATAAAACAACTCCGGTAAAAGTCATCAGACAATCCTTCGGTGTGGTTGGCTAGATTCTCAAATTCGGTTTGATACTCTCTCATAGTGCCAATTTGGCGAAGTTTAGTGAGGGCTCCTGTGAAGTCATCAAAAGCACTAGGACCAAATCGTTGCAAAAGGAGCTGGCAAAAGTCTGGCCATTTGGGCTCTGGATGAGCCTTGATGTACCAACGGTACCATTGAAGAGCGTTTTGTTCCAAATGAAAGGATGCCAGCGGAACTTTGTTGACATAAAAAGTATTATGCAGACTGAAATACTGTTCTGCATGATAGATCCATCCAGTTGGATCGGTACCATTGAAGAGAGGAAAATCAAGCTTCGGACCACGGAAATTGCTAGAAGAAGAGAACCCATTGTCTGATGAAGACTCGAACTGCCGTTTCTTGTTCATAGCTGAATGTTCAAGATGGAGGCCGAGAAATTTTTCATCCAGATCCTGGAGTTTGGCTTGGATGGATACAAGTGCATCCTCCATGGTTTTTTTTTTTTTTTTCGGTTGACTGGGTAGGAAAACAAAAAAAGAAACTACTTCAGTAAAGGGAAATCTGGACTTGGGAAAAAATATGAAGGGTAATTGGGGTTTGACTAGGTTTTGGACACTGTTGAATAGACAGGGAAGCAAAAATGAGGATTTCAAAAGTGGGGTGAAAGAATGGGAAAATTTGGCAGAGGGGGACGAAGAAGCAGAATTCAGAAAGGAACTTTGTGGTAAAATTTGAAGGTGATTGGGTGAAATCTGAGGAAGTTATGGAAAACCCTAAAAATAGACAAATGTGGGATTTCGGGCTTTAGGAAGGGGAATTGGGGATAGGGTCCTCAGGAATGAAATATGCAGAATGGAATGACAGGGGTTCCCCAAAAATTTCAAGGGAAACAGAGTGAAAACAAGGGAGATATGGAGAAAAAACTGAATTTTATACTTTTTTTTCCAGACTGGAGCGGCTACGACTCAGAAGGGATCTGAAATGGCGCTGAAGGGATTGAAAATGGCTGGATCTGGAACGGCTTGCAAAATGGATCGGAACGGCGCAGCAATGATCGACAACAGTTTAGCTGAAAATAGATATGGACCCCAAGTATGTGCGGCTTCCTAACAGTTCAAGGGTTTCACTCGGCCACCAATGCTATCAGACGGCTTGCGTATTGGGGCGGTACCCCTCACTCCATGGCTCAGGTAAAACTGATAACCGCTTTGCCACAAACGACAGCTCTTGGTTTACCTCACGGGTGGGAACTAGTCAATCAGGTAGGGGTCGTTGCCTTTTTCGCTGGTAGGTCCTCTCAATGGGACAGCTACTTCGGGGTTCCTGTGGTACTCCTCACAATGAGTTTTAGGGCTTATGCCCAAGTACTTCCCACAGTTAAGCAGATAGGGATTATTCCCAAATCCGAACCTGCAACAGATGCGAAAAAAAAATTTGGCAAAAATTTCACCCAACGAGCGCAAGAAAAAGCTCTGATACCAGATGTGATGCACCTGCAACAATTAATTAATAAAAATATGCGAAATAGCAGAAATGACAGAACTCAGAATCACTTTTATATTGATCACAGGCCACTTCGAGGGGGCAACCTCCTATGAGCAAGCTCAATACAAATAACTTCATGGTGCCTTCATAGGTCTCAACACACACTTATATACTAAGTCTAGGCGCCAATACTATGGGTCAAAACCATGGGCCACTACAAACTATGGATCAAAAATACTACGGGCGACTTACAAAGCATATCCCCAACAGCAATAACATAAACTATTGATCAACAAATACTACGGGACGACTTACAAAGCATATGCGTCCAACAACAATATACTAACAAAGTAAAGACATGGGTTCCTAACACTATTAGACACCTAAGAGATAGCAGAGAGGTTGAAACCAACAGAGCTCAACCCTGACTGCCTACAACAAGCATCCAATGATCATATTGTAGACACACAGATCAAGGGCACTCGACATCAAAGGATCCAGCTTTATCGAGTTGTCAAAGCAAGGCAGCTCCTGCACCAAGGCAAGTGGCTCACCCGAGGCCAAATTCAACAGAAATTTCCTCATCTAATGGGGGGACTCAATGCAATGGAGACCATTGCTTCCTAAGGAGGGAGGATTGATCCAGG
Source organism: Larix kaempferi (assembly GCA_027924585.1). NCBI lineage: Eukaryota > Viridiplantae > Streptophyta > Pinopsida > Pinales > Pinaceae > Larix > Larix kaempferi. The sequence goes on along the minus strand of BSBM01000809.1, from coordinate 6,182,746 downwards.
TGGATATTGGTGGCCACCCACGTTTCCAACTGGCTCAAAACAATTTTATGGCAATTTTGGTATTGTACTATAATCTCGAATAGACCTTTCAAACGGTGCCTCTCGATGCCACACCAAATCATATATAATCACACCATTATGGCAACATCCCCACTTTGGTCGCCTTTGTTCAGAGCATTCTGCAAAATGTCACCTTGAGAGTCTCCTGATATGATCCACAAGTTTGTCCCCCTGATGCTTTCCCACTGCAATACTTATCCTTGATCCCTTAAGCTATGATCCCCGTACCCAAAGTTAGTTTCATATGCTTCCAGGTCATCCATGTTATCATGCTCTGAACAAAAGAAGTTTGAGTCCACCCACTCTATGACCCCATTGATTCCCCACCCCCTCAGTATGTCAGTCCCACCATCAGTGCAATCACACGTCGGTTGTACACCTTGCGCTCCTATCAAGGAAACATCATTGCCTTGGTAGTTGCAAGGTCTCCCTCTGTCGACTCCAACCAATCTATTCCAGAGGATAGACCTAGAGGTCCCTGTGCCTTGGACTCATCTCCATCAGTGGTGAGTGCCTACGAATCATTTCAAAAGGAGTCGTTAGTACCTTTCTGAATGATTATTTCTCACATGCTCGACGTCAACACCTTGATCGTATCGTTGAGACTCGTACAGGGTATCGATCCTTTCATTTGTTAGTCGAAGACCCCGGATATCACCTGACTCTAGCATATTTATGAGTCTACTTTAAGAAACAACCAATTACATGTTCTTGACGATATCCGGGCTGCGCTAGGCGATAGTCTCATGGAAGCACCCCAGTTCCAAGCTTCCTTGACTTACATTTGTTGGACACCTTCAGATCCAGCACTTTTCTCAGTCATTCTGGTACCATAGTTATAGTGATGATTGTTTTCCAGTGTATCAGTTCTTCACAACAACCATGTTCGGTCCATGGGTATGTCCCAAATTTGCGTCCCCTCTAGACCAATATGATGTACACAACAGTTTTTTCATGTATTGTTATGGTCCCCCTTCTTGGACGTCATTATTATATTTTGACAACAAGCATGGGTATGGCTGCCTTGTCCATATGCTGAGATACTCCTCTGTGAGACATGTATTTTTTAGTTCTTAGCAGTCAAGATAGACCCCTTGTTCCGATCTCCAACAAGTTCGTGTTCTCCTCCATTCCAATGCTTATCACCCAGGAAAACCACAGTACTTATGATGTCCATCGGCCATACGATGAGCTCCTGCCGTCACACATCAGGGGGCAATCTATTAACACCAAAAAAGTGCTCACTAGCTCATCCCTTTGGACATACACCTCTGTTGACCAAATTTTCTACCAACCTAACCTCCAAAACCCCAAAATACCCAAAATTCCCTCAAAAACATATTAAAACCTTAAGCCATTCATCTTTGAGCTTTTTGGCCTCCCTTGAGATAAAAACTTTAGCCACCATCGAAGCATTGTAGGGGAGAGTACGAAACCAAGGAGCTCCGGAACACACCATCTGAACTCCGCCAGCCTCATCTCTGAGGTAAATCTTTTGCAATCCCTTGCTTGCCCATAATAGAAAAAAAATAAAGATTCTTTGTTACTTTGTTTCGAAAATGAGTTATTTACTTCTTTAAGTTGTTTTTAAATTTCATGCACATGTTAGATTGAATGGTTTATTGTTTTTATGATTAGTTTAGTTTCTTATCATTTCCCTTCAACCTGCTACTAAGGGTCCTCTACAAGATGATTAAATTAAATATATGCTAAAATCACTGAGAAACTAGGAAACGAAAGTGATTAGATGATATGTGCTCGATTAAGAAATTATGAGATAGAAATGATTGAATGAAAATACTTTATAAATGAAAATAATGAATATGCTCGACTTATTGAGGTATTATGGTAAATGATTTTATGGTGTAGCGCTATTTAATATGTACTTTGAGTGTGTGTGTGCAGTGGCAGGTGAGACGATTTACCGACTGACCCACAATGGAATTATAGGGTCGTAAGAACAGAAAGAACACGTAGGGGTATGCCAATAGATTGTTGGCCCTAAATTAGCAATCCATGCATGGGTCGGAAGCTTGCGAGCTGACCCGGGGAAGCATGTTCCGTACGAGTGAGGCCATACTAACTTGGTCGTGTACAAGAGTGGAGGGGTGTGCGATAAGGAGAACATTTCTCATCAGCAACCCTTAGTCTCCAAGAAGTGTAGTTAAGAGATCGCGGTTAAGACTCCCCGATCGCTACACAGTTCTCCTCACAAGAAGAAAGAAAATGAATTGTCAAAAGGGCCCACCGAAGAGGTACCTAGACAAGATCAAGAAGAAGGAAAAAGAATAGTCGAAAGGGCCCACCGAAGAGGTACCTAGACAAGAACAAGAAGAAAGAACATGAATTGTCGGAAGGGCCCGTTGAAGAGGTACCTAGACAAGAACACGAGGAAGAAACTAATCAATTGTATAAATAAAAATTTCACTTAAGATTTAAGAAATATTTTATTCCATTGTGTTTTATTTTACTATTTTGAAAAGAGGGAAAAAGAATTAGAAATAAAGTAGAATATTTATAAAATAATTATTTTATTCAAACTTTTACTATTACTTTAATTTTATTATTTTTTATAAAAGAAATATCCTATCCCATTTTATTGAAAAAGAATTAAAATGGATTATTACTAGAATAATTATTTTATTGAAGATTTTACTTTAATTGATTTTATTATTTTGATTTATTCTACTCAAATTTTATTTTAATTAATTGGAGAAAGAATTGAAATGAATTGTTAATAAAAGAATTGCTTTATTCAAGATTTTATTTTAATTGATTTTATTATTTTAAATTTTCTATTTTTATTGATTCTATTCAATAATAAATTTGATTGACTTTATTGAAAAACATGGTTAATAAAAGAACTATTTTACTCAAGATGTTATGTTAATTGATTTCATTAATTTGAATTATTTATTTTGATTGATTTTATTATATTGAAAGAGGCTGTTAATAAAATAATTATTTTATTCAAATTTTATTGATTTTATTGTAATGAAAAAGAATTTGATTTAGATTAGAATTTTATATGAAAGAAATACTTTAATTCTTGATTTTATTCTTTTAAATTTTATAAAGAAGAAATTTAAAATAGATTAAATTTTTTGTAAAAGAAATCATTTTTTAATTCTATCTTAGTATTAGGAAAAGAAATGAATGTAGCAAGCAATAAGTCTAACTAAAAGATTATTGATTAAACTAAATAGAAACTAAAACATAAAGTATAACTCTAATAAAGATCACTACAAGTAACTCTCACTGATTTAGGGAATTAGGTGCACACTTAAGATAGAGAGAGATACTTGTAATTTGAGAATAATATTAATAAATTATTTATCTGCATGGAAAGACACATGACACATGGACTTTTACTATAAACGAAGGGAGGAGAAGGAGAAAAGCATCTCTTTCTCCCTAGTGCTGGATGGGCACCGGAATCGAGAATTATTCTTGTGGTTTTTGTGAGTTGGGCTTAGCTTGACCAGGGATTGGGGGATCCCAACGGAGAACTTGCGCTGTGTGTTCTTGCGACCCTATTTGATCGGGAGTTCGAGGTGAAGGAAAGTAACCCGGATACGGTAGAGAGTTCAACCGAGGGGTTGTCGGTATCTTTGTCAAGATTGGAACCAGACAGTCAAAACAACAGTTGTTGCAACTATCTTCTTGATCTCAACTCGACTGCCACTGCCAGATCAAGTTCAATGTTTTCAATTAGTGTTTTTCTGTATTGTGATTTATATCTTAGTTTATTTTTCCTTGTATACCTCTTGGTATACGAATGGACCCATCATTTGATTCACTATCACCTAATGTTTTTAGAATCTGGAACTATGTCAATGTCGTGAAGCCGAACTAACTATGAAGGACGGAATCCTGTATGAAATCCTTTCTTTTAAGAAAAAAAATCAGTTCATATAAATAAATCTCCAGATCGGTTTCTCTTTCACATCCTCTGTGTACCCTATCGAAAATTTGTTGGAGTTCCTACAGTGGAATCCAATTCGGATTTGACTTTTAAATTATTTTTTTTGATTATCGATTTTGATCACAGATTGACGTTTTTAATTACTGTCAAGTAAATCACCATTCTGCTCTTAAATTCCTTTGAATACTTATTTGACATTCCAGAGTATTAAAGCCATCTCTTTTTCTCTATGTATTTATTGATTATTCATTAAATATTTCCAGAGCTAGGGAATGAAATTCCACTCCGTGTAACCAACTACTTGTGTGGATCCAGTCAGAGATTGACTGGGCATTCCAGATCTTGTTAAACGATTTGCTCCTTGCTCTTTAGAAACCTGTGTGTATCTATTCAAAATTGGACTGGGCGTTTCCAGATTTTCTCTGTCCAATCGCTGTTATTTAACTTTAAACTCAGCCCGCAATGTATCACGCTGATGGAATCTACGATCCCGGATCTCAAGCGATAGTCGCATCCTTATTTAGTGAATTTGAAACTCTGTACGTTTTTATCATTTTATTGATTGATCATTTTAATATTGACCTGCGTTGAGGTCGAATCGTGTGGTTAAACTTTTCAATTAGTTCTTATTTAAATATTTACTCAGCCGATCAGCAAGTGTGCAAACGCTGACCTGCGTTCTAGATCGGAGGTCCAATCCTGTGGTTAAAACTTTTCAATTAATTCTTCTTTAGATCTTTATTTTAGATCTTTATTCACCAGATCTGCAAGTGTGCAAACGCTAAGTTTATTCGCATGTCTTCTCTATTGGGAATCGATTCGCCCTTTTGACCATATAGAAGGACTCCCTATTGCGTCCTAGTTCCCTTCAACTGGATCGATTTATCATATGGTTTATTATTGCTTAAATTATTGAAAAAAAAATCGGTGCAGATACTCGACACCGATTTCGTGTTTAGAATTCACCTGCCATCGCTCGAAACTTCCGGTATCAGTACTAAACTCCTGTGATGAATTATATTTTGAGTATAATATTTCTGTGTATTCGTTGCAAAATACTGAATGGCGTCTTGAATCCAGATCTATACTTGATTGTAACTCAAACTTGAAAATCCTTTGTCTTTCCATGGCGAATCCAGATCTGTAATTGATGGTAACTCGAACTTGAAAATCCTATGTCTTCCATTGCGAATCCAGATCTATACTTCATTGTAACTCGAACTTGAAAATCCTCTGTCTTTCCATGGAGAATCCAGATCTATACTATGATTGTAACTCGACTTTGAAAAAACTGTGTGTACCTAAATCGGAATTGAATGGCAACTTCCAGAAATTGTAATATGATTTATATTCCGATAACTACTTTCTCTGTATATCTAATTCGGAATTGAATGGCGAATTCCAGAAATGGTAATGTGATTTGTAGTTTGATCATTACATTCTCTGTGTATCTATTTTAAATTGGTATGGCGTTTCCAGAATTTGTGTTATATAATTTGACCTCTAAAGTCTCTGTTGTATCTATTTCAAAACTAAATGACGTTTCCAGGAATTGTTATATAGATTATAGGTTGAACAGTGAGATCGTGGAAGCCCATGCTCGACTAGATATCCTATAAGTTATTCAGTTTATAACATATTTTTGAATGAGATAATACGTCCAACCATCTGCCATCCCACTAAGTTTAGTTTAATGTTGATTTAGATTTTTTGTCTAAATACATATTGGGTAAGCTTAAACCCATAAGTAAAACTGAACCCTACCTTTTTCACTTATTCCTATGTCAATATAAAGGATATTTATATGCATATAATGTAGGAAAGGAATAATCTTATTCAGTTTATATAGGTGACGAAATAATCAGATTTAAACGCGAGAAGAGTACACATAGATGTTTCGAATAGTTGTTAAACGTTAAAGAGAAAATTATTATGCTAATTTTATTCCTTATGATGTGAATGACCCATTTATAAAATATCAGGTGAATAGTTATGTGTGAATGCCTTAGAATAATTAGTCAACCATTTAGGAGTTTTTATTATATCCCTTACATCTTATGAATGTCATGGGAGTAGTTCTTCCACTATTGGATAAATTATCTGTACATTATCTATTGTCTTAATAAAAAAGAAAACATCTCGAATAATATAATCTTGGCTTATTATTTATATATATGTGAGTAGCTAGTAGGAAATCACATCGCACCTTCCTATGGTAGGGTCCCAATTGATTGAATGTAGAATTCCAATTGCACTCTATATATTTGTAAATATTATGATGTATTCTTGGACTTATACATGATTAGAGATTACATTACTTTTAAAGAGTTCTTACAGTTGAGGTTACAAGCATAGAGTTAAACTTACACTTTATGTGTTTGAGGGTTGGAATAAAAGTATTATTATATATTATTAATAAGCACATGGTTAGGAATTACCAAGCATTTAAGAATTTTTTATTAGTATTTCAAAAGTATTTATTTTGGAACTTCAATTGCACTTATAATTCTTATGGTTAAACTGTATATGCTTTCTAGTATTAGTTTATTTATTCTAGGATCCAATCATAAGAGCTAGTAAGCTAAAAGATAAATGATGATATGTGCATTAAGTGAATTGTTGAATTTATGGCTTAGGGTAAATAGATCATGAGTCATTGTTTATTATTGTATAAATATGAATGATGATAATTGTCTTCTAAAGGTAAGTCTATGACTTACACTTGCTATGAAGATTGTTAGTACAAAAAATAAAAAATAAATAAAAAATTCACTTGCTCGGGATGAGAGACCCTACAAAAGTGATCATTTGATTGTATGAATCTTGGTGCACCTAAACGAGAGGGAATCCCATAATATTATGAATATAGGAAAGGAAAAATTCATGGGTCGTTGCGGTGGCTGAATCCAAGCTTCCATTGAGTGTTGTGACAATTTCCTTTACAATAGTGTGCCACGTTGAGTTTTCCATTATTCTGGAATGCATGCTTAATGACCTCAAACTCTAGCTGATTGCCCATAAATAGAATTTGTTGCTAAGTGTCCTCCCAAGGAGGGACGGACTAACCTACCTAACTTCCGAGAATCCTTAATGGTGTTGTACCTCATCCTTGTTACTACAAGTAGCATTCAACATACTAGACCCTTGAATAGAACCTGTGAGACTAATGCGGTTGTTATCCTTGATATCTATGGCACATTTGATTTCCCATAGTTTACTCTAAAGTGAAGTCCCATTTTGAATCCAATGCCACCATACTTTATCCCTTAGCACTTCATTGATTCTCTCTAGATCCCTAAGCCCCAATCCTTGATTTCTCTTATCTGTGTAGATTTTATTCAAAGCCACCATTGCCCATTTTTTCTTTGATTTTCCTACACTCCATAAGAAATTACTTTGAATCGACCTTATTGCATCTAGAATTTTCTTAGGATCCTCAAAAATAAAGAGAGGATAGGTTGGAAGGGTTTGTAGGATAGACTTAACTAGAACAAAATGCCCCGCCATGATGAGATATTGAAACGACCAACCATCCAATTTTTACTCCATGTTATCCAAAAGCTTAGTTTAGTAGTTGCAACCTTTGGGAGAGTCTCATAACAGAGCCCCCAAATATTTGGTGGGAAAAGAACCCCGGCTAAATCCTATGATTCTTGATAAATTGTTTTGAACTAAAATATGTACATTGAAGAAGAAAATCATGGACTTACTCATATTGATAAAAGTGCCAAAAGCATCCATGAAATATTTGAGCATATTCTAAATAGAATGGGATTCCTTAACAATTTGGAACCCATTAGCATCGCATCATCAACAAACTGCAAATGAGACAAGTGGAGAATGTTGTTACCTTGTTGAATTCCAACCAAATCCTTTTGATAAAGCATATATTTGATGGGATACAAAGGGTCTCCTTGATGAATACCTCGCATGAGAGAGAATATTCTTAATGGATAACAGTTGACTAGGATGTAAAAGAAAGCAATAGATACCAAAGAAAGAATCCATTAGGTCCACCATGAGGAAAATCCAAAGGCTAGCATCATTTGATGAATGAAATCCCATCTATGACAATCAAATGCTTTAGATGAATCCATTTTGATAATCATCCCAGGTCGTGTAGAATATTTCAGTGAGTGATTGAATTCCTGGGAAACAACAATACTATCCAAAATATGGTGCCCTTCAACATAGCTTGATTGTTCCTCGTAAATGAGTAGAGGAAGAAGGGGTTTTAGGTGATTATCCAAAACCTTTGAGATGATTTTGTAGATAACATTGCAAAGGGAAATAGGTTGAAAACCACTAGCATTTGAGAGCCGCCCTTCTTTGGTGATCAAGGAAATGTGAGTGAAATTAAAAGTTGGCGAGAGCGAGGCATGGGAATGAGATTTTTCAAAAATGCAGAAAACATTGTCATGCACGGTGTACCAACAATCATGAATTTTTTTCAAGTAAATCCATCCAGGCCAGGGGATTTATCAAAACAAGTCTCGTAAATGACTGTCTCCACTTCCTCCAAAGAAATAGATCTCACAAGTTCATCATTATGAGCTCCCGTGACTAATTTTTGAATATTCATGGTGATTTGTTGAATGGCCTCCCTACGATCAACATTTGGTTCTATGAGAAGGTAATGAAAGTATTACACCAACTCCCTTTCAATATCATTGTACTTTGTAAGATCATTTCCCTGTGAATCTATAAGATGGGAGATGCAATTCTCTTTTCCATGCTATATCATGGAATTATGAAAAAAATGGAGTTTTTGTCTCCTTCTTTTAGACATCTAATTTGAATTTTTTGTGGAAAGGTGGGGGAGTGTTTCTTTTAGTCATAGCAACACGCACTAATCACTAAAAAATAGAAACTATCACCTACATGATGATTTTCAACAAGAAAATAAAGTTCAACAACTATTTCAGCAAACTACATTGTACAAGAAACTGTTTCAACAATTCTACAATTGTTTTAGCAAGTAATTTTAACTCTATTTTGATGACCCCTGCCTTCATAAAACTCAAGCGGACACTCTATTTCAACACTTAAAAAAATTTAACACAACTATAATAAAAAATTCTAAAATCTAACTTGCTACAGAAAAATATCTTCAAGATAAATATGAGTTTACAAACTCATAAAAAATAGAGCATAACAGAAAAATATAGAGTAAAACTCTGTTTTTAACTTCAACTAATGATTTATATTTCGCTCTATTGAAATCAAGATTCAAGGATAGATATTTATAGTCTTTCAAAATAATCGGTCATTAAATGATAATTGACCCTTCGTTACAAAATTATCTATGTATAAATAAATACTATGTTCTATTAAATCCTTGAAGAGTTAAAATACAGGCTATAAATGCATCTTCAAAATTCGATGGGATGCATTAGAGCTTCTGAATGTCTCTTGAACTTTAATTTAAATCGGTTTGGCAGTGAATGCCTCTTCAAATTTTTGAGAAGTAAAAAATTCTGAGTCGGTTTATGTCTTCATTAAATTATGGATTTGATGATGGCTTTTCAAAAATAAAATAAACTAAATATGGGCAGTATTTCCTTTTCAATCTTTGTGGTAGTGATGTCTCTTGGAAATTTCAGCGTCTGACAATCAAGTGGTGGAGTAATTAACTGCTTCCAACAATTGTTTCCTCCATAATATTTATTATTTATTACAATGCTAATCTATTTTATCATGTAAAAGAGCTTCCTCGTGTTTAATACTCTCTCATATAACCTTTTCAATGATATCTTGTTCCAAAGTGGCCATCTACTGTTCCAAAATTTCTTTGTCTTTCAAGATGTGACCAAAAACCTCTCTATTCTAAGATTTCAATTTAATCTTCAGGGCTATGAGACACCATTAAATATGAGCCATATATGAACCTCCCATTATGGTTGTTCCGTTCCACCAGTGCTCAATGTTTTCCTAAAAGTTCGAATGTTGTGAGGCCTATCCTCTGTCTATAAAGAAAGATCAATGGGCCAATGATGTGGCCCAACATAGGGTGGGATATCTTCCTCCAAAAGAATACTCTGAGTCACTGATGGTTCAAAAAGAATAAAAAGTTCAAGTCATAATGCCACCTAATGAGATTCCATTCTTCAATTGTTTCATGTATGTACCGCATTAACAATACAACTGTCAATGAGCTTGAGAAGTAAGATAATATCCCTAAGGAAATCTCCATAAGCATATATCATTCTAATACCTCCTCTTTTTTCAGTTACAGAGGTGGTGATGTTAATATCATCTCCATGAATCCATGATCTGGCATTCACCATGGCTCCCATCCGACAAATGGAATATGAAAAATGAGATTTAGCTTCAGGGACAGAGAGGCCATATACATTTGTAATCAAACCTTATTGATGTGACCCCACAATCTCAAATTCAACTATCATAGATTGGAAAGCTATAAAAATTCCCTTAAGTTCCACCTTTTGTTTATCCCTTATAAAATATGTTTCGTCGGTCGTTCCCACTGCATCTTGGGTTATAGTCAAATAACCTAACCAACATCCTTTACCCATTTCGTGCAAAAAATCCATGTTACATTTCATTTCCTAGAGCATAACTATCTTAGGTTTATCTCTACAAATTCAATTCGTCAAGGTTCTTTGGTTACTCCTTCCATGAAAGCCCCTTATATTCCAAGAACTAATTTTCATCGAGAACTATGGGGGGGTTGTGATGGAAATATTTCCATCATGGAAATGTAGTTACCTGAATTTATTAGCTTCTCTCCAAGATCTTGAATGAGTTGTTTCGTTGCGATATAAACCTTTTCTTTTCTTCCTTGAATAGGTTTGAGAGATCTTTCGTAGGTGCTACCTCTACTCCCATATGGCTAGGACCTTACTGCAATTAATAATCTAGGTCCAAATTAACCTTTTTAAGGGATTCCTAAAGCATCTGGATCTATTCTTGGGGAACCAAAAGAGGATCATTTCCTTTATAATCCTTAACCAACCTCGTAATGTCAATTCACCCAAATCAAAGTGGATCTCTTCCACTTTTTCACGAATCCTAGTCACTTCTGGAAGATGGCTTGGATCTTCCTTTGAGTTCTCATGTGGAACATTAAGATCCTTCTTTTGCCTCTCACTTATCTCCTTGACCATTGATTCTTTGTTTTGAAATCCAGTAACATTGTTTGAGTATTCCAGTGTCAACTCCTAGCTCATAATTTGATCCATTTGTAGGTATTGAAATTTTTCAAAGGAATTTTTGTTGTTAGGTGTAGGATTTGTTGGGGTTTCCTTTTCTTTAGTTGCTGATTTGCATCATGGAGGAACAATAGTGAATCCTTATGTTGAATCCCCGGATGTGTTGGAAGTACCCTAGGAAATAACATAAGGGAGATAGCCCATATGAAGGCTTCAAGTAACCCCACGCAAGGATTACCCTATTCTCAAGCTGTTTTGTATAGCTAACTCCGACGGGTTTTACAGCTCCGTTAACTGCTGAGTGTTGATTTCTCCTGAAAGAGGAGGCTTTCAATCATGAATGAAACTAAATCCTAAATGCAAACCTTACTTGATGTGTACTTTAGCACATGTGATTGTGATAACCAGTTCATGTCAATCTTCCAATCTATGATAAATGATAAAAATAATCATTTAATAGTATTAATAGAATGAAAACAAAAAAGTTATTTTTTATAAACTGATCAAAAATGAAAAAATATTAGTTTAAATTAGTATTCAATTGATTATCAAGCTGAAAATTAAGATTCATATCAATTAATTAGCGTGATAGAAAACATTAGAGGTTATGCAATTAACAAAATTCAAGACAAATCAAGAATTCTGCTCATCATATATTGATTATGATTCGTGCTGCAATTGAAAATAACTTATGAGGTCTAAACATAGGCAATAGAATGTGAATATAAGATGAAAATCAACATATTCTGAAAAATAAATTGCAGAAAACAAACCAAATTCAATATATTAAATAAACTGATGAAAACCTTATAGAAAATCTCTAGATCCAATGAACTAGCTTGCTGAGAAATCAGAGAGTGTCATCCACTAACGTGAATAACAAACTATATGCATAAAAATGCATAACAATTCTATATTACAGAGAAAGAAAGAAAACATTTTCTCCCGAGATCCCCCTCTGTTCAGAGCATAGAAGGTAGGTATTTATACAAAATAAATAACAGGAGAGGATAAGATCAGTTTCCCCAATTCCCGAGCTAACTAGGTGAGTTGTGCCATTTAGCAAATTCATCCATGAGAAAAATATTAGAAATTTCGTTTTGAGAAAGTAGTCGGATATCCCAAATGAAGAAAGTTCTGAGGATTCTGCACATACATAAGCTAAAAGGGCATATTCTGCACAAAACACATGTCTTGGATTCGTCGGATTCATCTCCATCACTCCAAAAATCTTGTCCAAAGATCATTGCTTTCCACTTGGCATGTTTTTATTGCTCCAAATTTGGGATGTAAATTCTTCAGTTTGACTCATCTAAATCCAAATCCACACCTGTATAATTCAAAAGATAAATTAAAACATCATTCCAAAGCTAATTAAAGAAATCCAAATTAATAAAAATCCATTTACAAACCAAAATATAATGAAAAATAGATAAATCCGATCCAAATCCAAAATTGACTATTCAGATAGATTTTTGGGGTGGTTACGCTATTCAATTGGAAAAAATAATCTTCCCAAATCATTCTGCATCTTTCCAGCTTTCCAACGAGCTATCTCGGGCTTGATTTGGATTCATAAATCTCAAGATATTGCTCCCGGAAGTTAAGCCTCATTAGCTATTAATTTCATTGTTGGGTGAATTGTGGCCATTGATCTAACAATTAAATCTATTATCCCATACTAATTATTTTCCAAAAGAATAAAACCAAACAAAAATCCAAAATCAATATCCCAAAATATCTAAAAATGTCGGGGACGAAAATTAGGATTTGAAAAATACATTTAAACAAATCAAAATTGGAAAACAAAATCTAAACAAAAAATAAAATACCAAGTAAAAATGAAATTACCAAAATTTACAAACCCAAAATTAAATTAAAACATAGCATAAAAGAAACTTAGGGTCCGAAAAATCGAGTTGTGGAATGCGGAAATGAAAATTTGAAAATTTGAAAAAGTAACTTCCACAATCCGCACATCACATTTTCTATAATTGCATTGTGGATTGTGGAAATCGGAAATGAGGAAATGTTTTTTTTTTTGAAATTATATAGTTTCCGCAATCCTTAATACTTTTACGAAATCAAATTCTATTAATTTATTAACTTGCTATCCCACTACTATTTGCGGATTGCGTATTGTGGAAACATCAAAATCTAAGAATTAAAATTAAAGGTTCTACAATCCACATTCGCGGATTACGGATTGCAGAAATATTGAAATTTAACAAGTTCCTCAAATCCACAAAAATGCATAAAAATGTTCTAAAAGCTTGTAACAATGTAATTTTTTTTAAATATTGAATGAAGTAATGAAATAACAATGGAGAAAACAAATCTAGAAATATTTACAAAGTAAAAGAAAATCCAATATTGAAAAAATATAAACATGAAGGAAAAACCAAAACAATTTACAAGTTAATTCTTATGAAAATAAATGTTGTCCATACAAGTTACGTATATATGAAAAGCATCACTCCTATAATATAGGAGATTTAATAAGTCCCATAAATAGGTTTCTAACATAATCATTTTCAAATAATAGAATACCAAGAAAATAATAATAATATTTCCTTTTGCACAATAATAAATGAAAATCCTTTAAAATTGCAAAAGGGAAAAATAGAAATTGTATTTTCAAGGTCAAATTAGCTTATTGAAAATGAAAGACTTATCCATGATCAAACTAATTTTACATTCGCGAATATTGAACTTTAATCCCACTAATTCCCAAATAATCATAAAACAAAAACTCATGAAAATTAGAGAAATTAGAATGATACAAACTAAAACATGTGTTTTTTTAATTTTCATAAAATCAAATTGTGTATAAATTTAATATATGGATTGAATAAAATACACTAAGTAATTTAATGCTAGCCAAAGCATGACCATGAATATTTAAAAGATTTAAATAAGCTTAAATTAAACATTAAAAATATTAAACTAACATAAGCAAACAAACTCAAAGATTAAGATTATTTACAATATATATATTATGATTCTAAGCATGCAAAAGTGAAATCAAAACTCGATCAAGGTCAAATATCACAATAATGCAATATCTAAACTCATAATATCAATCCAAATCCCAGAATGAAGCTAATAACCAACCATCATCTTGAATAATCAGTTTATGCAATGAAGACCAAATCTATGCGGGGAATGTGAAGGAAAACATAGTAAGTTAACCACCAAGATCATGGAACCAAATCAAATGAATCAAAAAGAAAATACAAGCTAGAGATCAATAAAAATGGAAACAATCCAAATAATACTAGAGATCTAGGAAAATGATCAAGTCAATGGTGAAATACAAGGATGGAAATCCAAACAAATAAGAAATAAAAGGGGCTCCTATCTTATGTTTAAGATGGGATCTGTTGTGCATACAACAAATGGTGACTCAATGGGCAAACCGATTATCTATGTATATTCACCTGAAGGTTATAGATCTATAGGAAAACATGATAAAGGTTTCTCGAAACATCAAATTTCACACCACATGCCATTCTTCCATCACTATCCTATATAGTAAATTTTGAACTTAAATGTTGTCACAATCAAATCAATTATCCCAACAATTATTCAGAGACTTCATGAAGTTAAATGACTTCTAAAGATATGCACAAAAAATTAACCTTATCAAGAATATTGTAACATACCCCTTTACTGAAAACATTTTATGTTTGAAGAAGACATTATCTTAAATTTTATTGTAAAGTTTTCTATTTGGACAAGTGTCCAAGGATGACTGTAATTGCACAATATTATTATTTAAATAAATAAAATAGGAGACACTCACCCAAGAAGAACTATTGAAAGAGTGTTTACTAACCCACTAGGTGGAATGGAATGTGGGGTAGAAGGCAAAGGACAAGTGGCAGCATCATGAGGCAAGTAACCAGCTATTGGTATCAGACAACTCCCTTGAATTGTGGTCATAATTCCCTGAAAGATGGGACTGGAGCTTAAGGCTCGTTTATTGGAAATTGACCACTAAAGACCTAGGCATCTTTATAAAGCCATCGAATTTGGACTGAGGTCCAACACTTTTTACTGACGAGGAAACTTACATTGTCGTTCTGTTGTATGCACATAAGAGATTCAATGAGGGGAAAAGCTATGTTTTTTATCATGGTGTAAGTCTGCCTTGTTATTGTTGAGTGCAGAGTTTTACTGCTGAGTGCAGAGATTAAAGATTATGGCAAGTCTCTATTGATTGCTGGTTATACAACTTGAGTGTCTTGCTTCTACACAAGAGTCTTCTACCTAGTGGTTCAGTAAATAGGCTCGGGGGTCCAAAGGAGGCAAGTAGATTGGTCGCTTCTTCTGGAGAAGGTTGGGAGGAACAGGCCTCCTTGGGTGTTTGTCCACCCTATCTACAGTTGCAGGTTCTAAATGATGTTTCATCTCTAAGTAGTTAATTTACTTTCTATAATTGTTTATTTATTACTCTCTAGCTAACTAAGGATAATATAGAAGTATAAGTGTGATTTTCTGATTTGTTTAGGATTTTGTAGACTGCTGAATAAATTTATGAATTCATAGAATAAATGCCCTCTCTATATTTTTTCCCAG
Organism: Larix kaempferi; assembly: GCA_027924585.1. Lineage (NCBI taxonomy): Eukaryota > Viridiplantae > Streptophyta > Pinopsida > Pinales > Pinaceae > Larix > Larix kaempferi. Next base: position 6,167,008 of record BSBM01000809.1, on the reverse strand, counting down.
ACTGTTTTCTATATCATACTCTAGTATAGAGAAGGAAGATTAAAATAGATAAATGATAGGCATTGAATAGATTGAATGAATAACCTAACTCTGTTATGATTCCTTAAAATTAACTTCCTCTGTTATGTTTTGCAATTTAACAAATATCTTATACTCTCATTCATAAAATATTATAGTTATATATACTATTAGTATTGAAATGTCATGTAGTCCCATATCAGTATTTAAATAGCTTCAAAACAATCATAGTAATGCTCATATTATTTGTACATTCTATTATTTGTACTATTGCAGCAATAGTATTAAATTAGGGCTTAACTTCTTCTTGTTTCTAAACCTTTGAAAAAGATGGAAATTAGTTATAGTCTCTTACTATTTCTACATATCCATTCTAAATCTCTTGATAAGACCTTTATATACATTCTGTACTATATATCATTTATTATCAAAACAATTACTAGCATTCATGGTTGAAAACAACTATCAGTACAACCACAGCAATCAGAACTATTAACAATTATATCATCATTACCATAGAACCTTTACATACCAAACAAGTCTGTATTGGATGAATGATCTACTTTGGCAGAACCCTAGCTTTCTTCATCTTAAACATTTAGAAATCATTCAACACTACCAAAACATTTAGAAGTTACAAGAAAACGATTAAACCATACAAGGGTTCCTTCTTTACATGTAAAGGTTACAGTTGAAACCCTAAGAGAACCAAAACAACCATAGTTTCGAAAACGAGTTCATGGGAAGCCTCACGGCCAAACCCTTAACACTTTCTAAACATTAATTTTCTTTGCCCATGTTCAACATTTGAGAAAATACAGTCACGATATCAAATATTCAGAACATTTTATAAAACCAAAAACAAAGAAACATATTCAGCATTATTATCCAAAAATGGTTTTACCTTCCTATTTTAACCTTCGTCTGCAGTAAAAACAAAATAGACATCTAAGACTATGACTCAGTTTCATGTTCGACCTCTTAAAACCATTGAAGCTATCCTCTAAACCCAACCAGTTTTGGGTTGAGAGCATATCAAGGCATTTAGCCTTTTTATCAGAACACCACAGTTTATAAATAACAAAACAATAAACTATTACAGGTTTGGAGTATCGCTCCAAGTTACACACACAAACAGTATCAAGTTAAGGGACCATAATCTTTCATTAACCAATTTAGCGGAGGGTTAAATCCCTCTTGGCAGTATTACGTTATTTACAAGTATTTACGTAGATAAATACTATAGGCTTAAACGCCGAAGTGGGTCAAGGATTTTATCCTCCCCACTCTGTCATTGGGCTCATAAACTTCACAACGATGGTCACATTCCACAACCAAACATCAACATTGAAGTCTTGTCTAAAACCAAAGAGGGACCAACAATCACCAAGCCGAAACCTACAGGGAAAACAACCGAAGCTTACCGGTTCAAACGTCATTGCCATCATTCAATCTAGAGCATGAAAAATCAGATCCAAAGAACACCTGCCATATAAAATACTAAATGGTTAAAAAGGTATAAGAGGAAGTTCATTAAATGAAATAGCACAACTGCAAACTTAGTATAATAACAGAAGAAACAAGTTTCGAGACATGCACATTACCTTGCAAAAATAACTAGGTGCCTTAAACTTAGCATGACCACGCTCGACGAGAACCAAAACCAAACCATCATAGCAAAATCAGCGAATGAGAAAGACAACCCTAAGAGTTCTCTGTGAGAAAACTTTCAAGTTGAAGGTCGGGGTATCGAACCCTGTCAAGGCCTCTCCTAAAAACATCTCAGTAAAACCTAAAATTTCGCAGCCTGTCAGCCTCTCCAAACCCTTCTCCTGTCAAAATGAATGTCTTTTTTATGCTCTCATTGAGGTTAAACCCAAGCAGTTAAGGCTAGCATCATTTCCAATGAAAACCACGTGAAATCTGGCCACGTAGGTCGCCATTAGACTATCCACTCTGAACCACTTTAATGCCCTTTATTATCGTATCTACCAAAGTACATCATACCTGGCATCAAGTGTTATCAAGTCAAGGTTAAAATTGTTATAAGCCACGACTATAATATAATATCGGTAACATTAACCTAAGTTCGAAACTCAGATCATCACCCAAGTCATTTCATTGTTGCCATCGCATCATGTTCCAAGCTCAGGTTCAAACTTTTAATATGACCATTGTATTATAGCATAGCGACACTATTTTATACCAAAGTATCATTTGCTTGTTTTCAACCTTTGAATAGAAATAAAGACCATGAAGCACTATATCGTAACCTTAGCATAAGCTATTGTCGCATTGATCTATGTCGCTAGAACAAAGCGCTTGTAGTATATAGTCACAACTATATGCTATTAATAAAGTATTGTATTAATATTATTTTCTAGGTTATATACAAAGTGCATAGGATATAAGGTTAGATCTAGGATTATAATACTAATATCCAAGCATAGATTATGTATTTATCAATGCATGTTTATTTTTAAGAGGTTAGCTATACAAAACAAAGGTTACAATACTATCCACAATAATTCAGTACAAGGCATAGTTGTAGAGAACAGTCATATATTATGCGAGTTGAATCATTTTTGAAATTACATAAACCACTTGAGAAAAACTGAAAGCTTAGCTAGGATAGATCTCACCAGAACTAATATTTAGTATATTTCCTTCTTTAAATATTGAAGGCTAACATAAGCAAAATAGGACTTCGTTATAGGTTTGAGATAACATTTCTCTTACCTGTAATCTGCAAACATAAGTTCAATGCTTTAGCCAAATAGCTATGTAAGCTTCGGGGTGTCCATAGGACCCCTTCATCATCAACAAACAAAGTAACACAGTTAGCACATATAAACAATAACAATAGCAAAGGGAACTTTTAAAGCATCGACATCATTTCAAAGTAATCATAAGTACTCATAAGAAGTCTCAGTACGCAGACTTGAAGTGAGAAAAATCCAATAGCATCTTTGGGGTCATATAAACACTTTCCACATATGTCACAAAACAATAGACATTCATGATCCTTATGATATTATATTTCAATATAATTTTTAAATGAATAATTATGCATTTATTACATTTCCGCACAACAAGTATAGCAATTAATGCTACATTGAAAAAATTTTAATTTTTGTGATTTTTGGGATGTTACAAATACTTTCTTGGCAACTAAAGGATAATCACATAAACATGATCATAAAGATATGACCTCCTCACTATAAGAAGATATCAGGATAAAATTCCCCAATCCATTATATATAGATAAAAAGATAAAATTATTTTTTGTCGTTTTCTCATTTTTTATTTTTTTTATTTTTCATTTTTCATTTTTATTTATTTATTTATTTATTTTTGAAATGAAGACATTAACTAAGGACCACTTCGCTAGCATGGTAACTAGATAACAACAGTGTCATTCACAAGTGTTATTAGAAGTGAGCAGGTTGGTTCGATGGGGAGACCCCATGACCCTCGATCTTTCAACCGAGAGCCACCACCCTGGCTTGGTAACCAGATACGGGTAATGTCAATCTAATAGAAGCCATGATCATAAGAAGGTACACTCGTGAAGAGAACTCTTGTTCATTAGTTAACCCCTTTAAATTATTAATTTATTTACAATGAAAAATGGTATCAATAAGACATTAGCTGAAGACTACTACCCTGTCTTGGTAACCAGACAATGACAACATCATTCACAAGAATTACCGAAAATGAAAAGACCAGCTCGATGGCGAGACCTTCTTTCTCTTGATCAGATGATCAAGAGCCATCACCTTTGTTTGGTGGCCAGATATTGGTGACGTCATTACGATAGAATTTATGATCATGATAGGTTGGCTCGATGGAGAGACCCCCTATTCTTCAACCAAGGCCTTACTTAAATTTTTAAAAATGTTTTTCTAATGGATGGGAGGAAAATCCAAGATAAGACTCCTTAAAATGCATGGAAGACCCAAAGCTAGCTAATGCCACTGATTGAACAAAATTCTGGGAGAAAAATTTCTTGATAGGTTAACTTTCCAAGCTAATGATATCATTTACAAGACAAAATTTGATAATAATAACCAAGATTTCAACTAAGTGATTGGCGAAGTTCATAAGAAATGTTTCTAGGCTAGGGGTCATTCAGTCACAGTAAGAACATTTGAGATGACAAGAAAACTCCTCACTATGGTTCATTTTAAAGATGTTAGGTTATTATTAGAGAAACATATCGATACCAAGCAGTGTGCCACCATGGTATTATTTATTTACAATACCCCCTTTTCTAAATGTCAAATAAGCAAACCAAATAAAGGCAAACCTAGCAAACTTGAAAAATAAAACCATTCAAACCTAGAAACAAAAAATATGCAAAAAACCAATCTAAAATGTATATACAAATCAAATAAGAGCCTAATCTTGGATAAATTGAAATCTTACTTGAAGAAAATATGTAATAACCACGTCGCAAATGAAATGAGAAAAAATAAATTAAATTCTTCAAATGAAAAGCTATTTATCCTTTTACGTATGATTTGTGACTAAGAAATTATTTGCAAGAATGATTAAGAAGTGTAATTAATTAGAGTCTTTTTTATTCAAAAGTAAGCACATAAAATGAAATTAAGATAGAAAATCTAACTAAGCGTGCAGTTATGATAATCAATTTGGAAAATTAGCAAGTCACATTAAATTCCATGGCAAAGGAATGGAATCATAAACGGAATTAAGGATATACTCTTGTCTCATCATGCGTTAAAGTAATAATTGGATTAACATTCCATATTAAAGATCAATAAAAAAAAAATGTTCCAAGAAAATAGTATGGACAAGAACAATAAAGAGATTAATGAAAAATTCCTTGAACATGTTATTGATAGCAGTTGATCTTTCATTGAAATCATTGATAACTACTTTATTCAAACCAAAAGTTACAAGCGAATTAATTAATTAACTATCCTACTCCTAAGCTAAAGCTATGTATATACAAAGATTAAGTAAGACCAAACTACTAATGAAGCCATTGAAGTAATTTTAAACCTACAAGAAAAAACAAATGATGCATCAGCAATAAAAATCTTAAAATTTGAGATCCAAAAATTAGAAAAACTAAATTAAGCCTCTTATTTACAAAGAAATGAAAATGACATGGAAAATGGTTCAAAAATGATTGTTCCAACCATAAATAAATTAGATCATAAAAAGTGGGTTGGAAATTATTAAGATCGTGATTCAAAAGAATTTCATCAAAGTTGAAAGTGGAAAATATTTCCTTTAGCAATATATCATCGTTATTGCATTGAAAGAAAATTTCAGAATTTGAATCTTGTAAATGATCAACTTCGTCTTCTTGATTTTTATTTAGATATTCATTCTTGTCAAGTGCATCAGATTTGTTTGATTTCAAATTATTTGATCGAAATAACTTTTCATTTAAAATTTGATTTATAGAAAAGTATATTTGGAACAAATATTTTGAAATTCAATCTCAATTGCAGCCAACTCATCCTCTAAAGACTTATCGATCTTATTTTGTTCATAACAATCAAAATTGAAGGATGAATAAAAAGAATTTTCAGATTTCGCAAAATGAGTATAATCAACATTTTCTTCAAAATTTGAGGTGTAATTAGCATCTTCAAAAATTTCTATTCTAAGATCCATCATTTTATTAAATGAAGAAAAATGAATATCACTTATAAAATAAGGAATTTTAAAATCATTAGAAATAGATGAAAAATCCTCTTCATAATTCTCGAAATCTTCATTTTCATTGATAATTGGGTCATTATGATCAAATTGAGAAAAAAGAAAATGTTCAAAATTTGATTAAACAAATTGTTCATTACATAGATTGGAAGTATTGAGATTAAGATTTTCTTCAAAAGTTCAAGATTGAGATTCCAAACAATGAAGGGAAGACGTGAAACACTCATCGTACTTACATCCATTTGAAAGAGAAAAATGACGATTGTTATTTGCAACAGATTTCCTCTCTGTATCTAAAGAAGATTCAATTTTAGATGCAAAAATTATTTGTTTCAAATCATGTAAAGCATTATGAATATTTCTTTCCCTTTTAATGGACATGACTTCATTGTACAAATCATTAATTTGCGTATTTAATTGGACAAATTGTGAAACCTTTGATTCTTCATTAACACATTCTTTATCATACGAAACAGAAGGAGAGAAAAAATATAATGGGTACCTTTTCAATTCCTTTTCAAGCTCTTGAGCCTCCTTGCATGCTTTATTGAAATATGTTATCCCTTCACGTAAAACAAACATTGCCATAGTCTTGGGAATATATCTAACATACCATCAAAAAGGGAGTTGTGGTGAAGGTATATCATCCTCACACAAGCTATAATATACTTGACGGAAATGTGTATTGAAATCCTGAATTGATTCTCCAACATGTACCTGCATTTGACTCAGATTTTGATAAATTTCAATTATATCATAATCTTCAAAAGAATCTCTAAAGACATTATTAAATTCTAACCATCTAGAAATTGAATTCAAAGGTAAAAAATAAAACCAAAGAAAATCGTTACCTTTGAAGGTAAATGGAAATAATCTGCAAGAAACTTCTTCATGTATGACATCAAATAAATGCAAAATAGATTCATACCTTCTAATAGGCTCAGTGACGGAAAAATTACCTTCGCCATCGAACTTCGGCAAGATATCAACTTCCTTTTTAGCGAGCTCATGTAAAGGCCCTTGTATACTCAACGCAGTGTCAGACTCCCATGCAGGGATTTGGGAAAGAGCCATGAAAACATAATAAATAAAAGAAATCTAATAGATTATATCATCAAAATCAATCCCAAATTGTGTGAAATATTGCAGAAACATTATATCAAGGGATAAAGGTCAAGAAGTCACTAGTAGAAAAATGAGTGATAAATGAATAGGAGACCAAAAACCTTGGTCACCGAGTGAAATAAATGAATAAACCACCAAAAATGTTAGTCACTACAATGTTTCTAAGTGACATATGACCAAATTTGAACAATTTTATGTGATCACAACTAAAAATGACTAATTTAGTCATGGGATAAAAAAATATGATTAAACAGTCTAAGTTAATAATTATATAAGATGTCTATTGTTAAAATATACAAAAGTTACAAGCAAACAAACTAAAAGAAATCTCAAATATATCATCAAAATCAATCCCAAATAGTATGAAATATCATAGAAACATTATATCAAGGGATAAAGGTCAAGAAGTCACTAGTAGAAAAATGGGTGATAAATGAATAGGCGGCCAAAAATGTTGGTCACCGAGTAAAATAAATGAATAAACCACCAAAAATGTTAGTCACTACAATGTGTCTAACTGAAGCATGACCAAATTTGAACAATTTTATGTGATGAGAACTAAAAATGACTAATTTAGTCATGGGATAAAAAAATATGATTAAACAATCTAAGTTAATAATTATATAAGATGTCTATTGTTAAAATATACAAAACTTACAAGCAAACAATCTAAAAGAAATCTCAAAGATTATATCATCAAAATCAATCCCAAATAGTATGAAATATCGCGGAAACATTATATCAAGGGATAAAGGTCAAGAAGTCACTAGTAGAAAAATGGGTGATAAATGAATAGGCGACCAAAAATGTTGGTCACCGAGTGAAATAAATGAATAAACCACAAAAAATGTTAGTCACTACAATGTTTCTAAGTGAAATATGACCAAATTTGAACAATTTTATGTGATCACAACTACAAATGACTAATTTAGTCATGGGATAAAAAAATATGATTAAACAGTCTAAGTTGATAATTATATAAGATGTTTATTGTTAAAATATACAAAATTGTAATATAAAATTTAATGCAACGGATGGATTCAAAGACCCCTTTTAAGGGGTCAAAGGGGTCTCTCAATCCATCCGTAGCATTAAAATTTACAAAAAAATTAAAATTTTATTGTTAAAATTGCAATTATCCATTGTTCGAACAAATGTCTAATTGCAATTTTGAAAATAAAACTTTACAATTTCAAAAATTTTAACACCAAAAACGGTTTTTGAATCCAATAGTAGCATTAAAATTTGCGAAATTTTAAAATTTTATTGTCAAAATTTTACAATTTTATTGTCAAAATTTTACAATTTCATAAATTTTAACACTTAAGATGGATTCAAAGAACCCCTTCTCTAAATCCACATGCAACATTAAAACTTAAGAAAATTGTAATACAATTTCGTAAATTTTAACAATGGATAATTCCAATATTGACAATAAATTTTTACAATTTCATAAATTTAATGTTGGAGATGGAATCGGATATCCCTTTTAGGAATTCTTTGAATGCATCTTATATCCATTGTAATATTTCAACAAATAACTTAACAAAAATGCTTCATGATATTTAGCCTCCTCCATCTACTTGATTATAAAGCACTTTGGTACTCTCGATGCAATAACTAGACTAGTAAAAAATTTGAAACCTTGATTTAATATTATAATCAATTTGTAATATTAATATATTATATAGTTATATATTAATATAATCAATATATATGATATGTTATATATAGGTTAATATTAAAATATAGTTTATATATTGATACATAGTAAATATATAATATGCTAATATATATGTCATGTATAGTTAATATCATAATATACTATATGATGTTAATATACTTGATGTTTGTCATGGTTTAATGGCATGCCTCTTATGGGATAAAAATCCATGGGAATTCATAGTTACTTGTATTGAAGGAACACTTTTAGACATGGGGGCTTCACTAGAAGGAAATATAATATCACGTTCATTCATATTGTGGTATTAAATATTCATGAGAACCTAAAAATTATAATGCTTATATATTAAGGAGAAAATGGTTTTTTATTTAATGTAACAATACAAAATACTTTGGGGTCTTTTTTATATGGGCAGGCTGACAAATATCCGCCAAATGGAGATGGCGAGACCATGGCCGAATGAGGAATCGAGTTGAGGCAAGGCTCGAGCTTACCAGTACGCAGGGAAATCGCGTCTTGAGGCATGCTTGAGGCTAGGGGTTTTGTGGTGAAGTGGGTTTCCAGCTAATCATAGTCGAGAGATAGTGGTCATTGACAGCTAATTGTTACCAATAGCACTCACCCAGTTGTTACCAATAGCCTTGGGAGGCTCTAAGCCTCCAGGTCCTGTTATAGGCCATCGATAGGGCTTGGGGGATTGAATACCCAACCACTTATGCCTATTACATGCCTTGGGAGGTTTAGTCAGCCTCCTAGAGCTTGTTACAGGCCCTGGGAGCTTGGATACCTAGCCCACAATAGGCTTAGTCAACGATTGGGGAATTGCAACATAAATGTTGTACTATGTGCATTGGCTCTAGTGACATACAAGATGTGATCTCCTATCTCTTCATTAGACCATTAGATGTTGAAAATCATACTGATATGTGGTTGAGTAATTGCATTGTGGATGAAGTAATGTGCATCCACGATATACATCGAAAGAAGCAAGGTGCATTATAGAATGCATGTGGGGTCATAAGAGGGGTATCATATCAATATACTAGGTATAAATATAAAGGGGTATAAAAAATGTTGATGAAAAAATTGATTCATACAATATCTAGTGAAAATAGGGTTTTTTTTAAATTGGGAAGGCATATTGGGAGGTGTTAAAAAAAACGATTTTGAAAAGTATTTTTCAATATTTAGTAAAGTTAGGGGTATTTTTTCATATGCCACGATCGAACGTGCTATGATAGCTATTTATTGAGTGAAGCCCCCGTGCTTTTAGATAAGAATGATGTTGTTGGTTTAAAGAACAAGCATGATGACTATTCTATCCAAATTAGTGCCAACACATGCTTCTATCAAACAAGACTCTAACCTACGAATGTGAATGTAAAAAATGGTAGGGCAAAGGAGATAACCTTAATTAAATCCTATATTATAATTGATTTTTTTCAACCAACCTCCAATATTCCTAAACTTGGTAATGGCACTGTCACACAAGCCTAACACATCAACTCTCAACTTAGTCCTATATTATAATTAATTTTTTTCAACCAACCTCCAATATTCCTAAACTTGGTAATGGCACTCTCACACAAGCTTAACACATCAAATCTCAACTTAGAATGACCTTTCACACTTTTAATCTATCCAAATGTTGTTTCTAGACATTGTGTCAACAACATTCCCAAAATCAACAAAGTAACACAAAAGATTGGCTTTATTATTATATCATTCATATAAAAATCATTATTATTACAACATTTATATGTCATTAACCTCAGTGCAACTACTCACAATCAGTGTTAGAATTTGGTTTTCATTATACCCTTCAAGGTTTTTTTTTTTTACATTTTGGGTGTATATATCACCCGTCATGAAACATTTTGTTTAAAATTTTACCCTTCAACAATGAAGTCTTTCAAAAAAATTTACCCTTCAATAATTAAATTTTGTTAATTTGTTTTTCAAAACAATATTTTTTTTCTTGACAATTTTACGTTAAAATTAAAATGATAATAATCACAACTCCACATACTAATCTCTATTCTTCTGCAATAGTATATATGATCTCTTAATATATGTATATTGATCACATATATGTTAATGGAGGAATACAAAAATTATGCCCTCTATTTGTTAAAGTCCATCGGGCACCTGTTGTATATTTAAAAGTTTGTCCGCTCGATCAAAAAAAGCTTCTCCAAACGCACATGTTAAGAAGAAAATATTTGTTTTGAAAGGATCATACAAAACTCCTAAATGTAGCTCCACCTATTGCTTTAGTACCTTGTGTCTTCTACTAATATGGCAATGTATTAATAAAAGTATAATAAAGTTGTCCTACTGCCCAGATGGATGAATTCAAGGATTGATGGAGGTAGGAAGGACTTGGGAAAGCCAAAATATTCTTTGGACAGCTACACAGTTGAATCGTGCGTGCGTGGAAACTACCTATTTATTTAATATTGTCAGCAAACGAAGATTGATTGTAGTTGAATAAGGAAGGGGAAGGGCTTGGGAACTATTGCTAGGACGAATCATGGTTGTCGTTCAATGCAAGCATTGCATAATGAAACGAAGAAGTGGGTGAGATTGGAAGAAAAGAATGAGGATTTTCTGAGGATGATGCAGCAGAAACAACAACTAGATAATAATTTGTTATTAGTTTCTTCTCCTATGTTTCAACTGGATGAAGGTTGTTTTGTATCTTCTTTTACAAGTGACAAATCAGGAGAAATGTTGGCCTCAAACGTCGAACATTCTCTCGTTTCCCTCGACGTGAACATTGACCTGTCCTCTCAGATGCAGCAGCAACAAGAAGAGTTCAATACATTGATCAAATGTCAGGTACTCCTTGAATTATTTAGTGTAATCTCCATTATATTGAAGTGCCATGTAGGCTGTGATGTAAAAAAATGAACCATATCTAACCTATGGAATGTTATATGCAAAGCAAGCTGAAAGTGCTAAAGTGGGTTTTAGAAAAGTGGCAGAGGCATCTACAGGATATACTTGCAACTTAGGAAGCCCTGTGTGTCGTTTACACAAACACTATAAATAAATTGTTGTAAGAACAATTGTCGCCTCTAAAAATATAAAACTAATTAAATAACTGATGGCGGATAGAAAATCACAGGGATGTTGTGCATATAAAAGACCATATTAGCTTCGAAGAGCTGTTGAGGTTTATTGTTAATATCAAAAGAAAACTTGTCTTCCATTTCAATTTCAACATCTAAATCTATATACATTACTCAAATCATGAGATAAACCAGTAAATGCCAAAAGATCGTGCAGGAATTACTTATGAATCGTGATAATGCTTTCCAAAGTTATGTCTCCAAGACTTTAGGCTGCAGCCGCACCAACTTCAAACTCCCAACTTCTAAGAACTTCCAACTTCCAAGTCATTCAGTTGATGTTCATGTAGACTTGTAGCACTATAATGTTAATGTAAATTGTAATCAATGATCATTGACTCATTGACTCATTGAGCACTAGAATTTGTAGTATGTAGATGCTCATTGTAATAATAGAAAAATAAAAAAAAGTAATGGAAACATCATTGAGTTAAATGAGTTTTTTTTTTTTCTATGAAAAATCAATGCAACTTGCAATGGAAAGGAATAGAAATAAGTCTAATTTAATATATTTTTCTATTTACTAAGTGAAAGTATGGTTGGAAATTCTAATTTGGAAAATATAGTTTTATATAAAATCAAATATTTTAATAATACTATTCATATGATACGATGTTTTATAATTTTTGCTATTCTTCAATAATAGTAAATATAATGAGGTTTTAGAAATTTTATTACCCTTCAAAAATATGTTTAAATGATAAATTTAAGCTTCACAAAAAATGGTTAATGAAAATTTTTAACCGTATTTGACGGTCAAAATTCCAACACTGCTCACGATGATCCTCAATGCTAGTACTCATGAGCGACTAGTCAAGATGATCCTCAGTGCAACTACTTTGACTTTTCACTATCAAATCAACATACAACCATCCATAGTTGACTTTGGGTTGTGTCTCACAAAATACAACAATTCATAGTTGACTTTAGGGTATGGCCCATGAACGTTGACATATTTGAAATTTATTGGAATGAGTAAGCATCTCTATCCTTCCACAAGTCAAACTGAGTTTTAAAATTTATTTTCATTGGGATGAGCAAGCATCTATATCCTTCCATAAGCGAAATTGTTCGTTACGAGACATTTACATTTATTTTCAAGCATGGAGAAAATTATAATGACCTTTCACACTTTTAATCTTTTCTAAACATTAATGTGATTAACCTCAGTGCATCTACTCACGAGCAACTACTCAGGATGATCCTCAGTGCAACTACTCAGTTGACTTTTCGCTATCAAATCAAAATACAACCATGTATAGTTCACTTTGGGCTATGTCTCAGAAAATACAACAATTCATAGTTGACTTCGGCTATGGCCCAGCGCTGAAATATTTGAAATTTACTGGAATGAGTAAGCATCTCTATCCTTCCACAATTCAAACTGAGTTTTAAAATTTATTTTAATTGGGATGAGCAAGCATCTATATCCTTCCATAAGTCAAATTGTTCGTTACGAAACATTTTTTTTCAAGCATGGAGAAAATTATGTTATAGTTTCAGAGATCTACTCAATATTTATTAAAATCCAACTCTATCACAAAATTCCATCGCAGATAATGAATTTATATCAAATCTATCACAAAATTCCATCGCAGATAATGAATTTATATCAAATCTATCACAAAATTCCGTCGCAGATAACATTACTTTAATGTAGGGATCAAACCATAAAGAGCTTTGCCTCACAGTATACCATAATGCGGAGATAAATCATAAAAAAAGATTACCTGACAGCCAATTTTTATTTTACAGTTAATTAAATATGAGGATGGTTTTTTTGTTAAAAGAAAACAAAAGCCAGTTACAACTCCATGGAAATAGATTTATTGAGAGGTAATGAGTGACTAAAAAGAAACAATGAAAGTAAAGAGCAACGGAAAATACAACAAGCAATAACGTGCCATGAGGTAAAGAGCAACGGGAAATACAAGAGTTTATTAATTTATGAAGAAGAGCTACATACTCATTGATGGGCATAGCACAGCATCAACAAGCTAGTCGGCCCTAGATTCCTGAAAATACAAGAATTTATTCTAGATTCCTGAAAATACAAGAATTTATTAATTTATTTATTGATGGGCATCAATTAATTTGCTAGATTCCTGATAATACAAGAATTTCCTAATTTAAATTAATTGATGGGCATAGCACAGCATCAATTAATTTATTATCTGAACGGCATAGCACAGCATTCATTAAAGTACTCGTACTCGTATTGATGCTAAAAGAAGTTGTACTGTTCGTAGCTCATGAAACAGCCAGGCGAGAGGTTACTGGTAACTTGAGCACCGATGGCGTAGTTGCAAAGGCTGAAGATGTTGTTCCCAATGTCAGCAATACAGGCAGGCGGTGAAATCAGTGTCAAAGAATTCATTATCGTTATCGCACTGTCAATCCCCGTAGGCAGAGAGCGATCCTGCCGATCCTGCCATGACTGTTGTTTGATGATTATCCACCAGAGATGAGACCATATTTTCGGCAGTCTGAAGGAAAGGATCGCCACTTGGGATTGTCTGCGTGTTACACTGATAAGTATAATATTGTTGCGCACTGCTCGTGACCATCAGTACGATTAGTACTACTAGCGCTAATGCAAAGCCAAATGATCTGATCATCTCCATGGCTGTCTCAAATATCTCTCCTTCAAATGCCAAATGTTATTACAATGCGATTATGAAGGTGCCGGCGCGCCTCCATTTTTATAGGACAACCGATGATTGGGTGACGTCTTTTTCAACCGGAAACCTTTCAGAAGATGGGTTTATCTTTCAACTGCATGGGTAGGCAGCTATCTTGAAAGCAAATTCAGGGGGTTATTTCAATTAATTTTATTTAGAACTATATATATTAGTATTAAAAAATATTATTATATATCTTGCCATTATCTTGTTGTAGTTTGTGTTTTTATTAAATTTATTAAAAATGAGGTATACTCGTATTAAGAAATATTATTAATAATAATATTAAGAAGCTGGGTTTAACTAACACTTGCATAGAGAGGCAATAATGTTCAAGCGAATTTAAGGAGGCAAGTATCTTGTTTCAATTTGTTTCTTCTATTAAATTTGTTTAAAATTAGGTAGATTAGTATTAAAAAATATTAAAAGAATATAGATTTATCTTGTAATGCAAAGGCATGGAAGTAGTATTTGGAGCTACCTTGAAAGTACATTTAGGAAATGAAGTATCTTGGAATTATTTTGTTTTGATTTGTTTTTTCTAGTAAATTTGTTTAAAATTAAATATACTAGTATTAAGAAATATGAATAATGTTTTTTTCTAATAAATTTGTTTAAAATTAGGTATATTAGTATTAAGAAATATGAATAATAATATATTAAGAAGATGAGTTTATCTTGCAACTGTATAAGAAAGCAAGTATCTTGCACTTATCTTGAAAACAAATTTAGGGACAAGTATTTTTGTTTCAATTTTTATTTTTTTTAAATTTGTTTAAAATGAGGTATGGCTGTGTGCAAGAAGATGAGGGTCACTTTAGATGCAATTCTACTTTTTCAGAACTCGTTCTTGATACATAAAAACATAACGTGTTTCTGATACTTAGCACTTGCCATGGTAAAACCCGAGCCTGACATGTCACTAGACATGTAGGATAGGTAACCATAATGCGTACGCGTTATAGAACTACAAAACGTGTACGCATTATGTAGTTACAAAATGCGTACACATTATTGAAATCTAAAATCAATTTAAAAACACAATGCCGACCACCCCCGACCACCCGTGGCACTCTACGCATCAAAAACGCGAAATAGAGGTTGGACGAGGACGGTTTGTGTGCCCTGGAGTATCGGTGGAGCTCGATTTAGTTGAAGGGGAGGCAAATTCACCGGTGGATTGTCATCTAATCAGGTAATTCATTCACCCATACCATTTTTTTGTCATTTCTTGTGAAGCACATACAACAATTAATTAATAAGAATATGCGAAATAGCAGAACTCAGAATCACTTTTATATTGATCGTAGGCCACTTCGAGGGGGCAACCTCCTTTGAGCAAACTCAATACAAATAACTTCACAGTTCCTTCATAGGCCTCAACACACACTTATATTACTAAGTCTAGGCGCTAATACTATGGGTCAAAACCATGGGCCACTACAAACTATGGATCAACAATACTACGGGCCACTTACAAAGCATATGCACCAACAACAATAACACAAACTATTGATCAACAAATACTACGGGACGACTTACAAAGCATAGTGTTCAACAACAATATACTAACAAAGTAAAGACATGGGTTCCTAACATCCCCTCCCCCTTAAAAAAAGCTTTGTCCTCAAAGCTTTAGATGTGGAAATTGTTGTTGAATCTGAAGGAGTGGTTCCCATGTAGCATCCTCTGGTTGCATGCCGTGCCACTGAATTAAGACCTCTATGATAGAGCGAGAGCGAAGCTGACAAGTGCGCTGATTGAGGATGTCCTCCAACTCCAAAAGGATAGATCCTTCATTATCCGGTTCGGGTAAAATAGTTTGTCCTCTGATGTTGGTGCCAAGAGCTTTCTTTAGACAAGAGACATAAAATACTGGATGAATGCAGGAAGAAGAAGAAAGTTCCAATTTATAAGCAACAGACCCAATCTTCTGAAGAATCCGATATAGCCCATAGAACTTTGGAGTGAGCTTATGATGTCCTTTGAGTTTCAGGGAGTATTTCTTGTACAGTTGGAGATGAAGAAAAACCATATCGCCTGCTTGAAAAGTGTGCTCAGAACTGTGCTGATTAGCTTGTTCCTTCATGTGATTTCTTGCCATGTGAAGATTGTCCCGCAAAACGTGAAGAATCTGATTGCGGTTTCGAAGGACCGTGTCAACTTCCTGAACTGGTGAACTGTTGGGGGTGTATGGAAGAAGAATTGGAGGTGCCTGACCATAGACTGCTTCATATGGGGTCATTTTAGAGGCAGTGTGGTAAGAGGTATTGTACCACCATTCAGCGAGAGGGAACCACTATGCCCACTGATGTTGTTGTTCAGAGGTGAAGCAACAAAGATAATTTTCCAAGCATTTATTGATAATTTCAGTCTGACCATCTATTTGTGGCTGATACCCTGAACTCATATTTAGTTTGGTGCCAGTGTGGCGAAATAGTTCTGTCCAAAAATGATTGGTGAAAGTCGCATCATGATCTGAGACAATGGAAGAAGGGATGCCATGAAGAAGAAAGATCTGGTCCAGGAAAATTTGAGTGACTGAGGGGGCTGTACAGGGATGGATGAGAGCACAAAAACGACTATATTTGGAGAGGTGATCAACCACAATGAGAATCACTGTATTCCCGCCAGATTTAGGGAGCCCTTCAATGAAATCCATATAAATATCTGTCCAAATCCGTGCAGGTATGGGCAAGGGTTCGAGCAATCCTAGAAGGAGTGTTGTTTCACCCTTATTGTGCTAGAAGGTATCACATTCAGCCACCATCTGTTGAATTGTCATTTTCATGCCCTACCAAAAGAAATTACGCCGTGCCCGTTCATACGTTTTGAGGAACCCAGAGTGCCCTGCCGATGGAGAAGCATGGAGTTCATAGAAGACAGCTTGTTGAAGATCTGTGCTCTAGGGAAGCACCAGACGACCCTTGTATCTTAGAGAAGCACCATCCCAAGAGTAATGTGGTACAGCAGAAGGGTTGTTGGTCAAGCGTTGGATGATTTGATATAAGGAAGAGTCATTGACATAACCTTGTTGAACAGATTGCAACCAATTTGGAACAGGCATAGAAATAGCTGAAAGAGAACCTTGGGCATCAAATGTGTGAGAAAGAGCATCTGCCACAATATTGTCTTTACCCTTCTTGTAAGTGATCTCATAGTCATAACCTATGAGTTTTCTAACCCATTTCTGCTGTGCTGGGGAGGAGACATGCTGTTCGAAGAAATATTTCAGACTTTGGTGATTAGTCTTGATGCAGAAATGATTCCCTAATAGGTAGGGTCGCCACTTCTGTACTACATGCAAAATAGCCATCATTTCCTTCTCATATGTAGAGGCAGCTAAATTCTTACCTGAAAGGGATTTGCTGGTGAATGCAATGGGGTGTTCATCTTGAAGGAGAACAGCACCAAGTCCATTGCCGCAAGCATCACTCTCAATAGTGAAGGGCTTGGAAAAATAAGGCATAGCTAGAACAGGTGTAGTACACATAGCTTGTCTGAGTTTGTCAAATGCACACTGAGCAGCATGTGTCCATGTAAAAGCATCCTTTTTCAATAGAGCAGTTAATGGAGCTGCAATCTTCCCATAATCCTTGACAAAGTTGCGGTAGTAGCCAGTCAACACCAAAAAACCATGAAGGCTCATGAGTGTCTGAGGATGTGGCCAATTGTTTATGGCATCGATTTTGGCAGGATCCACGCGAACCCCTTGTGCTGAGATAATGTGCCCGAGATACTCAACTTCCTTCTGTCCGAAAACACATTTAGACTGCTTGGCGTGGAGATGATGGTCAGAGAAAAGTTGCATGAAAAGATCCAGATGCTGGAGATGTTTAGCCCATGTTTTACTGTAGATGAGGATATCATCAAAGAATACCATAATGAATTTCCACAAGTAGGGCCGAAATATTTTATTCATTAAGGCCTGGAATGTGGAAGGAGCATTAGTGAGGCCAAAGGGCATGACCAAAAACTCATAATGGCCATCATGTATGCAGAAAGCTATTTTAGGGATATCATCCTCATGAACCCGAATTTGATGATACGCAGAACAAAGATGCAACTTGGAGAAAAATTGAGCCCCATGAAGCTCATCAACAACAGCAATTGGGAACTTATCCTTGATGGTAAGGTGATTAAGTGCTCGGAAGTCAATGCAGAGGCGCCATGACCCATCTCTTTTGCAGACAAGAAGAACTCGAGAAGAAAAGGAACTAGTGCTTGGGCGAATAATACCTTGCTTCAATAAGTCCCGAACGAGCATTTCAATCTCCATTTTTTGGTGAAATGGGTAGCGATAGGGCCTGATGTTGGGAGGAACGCTGCCAGGAAGGATCTGAATACGATGGTCTTTAGGCCTTGAAGGTGGAAATCCCACTGATTCAGCAAAGACACCTGTATATCGATCCAGAATTTGTTGTAGATCCAAAGGAGTAGTGGAGACCGTTGATGGTTGCATCTGAATGGAATTGATCTGAGCGATGACACCATGCGAATTCTTCTTGAGGAATTTTTCCATGCGATGTGAACTGATGATGCTGAGAGACCCTGTTTGTAATCCTGTCAATGTGTGTTTTTGTCCATTGAGGGAAAAATGCATCTAAAGTTCAGCAAAATCCCATAAGATAGGGCCAAGTGTGCGTAGCCATTGATTGCCCAAAACCACATCACATCTGCCTAAGGTAAAGGAAAACATGTCAGAGCGCAAGGTATAATCTCCTGTAGAGATACACACATTTTAACACTTCCCTTTGCAAGGTAAGGTGTCTCCATTGGCAACCATGACTTCAAAGTTGGACCAAGGATGGATAAAACAATCAGCTTGTTTGGCGATCCGAGGGCCAATGAAATTATGAGTGCTACCAGAATCAATGAGTATTGTAATAGGAAGCTTGTTGAAGTAACCCCTGACCCGCATTGTTTGGGGGGTGGTGATTCCAACTAAAGCATGGAGAGATATCTCTGGCTGGTCATCCTGATACGGAGGGTCAATAGGTGGTTCCAGAATGTCGACCTGAGCATCCATTGTATCTGGATCTTCGTCACCAATTTCAGAGGCAGGCGGATAATCCACATCCAAGAGATAGAGCTTTTGCTAAACACATCTATGTCCCCGAGTGAATTTCTCATCACAATTATAGCAAATCCTCTTTTCTCTACGTGCTTGCATCTCTATTTCAGACAAACGCTTGATAGGATTTGGTCAAGGAGCCTGTAGTATGGGTGCTCGTTGAGAACCCATATTTCGAAAGGGAACAAAAGTGGGCTTGGAGCATTGTTAGGTTGCAATCTTGTCTTCTGCCAACTTAGCCAACCCTAGGGATTCCATCATTGTGTTGGGACAGAACATTTTGAACTCAGACCGGATGGAATCCTTTAGACGAATGATAAAACAACTCCGGTAAAAGTCACCAGACAATCCTTCAGTGTGGTTGGCTAGTTTCTCAAATTCGGTTTGATACTCTCTCACAGTTCCAATTTGGCGAAGTTTAGTGAGGGCTCCTGTGAAGTCATCAAAAGCACTAGGACCAAATTGTTGCAAAAGGAGCTGGCAAAAGTCTAGCCATTTTGGCTCTTCATGAGCCTTGATGTACCAACGGTACCATTGAAGAGCTTCCTGTTCCAAATGAAAGGATGCAAGTGGAACTTTGTTGACATCAAAAGTATTATGCAAACTGAAATACTGTTCTGCACGATAGATCCATCCAGTTGGATCGGTACCATTGAAGCGAGGAAAATCAAGCTTCGGACCATGAAAATTGCTGCAAGAAGAGAACCCATTGTCTGATGAAGACTTAGACTGCCGTTTGTTGTTCATAGCTGAATGTTCAATATGGAGGTCGAGAAATTTTTCATCCAAATCCTAGAGTTTGGATTGGATGGCTGTAAGTGCTTCTTCCATGGTTTTTGCTCCTACGCGGGTGACAACCATAACGAGGAGTTTTTTATTTTGGGGGGGGGGTTGACTGGGTAGAAAAACAAAAACAGAAACTGCTTTAGTAAAGGAAAATCTGAAGGGTACTTGGGGTTTGACTAGATTTTGGACACTGTCAAACAGATACGGAAGCAAAAAATGAGGATTTTAGAAGTGGGGTGAAAGAATGGAAAAATTTGGCAAAGAGGGACAAAGAAACAGAATTCAGAAAGGAACTTCGTGGTAAAATTTGAAGGTGATTGGGTGAAATCCGAGGAAGTTATGGTAAACCCTAAGAATAGACAAATGTGGGATTTCGGGATTTGGGAAGTGGAATTGAGGATAGGGTCCTCAGGAATGAAATATGCAGAATGGAATTACAGGGGTTCCTGAGAAGTTTCAAGAGAAACGGAGTGAAAAAAAGGGAGATATGGAGAAAAAACTGAATTATATATATATGTATATCAGAATGGAGCGGCTATGACTCGGAAGGGATCTGAAACAGATAGATCTGCAACGGCCCAGAAGTGAGCGGAAACAGAGGGATTTGAAATGGCGTCGAATGGATTGAAAATGGCTAGATCTGGAATGGCTTTCAGAATGGATCTGAAACAGTGCTGCAGTGATCAACAACAGTTCAGCTGAAAATAGATATGGACCTTAGGTATGTGCAGCTTCCTAACAGTTCAGGGGTTTCACTCGGCCACCAATGCTGTCTGACGGCTTGCGTATTAGGGAAGTACCCCTCACTCCACGGCTAAGGTAAAACTGATAACTGCTTTGCCAAAAACGACAGCTCTTGGTTTACCTCACAGGTGGGAACTAGTCAATCATGTAGGGGTCATTTCCCTTTTTGCTGGCAGGTCCTCTCAATGGGCCAGCTACTTCAGGGTTCCTGTGGTACTCCTCACAATGATTTTTAGGGCTTATGCCCAAGTACTTCCCACAGTTAAGTGGATAGGGATTATTCCCAAATCCGAACCTGCAACAGATGTGAAAAAAAAATTGGCAGAAATTTCAGCCAGCGAGCCCAAGAAAGTGCTCTAATACCAGATGTGAAGTACCTGCAACAATTAATTAATAAGAATATGCAAAATAGTAGAAATAACAGAACTCATAATCACTTTTATATTGATCGCAGACCACTTTGAGGGGGAAACCTCCTTTGAGCAAAATCAATACAAGTAACTTCACGGTGCCTTCATAGGCCTCAACAGACACTTATATACTAAGTCTAGGCGCCAATACTATGGGTCAAAACCATGGGCCACTACAAACTATGGACCAACAATACTATGGACGACTTACAAAGCATATGTGCCAACAACAATAACACAAACTATTGATCAACAAATACTACAGGACGACTTACAAAGCATATGCGTCCAACAACAATATACTAACAATGTAAAGACATGGGTTCCTAACATTTCTTAACTTAAATTACTATTTTTTTATTGTTTAAAACAACCTAGTTTTGTAAAATTTATAAAATTGGGAATAACCCAATCTCTAATTAAATTCACATCTCCCTCAACCAAGATGAGTGAATAATTAAAATGAATCCCTTTTCAAAAACTCAAAAATTCCTAATCGAACCAAAAATTGAAAAAAATAGAACTCCTCCCTTTCTACAATGTATCCATCCTCATGAAACCCAAATTTCCAACCCTCAAAGGCCATTTCCCATGATACTAATTAAATAATTTTCCTTGGTAATGGCCATAACAAGATGAAATGCATGCACAAGCGTGAATAGAAAAAATGCAAAAAAATATAGTAACTTGGTTTCTCAAAATTTCATCACAATCATTTGTCCATGAACATAATCATAATTTCATCGAAAGTGTATGTAGCTATAGATTGCCTCTTAGTTAAGCACCCTTGACTAAATGCCAAAACACATTAACAAAGTGTCTCTCGGGCATGCCCTATCCACACCCTCGATCAATCTACTCAACGCTCAGGGACCATTGATTCAACTGAAAGACTTCATATAGAAAATCACTATGTTTTTTATTTAATTTTCTGAACTTGCCATACAATGTAGAGATCGATTTTGTAGAGAGAAATTGTCTCTGTTTTGAGAAGTTGACATTGTTGTTATTGTCATTCTAGTCACAATCTCTAGTTGATTATTCAACATCTTAATCATTGATAGTCATCTCAAGTACATATGTAATCATATTAGCAAGACAAACTCATACATATCCATTTCATTCCATGCCACGTTGTCCTCCCCTCCAACCACAAGGCATAATATGTTGAAATCAATAAATTTAATGTTAGCTTATGAAGTTGATGGAAATATTGTTTTCTGCAAGGGACGTAAAGGCCAAAACATGTCAAAATAACACTCCTACATTCTAATAAGTTTAAACCCAATTTTGCATGGAAAAGTCACCAATGAGGGTTAAGAAGTGCCTTAACTTCTTGAAAGAAGTTGAACGAAACTTACTTTTTAATTGTTAAATGTTTAATTTTAAGTTTTAAAAGTATGTAAGTGAATGCCATTAAATTGCTTACTTGATTTTGATTTAATACATTTTCAGTTTTGAAGAGACGTCATTATATACCATGTATATGTTTCTAATGATTTTCATATTGATGTTTTTATTATAGTTGCAGCTATGGACACAAATGCCAAGATATTGATTGAGCTTTCCCACTTGAGGGGCATTAGTGCAGCTTTTAGTGGTGGTGACAGGATTCGCCTCTCGCTTGCATTAACCTTGGATGCAATTGTTGACACCATTTCACAGTCTAGTAATGTACTATATGATATTACATCATATAGAGAAAGAAAAAGACAACAATATGCTGATGGGATAGACTACAATGCAATTAAAAAGTTGAAAATATCCAAAGAGCTCATATTTGCATTGTTTAGGGACCCTTGGACGAGGGAAATCTCAAATGCAAACATGCCTCATATCTCCATTGAGTGGTGCACGTTTCAACCATTTGTTCATAACTAGATGGACAGATGGTACATGGTTTTTGATATGCCACCACATAACAACAGGGAAATTCCCTTGTATTTCTTTCGAAAGATGTACGCAGAGTTCGTGTTACATAAACACGTAAACTATTTTGACATCTTGCAGATTCATGGGATCGGTGGGGGGATGCCCCAAAACCAACCCAATGCGAGGCTTCGAGACCAGGATCACCCTATCCCCGCATCTCGCAGGCAGTTTCCTAGGCCAGATGTCCCACCTGCACATCATATTATTCCACAGACACGTGATGCATTTTTGAGTTTGGCACGGGTGGTTGTTCGCCATGGCACTATGGTTCAGCATATGGGTGAGGAAGGGACATCTGTCCCTTGTGTGGTACATACACCAGCTCGTCACCATGCAGGACCATCCACTAGTGTAGGACCATCGACACATCCCCATCCTAGTACTGATCCTCACAAGTGCACATCATGTGGTCGTCCCTACTATGGTCTTGCCTCAAATGTAATAAATTCTTCATTTATTTTCGTCTTTGTACACATATATATAGTTTGAGCTAATATAATAATTTTGTGAACTTGCAGTTGATGCTTTATGCCGGCAGCGATTCCCTAGAGCCAGATGTTCCAGACTCTATAGGGGGGCATGATGCTACCCATTTGGCAGGCCCATCTTATATAGCACCTATTGCCGTATCTCACACTGAGGTAAACATTTTAAAATTTCAATTTTTTAATACTTGTGAATTTGTTAATTTCCACATACTTTACATTTTAGTTCACTAATGCTATCTACGGTCTAATATTTACAATTATTAAAATTGCAGATAGCAGATCCTTCACTGGGGCAAGGTAATGTGGAGGTAGCACCCATGGTCGTACAGTCCGATGAAACATCTAGGCTCCAGGTAAACAATTAAAAATGACATTTTTTAAATACATGTTTGTGTGTTGAATCATGTATGTCTAACTACATGAACACTTGCTGACTGTAGGCACCATCCGAGACATCTGGACCATTGTCTAGATTTGTATCTCCCACCAGGCCATTCGTGACCAAGGGTCGTGTGTATGTGAGGTGTTCTACTCCGAGAAAGACTCCAGCTGCCCATGACCATGGGCTTACTCATACCATGGTAATGTATATCCTTCGATGATATTTGTTGTTTAACTTGAAATCCAGTGCATAAATCATTTTTGTTAATGTTTGAATTGCATGTTTATTGCATCAGGAACCCGAGTTGTCTACTCAAAACCTCGCATTGATGGTTGATGCAGCAGTCAGTGCCGCATTTTCAATGGAAACTGATCACACACAGGTATGTAACTATTTCAACATTATCTTTACATATTTTATTATTGTTGTCTATTGTTTATTCATGCATTTCTAACTATTTCAACATTTTTCATTGTAGCCACCACCGGCAGGAGCAGTTCCTGGCCCCCCTGGTTCGACCATCTTGGATGTTCAACCAATCGCTCCATCTGCTACACAAGCAAGGCAATCTCCTTTGTCAGTTGAGGTGAGATGTCCTTCAATGACCAAGCATTTCATGCACTTTCCATGCACTAGTTGATAATTGTTGAGATAATGTATTAGTGTACATAATTAGTTGAATTTAACAATTGATATTTAATTTGCAGGATCCAGAGACGCACACTGATCCTAGAGATGTGCCTAGACGATCAATGTCAGGAAAGAACAAGAGGAAGCTTGAGTTTTGATGTGTCTTATGGGATATATGTACATTTGGATACATGTACATGTGGCTTTGATAGTTTTGGATAGTTTTGGACACATGTGCTTTTGGATATATATGTACTTTTCGATACATTCACTTTTGGAGACATGTACATTCACTTCATTGTGCATGTACTTTTGGAGACATGTAAATTGACTTCATTGGATACATGTACTTTTGGATACTTTTGGATATATATGTACTTTTGGATACATGTACTTTTGGAGACATGCACTTTTGGATACTTTTGGATATATATGTACTTTTGGATACATGTACTTTTAGAGACATGCACATTGACATTTCACTTATAAATGAATGATACATTTCACTCTGTATTTGTTCTTCGGTTTCCACGTGTTCTTGTGTCAATCTAATGTGTTGATTTGTGTGGATTATCTATTGCTCATGAATGCGCTAATTGGTATCTAATTAAAATTTGTGATTTTGGATGATCATTACAAGTTATGTCAAAGTTCTTGCTCGTGTAATTTAATGAAATTAAGTGCAATACAATGTTTTTCAAGGTTTCAATGAACTCACTCATGCACACTAATTGGATAGGTGTAATTAAAATTTGTGAGTTTGGATGATTAAATTACAAGTTAAGTCAATGTTCAAGTGTAATTTAATAAAACTAAGTGAAATACATGCTACACATTTCATCAACGCCCAATATTTGATTGTACAATTAGATTCAACACTACATATGAGTAACTACATACAAGTGCTCAAAGCAACATTGGTGAAAGGAACAAACGTTACCTCAGGATTCGAGAAATAAAGTGCCTTCTAATGTTGGTTGGGAAGGATATGCTTGGTTATCCTTATGGCTTGGATGTCATTTTCATGTAGATAAGTACTCTTATTGTCATGTGTCATTAAGGTTTTTTCATGTGGTAAACCCTTCAGGGTTAGGGTTTGTTCATGGTTTCATTGTACTTGATTTCTAAACATATAATTATTCTAAGAAAGGTTGCTAGGTTTTCTTTCCCATGAGGGTTTCCCGGGATAAAATGTTGTTTCTCTTGTCCCTAAACAACATTTTCATGCGACATGCAGCTCAACATAATTCAGAAACCGGATGTCGGATCAACCAACCATCGACTCTGTTGGTCTCCTGGCGTGCGATTACCTCTAGGGGGGCCTTCTCCCTCGTCTCCCCATGGCCCAGTGGCTTCATTGTACATTCATTTCGTAAACTAGGGTTTTGCTCAGTTTTATTGCATGGAATCTCGCATTGGTGGGTCAACTCTGCAAAACCCTCCCCCGAGCTAGTGTTGGCAGTGTTCCCACATTGTCATTTCCCACACACACTTGCAGGAGCTAATGACACGCAATCTTCCTGCTCTGTTTTCTTTTTGGCTCCCGGATGGAAATTCACCAAGTGTCCCTGAATGGCATTTTCATGCGACTTGCAACTCGACATAACTCAGAAACCGGACGTTGGACCGATGAACTGTCAACTCCATTGGTCTCCTAGCGTGTAATTACCTCTAGGGGGCCCTCTCCCTCATCTCCCCATAGCCCAGTGGCTTTAGTGTGCATTCATTTCGTAAACTAGGGTTTTGCTCAATTTCATTGCATGCAATCTCGCATTGGTGGTTCAACTATGAAAAACCCTCCCCCGATCCAGTGTTGCAATTGTTCCCACATCGGCATTGCCCACACACACCCACAGTAGCCAACGGCACACAATCTTGCTGCTCTATTTGCTTTTTGGTTCCTGGGTAGAAATTCACTAAGTGTCCCTGAACGACATTTTCATGCGACTTGCAACTCGACATAACTCAGAAACCGGACGTCGGACCGATGAACCGTTGACTTCGTTGGTCTCCTCGCGTGCGATTACCTCTAGGGGGCCCTCTCCCTCGTCTCGCCATGGCCCAGTGGCTTCATTGTGCATTCATTTCGTAAATTAGGGTTTTGCTCAGTTTCATTGCATGCAATCTCACACTGGTGGGTCAACTCTGCAAAACCCTCCCCCGAGCTAGTGTTGGCAGTGTTCCCACGTCGGCATTGCCCACACACACTTGCAGGAGCCAACGGCATGCAATCTTCTTGCTCCGTTTTATTTTTGGCTCCCGGACGGAAATTCACCAAGTGTCCCTGAACGACATTTTCATGCGACTTGCAACTCGACATAACTCGGAAACCGAATGTCAGAACGACGAACTGTCGACTCCGTTGGTCTCCTAGCATGCGATTACCTCTAGGGGGCCCTCTCCCTCGTCTCCCCATTGCCTAGTGGCTTCATTGTGCATTCATTTCGTAAACTAGGGTTTTGCTCAGTTTCATTGCATGCAATCTCGCATTGGTGGGTCAACTCTACAAAACCCTCCCCCGAGCCAGTGTTGGAAGTGTTCCCATGTCGGCATTGCCCACACACACTTGCAGGAGCCAACGACATGCAATCTTGCTGCTCGGTTTACTTTTTGGCTCCCGGACGGAAATTCACCAAGTGTCCATGAACGGCATTTTCATGCGACTTGAGACTCGACATAACTCAGAAACCGAACATCGGACCAATGAACCGTCAACTCCGTTGGTCTCCTGGCATGTGATTACCTCTAGGGGGCCCTCTCCCTCGTCTCCCCATGGCCCAATGCCTTCATTGTGCATTCATTTTGTAAACTAGGGTTTTGCTCAGTTTCATTGCATGCAATCTCGCATTGGTGGGTCAACTCTGCAAAACCCTCCCCCGAGCCAGTGTTGGAAGTGTTCCCACATCAGCATTTCCCACACACACTTGCAGGAGCCATCGGCACACAATCTTGCTGCTCTGTTTTCTTTTTGGCTCCTGGACGAAAATTCATCAAGTGTCCCTCAATGACATTTTCATGCGACTTGCAACTCGACATAACTTAGAAACCAGAGGTCAGATCAACGAACCGTCGACTCCGTTGGTATCCTGGCATGTGATTACCTCTAGGGGGCCCTCTCCCTCATCTCCCCATGGCCCAGTGGATTCATTGTGCATTCATTTCGTAAACTAGGGTTTTGCTTAGTTTCATTGTATGCAATCTCGGATTGGTGGGTCAACTCTACAAAACCATCTCCTGAGCCAGTGTTGGCAGTGTTCCCATGCCGGAATTTTCCACACACACTTGCAGGAGCCAATGACGAAAATTCACCAAGTGTCCCTGAACCACATTTTCATGTGACTTGCAACTTGACATAACTCGAAAATCGAAGGTCGGATCGACAAACTGTAGACTCCATTGGTCTCCTGGTGTGCGATTACCTCTAGGGGGCCCTCTCCCTCATCTCCCCATGGCCCAGTGGCTTCATCGTGCATTCATTTTGTAAACTAGGGTTTTGCTCAGTTTCATTGCATGTAATCTCGCATTGGTGGGTCAACTCTGCAAAACCCTCCCCCGACCCAGTGTTGGAAGTGTTCCCACGTCGGCATTTCCCACACACACTTGTAGGAGCCAACGACATGCAATCTTGCTACTCCATTTGCTTTTTGGCTCCCGGATGGAAATTCACGAAGTGTCCTTGAACGACATTTTCATGCGACTTGCAACTCGACATAACTCGGAAACAGGACATCGGACTGACAAACCATCGACTTCGTTGGTCTCCTGGCGTGCGATAACCTCTAGGGTGGCCTCTCCCTTGTCTATCGATGTCCCAGTGGCTTCATTGTGCATTCATTTCGTAAACTAAGGTTTTCCTCAGTTCGGGAGTGTGCAATTTTTGCACACGGGGGTCAACTTTGGAAAATCATCCACCGAGCAGGTATGGCTAGTGTTCCTAGCCCCAACCTACCTAGACACACCTGCAGGACTCCCTGGAACCTGGTTTTGTTGCACACTTGGATTTCTATGCCCCTGGAAGGTATCCAGCAGGTGTCCCTGAAGGCCTTTTGGATGCGAGATGGAACGAGCCATAGAATGACGATCGTGGCTCAGATCGACAAACCATTGACTTCATTGGATTCAGCATGTCTGGTAAGTGCTATGGGTGACCCTCGCCTCCGGTCCAGTGGCCCAGGTGTCACCTTGCAGGTCCATCTTGGAAACTAGGGTTTTGCTTAGTGTGGGAGTGTGCAATTTTTGCACACGGGGGTCAACTTTGGAAAATCATCCACTGGGAAGGTATGGCTAGTGTTCCCAGCCCAAACCTGCCTAGACACACCTGCAGGACTCCTCGGAACCCGGTTTTGTTGAACGGTTGGAGTTCTATGCCCCCGGCAGGTATCCAGCAGGTGTCCCTGAAGGCCTTCTGGCAGCAAGACGGGACGAGTCATAGAATGAAGACCGTGGCTTGGATCGATGAACTATCAACTCCATTGGATTCAACACACTGGGATAGTGCCAGGGGTGCCCCTCCCCTCTAGCCCAGTGGCCCATGTGTTACCTTGTAGGTCCATCTTGGAAACTAGGGTTCTGCTCAGTGTGGGAGTGTACAATTTTTACACACGGGGGTAAACTTTGGAAAATCATCCACCGAGCAGGTATGGCTAGTGTTCCCTGCCCGAACCTACCTAGACACACTTGGAAGACTCCCCAGAACCCAGTTTTGTTGCACGGTTGGAGTTCTATGCCCCCAGCAAGTATCCGACAGGTGTCCCTGAAGGCCTTCTGGCAGCGAGACGGGACGAGCCATAGAATGAATACTGTTGCTCGGATCGACAAATCGTAGACTCCGTTGGATTCAGGACGTCTAGATAGTGCAAGGGGTGCCCCTCGCCTCCGGTTCAGTGGCCCAGGTGCCACCTTGCAGGTCCATGATGAAGATTTTCATGATGATGATGATGGTGATGATGATGAAGATGTTTATGATGATGGCTTGGTCTAAGGTGGTGCTCTCAAACAGCTAATTCATTATGAAATATTTCACAAGACATGAATTAAATTTAATATAAGTGTATTGTTTAATATAGTGAGCATGAATTGAATTAATTCTGTTGGGTGAAGCCAATAACCAACATGATGAACATAATATAATTTTAGGGTTTACTGATCATATGTAAAAAATGGCATATTCATAAACTTGACATACAAGAGAACTTTTGGCATATTTATAAACAACGTAAATGTAAATTTGGCATATCAAGAACACAAAATTGACATATTCATATGAAACATACATGTGAAAATTGAGCATATATCAATATTCAATTACAAATAGTATAAATAGTATAGTATTAAAAGTATGTAACATACCTGATCATGCTAGATCCCACCTATTATCATACAACCAAGCCCTCCGGATCATCTCTTATACTGATGGAATCCATTAGTCTCTCGTGCTCTGTATCCGGTAAGAAGTAGCGTACCTTCAATGTATTTCGGCTAGGAATTGTTCATAACTGGAGGTTTGTACCAATGATTAAGTTGGTAAAGTGATACACACTTGAACCTAGTTTGTAATCCCTGTAAACATATCCACCCTTCTTTCTTGCATTGCTGTCTCGTGTCAAGTATTCACCTTTAACAACCATAGACACAATTGGGAAGTGGTTGTTTTCATCATCAATCATGGACATAATGAGGGTTTGCTTTCCATCTATACAGCGTGCCAACCAGTAATCACCACCCCATTCAGTATCTTTTGAGGCAACCACTGCATATATGTGCCCTACATTATATGATTGTAGGTATATGATCAAAATATTTTTCGTGCGATACAAGGCCATTAATGTGCATTTGAAGACTACATAAACAAACAAAAAAATGTTAAGGAAATGCATCATACCGGGTTGTACAAGGTCTGCTAAATGATCAAAATCTGCAGAAATAGATGATTGGTCTTCTTCCAATGGAGTTAAATCAACAATTGCACGTAGATCAAGTGAAAGTGATATGCAATCCCATCCATCAACCCAATCCAATGATTCACACCAATCCCAGTCACCATCACAACAAGGCGGGCAAAAACAAGCGAGTTTTCTGGTCCAAATTTCAAATACTGGGTTATCATAGCTTCGAACCGAATGAAAGCCATGAGTCCCAGGCACAGTCTTGCATTCCCATGCATGTGAACGATCTATGTCTACCACCTCCCAAAAAAATCTCTCCACGTGTCTCTTTCTTGTGGATTCTACTCGCATAGTTGATTCCTCTCCCATTACTGAAATGCACCACCTGACTGTAGATTGAGCATTTAGAATAGTAGATTCTATAGATACTTTCAATTCCTCTCTTCGTAGGGCTGTTTTGACACATGCTCCGGCTCCATCATGGTCTCCTTTACCATGCCCAATCTCAAAATAGTTCCACATATGTGGCACTTTGTAGTTTTTATGCAATGAACACAACCACTGAAATATGCGTGCATTTTTTAACTGACCAGCACACCCATCAGACCAAATCCAGTGTCAATCCATCTGTATGTTCCTTCCCTTCAAGTGATCATAGAACATGATGAAGCAATGGCGTACATAGTGGAAGTTGTGGCACCTATCATCACTTATGTAGAAGTGATATTCCTTCAGAATTTCTCTTTGCTCTTCAGTGCTATTTGGGCCATGCCTATATGTGATATGGACCATCAAGGAAACCTGCTCAGAGTGATAATACTGACTTTGAATCTCATTTTGAGGTTGCAGAGTGTAGTTCTCGGCAAAATCAACAACTGAAAGTATAGTACCAAGGGGAAATGTATCTATGCATATTCTAAACTTCTCATCCTGCCATCGTGCCACGTGGACATGCTGAACCTATTGATGTGTCTTTTCAATAAATTCCTTGATGAAGTCACTAACTTGTACCTAGTGACACAAAATGATCTCAATGTTAGTTTTTTTTGTAAGTAAGGATTGAAATGTAACCATTACAACATAATTTTATAGATATAAATGCATACCTGAGATGTCACCAATTGTATTTTTTTGCTTTCTTTCCCTAGGACTATATCATAGTTAATGTATTTGAAACTTTTTATGTCTGTAACCATTTTCCCAAATTCACTGTCTCCATTCTCATGCATACATTGGCTCAATAATACCATTCCAGCACAGTTGGAGCATGTTCCATCCAAACAATATTTTTCATAGTATGTTTTCCCCTCGGGCCTATTGCACATGATGCTATGAATGAATTCTCTTGATGAAGTCAGTGGTATTGTCATGGAGCAATCCTGCACATGGTTAGTATGCAACACACGATGAATATACAAAACTGTTTCATAGTAATATTCATATTCTACATGGTATCTACAACAACAAGTGTTATGAAGAGTATTTATTCTAACATACCATGGCTTACATTTCTCAAAAGATATTTGCCCCAAGTTCAATTGTCTATGCTCAATCCTAAATTTCTCGTAAAGTTCTGTCTGTGTTATATCAAGAAGATGCTTGGTATGTGGTTCACGATCCTTTGAACCCCTTCTCAGTTTTAGTACATCCTTTCGGTTTGAAGAAGGCCTTGTGTGATCATGCCAAAAACTATGCACTAGTCCCTTTACTGCATCAACTAGCTTCATGTCACGGCGTGGCAACCGACCAACAAAGGCCCAAAAATCTGTCTAATCGGTTGTGTCAAGATGTTCTCTTCTAATAGAATACCTACGGAGTGTTTTTACATTCAAATTAACTAGTTCGGATGTAGGCCTGAGAATATGAAGGACCCTGGTGTTCTTATTTGCAATTGCTTGTGACAACACAAGACGAGCAGCATTGCGGTCCTTCGAACATGTGTTCTTACCAATTTTACCAAATGCATCTACTAGGCTTTTAACTATATGAGAACTTGGTTTAGAATTCTTTATCATCTTTATCCCTAACTTTTTCCTAACAACATTCATGCTCCTTGATTTTAACAATGATAAAAATAATCTACATTTATCTCCGTCACATTTAGAAACAAAATATTTACCAAGTATCTGTTGAGTTTGATAAGCAATACTACGTTTAGATAGCGTACCTTCAATGGAATTGATGAGACTTTCATCAACTTGTATATGCTTTGGAATTCTTCAACGTGTGCTTACTAATGGAGGTAAGGGGGTTGGAATTCTACCATGTAGTGCATCACCAAGATGCTCTGGCGTTTCAGTAGTAGCTTGGTGTCCTTCATTCTCTTCCGGGTAGTTGGATGGTGGAAGTCCAACATCCTCGTCGATGGTCTGTGGAAGTCCAACATCCTCATCGATGGTCTAGATAACATTCTCTTCTTCAATAGTAGGCAAAATGTCCAACGCCTCTCTAACTTCATCGCTTGTATAACCACATCCGGATAGCAAATTTTGTGTTTCTTCATGAGCTTCATCTTGAGATGGTAACTTATCACTTTGACTTGAAGTGGGAATTGAAACATTCCCTATTGAGCACCTACGTTTTGCTTTGTTAGAAAAGTAATCCATACTTAGTACCATAGTCCATAACCTTAGTCAAATTTTTATTGCTCATGTGCTTACTTACACCATAGTTTGGACTAGGTGACTTTAGTTGGTCAAATACCCACATTTGAGAGTGTTCACACACACTTCCAAGCAAACCAGTTCACCCAACCTCCTGTTTTTTCCACAAGTGCGCCCTCATTAAATGTTGGAGCACCCTCTCTCCTTGATTTGGGGAATTTCAGTTGACTAGGGGTGCTAGGGTGGATTTTTCCCAATTTTGGCTAGATTTGGAGCATTTATTGCTCCCTTGGTCCTCCCAAAAACCTCTACTTGCTCACCCACGCCTGCCTTGGCTTCATTAATGACCCAGCATGCTTCAGCCACCTTCACACCTGAATTCGTGACTGTTTGGGATGATTGGGATTGAGTTGGACCCACCTAGGGGGATTGAGGCCAATTTGGCAATTTTGACTTGTACACTCATCTTGAGCTATCTAATGCTCTCGAATTTCTCATGGATGTAATAAAAACTTGTTCTTAACATTTTCACATGTTAGACAGTCAGTTAATGAAAAGATTAAGCTCACATTGTGTGTAAAATTGTCTCCTTTTTCAAGTTTTTCCACTGGTTTTGCAAATAATTCGATTTTGTGAGGTTCTCCATAGCTCCTAGATATTGCTGTGATCAAAATACTCACATGGTATCAGATCCATTGTGGAGTTAGTGATTTGCAGTTCAATATTGAGCATTGAACTGCATTCTAGAGAGGATTTCCAGATAAAAATTGATGTTTTTTGCAGGTGTTTCAGTAGTTTTCTCACCATTAATGCCGCAGTAATGGAAGCAAACCAAATGTTGCTCACACCCTTCAATTTCTTCGATTGGAAGGCTGAAATGGTTATCAAGCTGAGATCTAAGGGTCTCTATAGAGTAACCATGGGCACAGAAGTGGATCCAAACTCTGCTGTTGTAGCTAGGGTTTTACCCCTAGCTTGTGCAAATGAGCACCTACTAAGGAGAATGGACTCCTTAGTAGCAGTTCAGTAAATGTAAATAATTAAGCTAAAACAGAAATAAAAACTACTCTAAAACATGTGCATGAAAAATAAACAACAATTTGTAAACAAGGGTGTTGTATTAATATTACGTTCAATGTGAAGGTTGATGAAGCTCCTTGCAATGTCCAAGAGGGTTGCTCCAAGCTCCAATGTGCTCCTTCTCTTTCTCCAATGGTGGGGATGGGCCAAAAGAGGCTCTCAAAGTGAAAGTAGTTCAATGGTGAACTAGGGTTTCGAGAGAGATTTTGGCAGAGTAAGGGTATACTTGATTGTGGATATGGAATAAGGGATCTCCATCACCTATTTATAGTTTTTTAGTGGTGGAGTGCTGACCCATGGTTTTAGGAAACACATGGTTTAGGGCAGCTGTATAGGGTTTTTTCCTCCTTTTCCTCATTATTTTATATTTTTTCTTCCCTTTTTAGGGGGTTTTTGCTATTTTTAGAGGAATTTTGGATATTTTTGGAGGAAAAATGGTTTTTTTTTAGCCTTTTTTAGGCTATTTTGATGGTTTTGTGGCCTTTTGGAGGCATTTTAGGCCTTTTGGAGGTTTTTTAATGGGATTTTTTTGGGATTTTAAGGGAAATATGGTAGGAAAATGGACAAATGAGCCATATAATGTGGTAGATGAGGTAGTGAGCACTTTTTGGGTGTTAATAGCTGTGGAGAAAGCAAAGTACTACAATCAACTTGATGAATCTTATGGATTGCTATGCCTAAGCATTTCAAGGGAACTCTTGTTTCATACAGACAGTTTGACAACCCCCAATGAAGTATGGGTGAAGCTAGAATCACTCTTTGGGAAAACTGATGAACTGAGAGGCCACCACCTTGAAAACGAGCTCATTAGCTTGAGCCCAGCGCATTTTGAAACCATCCAGGAGTTCTTCACGAAGTTCAAGTCACTAGTGCTTCAACTGCAACAATGTGGAATTGTTAAAAGGGAGGAACAATTGATTCTGTCCATCCTTTCGAAGCTAGGCCCAGAATTTTCTGTATTTGTTAGCACATTTCACTCAGCCAAGATGACCCTTCGAAATTGGCAAATGCCATCACTAGCTACCATCATGGAGTGTCTCACTCAGGAGCAGGACAAACTAGTTCAAATGGGTACCATAAAATCAAAGGACCAAGCACTGGTAATGGGTGTTTCAAATGCCAACAAAGGCAAGCAGAAAGCCAAGAATTCGAAGCAGCCAGAGAAGAGGAAGTTTGACAAGACCAAGTCTGCAGATGGAGGTTCGAATCTGTCAAAGGAGAAGGACAAGAAGGGAAAGGAAAAGACCAAATGCACCTATTGTCATAAGGGATGGCATCCAGAGAGCTCATGCATGAAGAAAACCATTGACTCAATGGCGCAGCTGCTGGAGAAGAACAACATCCCAGTCCGTGAGGGCGCAAGGAAGAAAGAGAGCACCTCAAATCCTGACAATAAGGAGAAGTGTCATGCTTTGGTAGCAGGTATTTTGAATTCCTCATCCTTTATCATTGATTCAGGAGCTTCCAGACATATGGTTTCATCCAGAGAGCTCTTCTCTTCTATGCATTCAAATGGTGGCCCAACAATTCGAATGGGAGATGATTCAGAAATCCAGACCAAGGGGATTGGTAAGATTGACATGGAGCATGGCTATTTCAGTGATGTGCTCTATGTACCTTCATTGGCTGCAAATTTGCTATCAGTTTATCAAATGACCCATACAGGAGAAGCCAAGAGAGTAACATTTACTCCAGATTTGGTAGAAATCATAGAAATTTCTTCAAATCAAGTTGTGGCAGTAGGGTATGTTGATCATGAAGAGAGAATGTACAAATTCTCAAATTTCATTCCAAATTCTAGTGACCATGCTCTTGTCTCTCATGCCAACGAGACCTTGAAGTTGTGGCATGAAATATTTGGCCACATGAACTACAAATATCTCCAGACACTGCACAAGGACGAGATGGTGGAAGGGCTTCCAGAAATCAAATCTTCAAATGGTGCATGCATTGGTTGTGTAGTTGGAAAGCATCCTGAGCGCAGCTATGAGAAGGGAATGGAAAGGAGAGCCACTCAACCACTTGGATTGGTACATTCAGACCTCATTGGTCCTCTTCCCACTCCATCATATGGTGGATCAAGGTATGTACTCACATTCATAGATGACTACTCTTGATTCTGCTGGGTTTACTTCCTTAAATTGAAATCAGAAGTGTTTGAGAAATTGAAGATTTGGAAGGCCTTAGTGGAGAATCATAGTGGTCATAAGATAAAGATCCTTAGGACTTATAATGGAAAGGATTATGTGAATAATAGCATTCAGTATCTTTGTGAGGATTGTGGCATCCAAATGCAACATTCAATCCCCTACACACCTCAGCAAAATGGTGTGGCAGAGAGGAAAAATAGATCTCTTAAAGAGATGGCCACTTGCATGATTGAAGCTAGGGATATAAGCCCTAAGCTATGGGATAAAGCCATCAATTGTGCTGCTCATATTCAGAACAGATCCTTTCACAAATCAGTCAAAGGAAAAACCCCCTATGAGGCATGGTTTGGCCAAAAAACCAAATGTGTCAAATTTCAGAATTTTTAGGTCTAGAGCATGGGCTTGAATTCCATCAGAAAAGAGGAAGTCTTTGGAGCCACAGAGCAGAGAATGTATCATGGTTGGATATGGTGAAGACACAAAGGGATACAAGCTCTTTGACACATCCACACTCAAAACTTTCATTGAGAGAAGTGTGCAATTCGAAGAAGAACCAATTCCTGATTTTGAGCTTGCACCGGGGGAAAGCTCTTCTCCTCCACACCTTAATGAAATTAGTGATGATTCCAATTCTGATTTTTCTGATATTGCTGAAGATGACATGGGTGAATATGACATTGCTGTACATAAGTCACCATCAAGGCCCAAGTGGGATGAAAAAATCATACAAGCTGCAGGAGAATTGGCAGGCAATCCCCAAGAGCCTAGGAAGACTAGATCTCAAACAATCAATGCTTCCTTTGCAAATGAAAGTGAACTTGCTGATCACTGTTATATGATGATTGGATCTGATCCAACATCATATCAGGAAGTTCATCATGATCCAAGGTGGAGAACAGCAATGCAAGAAGAATTCCAATCTCTCCAAGAGAACAAAACATGGGATTTGGTGCCTCTTCCTCCCAAGAGGAAACTTGTGCAATGTAAGTGGATTTTTCGAACCAAACCTGTTGCTGATGGTTCTGATGTGAAGTATAAGGCTAGTTTAGTGGCTAAGGGCTACTCACAAATCCATGGTGTGGATAATACAGATACCTTTGCACCGGCTGCAAAGATGGACTCAATTAGACTAGCTCTAGCCATGGCAGCTAGTAAGGGTTGGGAAGTTCACCATATGGATGTTAAAAGTGCATTCTTACATGGTGAGCTACAGGAAGAGATCTATATGCAGCAACCTGAAGGATTCCAAGAGGATCCCACACTTTTTTGCAGGTTGAAGAAGTCACTCTATGGACTCAAACAAGCCCCCAGGGCTTGGTATGCCAAAATGGATGCTTTTTTGCTCTCAATTGGTTTCTATCGATGCAAGTCTGATCCAAATGTTTATTTGCAGCAATGTGATGATAATTAGCAGGTCATTGTACTGTATGTTGATGATATTTTAATTACAGGGAGCTGCAACAAACAAATTGGCTCAATTAAAGCTTCTTTGCACAGTGAATTTGCCATGAGCGACCTAGGATTGCTAAGGCAATTTTTGGGTTTGGAAATTGAGCAATCTGAGAGAGGTATATTGCTGAGTCAACCTAAGTATGCTTCAGACCTGTTATTGAAGTTTAAAATGGCTGAATGTAAGGCATCCAAGTGCCCATTCCTTTCAGGCATAAAACTAGGTGAATTTGAAGACTCTCCATTGGTGGATTGCACACTCTACAGGCAGCTAGTTGGAAGCTTGTTGTACCTTACACATAAAAGACCTGATTTGTCTTATGCTGTAAGTGATGTAGCAAGATATATGCAGAAGCCACATGAGATCCATTGGAAGGCATCCAAAAGGATCCTTCAATATGTCCAAGGAACAAAGAGCTTTTGGGTACACTATGCAGCTCGTTCTTCACTACAACTAGCTAGATTTTTTGATTCCGATTGGGCTGGAGATACCATCGATGGAAAGTCCACTTCAGGTTTTGTGTTTATGTTTTCTGAATGTCCCATTTGCTGGTCAAGTAAGAAACAGCATACCATTTCACTTTCATCATCAAAGGCCGAGTACAGCGCAGCAGTGAACGCAGCCACACAGTGTGTTTGGTTGCAAGGCATTCTTCGAGAGTTTGGTGTTGCTATTGATTCTCCAACCAACATTTGGGTGGATAATCAAAGTGCCATCAAGATATCTACTGATCCAGTACAGAGGAAAAGAACAAAGCAGATTGAAATCCATATGCACTACATTCGGGGCTTGGTGCATGACAGGGTGATTTCATTGCAGTATTGCCCATCCACCGAGCAAACTGCAAATATTTTCACCAAGTGCTTTACTGAGAAGACCTTCACTCACTTGAGAGATTTGATTGGAGTGAGTGATGGATGGTGATTCCTACAATTTAATTGCAGGTTCAGCCCCATGTCCATTTTAGAGGGAAGTTTTTATCCCATGTGGTTTTACTTCTTGTCCTCGGTTTATATGGACAAATAAAAATTATGTTTGTAATGAGGTGACTTGAGCCTTTGTTGCCAAGGCCTCCCACTTATTTTAATGAGTTGTACTAAGTTCTGGTTAAGGGGGGGGTGTTAGAATAGTAACCCATACTTAGTACCATAGTCCATAACCTTAGTCAAATTTTTATTTCTCATGTGCTTAATTACACCATAGTTTGGACTAGGTGACTTTAGTTGGTCAAATACCCACATTTGAGAGTGTTCACACCCACTTCCAAGCAAACCAATTCACACAACCTCCTGTTTTGTCCACAAGTGCACCCTCATTAAATGCTGGAGCACCCTCTCTCCTTGATTTGGGGAATTTCAGTTGACTAGGGGCGCTAGGGTGGATTTTTCCCAATTTTGGCTAGATTTGGAGCATTTATTGCTCCCTTGGTCCTCCCAAACACCTCTACTTTCTCACCCACGCTTGCCTTGGCCTCATTAATGACCCAGCATGCTTCAGCCACCTTCACACCTGAATTCGTGACTGTTTGGGATGATTGGGATTGAGTTGGACCCACCTAGGGGGGATTGAGGCCAATTTGGCAATTTTGACTTGTACACTCATCTTGAGCTATCTAATGCTCTCGAATTTCTCATGGATGTAATAAAAACCTGTTCTTAACATTTTCACATGTTAGACAATCAGTTAATGAAAAGATTAAGCTCACATTGTGTGTAAAATTGTCTCCTTTTTCAATTTTTTCCACTGGTTTTGCAAATAATTCGATTTTGTGAGGTTCTCCATAGCTCCTAGATCTTGCTATGATCAAAATACTCACATGCTTCTTGATTACTTCCATAGGGTGCTTGTTCAACAACTATTGTGGAAATTGAAGGTCCCTCTTGTCATGGATTAATAGGATGAACCGTGGTATCCTCTACAATTGGATTTGGATTAGTTTCCAAAGAAAGCCTCCAATTCATCATGTATATTCTTTTCTTTGATTTCTCTTCTTCAATGACTTCTTGAGGTCTCTTCTTCCTTGCTAATTTGCTTACTCGCTTACGTGCATTCCCCATCACCACAATGATCAATTCAATATAGTTTGTTTTTGTTGCTCCTCAATTACAAGCTCTTAAATAATAAGCAAATGTAAGTTAAATAATAAATTGTTTGGGCTCTTTGATTCTCTTGTACACTTGTGTATATCAACCATCACCATAAAATGGTCTTGAAGCTTGATATCTTATCTTGTGTGCTCCTCAAATATAGGCAAAATGAATCTTTCAAAGACCTTATCTTTGGTGTTATTCAATTGGAGATTCTTCAAGCTTGTTGATTATCTTCTTCAAATATGGCCATATAACCCAACACCACACTGAGAAACTATGAAAGATGTCCTCAATGCTGCACCTGCATAAAAATAATAATGATGGACATGGTGTAGAATGTGAGAATTTCCAATGGCGGGCTCGTGCTATTCGAAAAATCGCGGGAGTGTTGTTTTGGCTCGGACAAAGTGAAGTTGCTCTCGGACAGGGATAGTCCACTGTTTATAGAGTTACAAAAAACGCACGCGTTATATAAAGCTAAAATGTGTGCGCGATATGAATTTTAAAAACGCGTACGCGATATTGTCAAGCACAATAAATAGGTTAGGTGCACGGCTAGGGAAATGAACAAAATCAAAAGAAAACAAATATTTTATATGGTTACATACAAAAAAAATGTTTTTAGTGTGGGGACAAATGTTTTGTATGGTCTAATACCCCCTAGCTCTCTCCCAATAATCCCTAGATACCCCATATCTCTTTCTAAATATCTATCCCTCATTCTCCCTACATCCCTCCCTGCATGTTTCTTTCATGTTTCTTTCTCTCCCTTACTCTATCCATGTCCCTACCACCCCACTCTCCATCTCTCCACCTTCTCTTTATCTTCATCATTATCCCTCCCTATAGCACTCTCTCCCTTCTTCTCCCTTAATCACTAACCCTTTATACCTTTATCCCTCCCCCCTACCCTCTATGTCTTACCTTGTTCCTAGAGCCCCTCCCCCATAAAGGCATTTAGACCCTCTTCTAAACATTAATCCCTAAGTGCATAAGTGCACAAGATGATGATGAGGAGGAGGGTGATGACAATGAAGATGATCATGATGCAAATGAAGATGATAAAGATGATGAGGAGGATGAGGGTGATGACAATGAAGATGATCATGATGCAGATGAAGATGATAAAGATGATGATGTTGATGAAGATGATGGTGATGATGATGAAAATGATGATGATGATGGTGATGGTGATGTTCAGATGATGATGATGATGATGATGAAGATGATGGTGACAAGATAGAGATGTTGATCTAATAAGGAAGATGATGATGATGATGGTGATGATGATGAAGATGTTGATGATGATGAAGAAGATGATGATGATGGAGATGTTGTGTTGATGGGGAACCTAGAGATGATAATGGTGATGAAGATGGTGATGGTGATGGTGATGACGATGAAGATTTTGATGATGATGTTGATGGTGATGATGATGAAGATGTTGACGATGTTGGTGATAGTGATGTTTAGATGATGATCATGATGATGTTGAGAAGATCATGATGGTGATGATGGTGATGATGATGGAGAAGATGACGATGATGGATATGTTGATGAGGAACCTACAGATGCCAATGATGATGATGATGATGGTGATGAATATGATGATGATGGAGATGTTGATGAGGAACCTACAGATGCCAATGATGATGGTGATGACGATGAAGATGTCGATGATGATGGTGCTGGTAATGATGATGAAGATGTTGATGATGATGGTGATGGTGATGTTCGGATGATGATGATGATGATGATGAATATGATGGTGACATGATGGAGATGTTGATCTGATGAGGAATATGATGATGATGAGGGTGATGATGATGAAGATGTTGATGATGATGGTGATGAAGATGAAGATGATGAAGAAGATGATGATGATGGAGATGTTGTGTTGATGGGGAACCTAGAGATGACATTGATGATGAAGATGGTGATGGTGATGGTGATGGTGATGGTGATGACAATGAACATTTTGATGATGATGTTGATGGTGATGATGACGAAGATGTTGACGGTGATGGTGATGGTGATGTTCAGATGGTGATGATGATGATGATGATGATGATGATGATGATGATGATGAAGATGATGATGGAGATGTTGATGAGGAAGGGGGAGATGACAATGATGATGAAGATGTTTATGGTCATGAAGATGATGATGATGGTGATGGTGATGATGATGGAGATGTTGAAGATGATGGAGATGGCGATGAAGATGATGATGATGATGATGATGATGATGATGATGATGATGAAGATGATGAATAAGATGATGATGATGGATATGTTGATCTGATGACGATGAAGATGATGATTATGGTGATGATGATGAAGATGTTGATGCTGATGATGATAGTGATGAAGATGATGATGATGGAGAAGATGATGACGATGGAGATGTTGATGAGGAACCTGCAAATGCCAATGATGATGATGATGATGGTGACGACGTTGAAGATGATGATGATGATGGTGATGGTAATGATGATGAAGATGTTGATGATGATGGTAATGGTGATGTTCAGATGATGATGATGATGATGATGATGAAGATGATGGTGACATGATGGAGATGTTGATCTGATTCAAGGAAGATGATGCTAATGATGGTGATGATGATGAATATGTTGCTGATGATGATGATGATGATGGTGATGATGATGAATATGTTGCTGATGATGATGATGATGATGGTGATGAAGATGATGATGATGATGAAGATGATGATGATGGAGATGTTGATATTGATGGGGAACCTAGAGATGAAAATGATGATGAAGATGGTGATGGTGATGGTGATGGTGATGACAATGAATATTTTGATGATGATGGTGATGGTGATGATGATGAAGATGGTGATGATGATGAAGATGTTGATGATGATGGTGATGGTGATGTTTAGATGATGATCATGATGATGTTTAGAAGATGATGATCATGATGATAGAGATGTTGATTTGATGAGGAATATGATGATGATGATGATGGTGATGATGATGAAGATGTTGATGATGATGATAATGGTCATGAAGATGATGACGATGAAGAATATGATGATGATGGAGATGTTGATGGAGAACCTAGAGATGAAAATGATGATGAAGATGTTGATGATGATGATGATGATGGTGATGATGGTGATGATGATGAAGATGTTGATGATGATGGTGCCAGTGATGAAGATGATGATGGTGATGATGAAGAAGATGATTATGATGGAGATGTTGATGAGGAAGGGGGAGATGACAATGGTAATGAAGATGTTTATGGTGATGAAGATGTTCATGATGATGGTGATGGTGATGAAGATGATGATGAAGATGATAAGGATGAAGAAGATGATGATGATGGAGATGTTGATGAGGAACCTATAGATGACAATGATGATGAATATGTTGATGATGATGATGATGGTGATGATGATGAAGATGATGATGGTGATGAAGATGATGACGAGGAGGGTATCCACCTTATGTATATATTCGCAAATATCCAAGTCCCTATAGAACTCTCTCCCTTCGTTCACCCTTAATCACAAACCCTATGTGCCTTTATCCCTCCCCCCCTGCCCTCTCTATCTCACCTTGTATCCCTCCCTCCCTATCTCTTTCTCTAGATCTGTCCTTGGTTATGTCCCTCACTCCCTTTACCTCCCTCCCTCTATGTTGCTTTCTCTCCCTTACACCATCTTCATCCTTGCCACCCCACTGATTCCTCCTTCCTTATCACATGCACACACACACACACAACCTCCCACTTTCTTTGTCGCTCACAACTCCCTCTAGTATCT
The DNA here is from genome assembly GCA_027924585.1 of Larix kaempferi. Lineage (NCBI taxonomy): Eukaryota > Viridiplantae > Streptophyta > Pinopsida > Pinales > Pinaceae > Larix > Larix kaempferi. The sequence continues at coordinate 6,123,167 of BSBM01000809.1, read as the reverse complement.
CTCTCCCCAACCATCAATCTCTCTCTCTCTCTCTCTCTCTCAAACACACACACACACACACATTATGTCCCTTTCCATTCTCAAACCCATCCCCCCTCCATCCATATCTATCTCCACCTTTCTCCTTCCATCCCTCACCCTACCTTCTCTCCCTCCCTCTCTCATCGCCTGTCTCTCTCAAAAATTCTATCCCTCCCTCATGTTATCTTTCCATCAACCTATCCCAATCTCTCCATCACTCCCTCTCTCTCACACACTTTATGTCCCTTCCCCCTCCTCTCTCTCTCTCTCTCTCTCTCTCTCTCTCTCTCCATCACCACCACTCCCTGCATGTCTCCCACCAACACTTTCTGTACCTCCCTTCCTATCTCTTTATTTCATTCTATCCCCATCTATCTCTCACTCCCTCTAAATCCATTCCTCCCCATTTTCCCTCTCCCTCCCTCACTCTATGTCTCCCCCCCTTTGTATTCTTTATTTCTCTCTCACATCCCCCTTGCCTCCATCCATTTCCCCTTGTCACTCAAGTCTCACTTTCAACTTCTAACCCTATAATTCTTCAAAATCTATTCTACTCCTAATAGTGCTCTCAAGCTCCACTTCCCTTCACCCCCTGTAGCCCATCATGTTCTCATTCCCTTCATCTCTCCCCACTCAAGCTTTCAACATACTTCTAAGCCCTTGACCCTTTCCCACCCCTATTAAATATTAACCATAGATTCCCTTGACCCTTCCCCACCCCTTCTCAAATATTAAACAAAAATTCCCTTGAGTCTTCCACACCCCCTTTTTCTCAAGTATTAAGCATGTATTTTATGATTTACATAATGCGAGCGCGTTTTGGAACTATATAACGCGTACGCATTCTGTAGTTATATAACGCATGCACGTTATGTAGTTATATAACGTGAGCACGTTATGTACATCTAAAAGCGCGGCAATATTTTTGAATTTAAACAGAATGCACTCATGTTTGGTAGAGCCTAAACCAAGCCGAGTCACTTGCTCGCATGTCAACAATAATCCTATGTGTATGCTTTGGAGTTTGCTTCGGTAATTCCAAACCTGTGCTATGTTAATGAAAAACCAAAGCTAATTGGGTATTTCTTCCAGTTTCTGGAGAAGCTTGTGCTTAGCCACTCGTTACAATATGCTACACACAGTCATTTTTGGCGAAATCTTAGACACAAATAGCATTTTTTTTGCAGATTCCAAATATGTAACTTTTATTTTGAAATATCAAATTTTCCTATTTTCTTTCAGTTTCTTTTCTATCCTACCTCCTTAACTCGTGAAACACACCGTTAATGTTTCTTCCATAACCTTTTCAATTGTCAATCATTTCAAACAAAAATTGTATGGTGCACAAGAGGACACTAACCTCCACGTTCTATGAAAAACCCATTTCAAGATTTTTGCATTAAGACCTTCAAAGGATCTACCCACAAAAAAGGTACTATTTTCGAGGTTTGATCACTTAGGAAATTATAAAATTACTAATTTAATTTTCGAAAAATAATGGCACACAAGTGCTATGTGTTCTCTACATGCATGTCGATTTTTGTAGCTTGATTCCATCATTTAGGCCCTCAAAGGATCAACCCACAAAAACATATACGTTATCATTTGCCTGAAAAATAAAAAGTGTCTGTTAGGAAAAATGAAGCTTGACATAGCTATGCAAATTTTCAATACATAAAAGTTATATATTCGGAAATGTGATTCAATTTCCTACATTTCATCTTTTTTACTCAATACAAGATATTTTGCGTAAGTAGCTCAAAAAATCCAAGTAAGTTGAGGGATGCCTACTTTTTCAATTTTCTATTACATCTAACACGCCAAAAGTGACCCTCATTAGCTTGCACTGACCCGTATATTGGTATTCAAAAATATTAATAATAATAATAGTAAGAAAGATTCTTAATAGTAATATTAAGAAAACATATTAATAATAATAATAGTAAGAAATATTATTAATAATAATATTAGGAAGAAGGGTTTATCTTGCAACTACATAGGGAGGCAAGTATTTGAAACTATCTTGAAAGTAAATTTAGGGAGAAAAGTATCTTGCAATTATTTTGTTTGAATTTGTTTTTTCTAGTAAATATGTTTAAAATTAGGTATATTAGTATTAAAAAATATTATTAATAATAATATTAAGAAGATTAAGTATCTTGCACCTATCTTGAAAGCAAATTTACGGAGGCAAGTATCTTGCAATTTTATCTTGTTTCAATTTGTTTTATCCGTCTAATCATGTTCACTACCACTATATCCCAATGTGAAACCACTGAGCCTGCTACAATGGCACACGGGTTATCCGAGATTTGAATCAACTACAAGGCTTGCATGGGCTTTGTCAGCTCGTCTACACCTTGACATACATTATTAGTAATATTATTAGTATTAAGAAATAATTTATTAGTATTTACACTGATAGGTTTTTATAGTTTAGAATTTGGGGTGGACTAGCACCTATGTTTTTCCTAGATTGCAGAAGGATGAGACAAGTATACTATCTAGATTGATTCTATCATAGTCATTCCAAATTCGACATAATCAATTATAAAAAAAAAAATATAAAACAAAATTGGTAGCTATGAATGGATAACTTGTAGATTATGAATGAATAACTCATAGTTGATGCATGGATAAGAGACAGTTCATGCAACTACGCATAGAGAACAAGTAACTTGTTTGTGACACGTAACTTATGACATATCGATGTTCATGAGCCCCATGTTAAATGGTTGTGCTAGTATTATTAGCATGCATGCTTAAGGGCCTAAAGCTCTGGTTGATTTCTGAGGCATTGCATTTGTTGCCAAGTGTTGTCCTAGAAGAGGGCAGATTGACCATTTGTAACTTCCGAGAAGTTGTTGCTGTAGAAAATCCTCGTTACTCTAAGCAAGTTTTCCACATACAAGACCCTTGAGTAGAGCCTGTGAGACGAATGCACTTATTATCCTCGGTATCTGGCACATATTTTATTTTCGAGCCGATATCCTAGTCATCGATATTCGGTATCTGGGGCCTCAAATATCTCTCCTCGGTATCTGGCACATATTTGATTTTCGAGCCGATATCCTCGACATTGATATTCGGTATCCGGGGCCTCAAATATCTCTCCTCTAATAAACACTTCAAATGCCAAATTTTATTGCATTGCACTTATGAATGTGCCAGGGTGAGTCCATTTTTATAGGATAACCAATGATCTTAGATTAGGTGGTGTCTTTTTCAATAGGAAACCTTTTAGAAGTTGGGTATGTCTTGCCACTGCATAGGAAGGAAAGTATCTTACACCTATCTGGAAAGAAAATTTAAGGAGGCAAGTATCTTGCAACTATCTTGAAAGCAAATTTAGGGAGGCAAGTATCTTGCAATTATGTTGTTTCAGTTTGTTTTTTCCATTAAATTTCTTTAAGAAATATTATTAAAGTAATATTAAGATGACAGGTTTATCTTGCAACTAGTTAGGGAGGCAAGTATCTTGTAGCTATCTTGAAAGAAAATTTAGGAAGGCATATATCTTGCATTTATCTTGCTTCAATTTGTTTTTTCCATTATATTAGTATTAAGAAGTATTATTAATAATATTAAGAAGATCGATCTATCGAATAACTATATAGGGAGGAAAGTATCTTATAGCTATCTTGAAATCAAATTTAGGGAGGAAAGTATCTTGGAACTATCTTAAAAGAAAATTAGGGAGGAAAATATCTTGAAATTATCTTGTTTCAGTTTGTTTTTCGATTAAATTTGTTTAAAATTAGGTATATTAGCATTAAATTATTAAGAAATATTCTTGTCATTGGTATTAAGAAATATTATTAAAATTATTTTTAGTAGTAAGAATATTATTAGTATTACACAATAATATTTTTTTTTAAATTAAGATTTCACATTAATTATAGATAAAAAAACAGATCTACATGGAGTATCAGCTTGATCATCATTTTTGTCTTTGCAATGCCAATCTAATATACTACATCTACCTACTAGGATTTTAACTGAAAGGAGCAGAAAGAGCCCCCCCCTTGATGGGAAAACAAAGCGAATATCAAAAGTATCTCAGTCGTCTCCAAAATAACCTCTCCCCGGTAGAGGAATATAGGGTCGATCACCAAAATTGAAAGTTTTAGACATGACTGACTTGTTGGATACTGACATAGACCTTAAAACATCGATATCAACATAACTTTGAACTGGAAAAAATTGTGCACCACGACGAGTTGAGGAGGCATCTTGGTCGCATAGAATTCTACCCATAAGTTCCTTTATTATCCAGAACAAGGTAATAGTTCTATCATACAATGAGCATCTAGCAGTGGAGCCAAGATCCACAATCCAGGTTTTAACCTCTTCTATCTCCTTTTTACTTTCGAGGTTCTCCAATTCCTGCTAGATTTCAGCTTCCATTTTAGCCATCTTTTCTCGAGTGGTTGGTGGATTGGAATTCTTAAATATCCAAGCCGCATGGGTGGCCCTTAATTTTTCTCTATTAACTTGAATTTTTCCATTCTTCTTTCCCCAGGAAGAGGAGGCCTTGTCCGCCACTGTATTGATTGCACGGGAGATTCACTAAATAAACCGCTATCATAGCATGTTCATTCATGGCATATGAAACAATACCCCTAATTTCACTAAATATTGGAAAATACCTTCCAAAATCATTTTTTTTAACCCCCTCCCAATATGCCTTCCCAATTTAAAAAAAAAACCATTTTCACTAGATATTGTATGTATCAATTTTTTCATTGACATTTTTTATACCCCTTTATATTTCTACCTAGTATATTGATATGATACACCTCTTATGACCCCATATGCATTCTACAATGCACCTTGCTTCTTTCGATGTATATTGTGGATGCACATTACTTCACCCACAATGCAATTACTCAACCACATATCATTATGATTTGCAACATCTAATGGTCTAATGAAGAGATAGGAGATCACTTCTTGTATGTCACTAGAGCCAATGCACATAGTACAACATTTAGATTGCATGTTATAGTTCCCCAATCGCTGACTAAGCCTTTTGTGGGCTAGGTATCCAAGCCCCCAGGACCTGTAATAAGCTCTAGGAGGCTAACTAAACCTGCCAAGGCCTGTAATAGGCACGAGTGGTTGGGTATTCAAGCCCCCAAGGCCTATCGAGGGCCTATAACAGGCCCTGGAGGCTTAGAGCCTTCCAAGTCTATTGGTAACAACTGACTGAGTGCTATTGGTAACAATTGGATGTCAATGACCACTGTCTCTGGACTATGATCGACTGGAAACACACTTCACCATGAAACCCCCTGGCCTCAAGCATGCCTCAAGACGCGATTTCCCTGCATACTGGTAAGCCTGAGCCTTTCCTCAACCCAAAATTTCTCATCGGTCCATGATCCCACCATCTCCATTTGGCGGATATTTGTCAACTCGCCCATATAAAAAAGACCCCAAAGTATTTTTGTATCGTTACATTAAATAAAAAACCCTTTGACCCTTAATATATAAGTAATATAATTTTTAGGTTTTCATGAATATTTAATACTGCAATATGAATGAACGTGGTATTATATTTCCTTCTAGTGAAGCCCCCATAATTGATTGTCTACAGAAGCCCGAAGCCTGTTCTATGGAATTGCTCAGGGTTGCAAGAACAAGTCTCCAAAGGACAAAACTGATCAGCTTGGGAAGGAGGATGAGCACAGAATAAAAATGCGCATAATTCCAAGCCCAGACTTTGAGAGTCATGAAATAGAATTCAGAGAGGTTGAAATGAATGGTTGTATTAATGGAAACAATAGGGATGAAAAGATGTTGCCCTGGGAACGATACCCACATATTTTCCATTTCAAGCATGATATTTCTCACCTCCATCACCCCGAAACATTGCATCCTACCTCAGCCTTGAATACCCAATATTTTCAATATGCCGCCACCCTGGAGATATAACCCTTCACGCGTATCAGGGATGGAGTGTACAGACCAATATAATTCAAGTGGTGGTTATGTGCAAATGTTGTGCATAGTTAATTTTTTGAATGATAAACAAATAATGGTAGCTACTTATGTGTGGAATCTCCTTTCCCTTGTCATGGTCTTGAAATTCATTGAAACCGAAGCTGAGTCACCTAATCTGGGTCTCCAAACATTAAGTAATAATATTAACAATAGTATTAGAATTAAGAAATATTATTAACAATATTATTAGAACTAAGAAATATTATTAACATGATTAGTATTAACATTAAGAAATAATATTAACAATATTATTAATATTGAGAAATATTATTAACATGATTAATATTAGTATTAAGAAATATTATTAATATTAATGTTAGTTTTTAAAAACATTAATGTTTCTTAACATCAATATTAATATTAATATTAATTTTTAAACTGCTAATGTTATAATCAATGCTTTTACTATTAATATTAATGTTGTTAATGTTAATTAATATTATTCACTTATTACTGTAATTTTTTTTTGTGGAATGATTAGATTAAAACATAGATAATATACAAAAATAAAGAGACTAACTTGCGAGAGGGAAACTAGGTTTCGAAAATGCAACATATAGCTTAGAGGAGCTTGAAGAACAAAACATGAATAAAACTATCCCTACTTAAATAGAAAAACCATAGATATAATTGTCTACTGAGATATCAGAAGCAAAATAGAAATATGCCAACAACCAAAAACTTATCATTTGTCATCATGGATGTCAAAGAGACCACAAGCTCACACGTGTAGGCCTGTCCACATGCTCTTTCAATAACACCCCCTTCGGAGAGGATGAAGCCACACTGTTCTGTGATTGAACTAGTCCTTTGAAGCCAATGCCTCACATAGAGAATGGAGAGGTGAATTCTCCAATGAGAGCCATGATGCATCCAGACTATGGTCTTTACGAGTGAATTTTTTTTTCTAAGTAGCCTTCCATAACATGATGGGGGATAAGAGTCGGGATGTTGTTAATAGATGGTAGAATCTCTCCCCCCTTACGTTCAAGGTGCAAATTTTAAGTTAGTTTGAAAAGATGGAGACTATTTTGAGGCCCTTGAACCATATTAATGAATAGAGAGGAGTATCCCTTAGAAATGACTCGATCAAACCCCTCACAAGCTATGATAATAGCTATTAGTGTAGGGTTAGATCTACATTAAACAAGATATCTTACTATGGAATGGTGAGTTCCAATGTTAGGTATGAAACAATTAATACAAATTTCCTAAGATATTTAATCAACTATCAAGCATTTCTCAAGGCTTAAAGCCATCATAAACATATCTCATATGGAAGGAAACTTGAATCATTTCATATTAAGCTAGAGAAGAAATTACATATCTACCATGAAGCTTGGTGTGCATCCTTCTTCCCTTGCCATGAGCTATCCTTTCTCCACCCTTGATTTTGATGAAGAAGTTGAACTTTCCAATCTTCAAAATCTCTCCAGCATGCCTTTTCTCTTCCTTTGTCCTTCTTTGCATGCCCCAAATGCCTCTGTTTAATAGCATTGGGAAATGGGCTCTCAAGTTTCTCTTTTCAATGTGGGATTGTCCCTTTTCATGTTTTTTTATTATTTTCTCTCAAAAACCCACTTTCCATAGTATTTTAGGCTTTTTTTCACAACTTTAGTATATTCAAGTACAATTAATGCAATTTTGTGCATTTATTCTCACTTTTGACTGATGGAGACTAGATTTGAGCCTTCAATTGAGCGGTTCAATCAGTGAACCTTGTCTCTTCGAGCTCCTTCTTTCTTCACTCAATCCTTCTAGTTATGGAAGTAGTGATTAGATCAGAGAGGACTGTTCTCTTTTGTACTTGTCATTTGTCCTCATGTTGCGGGTGCATAGTAAAAATATACTTCTGCTTCACTTTATTAAGGGTATTAATTTGATTGTTAACAGATGACCCCTAATGTGTGAGGTCCGAAGCAGAGCTAAGGGCCGAAATACATTATTGAAAATGATACTCTATATATGGATACTCTTTATTGATCAAAGCAAGGATGAGGAAAGGATAAGCTCACATGCGCAAGATTCAAGATAACATCTGCAAGTCAAACATAGCAATTTCTCAAATATATAATATCTTCTTGAGGCAGGCATACCCATGCTCAATAGTAAAAAAGCATGGCCACGAACAATACACAGTGGATCCATGTCAAAAGTAAATTTTTCAGAAGTGTAAACATGCACTTCGATGAGTGCGAGAACAAGGTCTTCATCGAACTTCTGACATGGTAGTTTAATCTTGCGTAGCTCGGGCAGTGCATCGAGGAGTGATACAACTATTTTTCCCAAGGTCTTCAATACAAACCGACGATAGTACGAGTTTATATCATGCAAATAAATGAACTGATGTCGAGCATAATAAAACACTATCTGATTACTAGTCATTGATGTATACCATTAACAGATGCGAAGAGACCCATCAATAATGATGATGGACTCTAAGGTACTGAGTACAAACTAGCAAGTGCGAATAAATGTGTTGAAGTCGAACACTTGTAGAATCAAATAATCATGACTCATTGATGTATACCCACTATCATTTGCGAAAAAACTTGCCACTAATGACTGCAAGATCCAAGGTACTCTTGGGTTTCTAGATCCATGTCCTAAATGATGATTTGATGTTGATAAGAATAGATCCATCGAAAGGAGGGAAATTATGCATCCCACATCAACCGATATGAAACAAAGATCAATAGTCTAATATAATTTGGTAGAATTGTGAGATCCAACACTGTATACTGATACAAGGAAGGCCGACATGATTAGTCAGGAATATTTGAGGAATGGCCGAGTCGGTTTGAACTTCCCTTGAACACATAACACGACACAGAATGGACACTTGGAAACATAGGACTTTGAGTAACCGACCTTAATAAAATCCGCTAATGCCCGATGCATTAACGAAAGCTCCATTGGTGATGGGAAGGATAACCCATCGGTGGAGATCTGTTCAAAATAATGGTATAGTTTCTTAACGCAAATGTAGATGATGTACTGACAGCGGATACAATATTATGTGTCGTGTTCAAGGGCGACAAGGATTGACTGTTTCTGTTTTCTTCGAAGTTTATAATATGAAGTGATTCAAGTCTCTTCCTTTTTGGATTTTTGGGTTTTCCAATTTTTTTAACCTTTTTCATTTATTAGTTTGAAAAAAGAATAAAGCATGCTATGATACATTAGAGGAAACAAGTGTCTCAAGGGCATGCACCTAAATTTCAAGGGCATGGGTCAAGCCAAGCAAAAAATCCATATTGCAAACAAGGGATGAGCTACTTATGTACACTCTTACAGATGTTTCCTCCAGGGGCATGGGTTAAATATACAGAAGCAATGGCTTATAGGCATCTTACAACAAAAAGTGTCTACAAAGGAAAATACGCAACATAAGCAATAAGCAACGAAGCAGTTTGCACAGATGTTCAAGTGGATATTTTAACACATGCTTATGTTAAATGACAAAAAATTGGGATCCCATCAGGATGTGGTCAGGAATGTATGAAAGAGAAATATGTGGTCTCAAACTCTAAGTCATGATGGGACTAATAGGGATCCCATGCCTATGAGAATAACTGAGGATGGGAACCAAAATGGCAATGGGGTGCTAACTAGGGTGTCCCATGTTTGGTAGTCTCTTCTGTCGGAATGGTGGAAAATACAGATATGAAGGGTTGTTCCACCAATTTCCAACAAGTTCGACCCTATGGCAATTTTGGGTTGTAAGAGGTTCAAATGCATCTTCACAAAGGGATGGCCTAAACCTATATGCAAGCTTCCAAATATACCAGATCAGATCGAGGAACATGCAAACCATGCTCCTATACTTGGGTAGATTTAATCCAATTATGCTCCTAGTGGCCCTACAAAAGATGTCCTTAGGTGGGTGCAATCGAATGCTTACAACTTCAGGGATATATTCATCTGATGATAAAATGTAATCCAAGAAGTCATATGAGATGGGAGATCTCATAGCCCAAATGGTCCAAGTAACCGAATCATATTCCTCCATCAAGGGAAAATTTTGATTTGAATTTGTCGAATCTATTTGAGTAGCTTGGTTTGAAACTTCTATGACAGACAGGGGTGATCCAAATGCTTTCCAACATTTAAATGACATTACACAAGTTGAGGTCCTCTCATCCACTATGGTTAGACAGATGTTCTTACCATGAGTCATTACTTTATTATGAAAGCAGCTTCGGAAAGGATCCTACATATTGAATGGTCTAAGTCTGATGTGATCAAAGTCGCATCGGATGGATCAACAACGCCAATTGTAGACAATAGTTCCTTTCTTTGTGTAAAATGACATTGCAATACCTCCAAGGCCGACATGGCACATGGTACTTGAGATAGGTCCTCAAGAACATTACCGTTTTGAGTAGCTCACATGTTAGGATTATGAATTGTTCTACATAGAACACCTTTGGGGGGGGTGTGGTACTAAGTCTATGGCTGGTTCCGCAATGTAGAGAGAACCACTTAGTTGTGATACCGATTGATCCGATGTACTAGGAGAGACATCATAAGGATCAAGTCTTGTTTGAATGTTCATCTCATGATCACACATGAATACATTGGCATTGGGATCATTTCCCCCTTGCGGGGGGGTTGGATGGTTTCTCCTTGGTGGGGGGTACCGGTGTAAAAAAAGTGGGTTGTTGTTTCCCACCGCATTGAAGCATAGTTGGTGCATCACTTTTCCCAGAGTTAGCATTTTGCTTACTCTTGTATCTCTTCTTCTTTTCCCTAAGGTATTTGGACTCGACTATAAGGATTTTGAAATTCTGGAAAGGATTAGCGCTTTGCTTACCCTTATATTTCTTCTTCTTTCCTCTAAGGTCTATCGATGAGACTATGAAGATTTCAGAAGTGTTGGAAGGATTAGCAGGTTGCTGCATTGCGTGGCTAGCTGTGGGTTGCAAATTCTCAATAGAAACTTGTCCCAAATGTGCGGTAATATGTTCAATATGGTTGACGGAATCCATCATACCATTGGAATGAGGTCCATGTGGTATCCTAGTTGGATCAAACACAATTCTTGCAGGCTGGTTCCAAAAAGATTGGTTACTTTCTAGAACCTGACCACTCCATTGTAGAATGGGTTTAATGGTTGGATTTCCCCCTTGCGGGGTTAGGACCAAAATATATTGGTTACTTTATAGAACCTTACCACTCCATTGATGTGGTCCTTGGGTATGATAAGAATTCCAAGGTGGGTTTCCCCTTTGCGGAGATTGACCCCAAGAAGATTGGCTAGTTCCTAGAACATGACCAATGGGTGGATTTCCTCCTTGTGGAGGTGGGGCCCAAGAATATTGGTTAATTTATAGATCCCAACCACACTGTAATGTCCCTTGTTAGGAATTTTATTAAAATGGCAATTTTCCACTTTTTTCCCTAGTTAGACCTTTGACTAGTTTTGAGCTCTAGGTCCCCAAATTGCTCCAATTGCTCCCAAATCTTCTGATAAGGTATGCGGATGATGTTAGAACATAAATATGTGTTTCAGGGATTCTTTTATACCTTTAAAATACTTCTGCAAATATTCTTTCAATTCTGGCCAATGTAGGGAACTTTACTAGTAATTTCCCTTTGACTAGTATTGGTCTATAGGTCTCAAATTGACTCCAAATGCCTTCAAATATTCAAGGAAGTTGTATGAATTATATTAGGGATTGAATATGATGTTAAGGGATGATATATGGCTACCAAAAGACCTCTGCAAACTCTATTAAGATTCTGGACCAAGTATGCAATTTTACTAGTAATTTGGGGTTCAAATCCCCCTAGGGTAAGTATTGAAAATGGCTTCCCAAATGCCTCCAAACCCACTCAAATTTATAAAAACATGTATGGTATGTCTCAATTATGTTATTAAGGTCTAATTTGCATCATTAATTGATTATTATCTCTGTTCCAACCCTCTCCCATTTAGCTGCAAAAATCACCAATTCGACCCTTGGGGAAATGACACTATTTATTCTCCCATTGCAATTAAACTGAGTAAAAATACTTCAAATGATCAAGTATAGTACATGAAACTTGTAAAATACATACATGGAATTCTATTAATCATAAATGTATTATAGAACCATCCATTTATTCGAAATCATCAGCAGTATCATGTTATACATCAATGTAGTGGGGAAATGGCACTCTTCTTTCATTAAAAATGAGATTTATACATTTCTACTTGAAATTTCGACCTGAAATTTTTTTGGATATTAATAAAAGAGTATTTAATTCATATTAAAAAAGGAATGGGGTATGATAATCTCCCCCAAAGAGTACAATAGCTCACCAAAAACACCCTCCCTCAAGGATCAAGAATATGCCATCAAAACGGGAAATGGTTGAGAGAATGTGCTGCAATAGAAGAAACCATGAGATTCTATGTAGCTTACACCTGCAAATAAAGACTCCATTACATCTCCAAATGAAAGGTCCGAATGGCCTTTCCAATTACCAACTTGGATGGGAATCTTTCACCCTCGAAATTGGCTAAGGCAAAAACTAGTCATCCACTAGCTCTCCCTCTACACAAATGCAATTGCAAATTCTACAAATGATCAAAATATGGTTTAATTATTTGTTATTGACATTTATAAAGTTCTAATGTCCTCCATGGATCGAATTCCTTCCAAGAGACTCATGCCAACTCAATTTGGGAAGAGATTCCAAAGGACGCCACTTGTACAACAATTCCTAGTATCCCACTTCCACCAAATCACACGTGGAAGCATATCAGATGCCCTAACACCCTTGAGTGCTCTCTTGGAGTCTAGTTTTAGCCTTGACATGTCATATATGTCATATGTCAGCTTCAGTTCTGATTTGTGTCATAGGTGTCATAGCATCTTCATCATTGTTGTCATAGAGCTAGGGAATCTAGCCCAAGTGTCTCACTAGCTCCAAATTGCCTCTTCCTCTTCCATGGGAGTTACTCTTCCTCTATATTTCGACCTCATTGACTCATTCCAAGTATTATTTGTTAATTTATTAGCATTATTTCAAGATACTCTAGGATCTTTACTAAGATAATAACATGTACAGTATATCAATGCATACTAATCAGAGCAAGCATGTCAATCATCACAAGAAGCAAACATAAGAGACAATAGACACACAGAGTTTCCGTGGGGAAAACCCTAAGGTGAAAAACCCCACAACTTCATCAGAGATAGATAGACCAATGATACAACCAAAGTACAACCAAAGTACATAGATTTAGACTCCTCCTAGCAGCTGATCCTCCTCCTCACATGTGCGCCACTTTCTGATTGAAGGAAGAGTGAGTTCTGAAATGATGAAAATAGAGATCGAGAGATCTCTATTTATACTTGTCCTGACTGCCCAATAAAATTATGCCGCCGAATTTTCTAGTTTAGCACAATAACCTCATGTTACATTAATCCGAGCCGACCCCTTACAAGGTGGTCTAATAACTCATCGACAAGTTAACACACTTGCGACACTTGTCAATACAAATGATGACACTCCATATAGAGGAATAATACATCTCTATAGGAGTACAATAAATATATATATGAAATACATTCTGAAGTTACATATACATCAACACTCCCTCTTAACTAGGAAGGTATTTCTCGAAACAGATCTGCTAGCACAAGTCTTCTTCTCTCGATCATCATTAGCAAATCATCATCCTTGAATCATCGTCATCGTTATTGTTGTTGCTATCTCAATCAATCTCTGAATCTACTCGTCATAGGAAGTTCTACAGAGCTAGTCCTTTTTCATACTGGATCTAGGCCCACCACCTGCAGGTCTTCATCATCACTAGCCATACTGTGGAATCCTCAGGACTTGTTACATGCATCACAAAACCTTGACTGATTACGAGCACATATCTCAACCTATCGGATCTCCCAGGACTGATTACGATCACATATCTCAACCTATCGGATCTCCCAAGACCTTTTACATGCTACTACACAACCTATCCACGGCCACAGAGTATCACGAAGCACAACCTAGATGCACACACATAGCACTTACACTCATCGGTATGGGAGGACCAACCTACCACCATCTATGAAAGGCTCACAACACTTACATCAATGACCATGGGAGGACCAACCTACCACCATGTCGCAATGGCACATCACTTATATTGCAGCCATGGGAGAACACATCTACAACCATGCTCAAATGGCCCCAATACTTATATCGCAGCCATGGGAGAACACATCTACAACCATGCTCAAATGGCCCCAGCACTTATATCCCATCCATGGGAGAACACATCTACAACAATGCTTGAATGGCCCTGGAAATTACATCACAACCATGGGAGAACACATCTTCCACCATGTCGGAAAATCCCAGCAATTACATCGCGACCATGGGAGCACACATCTACAACCATGTCCGAAAAGCTCATGTGCATCTGTGTCTTCGGAACTCATCACACATAATCCAACTGATTATGTAATGTATCCACCTGATACATGTCATCACATATGATCATCCTGATCATCATCACTGCATCATCCTGATGCATGTCATCTGGAGCAACATCCTGAAGCTCGTCATCCATGATCATCCTGATCATATAATGCATCCACCTGATGCATACCAAGTATCTACCTGATACATATCATCATACATGATCCACCTGATCATATAATGTATCTACCTGATACATACACAGATACATGATCCACCTGATATATATCAACATACATGATCTACCTAATCATACAATCATATCCACCTGATACATATACAGATACATGGTCCAAGCATCCAACATGATGCATATATACATACATATAAATGATCCAACTGATCATATCCATCATCCAACATGATGCATACATACATAAATGATCCAAATGATCATATCCAACATCCAACATGATGCATATATACATATATGATCCAACTGATCATATCGAGCAGAAACTAGAACATCATCATGATTCTCATCATCCAGCGCTTACATCCATAGCCATGTGAATCATCCTCCTTCCACCATGCTTGGAATGGCTTCAACAAATGTCTCCATCACTTCTTCCTCAAAGTGTCGTTGATCTGAAGAACACCAATCCTCTCTTTGAACTACTCGAACTTCACTCTGGCTAGTGGCTTCGTCAAAACATCTACAATCTGCTCACCCGTCGCAACATACAGGACCTTCACTGCTCCCCTCTACACCATATCCATGATATAGTGATATTTGATATCTATATGTTTCGACCTGTCGTGGAACACCAGGTTGTCAGACAACTTCACACAACTCTGGTTGTCACAAAATATACCAGTAGCCTCCAATGGTAGATCAAATAACTCAGACAGTAGCTTCCTCATCCATACTGCCTCACAACTAGCCGAACAGGATGCAACATACTCTGCTTAGGCTGTACTCAGTGCTACGCAGGACTGCTTCCTGCTAAACCAAGAGATCACACCCGATCCCATACTGAAGCAACACCTAGAAGTACTCTTCCTATCTGCAGCACTGCCTGCCCAATTTGAATCAACATAACCCTGTAGGTTAAACTTTTGATTCACATCATACTTGAGCCCATAGTCAACTGTACCCTTTAGGTACCTCAGAATATGCTTTACAGCAACCAGGTGAACACCTTTGGGATCTGTCAGGAACTAGCTCAATGTGTTCACCGCAAAGTAAATATTCGGTCTAGTGTTCATCAGGTACATCAAGGACCCAATCATCTGACAATACACAGTGATATCAACCGGATCAGATGAAGCATCACATAGAAGCTTCATGTTTGATTCCATAGGTGTGGCCATGGCCTTGCAGTCCATCATCCCGAACCTCTTCAGGATCTCTACTGCATACTTCCCTTGTCCAAGGAAGATACCATCTGCACTCTGCCACACCTCCATGCCTAGAAAATAGTGCATCATCCCCAAGTCCTTCATCTCGAACTCGACTACAAGCTTCCTCTTGGTATTGGTAATCAAACTATCATTATCTGTTACAAATAGATCATCCACATACAGAAGTAGTATCACTGGATTTCCTTCCTCAACCTTGTAATAAAGGTTGGAATCTACTTTACTCTTGGTAAATCCCAAACTAGATAGGAAATCGTCCATCCTACCATACCAAGTCCTGGGAGCTTGCTTCAAGCCATACAAGTCTTTCTTCCGTCTGCACACATATGACTCCCTGTCATGTGTCTCAAAACCAAGTGGTTGCTTCACATACACTTCCTCTTCAACTACACCATTCAAGAAAGCAGTCTTGACATCCATCTGGTGTATCTTCCATTTCATCACTGCAGCCATAGCAAGTACTAATCTGATGGAAGTGTACCTGGCTACAGGAGCAAAAGTTTCTTCATAATCTATTCCCTCTTTCTGAGAGAAGCCACGCGCTACAAATCTTGCTTTGTATTTCTCTATGCTGCCATCTGCAGCATGCTTGATTTTGTAGATCCATTTGGAAGTCACAACAGACTTCCCTTCAGGTCTTGGGACAACATCCCAAACATCATTCTTCATTATTGATTGGTATTCTTCGACCATGGCATCCTTCCATTCTTTCTTTTCCGCTGCTTCTTCATAACTGGAAGATTCTTTGTTCATGATATCACAAAGTAAAGCAACATAGCTGGTATGAGATCTAGTTCTCTTCTTTGCTCTGTGTTCTTCTTCAGGAATTCCATATCTTTTTGCATCTTAAATGAACTCTCTAGCCCATGCAGGTTTCCTCTTGTGATAGTTATTCTCATGGGGTGGATCTACAAGTTCTTAAGGATATTCAATTTCACGATCTGCATCTGGAATTGCTTCTGTCATAGTAGTGTCTTGAAATCTAGTTTCCTTAGGTTCTTCATAATCTTCAATAGGTGTCTTCCTTGATTTGATGAATGTATAGTTTTCATCAAATGTCACATCCCTGCTGACATCAATATTCTTGAACCCTGGAAAGTATATTCTGTAAGCCTTCGAACTTTCACTGTAACCCATAAAGATACCCTTCTTTCCTGAAGGATCTAGCTTGGTCCTCTTTTCCTTTGGGACATGAGTGTATACTGGACAACCAAATATTCTAAGATGGTTGACTTCAGGTTTCTTACCAGAGAAGACCTCTTCTGGTGTCTTGCTGTCCAATATCTTGTGGGGTGTTCTGTTCTGCACATATACAGTTGTCCTAGCTACTTCTACCCATAGATGCATAGGAAGATCCTGGTCATGCAGCATTGCCCTTGCTGCTTCCATGATTGTTCGATTCTTTATTTCTGCAACTCCATTCTGTTGTGGATTGTAAGGAGCAGTTAACTTCCTCTTAATCTCTGAATCACTGCATAACTTCTTGAAGTCACCTGAAGTGAATTCTCCACCATTGTCGGATATGAATGTTTTGATCTTCTTATCAGTTTGGTTCTCCATCAAGGTTTTGAATTACTTGAACTTATCAAATACGTCATCTTTGTTCTTCAAGAAGTAAACCCAAGTCTTCCTGGAGAAGTCAACAATGAAAGAGACATAGTAAATAGACCCACTCAGAGAACTGGATGACATCAGACCGCATACATCCGAGTGGATGATTTCCAAGATTCCTTTAGCTTTTCTTTCACTGCTTGGAAATGCTTTCTTTATGTTCTTTCCTCTTGCACATCCTTTGCAAACACCTTCATGCTTTGTCTTTATTTCAGGAAGACCCTCTACGGCTTTGCTTGCAATTGGAATTGCCCTATAGTGCATATGAGCAAGTCTTCTATGCCAAAGTTCACTTGGCTCCATGGAATCATGCACCATGGCATGTTCAGTTTGTCCCTTCAATTTATACAATCCTCCCTCTTGCTCTCCAATCACCACTGCATCATCTATGGTTTTTCCCTTTTTCCACATTAGAACTTGGCCATCCACAAATGCAACCCTCATACCTTTTGCATCCAATGCGGATATGGAGAGTAGGTTCTTCTTGTGCCCAGGTACATAAAGAACTTCTTTCATCTTCAAAGAATTTCCAGAATCTAGGTTGTATGAGGCTTCCCCACTTCCTTTGATAGGGTATTGATAATCATCCCCAAGTTTCACCATATGGGGTGATTCATATTCAGATAGATTTACAAAAGATTCTTTAAACCCAGTCATGTGTTTGGAATCCCACTGTCAATAATCCAATCATTACAACCATGAGACATAGTACCTGTGAGAGCAGAGATTAGAACATACTCTTCTTTGCTTGATGAGTCATCATTATCACTTCCAGATCTATCCTTCTTCTTGGGAGGTTCATCATCCTCAGCAGCATGAGCATGATATTTTCTTTTGTTTCCCTTCTTCTTTTTGTCCTTATTTTTCTTGGGACAATCTGAGGCAAAGTGCCATTTCTCATTACATGTGAAACATCTTAGGTGTTTCTTATTTTTAGAGTGGTGAGAAGGTCTCTTGGAATGAGAATGCTCCCCCTTGAACTTTCTTCCCTTATTGGTGTGAGCAGTGAGACCTTGATATTCATTTCCCATCTTTTCTTCTTGATCCACAAGCCTTGCTTCTTCTTGAGAGAATTCCTCCCACAGTCTACTGAAAGAGATCAATTTCTTTCTTGCACAGATTCCTTGAATAAAAGAGTCCCATGACCTAGGTAGGCCATTCAGAGTGGTCATAACAACTTCACCATTGTCTACTACTTCATCCACAGCTTCAAGCTGTTCCTTGATCTGAGAGACCTTGGAGAAGTAAGATTGAATGGTCTCTCCATTCAACAGCTTGACTCCTTTCAATTGATTCCGCAGAGTCATCTTCTGATTTATGTTCTTCCCTTCAAATAGCTTGGTCAAAGAGTCAAACATCTCCTTGGGTGTCTTCAGAGATGACACATGTGGTATGAGATGGTCTGTGATAGAATCAACAATGATTCTCTTTGCCTTGACCAAGTTCTTCTTGTGCAATACCTTAGCCTCTTCATCCTCTGGGATAGGGACCTTAGAGCTGATGTAGGTGTCCAATTCATTTTCTTCCAGGATTAACCCAATCCTATACTTCCAGGCTTGGAAGTTATCAGCCTCTTCAAGCTTATCCTCAATCTTGGTGTGGTGAGACATCTTAAAGAGTACTTCAAATGGAAATAGAGAAGATTTAGGTCTTACCACTTAATTTGTTGAAAACTAGATCTGGTCCCGGATTAGGATTTGTCAGAGAAACCCTAAAAATTCAAAATGTGAATTTCAACTTTCTAAAAGGATAGAAAGATGCGCCTTGATGAGCTGATCATCCTGGTATACTCAGAATTTGATTTCTGCAAAGTTTCACCCTTCAGAAGTGCCTTTTAGTCTTCTCGGATTCACTGAGGAGGACCCTGAATTAGGGTTTGAGTTTCTCAGAGTTTTACCCAGCCAAAAATATCGATCCAAATCTCTAAACTTCAATTTTTTCAAGGAGCTTCCAGCTGTTTCTTCAGATTTCACAAATTCAAATTTTTTAGGAAACCCTAATTTTTAGGGACAAAACTAAAAGTGCTCAGAGTTGAATTCTGATTGGACAGATAGATTCACCTTGCTGAGGAGAGTCAATCTATCATATTACTTTTCCAAAATCTGTGGAGAGAAACCCAATAAACAAGAAACCCTGGTTTTTGTCACTGCACAATGTCTTCTTCTCAGGTTAGCTTTGATACCATGTTAATTTTTTTGCATTATTTCAAGATACTCTAGGATCTTTACTGAGAGAATAACATGTACAGTATATCAATGCATATTAATCATAGCAGGCATGTCAATCATCACAAGAAGCAAACATAAGAGATAATAGACACACAGAGTTTCCGTGGGGAAAACCCTAAGGTGAAAAACCCCACAACTTCCTCAGAGATAGATAGATCAATGATACAACCAAAGTAAAACCAAAGTAAACATATATAGACTCCTCCTAGCAGCTGATCCTCCTCCTCACATGTGCGCCACTTTTCGGGTGAAGGAAGAGTGAGTTCTAAAGTGATCAAAATAGAGATCGGGAGATCTCTATTTATACTTGTCCTGACTGTCCAAGAACATTATGGGGTCGACTTGTCTAGCTTAGCACAATAACCTCATGTTACATTAATCCGGGCCGACCCCTTCCAAGGTGGTCTAATAACCCATCGGCAAGTTAACACACTTGTCAATACAAATGACGGCACTTCCGTATAGAGGAATAATACATCTCTATAATAAATATATATATGAAATACATTCCGAAGTTACATATACATCAACATTATTGACCTTATAACTCATCCCAAGAACATTAGGCTTCCTATGGATTCAAAATTGCAAGAAGAGGATGCCGTGTGCCACATAAATTCTAGCTTGTGTGGGTCCCACTTCCTCCATGTGTCTTCATAATCAAATGCCACTTTGATTTTCACTTGTATATATTTATTTATCTCCTTTATTAAATATTTATTCCATCCTAATGTTTCAACATCATTTTTTATCCCCATTATTCCAAATCACAAAGCTTCCATCCCAAACCTAGGAAACTTGTAATTTTCCTCCTTGGCAATTATTCAACCTTTAGCGTCAATTTGACAAAATCTAATGAATATGGACAATTTGATTAGGCCATTGTGACCCAATGCCAAATTTGGGACATGACAAATCCTCCCTTCCCAATATTGCTTGTCCTTAAGCAATTTCAAACATGGGTGTTGAAGAACCTGCTTTCTATATAATTCTTTGAAGTTGCCATTGAATTGCCCAACCTTGAGTCTTTGAGTTTCCATGAAGATTTTAGAGAGGAATCACCATACTTGCTGCTGCAATACTCTGACAAAAATCACTTTATTAAGTGAGAAATCCATTTCCCATACTTCTTGTTTCCCCCAAAAATTGAAACCAATGAGACAAAAATTATTCGAGGGTCCCATTGCTTGTATTGCACCCCAACAATTAAGAGTGCTCTCAAACCCACACCATTAGATAAGAGGATTCCTGGATCCAATTTTCTTGTATGCATTCTTCCAAACATCATGAGTACAAAATATATATCATCAAAGTACATAACAACATAATGAAAATGTACATCAAGGAGGTGCTTCATCAAAGAATCATGAAAGTGCTTATACCTCCAAGCAAGTAGACCACCATTTTCCAAGTGCATACAAGCTTCAAGTGACCAATAAAATCTGCTCCAATGACATAGGTGAGGATCCCATGTCCTATAATGCTACTCCAAAAGGATTTGATATGCATCAAAATATTCAACCATGTATTCATTCATCCAAGAAGTGAATAAAGAATCTCCACTAAAATCTGAACCAAATAATGAGCAGGAAAAACAAGGAGACTTCAAATGACTCAAAGAAGTCTCACCCATACATCCCTGAATGTGAGAATAATAAAGATATAACAAAGTATGTGGCTGCCAACAAAAATGTTCTCCAATCATAAATCTATTCACCCAAGTGTTGCACGAAGTTCCTCCAACATCAAATGAATCAAGTCTTGAGCAAGAAAAACCATGAGTCTTCAAGTGACTCAAATGCATATCATAGGTGCATCCATGTAGATGTGCATCATCATAAATTAACAAAGGATGCTACTACAAATGTGAATAAGAATGTGCTCCAACCATATCATCATAAAAAATAAATATAGGAGTTCCATACTCCTCATGTGGCACCATCAAAAAGAACCCTTTGACCCATTCTTCATTGAGACTAATGTTGCAAAACATGGAATTGTAGGATGTAGGATAATTAACTAACTCACCCAAATGATAAAAAAATTTAGAAGTTTCATCATGGAAAGGATCCATATGGTTAGTATCATGCAACTCCTTCAAAAGTGTGAAACCTTTGTTGTAGATTAGTTCCAATGTAGAGGAATCATGCTCTTCTTTAAAAATTGCATAACCTTCATCAAGAGACAATTCAAGTTCCTCTTCCACCACATCAAGTGTTTGGATCTCTTCAATTTAATCTTAAAACACATTAAGCACATTCAAGTTTCCACATTTCTCATGATCCACCATGTCATGAGAATCCTCCAAACAATCTACCATTTGACAATCTGAAATATAGGAGGAAAAACACGTATCTTGCAACTTTTTAAGAAGTTGCTCATTTTGAATTGTGAGCTTATGATTATCCTCATTATTCTTCAAGTATGAATCATGTAACAATTCATTAAGCTCAAACAAATGGTTTCTATCAAAAATCAAAGACATGAAATTACCTTTGATGTGGCACATTGCTCTTTGAATCTTCTCCTTGTCTTCAAGGAAGGATGTTTCCTCCAATGAAGTAGCTCTCCAACAAGAATTTGACACCAATGCTTGAGTGTCATGGAGAATGTTGCAGGACTCTTGGATCTTCTTTTCATTCATCTTTAAGGATCCTTCAAGAAAATGAGGCTCTTGCAAATGAACCTCCTCATCTTCTTCATTTTTGCTTGGACCAACTTCATGAAGCTCAAGTGGTGATAGGGAAGTTGATCTTGGTTCTTCTTCAAATGCTACAAGGTCTTCATTATCATGATTAATGGAAATTGGGCTTGCAGCAACAATTTCAAAAGTGATCTCTATGTCACCAACATAGAGGTGTGAGCACCCATCAGTAGGCAGTCCTTCATAGTTTAAGCATCCATCAGTAGATGCTCTTTGGTTCATGTCTAAGTTAGAAGGTGTCTCTAAATGATCTTCCATATTCTCAATAGAATCTTCTTCATGCTCTTTGGATGTCTCTTCCTTTTGCTCCTTTAAGCAATCTGAACATTTTTCCCCTTGTTTTCCTTAGGATCAATATCTTTGGAATCTCTTTTTGAAGAATTCCCAAAATCTCTCCTCAAGTAGGACATCATTTTTTGCACACATATATGGTATTCTCTCCAAAATGCTTTACAAGAAGGGCATAAACCTTTCTTTATTAACTCCACATCTTCATTTTTGGGCCTATTTTCAAAAATATGTTCAGCAAGTACTCAAAAGACATGACATTTTGTGTATTTTTGCTCAAAGCAAGATATTCTTGATATTGTTAGGGCAAGGTGTTATATGTTGCTTTCCATATTTGGAACTCATTCATAGAATTATCCTTGGTCGGTGTGACACACTCATATTCATCAAATTTAAATTCATAAGAATAATCTTCATTTCTCCTGAAATTGTAAAAAAATTTGCATGATGGCACATCTTCCTCGTACAATTCACATTATGCTTCATTTTGCTCATAAGCATCTGCATATTCCTCGTAAGAATTGTACTCATAAGATTCATCATAATAGTAAGACATGGTTTCCAATTATTCTTCATTGTATGTACCTAATCCACGGGTGCAAGGACCATGCTCTGATACCACTGTAGTGTCCCTTGTTAGGAATTTTATTAAAATGGCAATTTTCCACTTTCTTTCCTAGTTAGACATTTGACTAGTTTTGAGCTCCAGGTTCCCAAATTGCTCCAATTGCTCCCAAATATTATGAGAAGGTATGTGGATGATGTTAGAACATAAATATGGGTTTCAGAGATTCTTTTAGACCTTTAAAATACTTTTGCAAATCCTCTTTCAATTCTGTCCAATGTAGGGAACTTTACTAGTAATTTCCCTTTGACTAGTATTGGTCTCTAGCTCTCAAATTGACTGCAAATGCCTTCAAATATTCAAGTAAGGTGCATTAATGATATTAGTACTTGAATATAATTTTCAGGGATGATATATTTCCACCAAAATACCTCTGCAAACTCTATTAATATTCTGGACCAAGTATGCAATTTTACTAGTAATTTGGGGTTCAAATCCCCCTCGAGTAAGTATTGAAAATGGCTTCCCAAATGCCTCCAAACCCACTCAAATTTATGAAAAGAGGTAGGGGATGTCTCAAGTATTTTATTAAGGTCTCATTTTCATATTCAATTGATTATTATATCTGTTCCAACCCTCTCCCATTCAGCTGTAAAAATCACCAATTCGACCCTTGGGGAAATGGCACTATTTCTTCTCCCAATGCAATTAAACTGAGTAAAAATACTTCAAATGCTCAAGTACAGTACATGAAACTTGTAAAATACATCCATGGTAGTCTATTAATCATAAATGTATCATAGAACCATCCATTCATTCGAAATCATCAACATTATCATGCTATACATCAATGTAGTGGGGAAATGGCAATGTTCTTTCATTAAATATGAGATTTATACATTTCTACTTGGAATTTTGACCTGAAAATCTCTAGAGATGAATATCAGAGTATTTAATTCATATTACAAAAGGAATGGGGCATGAGAAGATTCCCCAAAGAGTACAATAGCTCACCAAAATTGTCCTCCCTCAAGGATCAAGAATATGCCATCAAAACTAGAAATGGTTGAGAGAATGTGCTACAATAGAAGAAACCATGAGCTGCCCTATAGCTTACACCTAAAAATGAAGACTCCATTAAATCTCCAAATGAAAGTTCTGAATGGCCTTTCCAATTCCCAACTTGGATGGGAATCTTTCACCCTCGAAATTGGCTAAGGCAAGAAACTAGTCATCCACTAGCTCTCCCTCTACACAAATGCAATTGAAAATTATACAAATGCTCAAAAGCTGGTTTAATTCTTTGTTATTGACATTTATAAAGTTTTAATCTCCTCCATGGGTCGAATTCCTTCCAAGAGACTCATGCCAACTCTTGTTGGGAAGAGATTCCAAAGGACGCCACTTGTACAACAATTCCTAGTCTCCCACTTCCACCAAATCACACGTGGAAGCATCTTAGCTGCCCTAACACCCTTGAGCACCCTATTGGAGTATAATTTTAGCCCTGACATGTCATATATGTCATATTCCAGCCTTTAGGTCTGATTTGTGTCATAGGTGTCATAGCATCTTCACCATTGTTGTCATAGAGCTAGGGAATCTAGCCCATGTGTCTCACTAGCTCCAAATTGCCTCTTCCTCTTCCATTGGAGTTACTCTTCATCTATATTTCGACCTAATTGACTCATGCCAAGTATTATTGACCTTATAACTCATCCCAAGAACATTAGGCTTCCCATGGATTCAAAATTGCAAGAAGAGGATGCCATGTGCCACATAAATTCTAGCTTGTGTGGGTCCCACTTCCTCCATGTGTCCGCATGATCAAATGCCACTTTGATTTTCACTTGTATATATTTATTTATCTCTTTTATTAAATATTTATTCCATCCTAATGTTCCAACATCATTTATTATCCCCATTATTCCAAATCCCAAAGCTTCCACCCTAGACCTAGGAAACTAGTAATTTTTCTCCTTGGCAATTATTTGACCTTTAGCATCAATTTGACAAACTCTAATGAATAGGGCCAATTTGATTAGGCCATTGTGACCCAATGCCAAATTTGGGACATGACACACACCATGGCGGTTGAACTTGGTATTGAAAATCATTCGAAGGTTGACTGCCTCCTTGCGGAGGTGGCATCCAAAAAGATTGGTTACTTCCTAAATGTTGTCCATTCCATGGTGGAACAGGATGGATGGATGGATTGCCCCCTTGCGGAGGTATGCCCCAAAAAGATTGGTTACTTTCCAGAATCTGACCAAACCATTGAATTTTTTCTTGGTTTAGATAAGCGTTCCAAGGTTGATTTCCTCCTTGCGAAGGTGGGCCTCAAGAGGATTGGATACTCCCTTAAACTTTCCCAATCCATTGTGGAATGGGGTTGATAAGTGGATTGCCCTCGGGCATTGTGATAGGATAATTTGGAGGATAAGCCCCAAGGAATTTCCACTAATCCATGAAGCATATCCCCAACTGGCATAAATGTTCCATGGTTCATTGCTTCCACCAGGAATATTACCATTCCATGGTGAAGGGTTGCCCCCAAAAGTAGAATTTGGACAAGTGTTAGGCATACCAAGAGGATTATGGTTTAATCCTTGTTTGTGTTGACCTGGATTAGCCAAAACATATGGAAAACCAATGTTTGGTAAGGAACACCCTTCAGTAGGGATTCCTGTAGACAAAGTGGATGTACTTACGGGATTGGAACCTGAAACTGTACCAACTAGCACTGAAGTGCTGGTTGAACTTGTGCTACTAACAGGTATACTAACTGTTGGGATTGATGTAGAGGACAAATTGGAAGTATTGATACCTCCAGCAACTGGTTGATGTTGCGACAATGTAGTCCCTTGTGCTCCTGATGAAGACATAGGGTCTCTTGTTGAATTTTGCATGTCATTCAAACTTTCAAAAATAGTTTTGATATCACCCAGTGACTCACGGATAGTAAGTGCGACTAGTTCTGAAAGACTAATCAAAGGTGGAATTACATGAGCATTTGCGTGATTTTTCAATGTTTCAATTTCAACTAGAGTAAGATCATCAATTATGTCTATATTCAGTTCTTGATATGATAATGAGTGTTCAGGGTTTGTTTGATGTTATTCTTCTCAAGTAATATTAATTGAGTTTGAAATCAATTCTGTTTCCAAGTCATTAGGATGTGGTTTTTGTATCTGTCTCTGCAATGTAGCAGGGCCTTCAATTTCTGGTGATTTACCTAGCTGCCACCATGACTGGTGGATCGGGAGAGTAGACACTTCTAAGAATTTGATAAAAAGATGTGTTTAAAATGACATTCTTAATCAAACAAGCCTAAGGAAGTCTAGACTCAACAAAAATAAAAAAAATGTCCACACAGTAAAAAAATCCTATAGATCCAAGCAAGCAAACTACTTTTCCAAAGAGATGAAGCTCAAATGAAAAGCTAGATTGGAGGGCCTTCCAAAACTAGTAGCTTCTAAGGGATATCAAGCCTCAAACAATTGCTAGCAGCGAAGTTATGAGAAACAATTACAATAAACTTTAATCGCCAGGGGTGCAAGTGTTGGTTCTTGACCAATCACCCTCCCAAGGAGTAAAAGTTCCAAATTTTCTCTCCGGTATTGCAAGTGTCCCCCATTCACAATAGACTATGTGATATCCTAGGAATAGCCACTAAAGTTACCACTTCACAATCGACGATCCGGTGTAACAGTTGTAAGTCGATGACAACTATCATAACCAGGTACTCTAGAAACAATGTTGTCACCCCGAGGACTTGTCACTGAACATAGAACCCCCTGATGAGTTCAAGTCCCACTAAACAAGCAAGAGGGGGGAACCACCCTTACTTGTCCATATTGACCTTGTCCTTGACGCATGTTTCAGAAGTGCTTTCCCAATAAGCGTTTTTTGCTAATAATGGATTTAAACTCTTAGTAATCAATGCTAGTTTCAAAATTTTTGTAGCCCAGGAGTGTTAACTCTCCAAACCTAATCCAGGGAACTAACCTAATCTTGTTGGTGATATGAAAATCAAAAGTTGGTCAATTTTAGATTAAGCGCCAATTTTAAGGGTAGTTTGCTTAGTTTTTGGAGTGGAAGTGAAACTAGTGGTGTGTTGACTCGAAAAATATGAACCAAACAATGCAATATGCTCACTACTCTACCTTTCAATTCGATGAATGTTCTAAACTAATGAAAAGTTAGAGGTTCATGTGTGCCTTTCAAACATACAAAATTCATTGGTATATTTTTGATATTTAAGAACAGTTTTTCTGAAATATGGATAATAACTTATTTTCAAAAACCAATGTAAACCAAACAAATATCTTAGTGAAAAAATGAATCTAATTCTATTACATGGGGGATCTCTGTTTCTCATTCACAAGATCGCACGAAGGCCCAAATGAAGAGGATACATAGAGCCCTTTGTAATGCTTATGAATTAAATTCTAGACTGTTACACTTGAGATCCACTTTCTCATTCACAAGATCACATGATGGCCCAAGTGAAGAGGATACGGTGGCTCGAAAAACTATATGCAAAAAATGAAGTCTACTCTGTTACACGTGAGATCCACTTTCTCATTCACGAGATTGCACAAAGGCCCAAGTGAAGAGGATACGGTGGCTCAGACACAACTTATCACAAGAAAATTGAGATCTAAAGCTACAACTTCCTCTAACTGTGCAAGATTATAATGAAAATATGATAGATCGAAAATAAAATTTAACTAATTAAAGCTTTTTTTGCTTTTGGAAGGAGATGGTTTTTCAAAATATCTCAAAGTGTGATGTTCAATTTTTTTTGTTTTTCAATGAAAATGTGTTAAAGTGATATTTTTAAATGTCATAGATGAGATTTGGTTCCAAGTTTCATATAAGCAAGTGCATGAGAGTCAAAAATTAAAGGGCTTTAAGGTTCTTTAAACAAGTATTCATGTTTTTTGACTTTTCACTATTTGCAAACCATGAAATGAATCAAAATTATTTAAAGCTCAGTCCTAATCCTATCCAATCAGAGATCTATAAGAAAAAGATGACCTTAAGAAAATGGATCTACCACCAATTGTGAGAAAAGTTTGAAAGAAATGTCAATTTAAGCCATTTTTAAAGGTTTTTGGAAGGAAATCCCAAATATGAAGATCTCAAGCCAAACCCTCCCAAATTATTCTTAATTAGTACTAAAATAATCTTAACATGTCTTGAATCAATATTCAGGTTTGCAAGTACAAAAATGAAGCCTAAATGTTGCCCTAAAACAGTGAAATCTCAAAGCTAGTTCTAACAATTTTTTGCAAATTTGAAACAAGAAAGCTTTAAAATTCTTTAAAAATATTCCAAATCTTAAGCAAAGGAGGATCTAACTGAGGTTTAAACTCTAATATAAGAGTTTTCTAAGCCCATCCATAAAGAAAATATCACAAAAATCAAGACAAGGACGAAGAACATCCATCCAAAAACTCAAAAACTCGGCCGACACAAAGTTCAGAACAGAGCAGAGCGACAATAGTGGGTCGTCACAGATTGTACACAAGTAAAGTGAGACAATGTCGCAGTTTACTAGTGGACAGGGTGAGACGTCGCTCTGTGGACACGGGTAGGGTGCGACAGCCTTCTAAAGCAAGAAAAATCGAGATTCGGGCTCAATTTTGAAGCATTTTATGAGTTGGAAGGTGGATTTAGGCCGATTTGGGGCTTCTACACCTGCATCAAAGGTTCTTGGAGGTATCTTAAGGCTGAAATGGAGTAGATATGAAAGGATTAGAACACCTAAAATGAAGAGAGTTTTAATAAAATTCAACTTACTATGGTCTCCAATCTAATAATAGCTATAAGTGTAGGGTTAGATCTACATTAAACAAGCTATCTTACTATGGAATGGTGAGTTCCAATGTCAGGTATGAAACAATTAATACAAATTTTCTAAGATATTTAATCAACTATCAAGTATTTCTCAAGAGTTAAAGCCATCATAAACATATCTCATATGGAAGGAAACTTGAATCATTTTATATTAAGCTAGAGAAGAAAGTACATATCTACCATGAAGCTTGGTGTGCATCCTTCTTCCCTTTCCATGACCTATCCTTTCTCCACCCTTCCTTTTGATGAAGAAGTTGAGCTTTCCAATCTTCAGAATCTCTTCAGCATGCCTTTGCTCTTTCTTTGTCCTTCTTTACATGCCCAAATGCCTTTGTTTTATAGCATTGGGAAATGGGCTCTCAAGTTTCTCTTTTCAATGTGGGATTGTCTCTTTTCATGTTTTTTGATTATTTTCTCTCAAAAACCCACTATCCATAGTATTTTAGGCTTTTTTCACAACTTTAGCATATTCATGTACAATTAATGCAATCTTGTGCATTTCTTCTCACTGTTAACTGATGGAGACTAGATTTGAGCGTTCAATTGAGTAGTTCACTCACTGAACCTTGTCTCTTCGGGCTCCTTCTTTCTTCACTCAATCCTTCCAATTATGGAAGTAGTGATTAGATCAGAGAGGATTGTTGTCTTCTGTACTTGTCATTTGTCCTCATGTTGCGGGCGCATAGTAAAAATATGCTTCTGCCTTCACTTTATTAAGGGTGTTAATTTGATTGTTAACAAGCTACAATGTAGAGTCCCACAAGAAGGGCGTGAAGTTCAACAACCATTAGAGAAAATTTGTGTTCTAAAATGGGCTTTATAAGAATACAATCCACCTCGTAAGGAAAAGAGCCATTTAATACAAGAACCAATAAAATTTCAAGAAAAGATTCAACCATAATGGTTGACATGGCATATTTGAGGTCTCGTTAAATTTTACATCCAACGAGTACCCACATTGCATACTTTTGAGGTATCCCACCTCATGAAAAATGTGAAATACATGAAAAAAACATGTTACATTGAAAGTAGCACGTTTTTTTTGATGTATTGATCATTTTTCATGGGGTGGGGGTACCTCAAAAGTATGTAGTGTGGGTACTCATTGGATGCGTAGTTTGATTCCACATCGAACGTGACCTCCTGCTTGAGATTTGAGTAAAACGACACGGAGATATGTTCAAAATAGGAAGAAAAGTAGTTTTTTTCTCTTTTCCTCCAAAATTCACATATATTATTTTTTTATGTTAACTATTATTTTATTATTTTCTTTAGGAGGTGCATTTTACAGCTCAAATTTTCTCTAATTATTGTTGGACTCTTTCCCAAGATAACCAGCATAAATATGACACATAATTCCATGCTCATTCTAAAAATAGCCTCAATATCTAACATGCACCATATTCCCTTTTGAGACACCATCCAAGTTAATATTCCATAAGGCATTTGTTAGAGGATTCTAGTGACAAGGGATGGAAGAATGCATTCTCATGGGGGCCAAAGGTACAATCCCATAAGCAGGAAAAAGACCCCAACAAGCAAGGATAACTTTATTTGAAACCTGTCCATTTCAATCATTTTCATCCTAGATTCTAAATCAAACAGTTTCACTCAATTTCTGCTAAAGATGCTTCCAAACAAACTCCAAGTTATGAGTAGAATTGTTGAAAATGCAATTATTCCTCTCCTTCCATACTACGCACGAGAGAAAACCTTGGAAAAGTTGTCAACAACGATTAACTTAGGATTCCTGAATGCACTAGATCTCCAATTCTCGATGGTAACACTTAGATTATCTCGATTATAGTCAAACTATCTAAAAATACAAGCACCATGTCTAACATATTTGTAGTAAGGAGCATAAATGATAAAGATATATTCCTCGATGTCTACCACAGTATGATAGAGAATCCAATAAGAGGGGCCTTACTCTTCATGATGAAGGATTTCATCCCAAGCTAGAATACTTGAGGTTGTCGGTTGCCAAAAGAATAGAGCAATCTTGGGCCATAAGTCCTGCATCCAATGTTTTTCCCAAAGGGGAGAGCGATGCCCTAAGTTTGGACGTATAATGAAGGAATGTTCCTTTCTTGAAGTCACCAACCATCCAATTTTTACTCCATCTTAGTCAAAATCTTAGTTTAGTAGTTGCGACATTTGGGAGAGTTTGATAAGAGAGCCCCCAAATATTTGGTGGGAAAAGAACCCCGGCTAAATCCTATGATTCTTGATAAATTGTTTTGAACTAAAATATGTACATTGAAGAAGAAAATCATGGACTTACTCATATTGATAAAAGTGCCACAAGCATCCATGAAATATTTGAGCATATTCTAAATAGCACGAGATTCCTTAACAGATTAAAACCCATTAGCATCGCATCATCAACAAACTACAAATGATACAGGTGGAGAATGCTTTTACCTTATTGAATTCCAACGAGATCCTTTTGATAAAGCATATATTTGCTAGATCTTCCAAAACCTTTGGCCATCAAGATAAACATAAAGGGAGGAAAAGGGTCTCCTTGACGAATACCTCACACGATAGAGAAGATTCTTAATTGATAACCATTGACTAGGATGTAGAAGAAAGCAATGGATACCAAAGAAAGAATCCATTAGGTCCACCATGAGGAAAATCCAAAGGCTAGCAACATTTGATGAATGAAATCCCATCTATGACGATCAAATGCTTTAGATGGATCCACTTTGATAATCATCCCAGGTCTCCTAGGATATTTCAGTGAGTGAATGAATTCCCGGGCAACAACAATACTAAACAAAATATGGCGCCCTTCAACATAGCTTGATTGTTCCTCATAAATGAGGAGAGGAAGAAGGGGTTTGAGGTGATTATCCACAAACTCTCAGATGATTTTTTAGATAACATTGCAAAGGAAAATAGGTTCAAAACCACTAAAATTTGATACCCACCCTTATTTGGTGATCAAGGAAATGTTAGTGACATTTAAAGCTCGCTAGAGAGAGGCATGGGAGTGAGATTCTTCAACAATGCACAAAAAAACCTCACACATGGTGTGCCAACAAGAACGGAAAAAGTTTCAATTAAATCCATCTAGGCCAGGGGATTTATCAAAAGGAGTCTCCTGAACGACTATCTCCACTTACTCCAAAGAAATAGATCTCACAAGCTTATCATTATGAGCTCCTATGACTAATTTTGGAATATTCTTGGTGATTTTTTGAATGGCCTCCCTACGATCAACATTTGGTTCTATGAGAAGGTATTGAAAGTATCACACCAACTCCATTTCGACCTCATTGTACTTTCTAAGATAATTTTCGTGTGAGCCTATAAGATGGGAGATGCAATTCTCCTATCCATGCTATATCATGGAATTATGAAACAATTTGGAGTTTTTGTCTCCTTCTTTGAGCCATATAATTCGAAATGTTTGTGGGAAGGTGGGGGGAGTGTTTCTTTTAGTCACAAAAACATGCACTAATCACTAAAACTTAGAAACTATTACCTACAAGATGATTTTCAACAAGAAAATAAAGTTCAACAACTATTTCAGCAAACTGCATTCTACAAGAAACTATTTTAGCAATTCTGCAATTGTTTCAGCAAGTAAATTTAACTCTATTTTGATGACCCTTGCATTCATAAAACTCGATATGATACTCTATTTCAACACTTAAAAAAATTTAACACAATTATACTAAAAAATTCTGAAATCTAACTTGCTACAGCAAAATAACTTCAAGATAAATATGAGTTTACAAACTCATAAAAAAACAGAGCATAACAGAAAAATATAGAGTAAAACTATGTTTTTAACTTCAACTAATGATTTGTATTTCGTTCTATTGAAAACAAGATTACAAGGATAGATATTTATAGTTTTTCAAAATAATCGGTCATTAAATTCTAATTGACCCTTTGTTACAAAATTATCTCTGTAGAAATAAATACTATGTTCTGTTAAATTCTTGAAGAGTTAAAATACAGGCTGTAAATCCCTCTTCAAAATTCGATGCGATGCATCAAAGCTTCTGAATGTATCTTGAACTTTAATGTTTAAATCTGTTTGGCGGTGGAGGCCTCTTCAAAGTTTGTAGCAATCAAAAATTTTGAGTCGGTTTATGTGTTCATTAAATTCTAGATTTGATGATGTCTTTTCAGTAATAAAATAAACTAAATCTGGGGAGTGTTGCCTTTTCAATGATGATGTCTCTTAGAAATTTCGATGGCCAACAATCAAGCAGTGGAGTAATTAACCGCTTCCAAAAATTGTTTCCTCCATAATATTTATTCTTGATTACAACGCTAATCTATTTTATCATGTAAAAGAGCTTCCTCATGTTTACTACTATCTCATATACCTTTTTCAATGATATCCTATTCCAAAGTGGCCATCTGCTACTACAAAATTTCTTTGTCTTTCAAGATGCGACAAAAAACCTCTCTATTCTAGGAATTCAATTTAATCTTCAGGGTTATGAGACACCATTAAATATGAGCCATATACGAACCTCCCACTACGGTCGTCCCGTTCCACCAGTGCTCAATGTTTTCCTAGAAGTTTGAATGCTCCAACCAATATTTTTCAAATAAAAAATGCTTGTTGGGAGGCTTATCGTGTGTCTATAAAGAAATATAGATGGGCCAATGATGTGGCCCAACATAGGGTAGGATATCTGCCTCCTGGCAAAAGAAGACTTTGAGTCACTAATGATTCAGAAAGAAGAAAAAGTTCAAGTCATGATGCCACCTGATGAGATTCCATTCTTCAATTGTTCAATGTATGTACCGCATTAACAATTGGGAGGTCAATGAGCTTGAGAAGTAATATAATATCCCTAAGTCAATCTTCATAAGCATATATCATTCTAATACCTCATCTTTTTTCAGTTACATAGGTGGTGATGTTAATGTCATCTCCATGAATCCATGATTTGGCATTCACCATGGCTCCCATCCGGCGAATGGAATAAGAAAAATGAGATTTATCTTCAGGGACAGAAAAATGAGGCCATATACATTTGTAATTAAACCTTATTGACGCGACCCCACAATCTCAAATTCACCTATCATAGATGGGAAAGCTAGAAAAAGGCACTTAAGTTCCACCTTTTGTTGATTCCTTATCAAATATGTTTCGTCGTTTGTTCCCACTGCATATTGGGCGATAATTAAATAACCTAACCAACATCATTTACCCGTTTCCTGCGAAAAAACCATGCTACATTTAATTTCTTGGAGCATAACTATCTTAGGTTTATCCCTACAAATTCGATTCGTCAACGTTCTTTGCTTACTCCTTCCATGAAGGCCTCTTATATTCCAAGAACCAATTTTCATCGAGAACTATGGTGGAGTTGTGATGGAAATATTTCCATCATGGAAATGTAGTTACCTGAATTTATTAGCTTCTCTCCAAGATCTTGAATGAGTTGTTTCGTTGTTAGTCTAACCCTTTTCTTTTCTTCCTTGAATAGGTTTGAGAGGTGCTAGCTCTACTCCCATGTGACTCGGACCTTACTGCAATTAACAATCTAGGTCCGAATTAAATTTTTTAAGGCATTCCTAAAGCATCTGGATCTGTTCTTGGGGAAACGAAAGAGGATCATTTTCTTCAGAATCCGTAACCAACCTCGGGATGTCTAAGTCAGCCAAATCAAAGTGGATCTCTTCCACTTTTTCACGAATCCTAGTCGCTTCTAGAAGAGGGCTTGGATCTACCTTTGAGTTCGCCCGTGGAACATTAAGATCCGTCTTCTTCCTCTTACTTATCTCCTTGACCATTGATTCTGTGTTTCAAAATCCAGTAACAGGGGTTGAGGATTCCAGTGTGAACTCCTAGCTCATAATTTGATCCATATGTAGGTATTGAAGAATTTCAAAGGAATTTTTGTTGTTAGGTGTAGTATTTGTTGGGGCTTCCTTTTCTGTAGTTGTTGATTTGCATCGTGGAGGAACAATACTGAATCCTTCTGAATTTGTATGAGACATTGGATCTGTCTCGAATCCCTTTTTCTTTACAAGGAATTCCTTGAAAAAATACCTGTGTTCATGGAATCTACATCATATGAAAGGGATTTCTCGTAGTCTATGTTGTGTATCCATTCGTGATTTTGATAGTTGAGGCATATCGACGATGGCAGGTGTTTTGAAGATATTGATGTAGACACATAATCAGGCCTAGGAAGTGTGTATTCCTTTCTTTTTTGTTATCTTCGAGGTTTTAATGAAATTTCATAGAATATTTAGTGAGTTTTAATATTAATATTATGGTTGTGAAAATATTAACAATAATAAGTATTACTATTTTAAAATTATAATTATTTTTATTTAGAAAAATAGTTTTTTTATAATTGTAATTAATAAATTATAATACTAATTAATTATTTATTAACAAATATTATTTTAAATATTTTATAAAAATAATTAGTTTGTAATTATGTTTAATAAATTATAAATAATTTAGAGTAATAATTAAATATTTTGTAATAATAATTATTTAATTATAATAATAATAAATGTTGTTATTATTTTTATTATAAAATAACAAATATAATAATAATAATAATTAAAAAAAAAATATTATTGTACATAGATTGTTCTTGTAAACAAATATAGATCCGGTGCTTGGTTTAGATGAAGGTTATCGGCTGTCAGCTAACTTGGTCTCTTGGTTGAATTTGCTGGGGTTTAATACCCTTAATCATATCTTTGATAAGGATTGTTTAAACAGTTCTGGTTCTCGTTGGTTAGTATATTTGGAAGGACTGATCCCAGATCATGCTAGAGAATGGGAACGTTATATTCAAGCTATCAGGATTGCTGGCATTTCTATTACGGGAGCACCGGATAAACTAGTATGGAAGGGTAATCCAAAAGATGGCTCAGTGACTGCAAAGTATGTTTATGATATGCTTATCGAGCATCAGGGTATTTATCCACATCACTGGTGGTATTCAAAAATTTGGAATTGGTCATTACCGTTGAAGGTTAAATGCTTCCTTTGGCATGCACTTAATGGAAGCCTTAAGACCTGGGAAAATTTGCTTAAGCGAGGCTGGTATGGTCCTAGTTGTTGCTGCTTATGTAATTTATCTTCTGAAACTGCAGATCACCTTTTGGTTAAGTGTTCTTTTTTGCAGAAAGTCTCGGACTTGTGTTGTATTGATCTCAATTTACAGTTTATATGGGATGCTATGGATTTTGGCAGTGGTTTACTCAACTGGATTAGAGGGAAAAATAAACCATTTTGTCTTCCTATTTTCATTGCTTGGATTATTTGGTTTTCCAGAAATGAAATGATATTCGAGGACAAAAAACCTGATGCTGTTCAATGTGCTAAGATTGTTTGTAATTTATTACAGACTTATTCTCAAGATGATCACATTATAAAGGTGGTAAGTTTGAGACCTTTCTCCTTTGTAGTTTCTCAACCTGTATTATTTTTCGACGGGGCTGCCCAGAATGGTTTGTGTGCTGCTGGTGGGGTTATTTATATTAATGATAGCCATTATTTTTCACTTCGTCTAAATGGTGGTAAGGGTACCAATATGAAGGCAGAGCTGCTGGCACTATGGGTCATTCTAAAGGTGGCAAATTCCTTTGGTTTGGTGAATCCTAGAGTTTTTGGGGATTCACGTGTCACGATTAAATGGGCCTCAAATGAATACAGTCTTAATGTTTTGGAACTAAACTATCTATGTGATAATATTCGTCATGAGATGTCAAAGTTGGACCAGATTTCATTCGAGCATATCTACAGAACCCATAACACCTTTGCTCATCAACTTTCAAAAGATGCTTTGGCTGAACTTGTTGGTTTTCTTTTTTGGGAAGAATGGTTGAAGGCCTGTCTGCTTGACAGGGGAAATATTTACTTCTTTTAAAGGAATTTTGTAATCAAGGGACAGATCATAATTTTTGTGGCTGTAAAGCAAGTTTTTGTATGTATATCCTTCTATATATAGCAACTCAGAGAATGAATAGCTTTGAGATCAAGATCTGGGATGGATATCTTGAACTTATATATTCTCAATCATTGTACTATTTGATTCGCTTGAATAACAATAGTACGATTTTTTTCGGCTGAAAAAAAATTGTTCTTGTAAACAATACATCGCAATGTAGCATAAGTTTTTATCATAATAATAATAATAATAATATTTTATTATTAATAATATTAATATTAAGATTTTAATAATAATAATAATAATATCTTTTATTATTATTATTATTGTTGTTGTTAAAAAAATTATTACTATTATTAAAGTTGTCAATTCTTATTATAAATTATTTTCTTTTACTATTGTTATAATTATATTTTCTTATTTTCATTTACAATTATTTTAATTAATAATTGGTATTTATTATTATTATTATTATTATTTTAATTAATTTCTTATTTTTATTTATAATTATTATAATTATATTTTTTTACTTATAATTATTTTTATTATTATAAAATATTTTAAAAAAATTAAGAAATTAAGAATAGTTATTATTATTATTATTAAAAAATATTTAAAAAATATAAGAAAATAATAAATAAGATTTTTTTTTATTTTTTAGTTTTATTATTATAAATAAGAAAATAATAATAAATGAAATTAATTTATAATAAAAATTGGCAATTATAATTATAATTATAATAAAAATAATATTAATAATAATGAAAATTAATATTCTTATTTTTTTAAGTATTCTTTATAATAATAATAATAATTAATATTATTATTATATTACAATAACAATTATTATTATTATATAATAATAATAATAACAACAACAACAACAATAATAATTATAAAATAACAATTTTTTTTGAATATTTTATAAAAATAAAAATATTATAAATAAAAAAATATAATTATAATAATTATAAATGAAAATAAGAAATTAATTAAAATAATAATAATAACTATAATTAATAATTTTTAATCTTTAATTATTAATTATCAATATGGCTACATATAACTGAAAATAAGAAAACATAATTATAACAATAATAAATGAAAATAATTTATAATGAGAATTGACATCTTTAATAATAATAATAATAATATAAAAGTCTATGTGGGGTTAATAAATAGATGAATGGTTATGCCACATTGCAACATTCCGACGTAGACTCATAAAAATGTCATATTCTAGCATTAGTAGAAGGAGTATGTAGTATCCTTAACCATGGTGAAACAGAGCAGAATGTGACATGGTAGGTTTTGTGACAATGTGACATGGCAAATTTGGTTGACTTTTGGTTAACTATGGTTGAGCATAGTTGAATATGGTCCACCATGGTCGACCATACTGGACCATGGTCAACCATGAAAAAAATGAGAAAGTAGTTAAGATTATTTATATGGTTGACCATGGTCAACCATGCAACCATGGTTCACCATAGTCAACCATGGTTGACTAATCTCTCTTTGCATCTCCCTATGGTTGACCATGGTTGACTATAGTTTACTATGGTTGTTTATGGTTGACCATGGTTGACTTTGGTTTACTATGGTTGAGTTTGGTTGACTTTTTGTTAACTATGGTTGACCATTTTTGTGTTTTGTTGACCATGGTTGACTTTGCTTGGCCATGACTGGATTTGGTTGACTTGTCTATCGTTTACCATGGTTGATGATGGTTGACCAGGGTTGAGCATGGCTGATTTTGGTTGAACATGGATGACTTTGATTTACCATGGTTGACTTTAGTTGACAAAGGGTTACTGGTTGGCCATGGTTGATCATGGTTGACTTTAGTTGAATTTTGGTTAAACATGGTTGAGTTTGATTAACTATTAGTTAACTATTTATTGAACATGGTAGACTTTGGTTGACCATGGTTGACTATGGTTGAACATAGTTGACTTTGGATGTTTATGGTTGAATATGGTTGAACATGGTTAACCATGGTTGACTATAGATGACAATGGTAAACTTTGGTTGACTTTGATTGACCATGGTTAACTTTGGTTGACCATGGGTTGATATGGTTGGCTATGGTTGACCATGGCTGGTCATGGTTGACTAAGGTTTCCCATGGTTGACTTTGTTTGACAATGGTCAACCATTGGATAACTATGGTTGAGAATGATTGAATATGGTTATCCATGGCTCACTATGATTTGGCATTATTGACAATCATTGACTTTAGTTGACTATGGTTGACCATGGTTAACTTTCGTAAACCATGTGTTGACTTTGGTTGACCATGGTTGACTTTGGTTGATCTTGGTTGACTTCAGTTGAACATGGTTGACTTTGGTTTACCATGGTTATTTGTAGTTGACTATGGTTGACCATTACATTCATGGTTGTCCATACTTGTTCATGTTTTTTTATGGTTGACCTTAGTTGATCATTGTGTTCATGGTTGACCATGGTTGTGCATGGTTGACCATGGTTGACCATGGTTGTTCATGGTTATTCATTGATGACCATGGTTGTTAATGGTTGGCCATGTTTTACTGTGGTTGATTTGGTTGTTGAACCACAATACAACAAAGTTGACTATTGGTTGTCCTTGTTTGACTTTTTACTATGGTTGACTTGATTTGACAATGGTTGAATTTGTTTGGCCATAATTGACTATTAGTTTACCTCGTTTGACTTTAAAATTTGGTGACTTTGGTCAACTATGGTTGTCTTTGGTTGACCATGGTGACTTTGTTTGACTTTAATTATGGTTAACATTTATGATGGTTGACTTATGCTCACTGTGGTTGTGTGGTTGTCTTTGGTTGGATGCAATTGTCTACTATGGATATGTCTCATTGGAATGTTTGTCTTGGCTAAATTCTGTACGATAGATCTGCATTTTAATGGCTATGTTGCATTACAAACCTTTTAAATTGTTAGGTCCAAATGTGACATTCCCGAAGCCTTATGTTGGATTGCAATAGCTTAATATGGTTATTCAACATCAAGACTCGAACATTATAACATTCAATGTGCTTTTCTATGTTGATTGTTGTTGGACATTGGTGATCACATATGGCTATAATTGACGATGGTTGACAATAACATCTTAATAATATTTGATATGTAATGTAAAAATCAAGTTTCAATATTATGTTAAATTGTGGAAAGAAATAGTTACAACATGATTGACATTTATATAAGAAATGAAAACATTAATAGTGATAGTAAGAACATGAAAACTAACATCATATACCATATATCATAGTTAATTAATATTAGTGTTTAGAGTAACTTTACTTATTAACATATATATTTTTATTAATATTTAACATTAACAACTATATTAACCATAATTTTTATTATTAATATTTAAAAATTAAAATAAATATTATTATTATTATATCTACCTATAAATTTTATTATTTTTAATATTTTAATATAAGCATAAATATTATTATTAATTTTGAATTTTATTCATAGTAATATTTTTAATATTGATATTGAAAATTTAATTTTAAAAACCTATATATATCTTCAATTTTCACTTTTATATATATATTTCAATTTTATATATAACTTTAACTTTTTCCATAATTTATAAAATTTACATGTACTTTTCAAGTTTCTTCTTTATAAAAATTATATATACTTTTCAAATGATATGTATATGTTTATTATTAATTATTAATTTTATTAATGTTATTATTGAAATTATTTTTTCATAGTAATAATCCTAATGTTATTATATATATATATATATATATATATATATATATATATATATAATTTCCAATTTTTATATATAGTTTTAATTTTTTTATTGATTTTTTAAATTAACATATACTTTTTCAACTTTCTTCTATAAAATTAGACATTAAAAATTTAATAGATATTATACATTTCAAATATACTTTTCAACTTTTTTCTTCATATTTTTAAATTTTACACATTTTATCTTTTTGTTTCACCTTTCAATATTTTAAATCTTTCAAAAATTATTCTTTAAAAATAATTGTAATTATTTAAAAAGTAATAAATCAATACAAATATTTTTAATTATTTTAAACTTAAACTACTTTCAATACCTTTATTACATTTTAACATATAATAATATAGCTTAACCTAAATTATTCTGAAAACCATTTTAACATGATAATAATTACTATAAACATATTTCATAATAATAATTGCTATAAACATATTTTAATGCAAAAAAAACCATTTAAAGTTAATATATAACTAATAATTATTTTTAAACAAATGCTTATTATTTTTAAACAAATACAAAAACAATGTATAATATAAATTATTTTCTAATTTATATTTATATATTTTCTAATGATTTGAGGCCCATTAAATATACCCAACAAAACAAAAAACTCCTCATATTATTAATTATATTATTATTAACTCACTCATAATTAAAAATAATATTAAATATTAAAAAATAAATTTAACTATTTTTAACCCATTCATACTATCAATTCACTCCTACCATCAATTATAATATCTCACGTCATTAACTCACTCATCTATCAATTGCAAAGTAAGTAAAACGATCTATCATTAGTTATAAATTAGCTTTCAATATATCACACAAAACATTCGCATTTGAGGTTTTCATTTATTGAAATCTCTTCCTTAGAGGCTCACAGGCAGAGTTAGTTATCGAAGGTGTTCAAATGTATTTTCTCTTAATGAATTTAGGATTTTTGGATACTTTCTCTATGAGCATGGAATTCTTTCAATTGGAGGTTAGGAACCTCTCTGTTTATTGATCGCAGGGGGTGGGCTTGGCTACCAGGATGGGCGGCTAGGTTTTGTTACTCTTGATCGACTTGAAACCCTACCGGTTCTAGAAAACAGGATAATTCATCATTCTTGCTTAATAAAATATGTTTTTGAAATTATATACACCTTATCATTATTAATATTAATATTAATATGGGAGGAAGCCATACCGTTTATGTGAATTTGAATTTAGAATTTGAATTTAATTTGGTTGTAAATTTAAAGAAATGCACATTGATTTTAAAGAAATGCATACCAAATTTATAAAAATGGACAATTTAAAAAAATGCACAGTTGGTCCACGATATGAATAACCTATAATCTCTTTCGATAGAAGGATGATAAATGTCTCCACTCCTAAAACATAAGCCCGCCCAGGGCTCACTTAGGCCTCCGCCTCAAAACTTGATCAGCCAAGGGCTATTCTCTCTTGACCCTGATGCAACTTTTGTGACGAAGCTCATTAAATGGAAACCTGCGAGCTTATTAAAAGCTCTAAATAAAAAATATTTTGGAAAAAGTCTTCCCAGACCATTGCAACCTTAGATTGGGTTGAAGATGACGAAGTGTTGGCTGTTATGACTCGTAACCAAGCTTATAACAACAAAAACAAATCATCTTTTGCCCAAAAATGTACCCATACTGCCGCCAAAAATGGCAGAATTTTGAACAACACTCAAAACACTTAGCATTCTGCTACATTTGTCTCAATAAGCAATTTAAAGAAATGCACAATTCTTATCAAATTTAAAGAAATGCACAAAGGAATTTTAATTCATAATTATTTAAATTCACAACTAATTTATATTTAAAGAAATGCAAAACGAATTTAAACTTAAATAATACCAAATTTAAAGAAATGCACAATGAATTTGTTTGATACCGACCAAACTCATCGCTCATACTGGCGATGGTGAATGGTGAATGGTTTTTTCTAGAATTTCTGATTCACCCTTACAGGAAGAAAATATTTATTTCTTAACCCAGTGCTCAACCTGGTGATGGTGAATGGTTTTTTCTAGAATTTCTAATTCACCCTTACAAGAAGAAAATA
Source organism: Larix kaempferi (assembly GCA_027924585.1). NCBI lineage: Eukaryota > Viridiplantae > Streptophyta > Pinopsida > Pinales > Pinaceae > Larix > Larix kaempferi. The sequence goes on along the minus strand of BSBM01000809.1, from coordinate 6,080,293 downwards.
TTTACTTCTTAACCCAGTGCTGTACAGGTTTATACACATTTTCATATTGGCGTTGCCTTCAATAATACACATTAGAATGTACTTTGGGATGTTATCTTCTAAAACCTGCACAGATATTAATCAAGGAATAAATTATTCCCAGAAGCGATTTTGAAAAGGATAACTCTATATTTATGGAATCACCTACTATAATGCAAGCTTCAGCGGTCTCCACAATGCGTGCACGTCTCTGTGAGCTTCATTGGTCTCCAACTATTTTTCCCAGTAGCACCGAAAGGAGCCAAGCGAAATGGACTAATACTAAGCAGAGCATAAATGAATGCATGGAGCGTCTAACTACCAATTGAAAGCTAGAAGTGAGCAAATTATGCCTTGGATGATAAATGGGAGAATGCGCTCTACCAATTGAAAGCAGGAATAGAGCAAATGGCGCTTTGGCCGATAAATGAGAACTGAGCGCTTGAATGTTGGTGGTCCTCACTTGACAAATTCCTTAGACTCTTTTTCTCATTCGTTAAATCCCCAAATACATATAACCTCCATCAATAAATACAGCTCAATCTGGCACTATTCAGTTGGCTCAGCAGTAATGAAGATGGGAACAGGCCTACTTGTGAACAATTTTATGATTCCCTTCGGGCTCCTCATTAACCAACGGCTATTGCAAGACCCATTCACCGGACCCCATTGATCAGCAACAATCGGAGGATATCAATAAGGAAGGACATTACTTTAGGCTGGCTGGTTATTCATCAGCAGCGATCGAAGGATGTCAGTAGCGTTTTATGAACATAGCAAATGGTCAGGCATGTGAGACAGTTTACAGCAAGGCATCGTGCTCTTCTGAGAGTGCTGAGAATGCTGCCTATGCTCGTGGTGTTAACAACATCTTCGAAAAGGGAGGGGACACCATATTTAAAAGGCTTTAAAATATAATAAATATATTTGAAAGGGACCCTGTGATAACAGCCCATACAAATCCTTGATAGCTTGACGGGAAATGCTCTAGACATCTATATGAAACAGCGTAACGACGAGTGGAGAGTGGAGCGTTCAAAGGAGTGAGACCTACACTTAACGCAGAAGAACCACTTGTCGTTAAGAAACACTTGGCATTTCAAATTGGTTAATGTTAATATTAAATAACTATGTGTGTCGTTTGGATTTAAATTAAAGATTTCTGTAAGTTAAATCAGAATGATTCATTTATGTACCAGCATATTCTGGAATCTTTCAAATCTAGCCATTCATTAACAAAAAAATAAAAAATGACCCACCCAACCTCCACCCCTAAAATTTAAAATATACTAATTAATTTTAATATTAGTTAACATTAATGTTAATATCCGCCATATCTACTTGGATAGTTTCAAGGTCTATCCTTCAGTCATGTTAAAAGGAAAGGAAATAAGTTGGTCGATATTTTGGAGAAAAGAGGAAGTCGGGAAAGGATAATAATTAAGGAGCGAGAAGTTAAGGATTTAGGGTGCAAGCCAGACAACTGCGGGTGCGACGTCAACTGGTCTGGGTCTGGATAGGTCGATGACATGGAGACAGGTTCCATAGTTTATTGCTAGAGTTTCTTTGTTTCAGTTTTTTCAATAAGTCCTTGTTTATTTTGAAAATAGTAGTTGTCTTTTGTTATTAGATGATTTATTTTGAAAATAGTAGTTGTCTTTTGTTATTAGATGAAACAGTAGTTACTATGTTTTGCCCACTGGGGAGGGGTCATTTTGTTTTTCTAAACAACTATCTATGGATGATGATATGGAGGTTTGGGCTATTGAATTGTTGGAAGAGGGATATGAAAATGATTTAACAATAATTTGATGTAATTTAATTTTCTAGATATAGTTAATATATAGTATTTTTGCTTTGAAAAATATTAAAAATTTAAATTAAACATTAACAATATAATTTTATGGTAAACAATGTTTAAAATTAAAATATTTATTATGGTTAATGTTAATGTGAATGCCATGGTTTATTATTAATATTATTCTCAATATTTTTAATGTTAACGTTATGGTTTAATAATAATTAATTATTAATAATATTATGGTTTAATAATTAATTATTAGATACAACTTGAGTGGACCTAAAGCTTGTACATCCTAAGTGAGCTTAATGGTTAAGAGCATGTGCTTTCCCCTAGGATATCATAGGTTCAACTTTGGAAGGGGGTAGGGTATGTACACCTCTGTACAATTTAGGAGTTACATCATCATCATTATATTTATTATTAATCGTTAATTTATATTAAACCATAATATTAAAATTTATTAATTATGGCTTAATTATATTTAATTAAAAATACTTAATTAATGTTATTACATGCTTAATGTTAATGTTATTTATGGAAAATGATGTTTAAAATTAAAATTAAAAAATTATGGTGTAATTATGTTTTCATGAATGAATGCTTAATCATTGTTTGAGATTGCAATGATCAAATATGTTATGTCAGATTGCGACGTTCACATTGATGTTTATGAAATATTAATGTTAATATTAATCTTGACATTGATTGTAATTTGATAAGGGTATGTTATGTTTGAGGTTGATGTTATTCAATATGCAAGGTTATGTTATGCTATGGTGTAATTCTGATGTCATTAATAAATGCTTAATTATGCTATAATTATGTCACAATGGAGCCTTCTCAAGGGTAATGTTAGATTGAAATGAGCATTATATGTTACTTTAGATTGTGACATTGAAGTTGATGTTTACGAATCAATAGTTCTAATTAATATTAATGTTAACATAAACATTAATTCGATAAGGTTATGCTATGCTATGGCATAATTCTGGTTTTATTAATTGCAGGTTAGTTATAGTAGAATTATGTCACATCGGAACCTTCCCAAGGGTCATGTTAGATTGCAATGATCTTGTTACATCAGATTGTGACATTGAAGTTGATGTTTATAAGACGTTAATGTTAATATTAACATTAACATAAAACTGATAAGGTTATGTTGGGTTTGAGGTCGATGTTAATTATTTTACAATGTTATGTAATGTTATGGTGTAATTATGGTTTCATTAATGAATGGTAATTATGTTTTGAGATTGTAATGATCATTATATGTCATGTCAGATTATGATGATCACATTGATTTTTATGAAATATTAATGTTAACATTAACGTTAATTTGATAAGGCCATGTTATGCTTGAGGTCAATGTCAATGATTGTACAAGTTTTTGTAATGTTATGTTGTAATTATTGTTTCATTAATGAATGCTTACTTATGGTTTAATTATAGTTAAATTATGTCAAATTGGAACCTTACCATGGGTCATGTTGGAATGAAATAATTTGTATATGTTATGTCATATTGCGACATTCACATTGATGTTTACGAAATATTAATGTTAGAATTAACATTAATTTATAAGGTTATATTTTGTTTGAGGTTGATGTTAATTATGGTATAAGATTATGTAATGTTATGGTCTAATTATGGTTTTATTAATGAAACATTAATTATGGTTTAATTCAAGGAAAAATTTAAGGATCCATAATTTTCTCAAAGTGTAGAAACCTTGGTGAATCTTACTAATTATTAAATTTACAACCATAAAATGTTTGGAGAGTTTTTTAAGAAAATATTCTAATCACTAAGGACTTTATACCGTTTCTAGACAATTTTGACAATTTTTAGAGTTAAAAAAATTATCCCATGGAATTTGCGCGAATCATCTTTGAAATACACACAAATTGGTGAATCTCTTCTTGGAAAAGAAAAGTTTAAAAATATCCCATGGGCTAAATTTCGCCCCTAAAATTTTTGTTGGTTTAATTATATTTGAAATATATGACTTTGAAACCTGTTAGTTCCCTGAGGCATACTAGGTTGAAACTAATATATCCCAGGGAATTATGAGGCTCAACTTTTAAAGATCGTAGAGCTAGATGTCTGTGAGGTTATGCTATAAATTTGATTTTTCTTGAATATATCTATGAATGGAACATTATGAACTGGTTGCAAAAAAACATCATCTTAGAGGAATTTTACGGAGAATTACAATGCCTAGAATATGAATGGATATGAATTTAGCAGATTGAAAACAAATAAAAATACCAGGGTTGCTTGCATGACAATTCCCTATTATCTAATGGTAGAATAGGATACTCAAATTTATATAAAGAATTCAACAACTATGACAAAATGTAAATATATCACAAGTATTTATGAATTTCTTGACATCATCACATGCACAAGAACTACAGTAAATGAAAAAATTCGAGTACAACTTGTACACATACTCATCTTAAAAAATAATTAGAGGTCATAAAAACATGGAATCTTTGCTAACACTCTTAACATTCAACAATATATGTTAGTATGTTTTAACTTCCCATTGATATGCATCTTAGCTACTATTAGAAAATTACATAGGAAGGTAAATTTTAGATCTTTTCAACTATAGGCTATCAGACCAAGACTTGACATTCTATCACAAAACTACATTAAGCATGGATAAAACACTATTAATTCAACAATCAATGGTAGTGTCATGTCAGTCCTGGTCTCCCAAACTACAACATATCATACATTTAAGAATAAATAAATTTTTAATTTAAAAACCCCAGTGGTAGTCTTGCCTTGGTCTTGGGTATTTCTAAAGCACAGCATCCCATTCATTTAAAATAAAAAACTTTACATCCCATTTATTGTATACAATAGAATAGGACGGAGGGGATTGGTTCATCTCTTCCCCGATCATGTTTCCTTTTAGATCAAGAGCATACTTGAGGGGATTGGTTCATCTCTTCCCTGATCGTGTTTCCTTTTGGATCAAGAGCATACTTTTAGTGTTATGAGACTATCAAGAATGAGGAAGGAAAAGAGAGAGTAGACTAATGTGGCAAATCAAGGAGACTATCTTAATCCTTTAAACTCGTTAGAAACTGCTGAAAATCCTTTTGTGCCCTTTCAGGATGAGATTTTATATGTAACTTGATGCTGACTATGCTCTTGTAATATGACTTTCAAAGACGGACACGTAGCATTATCACGTTCAAGGAGACCACATCTTTATGTTGCTAGCGTAACTAAATTTCTATAATACCCCTCGTTTTGACATGGAATGTATTTATCCAATATTAAGTAAATGATGTAAATATTCTAGTGCAAATTCCTAGTGCGAAGCTCAAGACCAAGGCCTGACTAGTGAATGTTTAGGCATGTATGATGTTATATTTCTATTTTGGACCATATGATTGGATTTTATGCGTAATTCGAAATGTATGTAAATATTATGCTGAAAATTAATAGAATGGTCCAACAATGGTTGTGTAAAGAGCACCAAAGGGGCTATGATTCCACCATAGGGGAAGAGGAATGGGGCTTATGAGAAACCCAATCCTATGTTGCCATGTGTCGATCCTAGAACTCACCCTAAATTCTATCATGTGATGAGAATAAGCCAATTATCTCCTTTTTTGACCATTTTCCAATCATTTATTGCACATGTGAGGTTGGGAGGGAAAGTCACTTCATGTAGTTATTAAGCATGGGGATTGTGACAGTTATGTCAGCTATCAGCAGTCCTATTTCTTCTATAGTCAGAAGCCATGCCAGTTGTCTTTTCATCCTCACCTCATATCCTTGGAGTCAACTAAGGTATTTTTTAATGATTCTAATATTACACTTAAGTATAATATTCTAGGCGATTATTTGGGATTGGAAAAAACTTAGATATAGATAGGTAGGCGAATATGAAATACAAAACCTACGATTTACTACTGAAACATCTAAATTCTGGCGAACATTATGATAAAAAACATATTTTACGTAAATATAGGTGATATTAGAGACTAAAAATGACCAAATAACGAATTTGTTTTTTGAAGAAAAGCCGCAAAAATAGCCAATTGGCGAAATTTCGCCCCTAAAAATTACCTTGGAGTTAACACTCTTTTGCTCATTATTCCATTCTCATTCTCTCATGCAAGCTGCTGCTCCATGTAGATTTTTCTCCATTGTTGTTCATGTCAATTAGCATACTGTGTGTTAAACCTATAAATTCGGATTAGAGGGTAGAGTTGTATTTTTAGAAGGAAAAACAGTTGGTTGTAGGTGAGCAGATAGGTTGGGGAAAGCTAGGAACCTTATCCATGGAATTTTGTTGCTTGTAGGTGCTTGTGAAGTCACAAATCAAGGCTACAGGTGGTTTTATAGAAGCCATATCAGATTGGTCTTCTTCTATGCATGCACTAGAAGCACCCAACAAGATGGATCTCCCAAGACAACCGTGGATTGGTGGAGGGGATTCCTGAGCTAGAAGGGTGTTGTGTAAGGGAGGAATTGTGGAAGCCAAGGCTGTGAGGGCTGATTGAGACACATGTAGAGCTCTGTATGAGCATTTGACTAGCACATAGAGAAGAATGGGTTGTGGGTTGAGAGATAAAATCTTGTAGGTGTTACCTTCGCCCTGGTGGCCTCATAGCCCAGCTTGGGGTGGCCTCAGCAACAGAAAGAGTATATGCTAGACTGAGTGCCTATGGTTGGGTGGAAAAGCACTCTTACACAACCAGTTTATTGGATTTGCGTTGGATAAAGATAAATACTCTTATACATTTAATTTTGAACTGTTTTATTTGATGCTTTCCTATAATGTTATGTTGATGTATTTTCATATTAGGTGCGTGAGAATTGTTTTGAATTCTAATGTGCATGCTTAAATTACATTTTTGCACACACAATGTTGCTGGAAATCATATCATGTGTTTGGGGCGAATTTATTAGAGCCCAGGTTAGCTAGCGTCCCCTCACGATGATCATATTGGGCCAGGGGGACGTTACAATTTCTAGGATAACTCATATCTTAGTAGGCATTACCTTACAACCTCAAATTCTCGTGCACCTTTCATTATCTCGCCTTTGAAAGGCATAACTAATTTTGGTGTTGATCAGCATTGGTGAGCATGATTTTATCTGATCAACATCGTTATTGGAGATATGTTTTCCCATGATGCACAATATCAAGGAAAAATGTAAGGGGGTTGCATTTTAACCCATTGCGTCACATTAGGGGATACACTCGGAAAAAGAAACTCGGTGTATGGAAATTTTATTACTGAGGGATCCATTGAGGAATGGAAATTTTATTACCAAGGGATCCATTGAGGAATGGAAAAGGTGCTCGTGCACCTAATATGAGGCCGGCCTTCCCAAGTCAAACCTCCATGAATCCAATAAATATGCCACAATAAGATGGAGTACGAGTGCAGAGACTCGAAACATTTGCAAACCTTCTTCAGCTCATATCTCTTTCTCTCACAGACTCCCAAACTATGAAAAAGTGGTGAAGGGGAAGACTAGGAGGATGAGATGTAATGATAACAAAAGGGCTACTATTGCCAAGAAATCACTGAGATTGGTCAAAAATGTTTATTCCCGATCGAGAATAAATCATCAAAATATTTATTTAGTATGAGCTGCGACTTTGGACAATCAATGGGTCGATTTGCATGATGGAAAATGACCCAATCCATTCAAGTCAATGATTCATGCAATAGTAACAATAAAATTATTGGTGCGAATGGAATTAATTGCACTACCATCGTTGAATGATACATGGAAATTATAAATCTAGGGACATATTTTAAACTACAAGTGTCGAAACCATTCATATACACCTAAAAGAAAGTCTATCACATGATTACAATTGGCATAAAGCATGATGAATCGGGATTTGGTCATTGGGTGAGGATCTTCCATGATGGAAATCACATGTCTAGGGAACAAATTAGAAAGGACATTATATGTGTAAAAACATGAAATTATTATCCATAAAGCATGTGAACAAGATAGTTTTAGATCGTGACCGGAATTACCAAGCTTAAATGATATACATGGTTAAGTCTGACACCTCCTGCTTTATTAAATGACTGGCTCACATGAGAAAATAGTAATTCATCCACTTGAACAATCATGCTTCTACATGAATCTCACATCCTTTGCTATGAAAAAATATTTTTCTTGTTTATTATAGGCCCTGTCAAGTTATTTTGATAACCAACACTCGACAAATATTTAAAGAAGTCACTTGCACAAATTCTTGCCCTTGGAATGGGGAAAAACCTTTTCTATTTCACGAGAGGTCTCTTAATCAATGACTGCTGGCACTATCCTCAATAATCCTTCTGATTCATATCTACCTGTCAACGAGGAGATCATATTTACTTTTATTGTATTCCCATCAAGTTATTGTTGACCTAAATTTGCTTTGGAGGGGAGACACGGTTTAAATTGGCCATATGTGAGAAGAAACTTACTCACTTTTCCCTATGCTCTAGCGGTTGCCGACGACCAAGATATGAGCATATCCTATTGTACAATCCAATATGGATTGTTGACAAGGAACCTCTCCATTATCTTTGAGCACAAGCTTTTCTCCCTCCAACGACTTGGATTCAACTTTGACCATTTGCGTGTTATAATCTTGGTCATTGCCAAACATTGATTTTTTTTAGATTCCTTGTTTGTTTTTATTCCTCCATTGATCGGGATTCATCTTGAGAAGATGCACCATTGAATCTGAACCATTGACGATACATTTTGCTTCTTAACTCTGCCACATGTCTCATCACCTCCGTTGAACCCGATTTATCCTAGCAAACTACAATGCTTAATTTGGGTAGTTAGTGAGGGGTCCCATACTTTTATGTCGCTTACATATTGAGGGGGGATCTGATGGTCAGGATCTACTCTAACAAATCATGTGTCTGCATCCAAGCCTCCACTCCAATGGGGTGAGACACTTGCTAATCCCCTCACTAATCACTCCTCATAGGTGGTTCATATTTCTTGTCTGCAAGGTGACTATTGATGATCGATGCTTAAATTCTCTTATTCTTGATTTTTGACCTTCTTCTTGAATGGATGGGGCAAAGTGATAACTGCATGTATAAAGCATGATACAACATGATGCACTAATGGACATTCAAGCATTCAAATATCATCCTTATTATTCATCTTTCACATATAGATATAGGTGACACTCATAAACCCAAATTTAGTATGGGGGGCCTGCTTTTCCAATACTAAGATCAAGAAAATTAGGGGAGTAGTTGTGGCCACAACAATTGGCGAACCACTTGAAGAACTAGATATCTCTATTTAAATTATCCAAAGAATTCCATTCATCCAAGTGTCAAAAGATTGCTCTTTGGATGACCATAAAGGTTCATGTGTTCATGGGTACCACTTCAACAGATATTCAAATTTTCAAAAGAAATCAATCAATAATAGTTGACCTAAGATAATCTTAGATTTATTCTCTAGGATCCAAAGTATGGATTTCATTTACCAAGTTTGAGTCCAAATGTGCTTTGCGTTGGGCATAACATGACAGAGTAGAAATCATAAGCTATAAAAGTGCTTAAAGTTTGGTCCTCATCTCATATACCACAAGAACTGCTCTACTGACCAAGGCCATAAAAAGGGTCAAATCAAGTGTATTATATATATAGTATCCTTTTGTGTGAGTGACAATTGAAATTTAAAGTTTCATCAAAGATGGAGAAGTTTTCTTTTGGGATATATAAGAGGTGCCCCTTAAACCCTTTTTACATTTGAATTCTCTTGTCTAATTTTACTTTTTGGTTTGGATATCTATGTACATATTTCTTTTGATCTCTTAGAGATTTTTTTTGCTTTTGTAATTAATATATGGGAGAGTAGGTTCAACAAGAACCTTAAAGGCATGGGATGGTTTTTAGAGTCATTTTGATTTGTTGTGTTCTGTCATGACTCAAATTTTACCCATGGGTTTACCACATGAAAACATCATAGGATTTAGCCAATTAAATGTGTGTAGTGGAGAGAGCTCACTAAAGAATAACCGAAAGACATCTAGAGTCATTCTAACTTTTGTTCTCTTGTAATCTCTTTCAAATCTATTAGTGTTCCACCATGACAAGGATTCTACTATAAACTTCCAAATAACTTGTAAATGATGCTTAGTTGAAATGCCTTAGTGTTGACCAAATATGATGCATGTATTCTTGATGGTTCCACCCTACAGACCCTACCCTTCGATATCCCCAACATATTAGTTCATGGGTTTTTAATGACCTTTCATGTTGGTTGATGCCAAAGGTTTGACTTACAATTTTAACAACAAAGAATGAAAAAGTATGAGGCATGGAAAGGGATATGTATAGTCAATGAAATCCATCAATACTGATCACACCGAAAGTAGATAAATTGGAAAAAGTATTATGAATGAGAGAATCAACGACAAACCAACGATTCAGTCTCAAAGTTCATTCAACACTTAATCTTTTCGAAATATTTTCAAAACAAGAGTTACAAGCAAAAGGACTAAAAGAAATCTCAAATATTATATCATCAAAATCAATCCCAAATAGTATGAAATATCACATTAACATTATATCAAGGGATAAAGGTCAAGAAGGCACTAGTTGAAAAATGGGTGATAAATGAATGAGCGACAAAAAACATTGGTCAACGAGTGAAATAAATGACTAAATCACCAAAAAATTTAGTCACCACAATGTTTTTAAGTGAAATATGACCAAATTTGAACAGTTTTATGTAACACAACTAAAAATGACTAAAATAAATGACTAATTTAGTCATGGGATAAAAAATATAGCTAATTTAGTTATGGAATAAAAAGTATGATTAGATAGACTAAGTTAATAATTATATAAGATGTCTATTGTTAAAATTTACCGAATTGTAATATAAAATTTAAGGTTACGGATGGATTTGGAGTAAAAGGGGTCTCCAAATCCATTCCTAGAGTTAAAATTTACGAAAATTTTAGAATTTTATTGTCAAAATTGCAATTATACATTGTTCAAACAATGGATAATTGCAATTTTGACAATAAAATTTACAATTTTGTAAATTTTAACACTGTAGATGGATTCAAAGAACCCCTTATCTAAATCCATATGTAGCATTAAAACTTAAGAAATTGTAATACAATTACTATAATTTTGTAAATTTTAACAATGGATAATTCCAATTTTGACAATAAATTTTTACAATTTGATAAATTTTAATGTTGGAGATGGATTCAGATACCCCTTTTAGGTAGTCTTTGAATGCATCTCATCTAAAATATATCATATTGTAAAAATTCATTCTCAAAATTGCAATTTGTATCCATTGTCACATTTCATCAAATAACTTAACAAAAATGCTTCATGATATTTAGCCTTCTCCATCTACTTGATTATAAAGCACCCTATTACTCTCGATGCAATAACTAGATTAGTAAAAAACATAAGTTATGATTTAATAATATATAATTATTATATTATAATTAATTTGTAATATTAATACATTGTAGTTATATGTATTAATATAATCAAATATATGATACGTTATATAGATTCTGGGGGTATTGTTTGTAAGGATTTGACTCCAATTTTTTCGACCATGTCTGATTTGGTTCAGGATGCCGAATTTTAGTTAAGGGAGAAGGAAAAACTTTCAGACACCTTTTCTCCATTGTCTTTCTTTTCCAAGAACCCGTCCAATAAATCTTATGTCAAAGCTATTCTAGCCAACTATTTTAGCAATGTCACAATTAGGAAAGCTAGAAAGAAGAAGGGGAATATGGTTTTGTAGGAGCAGAATACCTTTATTCCCTTATCTCTCAGGTTAGGTTTGGGTGAAGTATCCATGGAGGTTGATGATTCTGGTTCTTGTAATGAGGCCCTTAGAGCAGGCTTGCCTCCTCTAGAAGGTTCTTAATGTCAATTTTATCTCTAAATATTCGGGGAATGGGGAAGGGTTCCAGGACTAGGGCCCTAACTCATCTTTTCAAAGTTACTAGTCCATCTTGGATTCTTGTACATGAAACTATGAGTCTTGATCATGTGGCGATCAAGAAGATGTCTGCCATTCTCCCTGGGTGGGAATTTTCTACAACTAGCGCTCAGGGTTTGTCGGGAGGTTTATTGGTGGGATAGAATCCCTTGTTTTTTGAATTTTGGACATTCAATACAGCTTGGGGTATTTTTCTAGAGGGTAGATATACTGCTACAAATCATCCTCTCTCAGTTTTGAATCTTTATGGGCCTTATAAAGATAGAGAGTCTTTTTGGAACAATCTTTGCATTTCTGGAATTCTAAACATCCCACATCTTATAATAGTTGGAGATTTGAATTTCACCAGAGGAGATGGGGAAATCTGGGGGGTGAATGCTAGGATGGATACAATGGCAGGGTATTTCAATTCATTATTGAATACTTATGATTTGGTGGACATTTTACCAGGTACTCGTGTGCCAACTTGGACCAATGGTCGTGTGGGAAGTGAGGGAATTCACAAAAGACTGGATCGGTTTTTAGTTAAAGCTAATCTATTAAATTTCTGGGGAAGGAACAGATCATGGGTGGGTGATTCAAAGTTATCTGATCACTGGCCCATTTTTCTTCAATTTGATGATATTTTATGCAAAATGAAATATCCTTTTAAATTTAATTCCTCATGGCTGAAGAATGAAAATCTCTGCAGTATGGTCAGAGATTTTTGTGTAAAAGATGAAAGGGATCCAGAACTAAAACCTATGGATTCTTTTATTGAAAGACTCCGAAGACTCAAAGGCATTGTATCTCAGTGGATAAAAAACAAACAGAAGGCAGATAGATGTGAGATAAAAAATTTGGAGGTACAGATTCAGGAATTAACAAAGTTAAATATAGAAGAAGGTTGTGATGTGGAAATGGGAAAGAAATTGAAAGAGCTCAAAAGTAAAAAGGAAGAGATGCTTACCCAAGAAGAATTAGATTGGAGATTAAAAAGTAGGGCATTATGGATAGAAGCACGAGATAGAAACATCAAATTTTTCCATGCATTTTCCAATCATAGGAAAAATGTCAACAACATTTTTGAACCGGAAGACTCATCAAGAAATTCCATTTCTGGTTTGGAGGAGTTACAAATTAATGCAAAAGATCATTTTAGTAAGGCCTACAGGGCTTCTGAAAATCATAGTCTCCATGATCAGTTAAAGGTGGCCAGACTATTTCCCATTATGGTTGAAGAAATATTTAATGCTTGAGATTTATGTAAAGAAGTCACACTTCAAGAGATAATGGAAAAATTAAAAAGGTTTTCCAAAGATAAAAGTACTAAACCTGATGGGTGGACTGTTTGTAACATCCCCTTCAATTCAATCCGATGCCAGGAAGGAAACGTGACCAATATACCAGGCATATTTGACAATCTCATCCCCATACATTACTCATAAATTCATAATAATTAAAAACTTGTGTGTGCATGCTCATACTTCAAATAAACACAGCATAAATAAATGTATTTGCAAGCACGGAAATAGTAATGCATCCTCATATCTAACACAAGCATATGATGATTCAACATCCAGGGATTCAATTCCATTCCAATGCTATGCATAGGCTTGATATCAATTCCATTAACATGAATAATTATCATTCCGAATTAACACATTACAGAATACAAAATGCATATAATGTAAATAACAGAAAACACTTATCTTGAAGATGAAGATGTCCAAACAACTGGCTATGTGAGAGCAACGTTCCACCCAACCATAGATCTCTTTCCATCTTGTATTCTTTCAGCTGAGAGATCACCCACGAGCTGGGTTGTGTACCCACTAAGGAAAAACTAAGCATGCTCACTCACAGCCATGGTTTCACTCAACAGCTATGCTAAGCCAACTCACAGTTGGGTTTATCAAGCATACAACAGACAAAGGAGGGTAATGCTAAGCCAGTGAGCTCATCCACAGAGATACATGCATCTCAAAGGAATTCAACAGTCAAGGAACTCACATTACCTGCCACACCCAACACAAGGAAGGTCCCCTTCTCTGTTGCACAGTCCCTCACGAGTCCCTTCCCTCCAGTGCTCTTCAAGATGGGTATAGAAAGGTCCAATTGCTAATTCCTAAGATTCTATCCTTCACTGGGTTTATCAAGAAAACCCAACCTCTCCTCAGTCATTCATAAATGGATTTCTAACAATTTTCTTCATCAAATAACTCAATCCCATCACTAGTTTTCTGGGCTATAAAAATTGGGTTTTCCAATGGATTTAGGGGTATCTAATACTCTCAAATTCACCCCAAAGTTCATATCTATGGATTCCCCATTGGATTTTACTGTCAAATACCAAATCTAGGCGTTTTTGGCTCTTCAAAACGTGGGTTCTTGCAAAGTTGCGATTTCTGGTTTTGCTCACTGCTGGAAATTCCTTTTTGGATGGAAAATGATGTTGGGTTCTTCCACACTGGAATGGGAATGAGAATGAAGCAACCTCCCTAAGGTAGAGTGACTTGTGGTACAATAAAATAGAGCCCATACTTTGCCATACGAATTTATGGGTTGCCCATGCTCCATTGAAGCCATGGACTGAAATCTTCAACTACTTCCTTACAACAGAAATAAATGTCATCAAGAAAAGTCAAATGGGTTCTCACAATGACATTTGGCAGCATATTGTTCATCCCCACAAACCCCTCACCACTCCCTAGTGGATACACATGGCCCCTTCCCATTCGTTGCTCCCATAGCCAGTTTTTGGTATTTTATTGCAATATTAAATATTTACATCAATTTACAATATTCCAGGCTTAATAGCACATGGTTAACGAAATATCAAATGCTTGTCCATTTAAAATAAAATAGGAACATATACTAGTGCAGCCTTGGCCTTGAGCTCCACACTTGGGAAACATACATCGCATGTATACAATATTTACATTAAGAACCAATATTTCATAAGGGTCAAAATTGGGGTATTAAAGTTGAGCTCTTTTGTGAATTTTTTTATGTTATGGGGAATGACATCTTAGAAATGATTGAATTTTCAAGAATGGAGGAATTTATTTCAAATATTCTAAATTCTACTTTCTTAACATTAATCCCTAAATTTGGGAAACCTTCCACATTTGGGGATTTCAGACCAATAGCTTTGTGTAATGTGGCATACAAAGTGATATCAAAGATTATTGCGGTTAGGCTTAAACCCATTTTATCTCAACCAATCTCTGGAAAACAATTTGGGTTTTTACAAGACAAACAAATATTGGATGCCATAGGCATCACTCAGGAAATTATTCATACTATGAAAGCAAGAAAGATGGTTGCATTATTACAAAAGATTGACTTGGAAAAGGCTTATGACAGAATAGACTGGGATTTTTTGCAGTTGGTTCTTATCCAGATAGGTATTCTTCCTGTTGACCAACACGACCTCGGTCGACAGGGGTTCACCTCACTGTCGACACATACCACAGTCTCCCTGGGCACTGGCCCGGGCAGGTTTGAGCCCGCCCAGCAACACCCACAGAGCGGATGAGGTCTCACTTGAGGCGTCCAGGAAGAGCAGACGGAATGATGTTTCAACTGAGGGAGGAGGCGAGTTGTGGCTGCATGGACTAACTCTATTGCAGTACTTAAACAGAAACTTTAAACATGGAGTTACAACATTACAACATATTACTTAATCGCAGCATTTATCATCACAGCAACAGTAAGCAGACATTGCATCAAGAAAATATAACAACATTCATATATCGCAACATTGCACAAAGATCGTACCAAAACATCATCATTGTATTACTGTCATAGTCATATACCAGAAGCAAAACATAGATCTCTATATACATACACCTTCTTATCGCTCGCCTTGCTATTCTCTCCCTAACACTTACAACTCTCATCTATTTATAGGCCTCTACCATTACAATGTTTTTCCACTTACTAACAACTTCCTAACCGACACTATGGACAAATGACCCAATATCTAACTGGCTCGGTCCAAATGACCCAAAAACCCGCATACCACGGTACAATTGACTCAACATTACATAACATGTGGTCCAAGTGACCCAAAACCCGCCAACTACGGTATACTTTAACGCAAAATACTCCTTCCGCACCCTCATCCGATGTGTCGCAGCGTCAGCAGTACTGCGACATTTCCTCATCAAACTGCCTGCCAACATGCCCCTAACACAATCTTGTGGCTTGCCCTCGAGCCACGTCAACTGCTGGACATCGTGCATGTGAACTGAACTATGTGCCTGTAACTGTTCTTACTGTCTGGATCATGTGGTGTTGTCCTGCTCCTTCTACTACACTGATCGTCGACTCATTGTCATGTACTTCTAACCCAAGAATGGTCATCGCCCGACTTGCTGTCATGTACTTCTCAAACTCATCCTCCTGTCTCTGTGAATGGTACTGACGGGAAGGAAAAGAGGATGAACAGTAGCAAGGTGCGAAATTAGAAGATGACTCTGGAACATCTATTTCACACTAGAGACCAGCTCCTACTATGGTTGAGGAGCTACCATCCCAACCATCGCATTGGTCAAGAAGAGCACAATCCTTCGAACAATTACTACGTACTTAAACATGCTGGAGCGGCCCTTGGCTCGGTCATACCACAGTGTAAATGCACCTGCCGTATCAAGACACTTAGGGACACTCATCGTTCAGGCTCGCAGGGCCCCTGGGGTGCTACCACGGGAAATGAAGTGAAGAATTTCGACAGCCTCCTTGGAATTCCTCACAACTCAACTCGCTAACTGATCTAATAGCATAACCATGCTATTTCAGAAAGATGTCTTTGTAACGAACTACCGTCGGCCTCAGCTACTTATAGCTGGACAATTCTCGGGTCACGATGGTGGGAATGATGTCCCAGTACCTCGCATCTGCATGCATGATTGGCTGATGCAACAGGTGGAGACCATGCTGCCACCAAGCAACCTGCAACACACACAAAAAAAAAAATTTACCGATGCGACTCAGGCATCGTACTATTCCAATCCCGACTGATAGGGCTTCAACTAGTGACCATTTACCAGCTTGGTGAGTATCGCCCCATCCAACTGCTGCAACTGAACGACTCCTTCTAAAGTAATACTACTGATGCGATATGGACCCAGCCAATGCATTTGCAACTTTCCTGGATGTTTCATAAACTTGCTGTCATACAATAGCACCAAGTCGCCTTACTGAAACTGTTTACTTTTGATGTGGCGATCATGCCATGCCTTTTGACGATCCTTCTCCACCCCTCGGTGAAAGCCAACGATAAATCGATCCTCTTCCAGCTGTACTAGTTGCGCCAAACGTTCTTCTAATGCTGCCACATCATCCATACCCATAACAACCGCAACCCATAGACTCAGAACAATGTACTCCATTGGCATAATCTCTTATTTCCCATATACCAGCCTAAAAGGTGTCTGACCAGTCAATCTTTTACATGTGGTGCGATAGGCCCACAACACTACTGGGATTTTCAGATCCCAGTTATCGCAGTTCGCATTGCACACCTTTGTCAGTGCATGCTCCAATACCTTGTTAAACGCCTCCACAGTTCCATTCGCTTGTGGGTGATAGGGTGTACTCTTCTTATGTTGTATCTGTAACTCCTCCGTCAATGCGCTGATGGTGGGATTAAGAAAGTGGCTGCCTTGATCACTCAACAAAACCTTAGGGCAACCGAAACGAGTAATAATGTGATCAAACAAAAATCGAGCAGCCGTTGTTGCGGAACAATCAATGACAGGTGCCGCCTCATCCCACTGGGTCAAGTACTCTGTCGCCGTGATGATATACCCCACACCTGTGCGTTTCCCTGGTGGATTGATCGGTCCTATGAAATCCAAGGCCCATTTGTCGAATGGTTGCAATGTAATTTGAGGCATCAACGGCATCTCATTGCGTCGGGACGGTTTTCCAGTTCATTGACAAACATTGCAAGACTGCGCATAGTCTATCGCATCATTATTTAATGTGGGCCACCAAAGCCCTGCATGCATTACCTTCTGGGCAGTCGCAAGACCGCCATAGTGTCGTCCTGCTACTCCTCCATGTGCTTCAGCCAATATCTATGCTTGCTCATGCGGCAAGACACATCTGCGCAATATCTCATCAGCGCCCAATTTATACAACTCTCCTGCAATGAGCTGGAAGTCTGCAACCTTGACTACCAATTGTTTCTTCTGACTGGTGGTGAACTCATCTGGTGCAGTTCCCGTTGTCAGAAACTGGATGATTTCATCAAAATAGTTATCAGCAATGTCAACATTAACTAGTTGGGCGTCCGACAACCCGTCTTCGATATTAGTCGGTTCCTCCCCTGTATCAATCCATGATAGATGATTAGAACTGGCATTCAATCGGCCTGGCTTCACAATGACTTCAAAATCAAACTCCTGAAACAGAAGTAGCCAGTGGCATATCTTCCCCCCCAACACAGGCTTATTGACCAAGTATTTTAATGCAGGATGATCAGTGAACATCTTAAAGTGTCCACCCAACAAATAATGCCTAAATTTCTGCAGTGCATAAACCATGGCCAAACTTTCTCGCTCCGTGGTATTGTAATTTCGTTCTGCAGAGGACAGCTTCCGACTGGCAAAAGCAATAGGATGATCACGGTCGCCTTCTCCAGGTTGAGCCAACACAACACCTAATGCAATCGATGAAACATCAACATGGACATGGAATTCCTTGTTCCAATTCGGGAAGACCAAAATCGGTGCAGATGCCATCTTCGCCTTGAGTGTTTCGAAGCTATCCTGACATTCTGGGCTCCACTAGAATGCCACGTCCTTCTTCAACAACTTTTCCATAGGGGCAGTAATCGCAGCATAACCCCTGATAAACTTGCGGTAATATCCCGTATGACCCAAAATCGCTCGCAACTGCTTAACGGTGGTTGGGGGTCGCAACCCAAAAATGAGCACAATTTTGGCTGGATCAACTAGCAATCCCTGTTTACACACGATATGACCCAACAATATCCCAAATGGTGCACAAAAAATACATTTCTTCAAGTTCAGCGATATCTGGTGCTGTCGGCATCGCTCAAGCATTAACCGCAGATTGGCCATATGATCACGAATCAACCCAAAAACTGTCCAATCATCCATATATACCTACAAAAATTTCTGAATAAAATCTTTGAATGCGGCAACAATGACCCAGGAGAATATCACAGGTGCATTCTTCAAACCAAACGGCATTACCTTATACTGAAAGCAACCCCATTCAGTAACGAATGTTGTCTTATGACGATCTTCCTTGGCAATGCGAATCTGATGGTAGCCAGAGAATCCATCAGTGAATGGGTACATCTCCTAGCCACCCACCCCTTCAAGTACTTCATCAGTAAACAGGGTCGGAAAAGGGTCATGCAAGTAGTCATCATTCAACTTCCACAAGTCGACACAAATGCGCACTTCACCTATTTTCTTGTCCTGCACCACCATAGGATTGATCAATTTGGACTCTTCCACAGGTTCAATAATACCAGCATCCAACATGCGATCAAGTTCTGCCTTGACCTTTTCCTTATGTCGCGGTTTTAGCCGATAAGGTCGCTGTCGGACTGGCTTAGCCTCTGGTTTTAAAGGAATCCTCATCTCTCCTAAATCACCCAGGATTCCCTTCATTTCTGAAAACTTCGTGGGAAACACATCTTGAAACTCATGAAGTAACTTAGTAACCTTACTCATCATCTCATCATCCCAATAATCCCCAACATTAGCAAACTTGGGAGTAGTCTCTGTGCCGATATTCATCTTGCGAAGTTGCAATGGTTGACAGAACGGAGTACTTGGCGTGACATGTGGTGCCACATCGTGAGTCCCTTCAGATTCGGGAATGTTAACATTCCAGGGATCATCATCATCCGCTGGCCCTCCGCTGATGTTGAAGCATTCCATGAGAGACTGCATCTGACAGTATGTGTGCGGGTCAACCGGGTAGGCCGTCGGAACAACCTAAAGTACCACATCGCGGATGAGCTGTAAGGCATTATAGACATCCAGGTTGGCATCCGCAAAAGTGAACGTATGAGTGAAATAGACCGTCATCTCCCCCCATGTTGTAATTTCTCTGCGCAATTCGGCTGCAGTATACCACGAGCGTGGCATCTCATCTAATGTATGGATAAAAGCATGGACCCACTCATCTCTGGGTCGTGCTTCCCATAACCATTGGCATTCTATCAAATGCTCACCAAGATTATTCTGGCCATCATACTTGTCAGTATGATAAACCTCAGTATCACCAAACTGAACCATCATCAACCTCTGACACTATGACCAACCATCAATGAATTTCTTGTGTTTCACCCACCAGCATGTTGGAGCAGCCTTCAATGCTTCCTCCAATGCCAGCAACTGCTGTGGTTCTGAAACCCATTCTTCAAATTCCATCAAAAAGTTGGTTAAGCTAGGAAACCCTTCATAGACAGGCAATGTGACCATTTCTGTCACAACACGACATAAATACTGTGTAACTAAGCCACATTTTCAGAGAGGTACTTCATGCAACTGGTTCTGCCAAAGTTCGAAGGCATCATTGGAGTCGGAAGACGCAGAGGTCTCACTGTGCCATCCCAGCTCACCGTTGGCGGTAGGGTGAATGTAGTCCTCAGAAATATTGAACACATGGTCCCATCCAGTGGGATCATCATCTTTTACAGGCTCAACATATCGGCGTCCTTCAACCGGATCCAATGGAGCTATGACCCTGAAATCATGATTCTCAAAGGTCATCATGTGCCACTTGAAGTTGATCACAGCTCCACTATCGTTAGCCCATCCAATCCCAAAGAGCGCCGGATAAAAGCTTCCTCCCTCAACCACTTCAATAACATCGAAGCCAGCATAAGTCTTCATACCCTCAATATCAACCATTAGCCTCGAAACTCGTCCAATGGGGGTTACTTTTGCATGGTTAGCCAACCAGAGCTGCACAGGAAACCAACTTAATGGGGGACTCCCCATTTTCTACCACGCCTGCTTGGTTAAGATGTTAACATCCGAACCAAGGTCAAGAATAACAGAGCCAACATCATATTCACCAATCTGAATATTCATTCTCATCTCCTTGCCAGTCTTCTGTCGCTGTAAAGAGTTTACTGCCGAATCCTACCGTCCTCTCATAAATCGCTGCAACCATCCCTCAATCTCAACCAGGGCAGCCGGGTCTCGGGTCAATAACAGATAGCTTTCAAGAAACTTTTGCAATGTCCCTGGTGGTGGCGGTCAATCGTCGTCTGATGTAGCATCAAAGACAAGTGGCATATTGCAAACAATAGCCTTACCGTGATCTTTCTCCAAGGTACGACGTGCCTCCAAGAATGTCTCCCACTTTGTGTCAATGTCAAAAGGTACCATCTTCTGACCAGCCAACCGAATCAGTGGTCGCGAACTATCTTCCCGGCCATCTTGTCTCCACGAGTGACAACAGCCACCGAAGCATCTTGTGGTCGAGGTTTTGAAGAAATGGTCACAATATTTGCACCCTGCGTCTGGTTTTACTGTAGATTCCCCAGTTGATTGATATTTTGATTGCCGTTCGGTGGTGGTCGCGGGGGCTAGTTCTGTACTGGTTGCTGTACTTGATTATGTACTGGTTGCTATGGCTGGGCCTGATTCTGTAGCTGCGGAGCATTCCCAGCCTACCATCGTGCAATCAAGTGTGGACAATTCTCAACCATATGATCATTACCAAAACAGAACGTACACTAATTCTATAGTAGTGGGTATTCACGCTGATAATGCCCCCATACCGCACAGTGGTAACATTGAACAAGTCCATGACCAAATCTGCCACCACGTCCGCCCCTGTATCCTCCTCGGTAGTCGCCCTGCTGCTGGTACTGAGGTTGGTTAAACTGTTGCTGCATTGGTGTTGGTCACATCCCTTGCCCTTGTGGTGCATACAGCGGTTGTTGTACATACTGTGGCTATGGGGGACTCATCTGCATCGGAGTATATTGCGGCATGAACTACTGTGGTTGTTGTTGGTGTGGTGTAAACTGCATCTGTGGTTGCGGTAGCAACTGAGCTACCTGTGGTTGCAGTTGTGGTTGTTGCACGAAGCGCTGATCGTCCTTGACGTAGAATGCATCACACATTCTCTTCTATAGAAACCCATATGCACAGCAATCCTTGTCATCATGACCCACTGACTTGCAAAATGTGCAATAAAGATTTTGCAGGGTTGTGACCATTTTCTGCACATACGGGCAATTATCGTGACTGTGCCCAAACACCTAGTAAACACGACACCACGGCATACTGTCGCCATTCAACGGGTTTGGCGCACCTAACACCAAATAATTATGGAAATCTAGGCAATTTTCCTTCGTATGCCCTTCTCCTCGGCATCGCGTACACCATACTTCATTGCGTTGTTCCTTTTTCTTCTTCAAATCTTGCAACTGTATAGTTAGGTTAGCGAGTTGTGTCTGTATCTGCGACATTCCGGCTGCATTATCTCCAATAGGTGACGCCTCCAATCGCATTGCAATCTCCAGAGCTTCGCTAGGTGTCGAAATGTTTTGCTACATCAGCGGCAGCCGAATGTGGGGTAGCAGTTATGCAATAAACCATTATTTATGTTGGACGGCACTCATATCAAAACTAACCTTTGCCATCAGCGTCTTGAATCGCTGGTTGAAATCCCATACCGTCTCATTGGGATACTGCTTAATTTCCTTTAATTCAGTAATATATTGAGCCTCCGACTTAGCCCTTCTAAATTTGGCAATGAGCCCATCCCAAATCTCATCCAGCGACTTCTCTGGGGCTCCCGTAGGAACTAGAATAAACTTCATGAACCAATCTAATGCATGACCTCGCAGAGTCGTGGCTAACTGTCCTTTCTTAGCATTAGCATCAGTGATCTGTTTCATGGTCCAGACCGCTTCACACAAAAACCAATACTATTCTGGGTTGTCTGTCGCACTTCCATGGAACAACGGTATCTTAGCATCATCACCCGCCATTATGGGCTTCCTTCCTCCTGTCGCTGTGCTACTACCAATTAACTTCTGTGGAATTGACGAACTTGGAGGTGTCGAAGTGGTATTTCGTGCTATTTGTGAGTCAGGGAGTGGAGGTGTGGGTACGTTGGTGCTGGGGGTTGGTCCTGCCTCTATCCTGGGTGTATCCTGGTTGTCCCTATCAGGACTGTGAGGTCGCTTCGTCCCGTGTGGTCTTCCTTCGCGGTTTTGCAGTTCGATCACAGCAGGACCTTCTCCTATCCTCTGCCTCTTCTCCTGTCGAAACCTTGCTCCTCCTCTCGTAAGACCACTTGCTTCCTTGGCTTCGCTCACAGTCTCCTCATGATCTGCACCCATCTAACCCTTTTCATTCCATGTACCATTCCCCAGCAGTCGCGGTACCCACAGCCTCCTCCCACCAGGCTGTTTACTGATCAAGATGCATCTTCAATATACCCTTTTCACAGATTAGCATCTTAATCGACAGTTGGAGCGACAGCAGAAACCTTTCCTTTGGTCCGCGGAAGAAGTATCTTTCAGCTTCACTATAGGATTTCAGCGTGTCGACCGCAAATTCAGTGATATATCCCTCCAAGATGCTATCAAGCCAAACTTCGACAGCTCGCAATGCCTTATTATTGACTTCCTGCAGCTCTTGAATCAACTCCAGGGTCCAAGTCGTTTGCTCACCACCCTGGAAGTTCCTCTTCTGGAAGGTCAGCTTTGACAACCACTCGTACAGAATGACTGGGAATTCACAGAAAAAGCATTCGTGCGGACCGTCGTGAATATACCTTCCCAGCCAATGATCTGCTGTCAGTCGCGTGTTCTGGCTTTCTTCTTCAGCAAACTCCCGCAACTTTTGATCAAACCAGCTCTGCATCTCCGTCTTCGTCGGGTGCCACAACATGGCCTCCTTTCACTCTGCACACGGTCCCGGCAATGGAACCATTTGTTGACCAACGCGACCTCGGTCGACTGGGGTTCACCTCACTGTCAACACATACAGCAGTCTCCCTAGGCACCGACCCGAGCAAGTTTTAGCCCACCCAGCAACACCCGCAGAGCGGATGAGGTCTCACCTAAGGCATCCAGGAAGAGCAAACGGAACCATGTTTCCGCCGAGGGAGGAGGCGAGTTGTGGCTGCATGGACTAACTCTATTGAAGTACTTAAACAGAAACTTTAAACATGGAGTTGCAACATATTACTTAATTGCAGCAATTATCATCATAGCAACAGTAAGCAGACATTGCATCAAGAAAATATAACAACATTCATATATCGCAACATTGCACAAAGATCGTACCAAAACATCATCATTGTATTACTGTCACAGTCATATACCAGAAGCAAAACATAGATCTCTGTATACATTCACCTTTTTATCACTCGCCTTGCTATTCTCTCCCTAACACTTACAACTCTCATCTTTATATAGGCCTCTGCCATTACAATGTTTGTCCACTTACTAATGACTTCCTAATCGACACTATGGACAAATGACCCAATATCTAACTAACTCGGTCCAAATGACCCAAAAACCCGCATACCGCAGTACAATTGACTCAACATTACATAACATGTGGTCCAAGTGACCCAAAACCCGCCAACTACGGTATACTTTAACGCAAAATACTCATTCCGCGCCCTCATCCGATGTGTCGCAGCATCAGCAGTACTGCAACATTTCCTCATTGAACCGCCTACCAACAATTCCTTTGTTTCAGAAATGTATTATGGCCTATATTACAACAGCTAATATATTAGTTTTGGTCAATGGAGCACCCTCAGAAATTTTCAAAATTTCTAGAGGTGTGAGACAAGGCTGTCCTCTTTCACCTTTAATCTTTCTCTTGATCATTGAAGGTCTAAGCAGGTTGATAAAGGAAGCAAAGAGTGTTGAGAATATAAAAGGTATTACTTTTTCTGAAAAATCTATCTCATACTCATTCTCTTTTTGTGGATGATGTGCTTATTGTTGGTTTAGATTCAGAACTAGAATGGCAACAATATTGCTCTATTATAAACAATTTCTATGAAGCATCAGGAATGGCAGTTAATAAAACGAAATCCAATATATATCATGTTGGAATTGATGAGCAGAAGCTGAGTTTGTATAAAAGAATGTTGCCTTACAATTTCTGCAAATTGGAGGATGGGTTCAAATATCTTTGTTATTTCCTTAAGAACTGTAGCTACAGAAAAAATGAATGGTTGTGGCTTATTGAAAAATTGGAAAAAAAGATCAATAATTGGACCTTCAAACTTCTGTCAATTGGGGGGAGACTTACTCTTATTAAATCTGTGCTTACAAGTATCCCTGTTTATTGGTTTTCTCTTCTTCAGATCCCTTGTTTTATTATCAATTGCATTAGGAAGTTATTTTTCAATTTTCTTTGTTCTGGGGGTGTGACAAAAAACAACATGGTGATGGCTCGTTGGATACAAATTGCTCGTCCTGAAAGTGGTGGAGGATGGGGCATAAGGAATCTGTACTACCTCAATTGTGTTCTTAGAATGAAAAACTTTTGGAGAGGGCTTTTTGGGAAAACTCTGTGGAATGATCTAATCAAGGTCAAATACATCAAGATGGATGTCTTCAGTTGGATTAGGTATCCCTTTAAGAAATATAGGGGTTCATCACCTATTTGGGGTGGTTTCATGAAAGTATATAATCTGATGGCTGTCGATTTAGCATGGAAGGTAGGAAATGGTAAAAGCATATTGGTAGGGATTGACCCAATTGTGGGGATGGATTCAAAATACACTCTATCAGAGGAAATTATCAAAACTTTGCATAGGTTTGATTATGCAACATTGAACAAGCTGAAGAGAAAAAATTATAGATATTGTAACACCTATTGGATTACAGCTATCGAATTGGGGCTAAGTGATACTGAAGCAATTGAATGGCAAAATTATACTGGTAAGCTCAATTCTATTGGGTGCAGACTTACAGAGGAAAATGACAACATTATGCAGACCAAAAATAAGGGTAATGGTATTTAGTGGTATGTATCCTACAAACTGGTGGTTCAAGGCTATTTGAAAATGGAAAATTCCACTCAAATTTCAGTGCTTTATGTGGCATGCGTTGCAAGGAAGCTTGAATACTTGGGAAAATATTATCAAACGAGGTTGAGTCGGACCTAGTTTATGTTATTTGTGCAGAAAGAGCAATGAAACCTCTCAACATATTTTGGTAGAGTGTGAGTTCACTAGAACTCTATGGCAAATGGTCATATCCTAGTTACAGTTGGATTAGAAATGGGATTTGGAAATTTTTGTGGTCATTGTCTTTAATTGGCACAAGTATTGTAGAAGTCTTCCTCATCTTCAAGCAATGATCTCATGGCATATTTGGTGGGTAAGGAACAAAGCATTGTTCGAATATATTACTCCTAATATTCAATCCTCTCTCAATAGGATGCTGGTGTTATTAAAGGACTATAATCATGTTGTAGGGACTCAGAAAGTTAGACATATGGGTTCTTTCAGCTTTTCATGCAATAAACCAGTTTGTTTCTTTGATGGGCCGGAAATATATGGAGATTGTGCTGTTGGAGGCATTCTTTATATCAACAAAGAACATTTCGATACTTTTAGAATGAGCTGTGGCCAAGGAACAAATACTAAGGCAAATCTTCTTAGTTTATGTTGTCTTCTTACTGTTGCAACCAATATGGGATTGCAAGAATTGAAGATCTTCGGTGATTCTAGGGTGACAATAAAATGGGCCCTTAATGATTATCAATTTAATATCTGGTGTAGCAGAATTCGCGAAAAAAAAAAACTTTTCAAAGAATTATCCTTTGAACATATCTTCCGACAGTTCAATATGACTGCAGATGCTCTCTCTAAGGAAGCTCATGGAGGAATTGAAGGCGTCATCTCATGGGAAGAGTTCATAGAAAATCAAAGCTTGGACAAAGGATCGGTCAATTTTTTTACTATTACTAGTGATGATAAAAACACATAGCTATGTATTGTTTTTTTGTTATGTGACGCTATGTATGAACAGTTGGAAACTGTGAAAGATGATGATGTTTTTTTGATAGATGATGGATGAGGACCTATGATAAGTCTTTATTCAGCACATAAATCTATAAAGGATTTATGTATATTTTGTACTATTTGATTCGTTATTAATGAATATCAGTAGTACGACTTTTTTCCACTGAAAAAAAAATAATAAAAAAAAAATTATTAAAATATAGCTAATATATTGATACATATGCTAATATATATGTCATGTATAGTTAATATCTTAATATACTATATGATGTTAATATACTTACTTTTTGTGATGGTTTAACGACGTACCTTTTCTGGGATAAAAATCCATGAGAATTCATAGTTACTTGTACTGAAGGAACAATTTTTTATAAGAATGAATATTGTTATTCATTTTTTCACGCAGGTATAAATATTTAAAAGAATGATATTGTTAGCTTAAAGAACAAGCATGATGACTATTCTAGCCAAATTAGTGCCAACACATGCTTCTATTAAACATGATTTTAACTTATCAATGTAAATGAAAAAAATAGTAGATTAAAGGAGATACCCTTATTTAAATCTTATATTATAATTAATTTCTTTCTACTAATCTTCAATATTCCTAAATTTGATAATAACACTTGCATACAACCTTAAAACATCAACTCTCAATTCAAAATGCACTTTCACTCTTTTAATCTATTCCAAACGTTATTTCTAAGCATATAAAAACATTCCTAAAATCAACCAACCAACATAAGGGATTAGTTTTATTATTACAATATTCATATAATAATTATTATTATTACAATATTCATATAATAATTATTATTATTACAATATTTATATGTAATGATACTCGGTACAACTACTCTACTCAGGATAGAGTGCAACTAATGAGGATGATCCTCACTGCAACGACTCAGGATGATCCTTAATGCAGCTACTCAGTTGACTTTTGGCTATCAAATCAAAATACAAAAATCCATAGTTGACTTTCGGCTTGGTTTCAGAAAATAAAACAATCCACAGTTGACATTCGGGGTATGTAAGATGAAACGAAGCTTGAAGCGTTTCAAATTTATTGGGATGGGCATCTATATCCTTCCATAAGTCAAATTGTTAGTGACGATATATTTTTTTGTAAAGCATGCCGAAAATTATGTTATAGTTTCAGAGATCTACTCAATATTTATTAAAATCCAATTCAAAATGAATTGATATCAACTCTATCACAAAATTCCGTCCCAGATAACATTACCTTAATGTAGGGATCAAACCATAAAGAGCTTTGCTTCACAGTATTCCCTAACGCTGAGATTAATCATAAAAAAAATTACCTGACAGCAAATTTATTTAACAGCACCCACAAATTTTATTTTACTGATAGTTTAAAAAAACAAAAAATGAAAACCAGTTACTACTTTATGGAAATAGATTTATTAAGGGTTAAAGAGTAATTAAGAATAAACAATGGAAATAGATTTATTAAGGATTAAAGAGTAATTAAAAATAAACAATGAAAGTAATAACACCATGAGATTCAGAAAAAAAACAACCAGCAATAACGTCACGAGGTAAAGATAAGAGGAAAATTCAAGAGCTACATACTCATTGATATTAATTTATCAAGAAGAACTACATACTCAAGGCATAGCTCAACATCAACAAACTAAGGAGCGCTAGATTCCTGAAAATACAAGAGTGTATTAATTCATTAATTGATGGGTATAGCACAGCACCAATTAATTTATTACTTGAAGGGCATGGCACAGCATCAATTAATTTATTAATTGATGGGCATAGTACAACATTTATTAAAGTACTCGTATTGATGTTAAAAGAAGTTGTACTGTTTGTAGCGTAGGTAACAGTTTGCCGTTGTAACTTGAGCATTGATAAAGTAGTTGCAAGGTGAGTTTTAAGTATTGAGTTGCAAAGTATTTAATGCTGCAACTCAATGAACTCAGAATCAATTGGATTTGAAGATTCTCTAAATTCAACGAACTCTAAGCATTGCATTGAACTGCAGCATTAAATGCTCTGCAACTCAATGCCTAAGGCTAGGACTTGCCTAGTTGCAAAGGCTGAAGATGTTGTTCCCCATGTCAGCAAAGCAGGTGGTGCAAGCAAGGCAGGCGGTGCAATCAGAGTCACTGATTGCATTATAGCACTGTGAATGCCCGTAGGCAACGGGCGATCCTGCAATCATTGTTGTTTCATGATGTTCCACCAGAAATGAGACCAGATTTGAGGCAGTCTCTAGGAAAGGATCTCCACTTGGGATTTTCCTGCCCCACTGATTGTGACCATCACGATTAGTACTGCATCCGCCAATGCAGCGCCAACTGATCTGATAAACGCCATGGCTGCCTCAAATATCTCTCCGTCAAATGCCAAATGTTATTACAATGCGATTATGAAGGTGCCTGCGCGCCTCCATTTTTATAGGACAACCGATGATTGGGTGACGTATTTTTCAACAGGAAACCTTTCAGAAGATGGGTTTATCTTTCAACTGAATAGGGAGGCAAGTATCTTGCAACTATCTTGAAAGCAAATTCAAGGAGGAGGCAAGTATCTTGCAATTATTTGTTTGAGTTTGTTGTAGGAATAAAATTTATTTAAAATTAGGTATATTAATATTAAGAAATATTATTATATATCTTGTAATTATCTTGTTTTAGTTTGTTTTTTATTAAATTTATTAAAAATGAGGTATATTAGTATTAAGAAATATTATTATTTAGGAAGTGAAGTATCTTATAATTATTTTGTTTCAATTTGTTTTTCTAGTAAATTTGTTTAAAATTAGGTATATTAGTATTAAGAAATATTATTAATAATAATATTTTATGGTAAGATATTGCATATGAAGGAAAGTATCCAGTTACATTGAAAACAAATTTAGGGAAGCAAGTATCTTGCAATTATCTTGTTTTAGTTTTTTTTCTCCATTAAATTTGTTTAAAATTAGGTAATTAGTATTAAGAACTATTATTAATAATAATTTATGTATATCAGGGGAATCTACAACTCAAATGGGGTTGATACTCGTGTGACATGGGTTCCACTGGTCTAATCATGTCCGCTACCACTATATCGCTAGGTGCGACCACCGAGCCAGCTAGAATGGTAGATGGGTTATCCAAGATTTTAACCAACCACCTTTCACAAGGCTTACATGGGATTTTCCGGCTAGTCTACACCCTCACGAGCATTATTATTAATATTATTAGTATTAAGAAATAATAGTAATATTTACACCGATAGGTTTTTATATTTTATAATTTGGGGTGGACTAGCACCTACGCTTTTCCTAGATTGCACAAGGATGAGACAAGTATACTATCTAGATTGATTCTATGGAAGTCATTCCATATTTGAAATAATCAATTATAAATAAAAGAATATAAAACAAAATTGGTAGATCTATGCATGGATACCTTGTAGCTTATGCATGAATAAATCGTAGTTGATGCATGGATAACAGAGAGTTCCTGCAACTACGCAAAGAGAACAAGTAACTTGTTTGTGACACTTAACTTGTGACATATTGGTGTTCACCGGCCACATGTTAAGTGGTTCTGCTAGTATTATTAGCATGGCATGTTTAATGGCCTCACGTCCCCTTCCATCAATCCAGTGTACGGAAGGAAACATGACCAATCTTTCCGGGCTTATTTGGAGGTCTCATCCCCATACATTACTAGGAAAATTCATAATAAATTAAAAACTTATGTGTGCAGACTCATACTTCAAATAAACACAGTGGAATTAAAACTCATATTAACACACACAAACTAAAATGCAGCAACATATTATCTCAAGCAAATGATGAATCAACAGGAAGAGAATCCATCCCATTCTCATGCCATGCACAGATTTCATATCAACCATATTAGGATATTCATTTCATTTCAATAACATGCATAATTAACATTCAGAATTAACACATTGCAAAGCACAGAATGCATATACTTTTAAATACAGAGCACACTTATCTTTGATAAGAAGCTGTCCAACAACTGGCTATGTGAGAGCAACATTCCACCCAACCATTGATCTCTGTCCATCATGTATTCTTTCAGCTGAGAGATCACCCCCGAGCTGGGTTGTGTATCCACTAAGGAGGTACTAAACAGGCTCACTCACAGCCATGGTTTCACTCAACAGCTATGCTAAGCCAACACACAGTTGGGTTTATCAAGCATATAAAAGACAAAGGAGGGCAATGCTAAGCTAGTAAGCTCAACCACAGAGATACATGCATCCCAAATGAATTCAACAGTATGGCACCCACAATACCTACCTCACCCAACGCAAGGAAGGTCCCCTTCTCTGCTACACAGTCCCTCAGGCATCTCTTCCCTCCAGTGCTATTCAAGGTGGGCATAGAAAGATCCAGCTACTAATTCCTTGAGATTTCGGCCTTCACTGGGTTTATCAAGCAAACCCAACCTCTGTTCAGACATTCACACTTGGATTCCCAAACTTCTGTCATCAAATAACTCAATCCCGTCACTTGATTTCTGGGCTATAAAAACTGGTTTTTCCAATGGATTTCGGAGTATCTAATACTCTCAATTTCGCCCCAAGGTTCATATCTATGGATCCCCCATTGGTTTTTATTGTCAAATACCAAATCTGGGCATTTGTGGCTCTTCAAAACATGGGTTCTTGCAAAGTTTCAATTTCTGGTTTTTCTCACTACTGGGAATTCGTAATGGGTGAAAAGTGAAGCTGGGATGTTGAACAATGGAATGGGGATGAGGAAGAAGCAACTCCCAAGAGGTAATGCATAAATAGACTTTCATGTGCTAGGTTCCAATTCGTACAAAGATACTCATTCAATAATTCTCATACATGATCGACCTTTTGAAAACTTGTCGACACATCATTAATGCCTAATGGAAACCTTTTTGACCATTGTGTATGCCAACCAAATGATACTCAACATCATGATGGCGTTCTTTCATTAATAAGAGGTTCATCTAACCATGAGATGTAAATGCACCATAAATATCATCATAAGTAAATGAAGACAAATTCATACATCTATATAACAATATGAGAAGATATTCAGTCTTTCTCTTACACCCAAAGCATACTAACCAACCATAGATCGTGTCGAAAGGTGTATTTCTAACCTTAATAAGGTTTGGTTAGGTTATGTTGACTAGTATCCTTTTACACATTCATAAGAAGCATACAAACATGTTCTTTTCACACATAACCATCATAGATCATTATCAATGAAACTGATCCCACGTAAGGTTTCATAAATAGTCCACATAATAATTTACACATTTATTCCAATGCACATGAGGCTCATTCATTCTCTTATGCATTCACAATCACATGCTCTCCGATTCAAATATAATGTCTAATCTATTCTCTCACATCAATGACATAGAATGGTAAAACTCTAAGCATGTGCATGACACTAAACTTCCCTAGGGTTAGCATCATATTGAAATCTCTTTTCGAAAATGGTAGTCTCTTTCCTTTAGCCTTCTACCAATCAACTCCACATGGATACATGAGTAAGTAAACATGATAGAAAGTACTATCAATGTACATTCATTGAATACAAGTAAGACACAATCAAACAAGTCAATATATATGTCAATGTGTAAGATAACTCTACCAACATACTTTTCTTACCACCTTGGTAAACTGACAAAGCCTTACTCCTTTCACCATCTTATTCCTGTATCCACCATTCATACTTACAACATACATTAGTACAATAAAACATATTACAAAACTGTAGATATCTTTTCATTAATCAAGATACATAAATTAAATCACAAAATATAATCATGTAAATAGAGGGGAATAATGTGGGAAATGCAATGCTCCACCCAACCATAGTCTCTTCGACGGTATATACTCAGTCCATCCAAGGGCCACCCATGAGCTGGGCATGGTGATCCATAATGGGATAGGGAGTCATAAGTCTCTTCGCCCTAGAAACAATCACACACAACTCTAGAGGTGAATGCAAAACCCCTGCAATTCTAAAGGTAGTACTCCTACCTAGACACTTCTCATGTCCTAACCTCGTGCATAGTAGTGGTGTTGTTATTGACGGGCCCCAGTCTACACTCCACTCCATACTTGGCCTTCCGTGCCTCGTGACATAAGCATGTGTTATCCGACTGTCATTCACAATAGTCCTATCATAAGTAACAAACAAATGCAGGCAACAAGCCACAAAGCGTTCCGACAAATACCCTGAATATAGTATCCCACTTATAGTTATATATTATATGAATATCAAAATTCATTCAATAACACTTTTCAACATGTAACATGGATATAATATCCATTTCATATTTATGTATTGTAGGAATACCAAACATTTTCCAACATATAACATGGATATAATATCCCACTTATATTTATATATTATATAAATATCAAAATTCAATCAATAACCATTTTCAACATGTAACATGGATATAATATCCATTTCATATTTAGGTATTGTAGAAATACCAAACACTTTCCAACATATAACATGGATATAATATCCCACTTATAGCTTTATATTATATAAATATCAAAATTCATTCAATAACCCTTTTCAACATGTAACATGGATATAATATCCATTTCATTTTATGTATTGCAGGAATACCAAACACTTTCCAACCTATAACATGGATATAATATCCCACTTATAGCTATATATATTATATAAATATCAAAATTCATTCAATAACACTTTTCAACATAAGTGACCTTCTTTCAATCACACTCTCCAAAGTGATCCACATATCATCATACGGAAATTCAATAACACTTTTCCACTATAAGTAATTTACGTAACATCATACTATGGAGTCTAAATAACACTTTCTAGCATAAGTTATTTGCATGTGCATAAGAGTAATGTGCATGTATAATTACATAGTGCCTCCAACCTACAATATTATAATGTCACTCATTTATATATTCGTCTACACATCACAAAGTAAATGTTTAACACAGAATATGCTTCCAAAGGATAACTAGAAACTTAAATGGCCATGCGATCTAACGTTATCGTTTTAAAAATGGAATTGAGTGAATGCGATTCTAGGAAATTAGTAAATAGACCCTCAACAAGGTAGTTTCCATAAGGTAGACGGAGTTTCAAACAGAGTATTCTCCTTGACCACTGCACAAGCATTTTGATAAGCCATTAACACATATAATATAATTATTAAATCCAGGACAGGGATCAAGCACTTTGTTCTCTCCCTTCCCCACGGTCCATGCTGTTATTAGCACAAAGAAAAAACTTAATAATTTTAAAGTTACCCACAACAACTAGTACCACAGATCGCCCTTCTCTGCTCTATCCAAAGGAGCAGAAATATACATACAATCGTAATGCAGTCACCATCGCAGGCATTCAACATTATGTAACATATATTTATATGGTACTAATTCCATGTCGGGTCTTTCCCCATGCCCAACGTAGTCACAAGAAGGAAAAGAAATACACACCTTATCAACAAACAACCCCGAGCTCTACGCATAACTCAGAACATATGCCAAGGTTGTACTACTTGGGGTAAAACAATCAGATGGCACCATAATGTTTTTATGCA
The DNA here is from genome assembly GCA_027924585.1 of Larix kaempferi. NCBI lineage: Eukaryota > Viridiplantae > Streptophyta > Pinopsida > Pinales > Pinaceae > Larix > Larix kaempferi. The sequence continues at coordinate 6,045,880 of BSBM01000809.1, read as the reverse complement.
TCCACCAACACGCCATTGTAAGATCCAAATAGGACACAAAAAAAAAACCGGTGGTAGCCAAAACGTAAAGCCCAGAGATTCAGAGATGTCCCACAAAACGTTATCACAAACAACAAAGGGAGAAGTAGATATGCCTGAACGATGGCAGCCCTACTCTTCTGTCCCCGACGCATGCATACGAGGTCTCAAGGTTTACACCCTTCATAGGAAGCCACCACGCTTAACCTAATACATGAAAACCGCACGAAATGAGCAGAACGTTGGGGCTTCTCAAGCCACCACGCTCTCATTCAGCAACCAACAGTATAAATAAACGGGCTTCCCCAACACACGCAGAGATAAAACAATACTCTCACGGAATACAATGTAAAAATATTAAGCAAAAAGCATACATTGCCTCAAACGCATGATATCCAAGCTATCACAGGTGGGATGACACCAACTCCAGCACTCCAAGCACAACTGAACCCAAAGAACCAACGTTCCCACACCCGAGGCCCCTTTTACCGATCCAGCTCAGAACCAAAAACTTTGGGATCATATGGGTTGCGCCCTCTCCCGTTTTTGGCATACAAACACAACATTTAAATAATGAAACCATTCTCACGAATCTATGTTGCAAATAAAATGAACCATACAGAAAGAAATCGTAGAGCAAGTGAGCTCTTCCAGTGCTCACATCGACAGGAAAACCAAACGGGGTTACAACCCCCACACTGCCTCTTCCCAAAAAATAAAGAAAATGTCTTCTTCCCTTTTTCCTTTCCCCTCGAAGCTGGAAAATATATGTATAAAAGAACTTCACCTGCCGAATCCTCCAGCCCAAAACGTGGAAGGATGGCAGGTCGTGGGATGGAAGGATGCCAAAAACCATTCTCAGAGGTAGCGCGAGTGGAGTGAGAAAAAAAAAAGCTAGTTAGGAGCTGCATGCCATCTCCAAGGTCTACAAAACCCTAAAACAAATGCTAAACTCACTCCACGACAGTCGTACGTTACGGCCAAACTTTCTTTTCCCAAGAATTTAATAGAATTGCTACATTTTTATGTGCCTATCAAATTCTTTATAAACGGCCTTTTGCATAACACCTTCATTCAAAATGATAACACTATATCAACTTCAAAATGTAATGCAAATATTAATATTAAAACATTTTCTATCAAGGTATGTATAAGTTTCCATATATAAATAAAATATACTATTGACCATGTATTCCATACATTTTTAAATGTAAACAAAATATCTCATAAAAATATATTAAAAGTCTATTCATAAAGTAAATTGAGACATTTATGTTTTTATAAAAGGAAACATATAATCTAAAATATATTTTTGCACTTGACAGAATATTTCAACCATGCTAAAATAGCACAACCACATACATTTTATGGTAAAAGAATGCATGTGTATATAAATAAATAATATAGCATACAAACTATATGTATTCAAAAAAGAGACATAAATAATAAAATATATGTATTTCTTATGTAATTTTATAAAAACATAAAGTTATAAATAAATATGTACACTAAATACTAATGGAATTAGTATTTAAATTAATCACATTTTAATTAAAACAATGCACTTTACATTATTAAAGTTTGTCATTGGGTTCATACTTAATGCTAATAATCATATAAATTAAAATCTAAGATTCTCCACTTAAATACATATAAGCATAAGTATAACAAAGGAAAATACCAAACATAAATTAACTTTACTCAATTTCAAAAGTTAAACCAAGCCAAAAACTTGCGACGACGTTTACGACTTAAGACTTAGTTACTCTCCCCTTTGTGGTTCACCATGCCCTTTTTCACTCTTGGTTGCATTGCGGGAAAAATAGTTTAGGCTCTAATTAGTGTCGTCTTGCAGATAGAAAAAAATTAAATAATTAAAAGCTTTTACGAGAGATGGAGATGTGACAAAACTCTCCCTCTTGGAATAACACCATCCTCGATGTTGTCACGTTTTTCACTATTTCCCTCGTGCATCTTGTTTTCCTACATTTCTATTGCATGCAACCCAATTCTCCTGCCAATATTTATTAACAACATAATATTTTGAGAATAAAAAAATCATAAAAACATGGTTTTTATACGTGCAGTGCTTGTCTCTCACATTGCTATGCTCCTTATCTTGGGAAATTGCAATTTCTTTGCAATGTTATTACCAGTCCCACTTGGTTCACATGTTAGTTTCATGATATAAAACATAAAACTTTGGAGCCACATGCTCTCATTCACAATCATCTACTGTCTTACGGTGCATATTTATTTTACTTGCAATGTGTTGCTGATATCCCTGCATGTTAGTTTACAATATACACATATTAATTCTTGCAATGTGATATTAAAGTTGCTCAAATTCAGCCTGAAACTGTATTCGTCGAAGAAAAAAAAAATTTAGCACCCCTAAGTGCTTTTTATCATGCAACAACAACAATTGTCCCCCCAAGTGACCATATCACATCCAATGTGTCAGAAAACAATATACATGCATAATGCTACCAGCATACCAAGTACAATGTTCAACCAAACATTACATGTACTTCAACAATCATATAGACTTGCATACCAAACACGAGACCTTTGCAAACTCTATAGGAAAGTGTGACAGTCTTGCTCTACAACTCATTACATAGCTTCCCCTCGTTGAATCTTCTTGTGGGCTCAGTTCTAACACCACAGCGAAAAAGTTAAGTCTCCTCAGAGAAACTCTTGTGTGCTCCATTCTAACAACATAAGGAAAAATGAGCCCTTCCTCTGCGCAATTCGATGGATATAAATATTGCCTAGGTCTTTTGGGTTAGTATCATTCAATGAGCCCCACCTGCTCTATTCCATTTCCATGGGGAACATGACCACACTTTAGGAAAGTTGTACTTTGCAATGACTAGTAAGTGAGTGCAAGATGGAGCCCCTGCTCAAGTCCAGGAAAATATTATTTCCCCTCAAACCTTCTAGTTTGAGTCCGAGAAATATATTTCTTAGTAATAGTCATTTATAAATTTTTGTATGCCACATGTAGCATAATAACAACAATATACTTATCATAATCTGTGCATTTTGATGTTTACACATCATCAGTCATAAGTCTCATGTGCATGCAACAGTGTCTCATAACATTGCATTAATGGACCCATTGGTTCACATTGTGGATCTCATGCCACTATCATGGCTAACCGGCTTGACATCACAAGCTGCAAGTTAGGCCTAATGCACATAACCATATATGAAATGTTAACAACCATATAGAGGCACTCACTTACAATGATTTTTGGCAAAGCTCTTTTGATCTAGCAGTTCTCTCACCATTGATCTGCATTGGCTCTTAACTTCCAAGCCCTTGCTTCGTGCGATCAATTCCTCGCACACAACAACCAATTCTGCATATTAGTTAATGCCTCATGGACGTAATTGTCAATCATAATAACATTTTTCATGATTCACATTTCAGTGCAACTCAAAATCTATGTTGTAGCATCAAACATAAATGAGTCTGTATGTCCTAGAGTAGGAACCATTGCTCTAATACCACTTGTAACATCCCTCGATCCCATACACTTTTAAGAGGAAATGGGGAGAATTTTTTTTTTTTTAAATCAACATACCATCAATATCCACACAATCATCAATTCTCCTACCACGATGAATAACATAAAGACAATCAGATGCACAGCCTTACTGCACTATCGAAAAGTCCTTCCAAGCATAAAAGCATGCAAACCAAGTTTCTCTTTATAACATTATAAAACAGATGATGAGTAGGAATTCACTTTCAACTTCGTGCATAAACTGGGGTAAGAAATACCACACGATCTCAAACTTGGTGCAACATAGAAGAACATTCCATCTACAAATTAAGTTAGCCCCATGACTCGATGTTATCTTTAAACACAACACTCTCAACTAGAGTCCTTTAACATCACAAGCATGCCTATGTATCATAAGTCTCATATAACTATAAACCAAGATATGCACCTATCTTTCCATATAATGACATAAAATACATTAAATCAATGATGAAAGATATATCACGGTGCGGCTACTTATAAAGTAATAACTCAATTCAATATTCAAGCATACTTGGTAAATTACAACATTAATTACAATGATGCATAAATAGACTTTCATGTGCTAGGTTCGAATTCCTACAAAGATACTCATCCAATAATTCTCATACATGATCGATATTTTGAAAACTTGTCGACACATCATTAATGCCTAATGGAAACATTTTCAAGGATATGCATATGCCAACCAAATGATACTCAACATCATGATGGCGTTCTTTCATTAATAAGAGGTTCATCTAACCATGAGATGTAAATGCACCATAAATATCATCATAAGTAAATGAAGACAAATTCATACATCTATATAACAATATGAGAACATATGCAGTCTTTCTCTTACACCCAAAGCATACTATGCCAACCATAGATCGTGTCGAAAGATGTATTTCTAACCTTAAGAAGGTTTGGTTAGGTTATGTTGACTAGTTTCCTTTTACACATTCATAAGAAGCATACAAACATGTTATTTTCACACATACCCATCATAGATCATTATCAATGCAACTGATCCCAGGTAAGGTTTCATTCATAGTCCACCTAATAAGTTACACATTTATTCCAATGCACATGAGGCTCATTCATTCTCTTATGCATTCACAATCACATGCTTGCAATTCAAATATAATGTCTAATCTATGCTCTCACATCAATGAAATAGAATGGTAAAACTCTAAGCATGTGCATGACACTAAAATTCCCTAGGGTTAGCATCATATTGAAATCTCTTTTCGACAATGGTAGTCTCTTTCCTTTAAATCCTTCTACCAATCATATCCACATGGATACATGAGTAAGTAAACATGATAGAAAGTACTATCAACATACATTCATCAAATACAAGTAAGATAAAATCAGACAAGCCAATATATATGTCAATGCGTAAGATAAATTTACAAACATACTTTTCTTACCTTCTTGGTAAACTGAGGAAGGCTTATTCCTTTCGTCGTCTTATTCCTGTATCCATCATTCATACTTACAACATACATTAGTACAATAAAACATATTACAAAACTGTAGATATCTTTTCATTAATCCAAATACATAAATTAAATCACAAAACGTAATCATGTAAATAGGGGGAATAATGTGGGAAATGCAATGCTCCACCAAACCGTAGCTTCTTCGACGACATATACTCAGTCTGTCCGAAGGCCACCCCTGAGATGGGCATGGTGATCCACAATGGGATAGGGAGTCATAAGTTGCGTTTCCCTAGAAACAATCACACACAACTCTAGAGGTGAATGCAATACCCCTGCAATTCTAAAGGTGGTACTCCTACCTAGACACTTCTCATGTCCCAACCTCGTGCATAGTAGTGGTGTTTTTATCGACGGGCCCCAGTCAACACTCCAGACTTGGCCTTTTGTGCCTCATGACATAAGTATGTGTTACCCGACTGTCGTTCACGACAGTCCTATCATAAGTAACAAACCGATGCAGGCAACAAACCACAAAGCGTTTCGACAAATACCCTAAATATAGTATCCCAATTATAGTTATATATTATATGAATATCAAAATTCATTCAATAACACTTTTCAACATGTAACATGGATATAATATCCATTTCATATTTATGTATTATAGGAATACCAAACACTTTCCAACATATAACATGGATATAATATCCCACTTATAGCTTTATATTATATAAATATCAAAATTCAGTCAATAACCATTTTCAACATGTAACATGGATATAATATCCATTTCATATTTAGGTATTGTAGGAATACCAAACACTTTCCAACATATAACATGGATATAATATCTCTTGTGAGTTTGTACCAGTCTTCTACTCTGCTCTGTTGATGTTCGCGAGGTCCACCCTTGTCTGGCTTCCCCAAGGTGTCCTTAATCTGTTGTTCGAAACATTTCTAATCCTATAGATATGCAGTTTTCAGCTTCCCCTGAATGTGCCTGCACAACATCATCTTTTGGTGACATCTAGCTCAATCTCAACCACCTTCTTAACTGTCATTAACTTCCTCAACTACCAAAAAATGGTTGTAGTTGCGTTTCCTCAACCTCTGCACTTCTCTAACATTGCTACAATTTTCGATCCAATCACCATCCTCTTCGACACGTCGACCATTCTATAATTCGTCAGTCCTCGACTTAACTTGTCGGATTTACATAGTCTCCATGGCTGCTAGTCTGCCCCATCCCCAACACTTGGCCGTTTCCTCTTTAGTCGATGTCGATGTTCGACTACTCATCGAATTTCAACTCCTTATACTTCTACTCCTATCGACCATACTTTGACAAATTCCTACTCGAATTCCTAGCTTCGACTGCCAGTCTTCCCACACCAGTGGTCATCGGCAATCCCTCTAGTCAATTTTCTCTTTTCAATCAACTTCGACTATTTCTCCTAGGACCTGATGCCCCTGAATTTGTATTCCTCTCATTTATTGTGTGGTTACACCATCCTGACTGCTTCTTAAGACGCAATAAGGATGTCCTTAAGCGGCTTCATACTGGCCCTCTTGTAGCTTGTGTAGTTTGATTTGATGAACACCCTTCAGGAATTTCTGTTGAATCTTCTAGAATTGCAGAATTTTTATTTTTTGTAGTTGCATGTTCAGATTGCTGCGCATTGTGTTCTACACTGTAACATCCCTCGATCCTATACACTTTTAAGAGGAAATGGGGATACATTTTTTTTTTTAAATCAACATACCATCAATATCCACACAATCATCAATTCTCCTACCACGGTGAATAACATAAAAACAATCAGATACACAGCCTTACTGCACTATGGAAAAGTCCTTCCAAGCATAAAAGCATGCAAACCAAGTTTCTCTTTATAACATTATAAAACATATTTTGAGTAGGAATTCACTTTCAACTTCGTGCATAAACTGGGGTAAGAAATACCACATGATCTCAAACTTAGTGCGACATAGAAGAATATTCTATCTACAAATTAAGTTAGCCCCATGACTCGATGTTATCTTTAAACACAACACTCTCAACTAGAGTCCTTTAACATCACAAGCATGCCTATGTATCATAAGTCTCATATAACTATAAACCAAGATATGCACCTATCTTTCCATATAATGACATGAAATACATTAAATCAATGATGAAAGATATATCACGGTGTGGCTACTTATAGAGTAATAACTCAATTCAATATTCAAACATACTTGGTAAATTACAACATTAATTACAATAATGCATAAATAGACTTTCATGTGCTAGGTTCCAATTCGTACAAAAATACTCATTCAATAATTCTCATACATGATCGACCTTTTGAAAACTTGTCGACACATCATTAATGCCTAATGGAAACCTTTTCGACCATTGTATGCCAACCAAATGATAATCAACATCATGATGACGTTCTTTCATTAATAAGAGGTTCATCTAACCATGAGATGTAAATGCACCATAAATATCATCATAAGTAAATGAAGACAAATTCATACATCTATATAACAATATGAGAAGATATCCAGTCTTTCTCTTACACCCAAAGCATACTAAGCCAACCATAGATCATGTCGAAAGGTGTATTTCTAACCTTAATAAGGTTTGGTTAGGTTATGTTGACTAGTATCCTTTTACACATTCATAAGAAGCATACAAACATGTTCTTTTCACACATACCCATCATAGATCATGATCAATGCAACTGATCCCAGGTAAGGTTTCATAAATAGTCCACATAATAATTTACACATTTATTCCAATGCACATGAGGCTCATTCATTCTCTTATGCATTCACAATCACATGCTCACCCATTCAAATATAATGTCTAATCTATGCTCTCACGTCAATGACATAGAATGGTAAAACTCTAAGCATGTGCATAACACTAAACTTCCCTAGGGTTAGCATCATATTGAAATCTCTTTTCGACAATGGTAGTCTCTTTCCTTTAGCCTTCTACCAATCAACTCCACATGGATACATGAGTAAATAAACATGATAGAAAGTACTATCAATGTACATTCATCGAATACAAGTAAGACACAATCAAACAAGTCAATATATATGTCAATGCGTAAGATAACTTTACCAACATACTTTTCTTACCACCTTGGTAAACTGAGGAAGGCTTATTCCTTTCGCCATCTTATTCTTGTATCCATCATTCATACTTAAAACATACATTAGTACAATAAAACATATTACAAAACTGTAGATATCTTTTCATTAATCAAGATACATAAATTAAATCACAAAATATAATCATGTAAATAGGGGGAATAATGTGGGAAATGCAACGCTCCACCCAACCGTAGGCTCTTCGACGGCATATACTTAGTCTGTCCGAAGGCCACCCATGAGCTGGGCATGGTGATCCACAACAGGATAGGGAGTCATAAGTCTCGTCGACCTAGAAACAATCACGCACAGCTCTAGAGGTGAATGCAAAACCCCTACAATTCTAAAGGTAGTACTCCTACCTAGACACTTCTCATGTCCTAACCTCGTGCATAGTAGTGGTGTTGTTATCGACGGGCCCCAATATACACTCCATGCTTGGCCTTCCATGCCTCATGACATAAGCATGTGTTATCCGACTGTCGTTCACGACAGTCCTATCATAAGTAACAAACCGATGCACGCAATAAGCCACAAAGCATTCCAACAAATACCCTGAATATAGTATCCCACTTATAGTTATATATTATATGAATATCAAAATTCATTCAATAACACTTTTCAACATGTAACATGGATATAATATCCATTTCATATTTATGTATTGTAGGAATACCAAACACTTTCCAACATATAACATGGATATAATATCCCACTTATATTTATATATTATATAAATATCAAAATTCTGTCAATACCATTTTCAACATGTAACATGGATATAATATCCATTTCATATTTATATATTGTAGGAATACCAAACACTTTCCAACATATAACATGGATATAATATCCCACTTATAGCTTTATATTATATAAATATCAAGATTCCTTTTCAACATGTAACATGGATATGATATCCATTTCATTTATGTATTGCAGGAATACCAAACACTTTGCAACATATAACATGGATATAATATCCCACTTATAGCTATATATATTATATAAATATCAAAATTCATTCAATAACACTTTTCAACATAAGTGACCTTCATTCAATCACACTCTCTAAAGTGATCCACATAGCATCATATGGAAATTCAATAACACTTTTCCACTATAAGTGATTTACGTAACATCAAACTATGGAGTCTCAATAACACTTTCCAACATTTGCATGTGCATAAGAGTAATGTGCATGTATAATTAGATAGTGCCTCCAATCTACAATATTATAATGTCACTCATTTATATATTCGTCTACACATCACAAAGTAAATGATTAACACAAAATATGCTTCCAAAGGATAACTAGAAACTTAAATGGCCATGCGATCTAACGGTATTGTTTTAAAAATGGAATTGAGTGAATGCAATTCTAGGAAATTAGTAAATAGACCTCTTGATGCCTCGAAAATCATAGTATCAATCAGCAAGGGATTCTCCCCAGTAAGCAATCCCAATTAGATCGCCCACCGTTTGGTGTAGGGAATCCGTCCGGTTAACGGTCTGGCTACCGTGTAAGTTTTTAAAAGATTTGTTTATTTTACCGGTAGTGGCCCGATCCACCGTTTATATATTTCATGTTTAAGATGATATGCATGTGCCCTAAATTAAATGCATGCGTTAAACAAATCTATTCTAAGCTAATTAAATCTAAATTAACATATCCTTGTAAGGAGCAGTACTTTTAAGTTATCAGCAATAAACTGAAAGTAACCTTTAAAGGTTGAAATAGATAGCCATTTAATCCCATAAAAGCATTTTCAGCAGAATATAAATGATATCAAAGATAACTTTGATTATATTAAAACATTCCATTACTCATAATGTACAGAAATTTTGCCAAGAAGTAAAATCATTCACAGCATAGAATTAATTCACATAAGCCAGGAAAGATCTCACTGAATGTATATAGAAATTGTCGAAATAATTTGGCAATGATTCATCACAATTCAAAGCAAAGAAATGCACAAGCTTCCACAGGTCCAAATTGTTTCCCTATTCATGTAGCTGAAATAGTTCATATACACAAGAAGAAATTCTTTCACCTGCCAAAAAGCCCTCTCTAAAATTCTCTTCTACTCAGCTATATATAGCTTTACAAAATGCTCCAAGAGCTGCCACCTATACCCTAACCGTTCATATTCTTCTAATTTGTCTTGTAGTATCCATGTCACAAAAAGAATAAAACCCAAAAATATTACAAAATGAATGTGATAGAAATCCAAATGTTATTTAATAATTAACACATAAGAAGACTGAAAGAAGAGACGTTGGTTGTAAACCCAAAAAATAAGACAAAAGGTGAATTATTTATGAGCTGATGCCTTTGTTGACTTGGGCATTTCTGCTATTGTTGGTGCTTCTGCTGGGAACTGAGCCACTGGTACTGCTGGGAATTCTACTGAAGCTGATGCCTCTGCTCCTCCTGCTGTCACTTGATGTGTTCCTGTTGTTAGTACCCTGTCTGCTTCTGCTATATGATTCACCCAGAGACTGGTTTCTTTTATAATATTGTTTGCATCAAGGGGAAGCATGGTTTTCAGAGAGATTTCATGCTTGGCCAGCTCTTCTTCAAGATTAGTGACTTCTACTGTTGTAACTTGGAGACCCTCATTTAAGAGATGGGCGCAAATTGCACCCTAGCCAATCCAATCGTGAAGGTCTTCTGAGGTCAAAGCATCTACCTTCCTTACATAATCCATTTCAGCATTCAACTCGTCCTTTATATTAGACAAGCATTGGGATTTGTCTAGAAACTCCTCTATGGTTTGAGGCATTTTCATCTGAAAATTTTCTTGAGTGGCTCATATTTTCAAGTGCAAATTCCCACACTATTCAAGCATGACCATGGCCACTTCATTCAACCTCACTCCATAATTCTGGAAAAACCCCAAGAGGCGGATATCTACTTTAAAACCAGCGATGGACTTAAGAGGGAGTCTTTCTAGGAATCATGACCTTCCTTCTCTCCATTCCATTTGCCTCCTAATGTCTTCACTAATATGTCCATATTTTCTCTTATGCTTAGTGACCTCAGTGTTTATTTATTTGATCATGGCCACCACTTCCTTCAACTTGCAAATTTCTTCCGTCATGAGCTCTTGTATCTCATGTGTCCTTTTAATAATCTCATAAGCCTGCTCATGAAAGGGTCCCAAGTCACCAACCTTGCCGGTTGTGAGTTGTAATTGGTGTTCTAGCAATTCTTACTTTTCTTCCAGCTTCTCAGCGTGCTCCTTTAGGTCCTCGATCTGTTGAGCAGTGTCAAACTTCTCGGACTCCAAATGTAAGTTGCAGCTTTCTATCGCCCTATTCTCTATCTCCAGAGTTCTCATTTGTATCACCAAAGCTCTCTTTTCAGCTTCTAGATGCTAAAATCTCCTGTTAAGTTCTCCATTCTCTAGCACAAGGTTGTCACATTTCTCAACCATCATATTTGAATAATTCTGTTCTTTGACCAGAGTTTCTTGCAGATGATGGGCTTTCTCCTTCTTCGATTCTAACTTGTCTGATAATATGTCGACATTGTCGGCAGTTGCTAGAACATAGGCTAGAGAGATAGATGCCATGAGTTTGTGTGCATGTTGGGTACCTTGCATGACTGTGGTTTCATGCCTGGTGACAATATTTGGTTGAAAAGGCCTCTTCATTCTGGTCACCATTTCTTTAACAATGGATTTATTTTTCTTGTTATAAGTAAACTTATCCCATTGGGACACTATACTACTCTTGGATGGTGTAAAAGGAACAATTGGGAGGTCCCTTATGGGGGAACCCATATCCAAGTCTTGTATATTTGTGCTTTTGGGGTCAGCATCTTCTCTGGATTTATTTTCTTATTCTTATTTTCTTTGTGCTTCTTCCTCATGTTCCCTTCTCAGTTTGTCATCTTCCTCTTGTTGGGAAATTCCTTCCAACCTACTTCTTTCCTCCTCCTGAATTCTCCGAGCTTCATATTCAGCTGCTTAAATCCTTTGAGTTTCTTCTTTCCGGAGTTCAACTTCTTTCACCTTGCTTGCTCTCTTAGCAGCTTCTCTTTGGATTTTCTCGGCAGCTTCCTTGAGCTCTTGCTCTTCTTTAGAGAGGGTTTGAGCAACTTCTGCTGCTTCCTTTTCCTGCTGTTGTTTTGAACCCTTCACAGTGCCAGAGCTAGAACTGGCTCCGACTTTACTTAGTCGGCAAATATGTAGTTTGGTCATGTTACTGACCCCTCCATAAACTTTCTTCCTCATCATAATAGTGGGCGTATTCAAAGTTGGCATGGAATTCTTTGCAATGTTGTGCAGCCTTGCCTTGTCAATCGTTTCTCCAAAAAATCCTTTCCCTGAAGTGAAAATATTTCAGTTCTGCAATAAACTCTTATGCAGCTCCAATCCCTAAGAATTTGTAGGCCCCAATGTAGAAAGGTAAAGGTGGAAAGGTTGCCTTCTTTGCCTTGTACAGGGTGTTACCAACCCCATCAATGAAAACTTGTCTCACTGCCTCCTTGTGGACCACATAGTCGGTAGCATACCTCGGTAGGATATACAGGGGTTTATAGCCTCCATACATTCTAATGTAGGTGTCTTCTGACGAAAAATAGAAATCACCATAGTTCTCCAGGACTTCCATGGCGTTCTCAGATAAGCAGTTGGGTTCCTCGTTGAACATCAATTCGTATAAAGGCATGATAAAATCCTTGCAAATGAGTTTGTAATGCCTTTTGTAATTCTGAGCCCAGAATATTTTGTAAGCAATGAACACTAAAGTCTCGGCCAAGTTCCATATGCATCCTAACTTGGGAAAGGGACACTTTGCCACAACACAATCTATCAAGTAGGATGCCATATAACATTTTGCCCTTTTCTCCACTAACCCTTCTTGTGCAGTAATTATAGCTGATGTTAAGCTGTCTGAGAGAATATCATCCCAGTTAACAATTGTTCGTTTGAATGCCACATAGTGGATGATGGGAACCCATTGAAAGATGAACATCGTCCCATCGGGTCTTCCAAAGATTATGCTTAGCATGAGAGCGATCAATCTGAAAGGGGGCCTCAGATTTTGAACCTCATACTCCTCACTATCCTTTTTTCTGATTTGCCTGCCCGAGACTAGCAGTCTCCTAGCCATATCCAGATTGTCCATCTTGATTTCTTCTAGCCATGCATCATCTAGCCACTACTGGGGCTTGGGAAATTTATAAGCTGTTGAGATATAGGATGGGTGAAATGAAGCAAAATCTTCTCCTTTGTTGTCTGAAAGAAATCTTGTCTCAGTATTCGCATGCCGTAGAAGCCATCCAATTACTTTTGAGCAGGGGAAGAGCTCTGGACGGGTGGCGGCTTTGGATATACAGGAGTTTTTGATGTTTTGGTATAAACATTCTTCTACAAGAAGAGCCTCAAGGAAGTCCTGGTCTCTTACCATACGGTATACATCTCCCCATTTTACTTCTGGGGGCACGCCTGTAATGCACCTAGTATCTTGGAATGCAGTCTCCACTCTTGCATTGTCATCAGCTAGGAAGGTCGCCTTTGACCTTCTCCTGCCACCTTTAGTCATTTGAAAAATCCTGTAGGCATACAGCGCAATGTCAGCAATTCAAATTATCATTCTACTCATACTATGTAGGCCTAAACACCGACTAAAACCTTCTAGCTACGCTTATTTCGTCATTAATTTGCAAATTTCAACATGTAAGCTCCCCTAGTTTCAAATTAAACATGTATTTCACATGCTATTTCATAATCCTGTGTAAAAAATTAAATTGATTAATTCTGAAGCGAAATATAAGAGTAATGCACACAAAGTAACCCTGAGTATACTGTGTTCTATGGTGTAAGGAATGATTTGATAAGAACACGTTCCATAGTACAGAGAAGAGTAAAACTCCACAGTCGCATAGAGATGCTTATATTTCTTGCGTAAGAGTGAATAGGATTGGTCTCGAATTCACCAAGCCACTAGCTTCCACGATGGGCAGAGGTATGCTGCAGGTTCTCTTAACATTTACGTAGTGAGTGATTGAGGTTCTAGATGCTTTTATGTTCACAAACGGGCTTCGAGGCGCCTAGTTGGGTGTGAGCATGGGTCAGCTATGGCCGAGGTTAGTCCAAGAATCTTGCCATGGCTAGGATAAAATGGACAGAATGATGATTTAAGCTTTTTTCTCGACGAGAAAGAACCACTGCACTTAAGCTTAGGATGTCCGAAAGTGTACTAACCTATTGAAGAGATTAAAGTTATGTGGATGTCGACGCTTGCTGCGGAACTGGCGCACCTGGGGTTGGTGCTTTGTGACTCCAAATGGAACGGGAAGAAGCTCTTCAACCAATTGAAACAATGAAAAACTCAACGGAGTTCACATCCTATATAAAGGATTTTGACACGTGCGAGCCATTAATCGGGTAGTTGCAGACCATTCAATGGGGTTAATGCGGCATACAGATGGGGTCAAATCGACACTTTTCTTCTTAAATGCAACCACCAAAAATGGAAGGACTTGGTTAAGTTCTTCACCTGCTGTGGAACGAGAAACTGGGTTTGCCTGTTGATACGGGAGGATTATGCGAGCTTTTCCACAAAGGGAAAGCGTAACGCTATGCATCGGCCAACTTAAGGAGGTTTATCCACCTTAGCGAAAGAGTTATCCGAGTCCTTCCAAAAAAATGTGCCATTCTACCTATCGTCACGGAAGGGTTTCTTGAGAACCTTCACCATGGTCGAAAAGATAGACGAGTCCTTCTGCCAAGGTGACTCATTCATAAATTTCTGACCATTTACGGAAGGCTTACACTAATTCTCTCGCTGCTATGGAGAAACTTGGCGAATTTTTTCCGCCGTGGGGTCACTTGGTCAAAGGCTTCGACTTTTCGGAAGCTCGGGATGAGTTTTTTGGCCGTGACTTGACTTGATTGTTTTCTTCCGCCGTTTCGGAAAGTTTGGACCAACTTTTCCGCCGTTGCGGAAAAGTTAGCTCAAGACTTCCTCTGTTTTGGAAAAGAATCTTAAGTTTTACTTAGGCAAAAAATGGAAATAAACTCAAAGAGTAAGGCAAGAAAAAGACCTTTCTTTAGGGAAACTAAGTTAGGAAAGACTATGATTCCCAGAGACTCTTAGGAAAACTTCTTCTCAAAACAAAAAGGAAGGGCCCCAATATTTTTTCAAAATTTTGGGGGAATGTTGTAACAACAACAAAACCCTCAACAAGGTAGTTTCCATAAGGTAGACGGAGTTTCAAAGAGAGTGTTCTCCTTGACCACTGCATGGGCATTTGGACAAGCCATTAACACATATAATATAATTATTAAATCCAGGATAGGGATCAAGCACTTTGTGCTCTCCCTTCCCCACGGTCCACGCTGTTATTAGCACAAAGAAATAACGTAATAATTTTAAAGTTACCCACAACAACTAGTACCACAGATCGCCCTTCTCTGCTCTATCTAAAGGATCAAAAATATACATACAATCGTAATGCAGTCACCATCGCAGAAATTCAACATTATGTAATATATATTTATATAGTACTAATTCCATGTCGGGTCTTTCCCCATGCCCAACGTAGTCACAAGAAGGAAAATAAATACACGCCTTATCAACAAACAACCCCGAGCTCTGCGCATAACTCAGAACATATGCCAAGGTTGTACTACTTGGGGTAAAACAATCAGATGGCACCATAATGTTTTTATCCATCCACCAACACGCCATTATAAGATCCAAATAGGACGCAAAAAAAAATCGGTGGTAGACAAAACGTAAAGGCCAGAAATTCAGAGATGTCCAACAAAACGTTATCATCAAACAACAAAGGGAGAAGTAGATATGCCTGAACGATGGCATCCCTACTCTTCTGTCCCCGACGCATGCATACAACGCCTCAGGGTTTACACCCTTCATCGGAAGCCACCACGCTTAACCTAAGGCAATAAAACTGCACGAAATGAGCAGAGCGTTGGTGCTTCTCAAGCCACCACGCTCTCATTCAGAAACCAACAGTATAAACAAACGGGCTTCCCCAACACACGCAGAGATAAAACAATACTCTCACGGAATACAATGTAAAAATATTAACCGAAAAGCATACACTGCCTCAAACGCATGATATCAAAGCGATCACAGGTGGGATGACACCACCTCCAGCATTCCAAGCACAACTGAACCCAAAGAACCAATGTTCCCACATGCGAGGCCCCTTTTACCGATCCAGCTCAAAACCAAAATCTTGGGATCATATGGGTTGTGCCCTCTCCCGTTTTTGGCATACAAACACAACATTTAAATAATGAAATCATTCTCACGAATCTATGTTGCAAATAAAATGAACCATACCTAAAGAAATCGCAGAGCAAGTGAGCTCTTCCAGTCCTCACATCGACAGGAAAACCAAACGGGGTTACAAACCCCACACTGCCTCTTCCCAAAAATAAAGAAAATGTCTTCTTCCCTTTTTCCTTTCCCCTCGAAGCTGGAAAATATATGTATAAAAGAACTTCACTTGCCGAGTCCTCCAGCCCAAAATGTGAGAGGATGGCACGTCATGGGATGGAAGGACGCCAAAAAACCATTCTCGGAGGTAGCGCGAGTGGAGTTAAAAAAAGAGAGAAGAGAGAAGCGAGTTAGGAGCTGCATGCCATTTCCAAGGTCTACAAAACCCTAAAAAACGCTAAACTCACTCCACGACAGTCATACGTTACGGCCAAACTTTCCTTTCCCAAGAATTTAATTGAATTGCTACCTTTTTATGTGCCTAATCAAATTCTTTATAAAACGTCCTTTTGCATAACACCTTCATTCAAAATGATAACACTATATCAACTTCAAGATGTAATGTAAATATTAATATTAAAACATTTCCTATCAATGTATAAGTTTCCATACATAAATAAAATATACTAATTAGATAAAAATATGACTTGACCATGTATTCCATACATTTTTAAATGTAAACAAAATATATATATATATATGTTCATAAAAATATATTAAAAGTCTATTCATAAAGTAAATTGGGATATCTATGTTTTTATAAAAAGAAACATATAATCTAAAATATATTTTTGCACTTGACAGAATATTTCAACCATACTAAAATTGCACCACCACAACATATAAATCATACATTTTATGGTAAAAGTATGCATGTGTATATAAAGAAATAATATGACATACAAACTATATGTATTCAAAAAAGAGACATAAACATATATAATAAAATATATGTATTTCTTATGCAACTTTATAAAAGCATAAAGTCATAAATAAATATGTGCACTAAATACTAATGGAATTAGTATTTAAATTAATCACATTTTAATTAAAATAATGCACCCTACATTATTAAAGTTTGCCATTGGGTTCATGCTTAATGCTAATAATCATATAAATTAAAATCTAAGCTTCTCCACTTAAATACATATGAGCATAAGCATAACAAAGGCAAATACCAAACATAAATTAACTTGACTCGATTTCAAAAGCTAAACCAAGCTAAAAACTTGCGACGACGTTTACGACTTAAGACTTAGTTACTCTCCCCCTTGTGGTTCACCATGCCCTTTTTCACTCTTGGTTGCATTGCGAGAAAAATAGTTTAGGCTCTAATTAGTGTCGTCTTGCAGATAGAAAAAAATTAAATAATTAAAATATTTTACAAGAGATGAAGACATGACATAGACTTCCATTACCAACAACTATAACTAGAGTCGAAGGCTCCGTATTTTTTTGAGCAACACAAACTGGAACACTTTGATCAGTTTGATTTGTAGTAGCAGCAACACCAATCTCTGGCCTATGAGGGAAAACTGGGGACTCATTTTGTAAAACAAAGTTCATTCTGTGGTACATAATTGTATTCTATACATTTCCATTCTCTTTAGTTCTAATTGGAGACAAATGATTCCCTTGTTGTTGAGAAACACAACCTTCTATACTTCGATCATATTGATTTGTAATTCCTGCAGGAATAAAATATATTATTTGAGGAAACATTGGGACCACAATATGTGAAACATAATTAATTCTATGGTAAATACTTATGTCTTGTACATATCCATTCCCTGCAACTATAATTGGATTCGAAGGCTCCATAATTTTTTGAGGAAAACAAACTTCAACACTTTGATTAGTTTGATTTGTAATAGCAGCAACACCAATTGCTGACCTATGAGGGAAAACTACGGAGTAATTCTGTAAACAAATTTCATTCTGTGGTACATATTTGTAGTATGTACATTTCCATTCTCTTTAGTTGTAATTGGAGACAAATCTTATCCTTGTTTTTTAGAAACACAACCTTCTATACTTTTATCAGATCGATTTGTAATGGCCGCATGAATAAAATTTGTTCTTTGAGGGAAATTTGGGACCACCGTATGTGAAACAAAGTTAATTCTATAGTAATACTTCTATTTTGAACATTGCCATTCCCTACAACTATAATTGGATTCAAAGGCTCTGTAGTTTGTTGAGCAAGATGAACTTCAACACTTTGATCAGTTTGATTTGTAATCGCAACAACTCCAATCGTTGACCTGTGAGGGAAAACTAGGGACTCATTCTATCAAACAGATTTCATTTTGTACATTTCCATTCTCTTTAGTTGTAATTGGAGACAATTTTTTCCCTTCTTGTTGAGAAGCACGACCTTCTATACATTGATCATATTGATTTGTAATGTCCACAGGAATAAAATTTGTTCTTTGAGGCAAATTTGGGACCACATAATGTGAAACATAGTTAATTCTATGGTAAATACTTTTATCTTGTACATTTCCATTCCTTGCAACTATAATTGGAGTCAAAGTCTGTGTAGTTTGTTGAGCAACACAAACTTCACCACTTTGACCAAATTGATTTGTAATGGAAGCAACACCAATAGGTGATATATGAAGGAAAATTGGGGCCTCATTCTACAAAACAGAGTCCATTTTCCGGTACATATTTTTATTTTGTACATTGTTATTCCATTCACTTTTAATTCGAGACAAAGGTTGCCCTTGTTGTTGAGAAATGCATCCTTCTATGCTTTGATCAACTTGATTTTTAATGGCAGTATGAATAAAATTTGTTCTTTGAGGGAATTTTGGAACCACATTATGTGAAACATAATTAATTATGTGGTAAAGACCTCTATCATTTAGATTGCCATTCCCTGCAACTATAATTGGTGACAAATGTTGCCTTTGTTGTTGAGAAACACAACCTTCTATAATTCGATCAGAATTATTTGTAGTGGAAGAATCCTTTATGGCCGATCTTTGAGTGAAACATGACAAAAAAAATTGTGAGATAGAGTTGGCTCTGCTGTAAAGATTTCCATTTTGTACATTTACATTCCCTTCAATTGCAATTGGATAAAGAGGTTTCCTCTGTTGTCCGGAAACATTGTTTTTTATCGAAGATTGCTTCCATAGAGGACAATGAGTTTGAACAATGGCTACATGATTGCTTGATGTTTCAAGGAATCTTATGGTCCCTTTCTCTAGTATTGAGTTCTGATATCTAAATCCTCCACATTGTCCAGGAGCAGCACACTTAGTGGTGTTTGCGGGTCTAGAATGAGTCAATTGAAGGACAATGTCATGTGGTGGAAAAGTTGGAATATTAGAAAGATATACATCCTTATGTCGAACTTTTTTCGAGGAATAGTTTGTTCAGATGGCTCATTTGAATGATCGATTCGTGATTTTCTCGACAGATTCCACAAAAGCACGCAACATTTGCATTAGAAGTTAGATTGAATTTCTTTAATAAAAGAAGTGAAATTTATCATAAATGTGTCTATAAAAAACACAGTAAATCCATTCCTGAAGGTTTCTGACATAATCCTATCAAGTAAACTACCATTAATTGTCCTTATACAGGCACACCAATGGAAAATTATGCATGCTTAAGGAAATCTAGAGGGAAATATTTCAAGGTACAAATTGAAAATGTTATACTTTAGCAAGGTGAGGAATAAGCTCAGTACACTTTCCACTTGTAATCATTAAGATTGGCCAATAAATTCGGGTTGGCTGTGCATTTTATCCAAGTGGGTAAAGATAGGTCCAAAAATGAAAAATTGCCATCTTGGCAGATTGATTTCTAACAAATGAAACATCAATTTAGGAATCTGAAAGAGGTTCTGGTGAGGAATGGAACTATCTTCAGGGTTGTGGTTGTAATTTTGATTATTAACCCATGTACATACTGTGGCATGCATTTTACTAAGCCCATTTTAGAAAATTTACACTTTGTTTTTTACACAACATTGTAAATATATTTTACTTTTGCTTTGTATTTTTCACACAATGTGCAAAGGTTCTCAAGCCCAAAAAATATATATAGATATACAGGAAAGTGTAAAATATATTTCTATCAAATGAAATATCAATTTAGGAATTTGAAATAGGTTATCATGAATAATGTAACTATCTTTAGGGATGTGGTTTTACTTTTCATTATTGACCAATGTACATACTATGGTGTGCATTTTACTAATACTGAGTAAATCTATTTTAATTTTGATTTCTCCTTTTTACAGAATGTGCAAAGTTTGTGAAGGCCCTAAAAATTTAGATAAATGTACAAGAATGTGGAAAATAGTAATCCACACCACTTGCAGTTAAAATCACTCAAAAAGACTTAATAAGGAGGTTGGGCATGCATTTTATCCAATTGGGTAAAGATGGGTCCAAAAATGAAAAATTCTCATCTTGGCGAATTGATTTCATGCAAATGACATCATTTTAGGAATATGAAAGAGGTTATTGTAAAAAATGAAACTATATTTGGGTCTATGGTTTTACTTTTGATTATTCACCAATGTACATGTTTTGTCGTGCATTTTACTAACCCCATTTTACCAAATTTACACTTTGTATTTTACACAATGCTAAGTAAATCTATCTTAATGTTGATTTCTCTTTTTGAGACAATGTACAAAGTTTGTGAAGCCCAACAAAAATATATAGATGTACAAGAAGGTGTAAAATATTAATCTATACCATTTCTAATTTAAATCACTGAAAATACCTAATGATGACGGTTAGGCATGCATTTTATCCAAGTGGGTAAAAATGGGTCCAAAAATGAAAAATTGCCATCTTGACAGATTGATTTCTAGCAAATTATACATCAATTTAGGAATCTGAAATAGGTTCTTGTGAACAATGCAACTATCTTCAGGACCTGGTTTTACTTTTCATTAGTGACCAATGTACATACTCTGGTGTGCATTTTACTAATCCCATTTTGGCAAATTTACACTTTGTTTTTTACACAACACTGTGTAAATCTATTTTAATTTTAATTTCTATTTTTTACAGAATGTCCAAAGCTTGTGAATTCCCCAAAAATTTAGATATATGTACAAAAGGTGGAAAATAGTAATCCACACCACTTGCAATTAAATCACTAATTATCCAAGTGGGTAAAGATGGGTCCAAAAATTAAAAATTGTCATCTTGGCAGATTGATTTGAAGCAAATGAAACATCATTTAGGAATATGAAAAAGGTTCTTGTGAAAAATGCAACTATCTTTGGGTCTATGGTTTTAATTTTGATTATTTACCAATGTACATACTGTGGTGTGCATTTTACTATCCCCATTTTACCAAATTTACACTTTGTTTTTTACACAACACTAAGTAAATCTATTTTAATGTTGATTTATCTATTTTACACAATGTGCAAATTTTGTGAATCTCAACAAAAATATATAGATGTTTTCATTATTGTCCAATGTACATATGGTGGCATGCATTTTACTAATCCAATTTTAGAAAATTTATACTTTGTTTTTTACACAACACCATGTAAATCTATTTCAATTATGATTTGATTCTCCTTTTTACACAGTGTTCAAAGGTTGTGAAGCCCAACAAAAAGTTAGATAGATGTACAATAAGGTGAAAAATATTAATCCACACCACTTGCAATTAAAATCACTAAAAAAGACCAGATAACAAGGGTTGAGAGTGCATTTTATCCAAGTGGGTAAAGATGGGTCCAAAAATGAAAAATTGTCATCTTGTAGATTGATTTCAAGCAAATGAAACAACATTTTAAGAATCTAAAAGAGGTTCCTGTGAAAAATGCAACTATATTTGGGTCTATGGTTTTACTTTTGATTATTAACCAATGTACATACTGTGGAAACAAAAAATTAGATATATGCACAATAAGGTGGAAAATAGTAATGCACACTATTTGTTATTAAAACCACTCAAAAAGTACCGATAATGAGGTTTGGGCGTGCATTTTATCCAAGTGAAGATGGGTCCAAAATGAAAAATTATCTTGGAAGATTGATTTATAGCAAATGAACCATCAATTTAGGAATCTGAAAGAGATTCTTGTGAAAAATGCAACTATATTTAGGTAGGTGTTTTTATTTTTCATTATTGACCAATCTACATATTGTGGCATGCATTTTACTTATCCCATTTTAGCAAATTCACCATTTCTTTACAACACAACACTGTGTAAATCTATTTTATTTTGGATTTCTCCTTTTTACACAATGTACAACATTGGTGAATCCCAACAAAAAATTTTATAGATGCAAAAGAAGGTGGAAAATAATACTGCACACCAGTTGCAAATAAAGTCATTGAAAAGTACCCAATAATGAGAGATAGGCGTGCCTTTTATCCAAGTGGGTATAAATGGGTCCAAAAAAGAAAGTGGGTATAAATGGGTCCAAAAAAGAAAAATTGTCATCTCGGCAAATTGATTTCTAGGAAATTATACATCAATTTATGAATTTGAAAGAGGTTCGTGTGAACAATGAAAAATCTGGTTTTAATTTTAATTATTGACCAATGTACATATTGTGGCGTGCAATTTACTAATCCCATTTTAGCAAATTTACACTTTGTTTTTTACACAACACTGTGTAAATCTATTTTAATTTTGATTTCTCTTTTTGTACACAATGTGAAAAGTTTGTGAATCCCAACAAAAATATATATAGATGTACAAGAAGGTGGAAAATAGTAATCCACACCATTTTCAATTAAAATCACTCAAAAATACTGGATAATGAGGGTTGGGCGTACATGTTATCCAAGTGGGTAAAGATGGGTCCAAAAATGAAAAATTGTCATCTTGGTAGATTGATTTCTAGCAAATGAAACATCAATTTAGGAATATGAAAGAGGTTCTTGTGAAAAATGTAACTATCTTTAGGTCTGTAGTTTTATTTTTGAGTATTGACCAATGTACATATTGTGGCATGCATTTTACAAATCCCATTTTAAGAAATTTACACTTTGTTTTTAATACAACACTGTGTAAATATATTTTAATTTTGATTTCTCTTTATTACACAATGTGCAAAGGTTGTGAAGCCCAACCAAGATCTATCTCAGCACTTCAGACAGCAATTCCACAGCATCCAAATAATTTTATTTCATTGCATCTTGTACATACAGACACACAGATCGGCTTCGTAGGGCGAAGCTTGTCACTGCAAACACAAACTCAGTGCCTAGGCACAATGTCTCAGGCCCTTTTACCTTTCAGAACTTTGCAGAGCGCATGAACTTACTTGGAAGCTCCTAGGGATCCTAAGATATGCCCACTAACACTTTACAGACTCAAACAGACCAATTCTTACAGAGGTGAACCTCATCTTTCTGATGTTGTGTTATACCTTTCGGCAACCAGCAGAGCATAATACCTTGGCTCTAGACTCCTATGAGTCGCAGAGCTCCAACCACTGGATCGCTCGGCTCTAGACCTCTAGTTGCAGAGCAGACTACTAGCTCCTGCAGACCTCTAGACTTGAATGACCTGAATGAGGAGTGAGGCCTTCCTTATATAACACCTTAGCCAGTTTACCAGTTACAAGAAACTAGCACCAATCGGTCAAAAGCAGAGATTCCAAGGTAGTGGTGGGACTCACCACTATTATCTCGTCCCGTAAGAGGCAGCGCCATAAGGGGACTCGGAAGACGAGACAAACCCGACAGACATGGCCCACAAAAGACTGAGACAGACTTAAAGAAAAAGCACTCGGGAGACATCATCCTAACAAAGTACAAAGTGGAGCTATTATACTGGCCCACTACGGCTTCCATTATTTGACTGAAAGAAAAAGAAATAATTACATCAATCGTCGCTGAAACGATAGACGCAAAACAATTTAGGATTCCCTGAGGGACCAACTGACTATCCGCCACATGGACAGTCAAAGACGTCTTCTGCATAGATGCATTCTTCCATCTCACGAGCTTCCAGCAAGGCATCTACATCTTGAGAGTCATCTGGAATAGGAATTTCTTCTATATAAACCGAAGGAGGAATCAACCAGGGACTAAAACACTTTTCAATGTCAGAGTCATGCAACACTTCACTGGATTCGCCAATGAACTCACTCTCGAATAAGGATTCAAATCTAAAATCCAATGGGAGGGTTCGCCTATGGACTTTTGTATCAATCCTGTTACCCTTGTAGTCACGCTTGATATACTTTTGGGTAACGTGCACAGTGTGCTCTAACTTACTGTAATGGTCACCTTGATGCCGTAAAAGGAATTTGAACCAAAGGTTATTCTGGTCCACCACTTGCATATCGTCCTGCATATGGAGTATGAAGTTAGCGCACCGATTTTTCCAATCAACCCTTGGATAGAATTTATCCAATAAAATTTCAGTCCATCTAGACCAGGACTTGTTTCTCATATTTCCCGGATCTACACAAATCACGATGGACCTTTCCTCATGACAGAACTGCAAAATAAGATTGTAGCTGGTCCAGGTTAAATTGCCTTCACCAATGTCCACGTACCATACCGGACCTTCTTTCTCTTCGTTGCAGTCAACCCAAAGCTCTCTGCATCTTCTGAGTTTTTCTTGGGCTTGGGAAAAACCTCTAAAAGATGAACGCTCCCATCTTTCCATGATATGCAATTTACATGGATTTGACTGGATTTGTTTTATCAATGTGAAACTGAGATATTTCTCAGCAACATGTTTATCAGTATAATCCAGTAACTCTCTTCGATCGGACAGGGATAAGCTTTCATCCCAGGGCTTCATGAAAAGAGCATTTGTGGGTTCAAACCTGACATAATCAAGTTCAGTTCCTTCTGCTGGAGCTGGGCCTTTGCCTTTCACATCTTTTGGAGTTGTAGAGCTCGAACCAGCAGTAAACATGTTTAAACTGACAACTTGATGTTGCTGCAAAACTTCATGAGTCAACATGTCAGCTAAACAATTGAGATAACCTAGTTTATACACAATGTCATAATCAAAATTGGATAACCAGATAAACCATTTTAATATCCTGTTGCTATTTTCAGCCATAAGATTTTCATTTTTAAAGATTCCAGACATAATTTTTAAGTCTGTTCTAATAACAAATCTCACTGGATTCAGAAACAAAATAAAATGTTGGACTGTCTTTTTAACAGCTAGGATTTCTTTGTGATTGCTCGAATAATTGAGTTTTGCTACCTTAAACGATCCAGAGCCATAGCCACAAATGTTTTCTCTGCCATCTATTTCTTCAAGTAACACACCACCCCATGTGGTAGATGAAGCATCAGTGTCAATGATTAGCTTACTAGTACCTTGTGGCAGATGAAGGGCTGGTAGTTCTTTTACTTTGGCCTTTATCTTTTGCACTGCTAAAGTCATGTCCTCAGACCAAGCAACAGGGTTTTTCTTCAACCTTTGCTATAGACAATGAATGTCTGTTTCCTGTCCTCGGTAGAATGGTCTGATATAATTCAGACTACCAAGAAACCTTTGGAGCTGAGTTTTATCCAAGATTTTGTCAGGAAAATGTTCAAAAGATGTTAGCACATGTTTCTGCAAAATAACTTGACCTTTCTTTATGTGAAAACCAAGAAAATCCATCTCAGTTTTACCAATTTCCATCTTACTCTCAAACAAAACTAAACCATACTTATATACAAGATCATAAAACTTTTGAAGATGCTTAAGGTGATCTTGCAGGTTTCTGGAGCAAATCAGAATATCATCTATAAACACAACCAACCATGGAATATCTCTAAATATATCCTCCATCCTTTTATGGAATTCAGATGGAGAATTGTTCACACCGAAGGGCATGACTTTCCATTGGTATTGGCCATGAGGGACTACAAATGCAGTTTTGAAGCAATCTTTCGCTTCAATGCCAATTTGGTAAAAACCAGATTTAAGATCAAATTTGCTAAATATAGTGCAGCCAGTAATCTTCTGTAGCAAACTTGCTTTATCCGGCAGAGGATATCTTACTTTCTGCAGAACAGCGTTAAGAGGTTTATAATTTACAACTAATCGGGGCTTACCTCGTTTCTGCTCAGAGTACTTGTTTACCACAAACGCTCTGCAAGCCCAAGGACTCTTGGAGGGATCAATCAACTCTTTCTGCAGTAGCTCTTGAATTTCTTTGGAACAAAATTCTCTTTCTGATGGAGTCATAACACAGACTGATGCTTTCATGGGTTTGATCTTTTGTAGAGGATCAAACGGAAAAGAGTTGAAATATTTTTCTCTCGTCCAAAAGGAATTCAGACTTTCAGAGCAGCAATCTTTCACAAGCTTTTCTTTGATTTCAGCTAGTGCTTTATCACCATGAATCTCTACATAAGCTATGCATCAATCCATTTTGTTCAAATCAACAGACTTGACTGTCTTGACTGACTTGACAAGAATAGACTTACATTTATTGACAGGACTAAAACTCAACAGAGTAGAAACAAACTGACCTTCAACTGTATAGGAGAAAGACATTTTACTAGTATCAATCGAAAAAGGACTAACCTTCTGAAGGAATTTAGAACCTAAGACTATTCTTCTTTTAAAACATCTAATCTAAAAAGAGACAAACTACTCAAAACACCAGAAATTTGCACAAGGAAATCTTTAACTTTACCAGACAAAGAAACTGGAGAACCTTCAATTGCTGAACCAAATTCATGACTCTTTTCCAAGTAAAATTGAGGTATTGCATTTCCCTTAGCAAGATTAAATTGACAGCCAGAATCTATAAGACAATGTACCGTATAAGACTTAAATTCTGGAGGACAAAAATGTAAAGACACAAATAACCTGGGACCGGACAAGGCACCCAAAAGACTCGGAATTTGTGATTGAGGAGAAGCAGGAGAATGAGGCGGAGTGGAAGCAGGGGACTCTTCCTTTTGTTCAGGATTGAAACATGCTCTTTCTATTTGCTTAGACAACTCTTCATCATAGGATTGATCCCTTTCAGTTATTAAAACTCTAATTGCATCTTTCGTTGCTTCAATTGCTTTGATAAGCAGTTTCAGTTTATCCTATTTTTCTTTTAGCTGTAGCCTCAACAATTTTTCTTTGTCTTTGCTATGAGACTGTCTATCTTCATGACCATCTGGATAGTCTTTATAGAATTCAGCAAGGTTATACTAGGCAGACAACAAGGGAGACTGAACTTTTTCTTTTCCTTTATCAGGCTTATCTAACAGAGCTAAGAGCCTGGCTTTTTCTTGTCTAAGTTCAGTTCTTTCAAAATTCCTATAGACAGGTATTACAGAAAGTTGGAGGTCTATGTCAGCTAATTGCTTTTCTAATTGATATCTTGAAGATTTGGAGGAAGAACGGGAAAACATGTACAAAGAGAAGTCAAACTCGGGCATACTATATATATCTACAATAAGGTGTAAAATAGTTATCCACACCATTTTCAATTTAAATCACTAAAAAAACCCAATATTTAGGGTTACGTGTGCATTTTATCCTAGTGGGTAAAAATAGGTGCAAAAATGAAAAATTGCCATCTCGGCATATTGATTTCTAGCAAATTGTACATCAATTTAGGAATATGAAAGGGGTTCTTGTGGACAATGCAACTCTCATCTTGACGTTGGTTTTACTTTTTATTATTGACCAATGTACATACTGTGGCATGCAGTTTACTAATCCCATTTTAACAAATTTACACTTTGTTTTTTACACAACACCATGTAAATCTATTTTAATTTTGATTTATCTTTTTTACACAATCTGCAAATTTTGTGAATCCAACCAAAAATATATATATGTACACAAGGTGTAAAATATTAATCCACGCCATTTCCAATTTAAATCATTGAAAAATACCCAATAATGAGGGTTAGGTGTGCATTTTATCCAAGTGGGTAAAAATGGGTCCAAAAATGAAAAATTGTCATCTTGGCAAATTGATTTCTAGCAAATTATACATCAATTTAGGAATATAAAAGAGATTCTTGTGAACAAGGCAACTCTCTTCACGACTTTGGTTTTACTTTTCATTATTGTCCAATGTACATACCGTGGCATGCCTTTTACTAATCCAATTTTAGCAAATTTATACTTTGTTTTTTACACAACACCATGTAAATATATTTCAATTATGATTTGATTCTCCTTTTTACACAATGTTCAAAGGTTGTGAAGCCCAAAAAAAGGTTAGATAGATGTACAAGAAGGTGGAAAATATTAATCCACACCACTTGCAATTAAAATCACTAAAAAGGACCCGATAATGAAGGTTGAGAGTGCATTTTATCCAAGTGGGTAAAGATGGGCCCAAAAATGAAAAATTGTCATCTTGCAGATTGATTTCAAGCAAATGAAACAACATTTTAGGAATCTAAAAGAGGTTCTTGTGAAAATGCAACTATATTTGGGTCTATGGTTTTACTTTTGATTATTAACCAATGTACATACTGTGGAAACAAAAATTTAGATATTTGCACAATAAGGTGGAAAATAGTAATCCACACTATTTGTAATTAAAACCACTCAAAAATTCCCGATAATGAGGGTTGGGCGTGCATTTTATCCAAGTGGGTAAAGATGGGTCCAAAAATTGGAAGATTGATTTATAGCAAATGAACCATCAATTTAGGAATCTGAAAGAGATTCTTTTGAAAAATGCAACTATATTTTGGTATGTGTTTTTATTTTTGATTATTGACCAATCTACATATTGTGGCATGCATTTTACTTATCTGATTTTATCAAATTCACAATTTCTTTTCAACACAACACTGTGTAAATCTATTTTAATTTGGAATTCTCCTTTTTACACAATGTACAAAGTTGGTGAATCCCAACAAAAAATTATATAGATGCAAAAGAAGGTGGAAAATAATACTACACACCACTTGCTAATAAACTCATTGAAAAAGACCCAATAATGAGAGATAGACGTGCCTTTTATCCAAGTGGGTATAAATGGGGTCCAAAAATGAAAATTGTCATCTCGGCAGATTGATTTCTAGGAAATTATACATCAATTTATGAATCTGAAAGAGGTTCTTGTGAACAATGAAAAATCTGGTTTTAATTTTAATTATTGACCAATGTACATATTGTGGTGTGCAATTTACTAATCCCATTTTAGCAAATTTACACTTTGTTTTTTACACAACACTGTGTAAATCTATTTTAATTTTGATTTCTCTTTTTGTACACAATGTGAAAAGTTTGTGAAGCCCAACAAAAATATTTATAGATGTACAAGAAGGTGGAAAATAGTAATACACACCACTTTCAATTAAAATCACTCAAAAATACAGAATAATGAGGGTTGGGCGTGCCTGTTATCCAAGTGGGCAAAGATGGGTCCAAAAATGAAAAATTGTCATCTTGGTAAATTGATTTCTAGCAAATGAAACATCAATTTAGGAATATGAAAGAGGTTCTTGTGAAAAATGTAACTATCTTTAGGTCTGTAGTTTTATTTTTGAGTATTGAACAATGTACATATTGTGGCATGCATTTTACAAATCCCATTTTAAGAAATTTACACTTTGTTTTTAATACAACACTGTGTAAATATATTTTAATTTTGATTTCACTTTATTACACAATGTGTAAAGGTTGTGAAGCCCAACAAAAATATATAGATCAACAATAAGGTTTAAAATAGTTATCCACACCATTTCCAATTTAAATCACGAAAAAAACCCAATATTTAAGGTTAGGCGTGCATTTTATCCTAGTGGGTAAAAATAGGTGCAAAAATGAAAAATTGTCATCTCAGCATATTGATTTCTAGCAAATTGTACATCAATTTAGGAATATGAAAGAGGTTCTTGTGGACAATGCAACTCTCATCATGATCCTGGTTTTACTTTTGATTATTGACCAATGTACATACTGTGGCATGCATTTTACTAATCCCATTCTAACAAATTTACACATTGTTTTTTACACAACACTGTGTAAATCTATTTTAATTTTGATTTATCTTTGTTACACAATGTGTAAATTTTGTGAATCCAGACAACAATATATAGATGTACACGAAGGTGTAAAATATTAATCCACACCATTTCCAATTTAAATCATTGCAAAATACCCAATAATGAGGGTTAGGTGTGCATTTTATCCGAGTGGGTAAAAATGGGTCCAAAAATGAAAAATTGTTATCTTGGCAAATTGATTTCTAGCAAATTATACATCAATTTAGGAATATAAAAGAGGTTCTTGGATGACTTTGGTTTTACTTTTCATTATTGTCCAATGTGCATACCGTGGCATGCATTTTACTAATCCAATTTTAGCAAATTTATACTTTGTTTTTTACACAGCACCGTGTAAATCTATTTCAATTATGATTTGATTCTCCTTTTTACACAATGTTCAAATGTTGTGAAGCCCAACAAAAAGTTAGATAGATGTACAAGAAGGTGAAAAATAGTAATCCACACCACTTTCAATTAAAATCACACAAAAATAGCGGATAATGAGGGTTGGGCGTGCCTGTTATCGCAGTGGGTAAAGATGGGTCCAAAAATAAAAAATTGTCATCTTGGTAGATTGATTTCTAGCAAATGAAACATCAATTTAGGAATATGAAAGAAGTTCTTGTGAAAAATGTAACTATCTTTAGGTTTGTAGTTTTATTTTTTAGTATTGAACAATGTACATATTGTGGCATGCATTTTACAAATCCCATTTTAAGAAATTTACACTTTGTTTTTAATACAACACTGTGTAAATATATTTTAATTTCGATTTCTCTTTATTACACAATGTGCAAAGGTTGTGAAGCCCAACAAAAATATATAGATCTACAATAAGGTGTAAAATAGTTATCCACACCATTTCCAATTTAAATCACTAAAAAAACCCAATATTTAGGGTTAGGTGTGCATTTTATCCTAGTGGGTAAAAATAGGTGCAAAAATGAAAAATTGTCATCTCGGCAATATTGATTTCTAGCAAATTGTACATCAATTTAGGAATATAAAAGAGGTTCTTGTGGACAATGCAACTCTCATCATGATCCTAGTTTTACTTTTGATTATTGACCAATGTACATACTCTGGCATGCATTTCACTAATCCCATTTTAACAAATTTACACTTTTTTTTTTACACAACACCGTGTAAATCTATTTTAATTTTGATATATCTTTTTTAAACAATGTGCAAATTTTGTGAATCCACACAACAATATATAGATGTACACGAAGGTGTAAAATATTCAAATTGATTTCTAGCAAATTATACATCAATTTAGGGATATAAAAGAGGTTCTTATGAACAATGCAACTGTCTTCACATGACTTTGGTTTTACTTTTCATTATTGTCCAATGTACATACCGTGGCATGAATTTTACTAATCCAATTTTAGCAAATTTATACTTTGCTTTTTACACAACACCATGTAAATCTATTTCAATTATGATTTGATTCTCCTTTTTACACAATGTTCAAAGGTTGTGAAGCCTAACAAAAAGTTAGATAGATGTACAAGAAGGTGGAAAATATTAATCCACACCACTTGCAATTAAAAGCACTAAAAAGGACCCAATAAGGAGGGTTGAGAGTGCATTTTATCCAAGTGGGTAAAGATGGGTCCAAAAATGAAAAATTGTCATCTTGCTGATTGATTTCAAGCAAATGAAACAACATTTTAGGAATCTAAAAGAGGTTCTTGTGAAAAATGCAACTATCTTTGGGTCTATGTTTTACTTTTGATTATTAACCAATGTACATAGTGTGGAAACAAAAATTTAGATATATGCACAATAAGGTGGAAATTAGTAATCCACACTATTTTTAATTAAGACCACTCAAAAACTCCCGATAATGAGGGTTGGGCAAGCATTTTATCCAAGTGGATAAAGATGGTTCCAAAAATGAAAAATTTGTCATCTTGGAAGATTGATTTATAGCAAATGAACCATCAATTTAGGAATCTTAAAGAGATTCTTGTGAAAAATGCAACTATATTTAGGTATGTGTTTTTATTTTTGATTATTGACCAATCTACCTATTGTGGTGTGCATTTTACTTATCCGATTTTAGCAAATTCACAATTTGTTTTCAACACAACACTGTGTAAATCTATTTTAATTTGGATTTCTCCTTTTTACATAATGTACAACGTTGGTGAATCCCAACAAAAAAGTATATAGATGCAAAAGAAGGTGGAAAATAATACTACACACCACTTGCAAATAAACTGATTGAAAAAGACCCAATAATGAGAGATAGGCGTGCATTTTATCCAAGTGGGTATAAATGGGTCCAAAAATGAAAAATTGTCATCTCAGCAGATTGATTTCTAGGAAATTATACATCAATTTATGAATCTGAAAGAGGTTCTTGTGAACAATGCAAAATCTGGTTTTAATTTTAATTATTGACTAATGTACATATTGTGGCGTGC
The DNA here is from genome assembly GCA_027924585.1 of Larix kaempferi. Classification (NCBI taxonomy): domain Eukaryota; kingdom Viridiplantae; phylum Streptophyta; class Pinopsida; order Pinales; family Pinaceae; genus Larix; species Larix kaempferi. Next base: position 6,013,105 of record BSBM01000809.1, on the reverse strand, counting down.
AATTTACTAATCCCATTTTAGCAAATTTACACTTTGTTTTTTACACAACACTGTGTAAATCTATTTTAATTTTGATTTCTCTTTTTTTACATAATGTGAAAAGTTTGTGAAGCCCAACAAAAATATATATAGATGTACAAGAAGGTGGAAATTAGTAATCCACACCACTTTCAATTAAAATCACTCAAAAATACCGGATAATGAGGGTTGGGCGTGCATGTTATCCAAGTGGGTAAAGATGGGTCCAAAAATCAAAAATTGTCATCTTGGTAGATTGATTTCTAGCAAATGAAACATCAATTTAGGAATATGAAAGAGATCCTTGTGAAAAATGTAACTACCTTTAGGTCTGTAGTTTTATTTTTGAGTATTGACCAATGTACATATCGTGGCATGCATTTTACAAATCCCATTTTAGGAAATTTACACTTTGCTTTTAATACAACACTGTGTAAATATATTTTAATTTTGATTTCTCTTTATTAGGCAATCTGCAAAGGTTGTGAAGCCCAACAAAAATATATAGATCTACAATAAGGTGTAAAATGTTATCCACACCATTTCCAATTTAAATCACTAAAAAAAAAACAATATTTAGGGTTAGGTGTGCATTTTATCCTAGTGGGTAAAAATAGGTGCAAAAATGAAAAATTGTCATCTCGGCATATTGATTTCTTGCAAATTGTACATCAATTTAGGAATATGAATGAGGTTCTTGTGGATAATGCAACTCTCATCATGAGGTTGCTTTTACTTTTGATTATTGACCAATGTACATACTGTGGCATGCACTTTACTAATCCCATTTTAACAAATTTACACTTTGTTTTTTACACAACACCGTGTGTAAAACTATTTTAATTTTGATTTTTTTTTTACACAATGTGCAAATGTTGTGAATCCAACCAAAAAATATAGATTTACACTAAGGTGTAAAATATTAGTCCACACCATTTCCAATTTAAATCATTGAAAAATGCCCAATAATGAGGGTTAGGTGTGCATTTTATCCAAGTGGGTAAAAATGGGTCCAAAAATGAAAAATTGTCATCTTGGCAAATTGATTTCTAGCAAATTATACATCAATTCAGGAATATAAAAGAGGTCCTTGTGAACAAGGCAACTGTCTTCACGACTTTGGTTTTAGTTTTCATTATTGTCCAATGTACATACCGTGGCATGCATTTTACTAATCCAATTTTAGCAAATTTATACTTTTTTTTTACACAACACCATGTAAATCTATTTCAATTATGATTTGATTCTCCTATTTACACAATGTTCAAAGGTTGTGAAGCCCAACAAAAGGTTAGATAGATGTACACGAAGGTGGAAAATATTAATCCACACCACTTGCAATTAAAATCACTAAAAAGGACCCGATAAGGAGGGTTGAGAGTGCATTTTATCCAAGTGGGTAAAGATAGGCCCAAAAATGAAAAATTGTCATCTTGCAGATTGATTTCAAGCAAATGAAACAACATTTTAGGAATCTAAAAGAGGTTCTTGTGAAAAATGCAACTAGCTTTGGGTCTATGGTTTTACTTTTGATTATTAACCAATGTACATACTATGGTAACAAAAATTTAGATATATGCACAATAAGGTGGAAAAAAGTAATCCACACTATTTGTAACTAAAACCACTCAAAAAGTCTCGATAATGAGGGTTGGGCGTGCATTTTATCCAAGTGGGTAAAGATGGGTCCAAAAATGAAAAATTGTCATCTTGGAAGATTGATTTATAGCAAATGAACCATCAATTTAGGAATCTGAAAGAGATTCTTGTGAAAAATGCAACTATATTTAGGTATGTGCTTTTATTTTTGATTATTGACCAATCTACATATTGTGGCGTGCATTTACTTATCCGATTTTAGCAAATTCACAATTTGTTTTCAACACAACACTGTGTAAATCTATTTTAATTTGGATTTCTCCTTTTTACACAATGTACAACGTTGGTGAATCCCAACAAAAAATTATATATATGCAAAAGAAGGTGGAAAATAATAGTACACACCACTTGCAAATAAACTCATTGAAAAAGACCCAATAATGAGAGATAGGTGTCCCTTTTATGCAAGTGGGTATAAATAGGTCCAAAAATGAAAAATTGTCATGTCGGTAGATTGATTTCTAGGAAAGTATACATCAATTTATGAATCTGAAAGAGGTTCTTGTGAACAATGCAAAATCTGGTTTTAATTTTAATTATTGACCAATGTACATATTGTGGCGTGCAATTTTCTAATCCCATTTTAGCAAATTTACACCTTTTTTTTTACACAACACTGTGTAAATCTATTTTAATTTTGATTTATCTTTTTGTACACAATGTGAAAAGTTTGTGAAACCCAACAAAAATATATATATATGTACAAGAAGGTGGAAAATAGTAATCCACACCACTTTCAATTAAAATCACTCAAAAATATCGGATAATGTTGGGCGTGCATGTTATCCAAGTGGGTAAAGATGGGTCCAAAAATGAAAAATTGTCACCTTGGTAGATTGATTTCTAGCAAATGAAACATCAATTTAGGAATATGAAAGAAGTTCTTGTGAAAAATGTAACTATCTTTAGGTCTGTAGTTTTATTTTTGAGTATTGAACAATGTACATATTGTGGCATGCATTTTACAAATCCCATTTTAAGAAATTTACACTTTGTTTTTAATACAACACTGTGTAAATATATTTTAATTTCAATTTCTCTTTATTACACAATGTGCAAAGGTTGTGAAGCCCAACAAAAATATATAGATCTACAATAAGGTGTAAAATAGTTATCCACGCCATTTCCAATTTAAATCACTCAACAAACCCAATATTTAGGGTTAGGTGTGCATTTTATCCTAGTGGGTAAAAATAGTTGCAAAAATGAAAAATTGTCATCTCGGCATATTGATTTCTAGCAAATTGTACATCAATTTAGGAATATAAAAGAGGTTCTTGTGGACAATGCAACTCTCATCATGATCCTGGTTTTACTTTTGATTATTGACCAATGTATATACTCTGGCATGCATTTCACTAATTCCATTTTAATAAATTTACACTTTGTTTTTTACACAACACCGTGTAAATCTATTTTAATTTTGATTTATCTTTTTTAAACAATGTGCAAATTTTGTGAATCCAGACAACAATATATAGATGTACACGAAGGTGTAAAATATTAATCCCCACCATTTCCAATTTAAATCATTGAAAAATACCCAATAATGAGGGTTAGGTGTGCATTTTATCCAAGTGGGTAAAAATGGGTCCAAAAATGAAAAATTGTCATCTTGGCAAATTGATTTCTAGCAAATTATACATCAATTTAGGGATATAAAAGAGGTTCTTATGAACAATGCAAATGTCTTCACATGACTTTGGTTTTACTTTTCATTATTGTCCAATGTACATACCGTGGCATGCATTTTACTAATCCAATTTTAGCAAATTTATACTTTGCTTTTTACACAACACCATGTAAATCTATTTCAATTATGATTTGATTCTCCTTTTTACACAATGTTCAAAGGTTGTGAAGCCTAACAAAAAGTTAGATAGATGTACAAGAAGGTGGAAAATATTAATCCACACCACTTGCAATTAAAAGCACTCAAAAATAGCGGATAATGAGGGTTGGGCGTGCCTATTATCCAAGTGGGTAAAGATGGGCCCAAAAATGAAAAATTGTCATCTTGCAGATTGATTGCAAGCAAATGAAACAACATTTTAGGAATCTAAAAGAGGTTCTTGTGAAAAATGGAACTATCTTTGGGTCTATGGTTTTACTTTTGATTATTAACCAATGTACATACTGTGGAAACAAAAATTTAGATATATGCACAATAAGGTGGAAAATAGTAATCCACACTATTTGTAATTAAACCCACTCAAAAACTCCTGATAATGAGGGTTGGGTGCGCATTTTATCCAAGTGGGTAAAGATGGGTCCAAAAATGAAAAATTGTCATCTTGGAAGATTGATTTATAGCGAATGAACCATCAATTTATGAATCTGAAAGAGATTTTCGTTAAAATTGCAACTATATTTAGGTATGTGTTTTAATTTTTGATTATTGACCAATCTACATATTGTGGCATGCATTTTACTTATCCGATTTTAGCAAATTCACAATTTGTTTTCAACACAACACTATGTAAATCTATTTTAATTTGGATTTCTCCTTTTTACACAATGTACAACATTGGTGAATGCCAACAGAAAATTATATAGATGCAAAAGAAGGTGGGAAATAATACTACACACCACTTGCAAATAAACTCATTGAAAAAGACCCAATAATGAGAGATAGGCATGCCTTTTATCCAAGTGGGTATAAATGGGTCCAAAAATGAAAAAAATTTAGCTTGGCAGATTGATTTCTAGGAAATTATACATCAATTTATGAGTCTGAAAGAGGTTCTTGTGAACAATGCAAAATCTGGTTTTAATTTTAATTACTGACCAATGTACATATTGTGGCTTGCAATTTACTAATCCCATTTTAGCAAATTTACACTTTCTTTTTTACACAACACTGTGTAAATCTTTCAATTTTGATTTCTCTTTTTGTACACAATGTGAAAAGTTTGTGAAGCCCAACAAAAATATATATAGATGTACAAGAAGGTGGACAATAGTAATCCACACCACTTTCAATTAAAATCACTCAAAAATACTGGATAATGAGGGTTGGGCGTGCATGTTATCCAAGTGGGTAAAGATGGGTCCGAAAATGAAAAATTGTCATCTTGGTAGATTGATTTCTAGCAAATGAAACATCAATTTAGGAATATGAAAGAGGTTCTTGTGAAAAATGTAACTATCTTTAGGTTTGTAGTTTTATTTTTGAGTATTGACCAATGTACATATTGTGGCATGCATTTTACAAATCCCATTTTAAGAAATTTACACTTTGTTTTTAATACAACACTGTGTAAATATATTTTAATTTTGATTTCTCTTTATTACACAATGTGCAAAGGTTGTGAAGCCCAACAAAAATATATATATCTACAATAATATGTAAAATGGTTATCCACTTCATTTCCAATTTAAATCACTAAAAAAACTCAATATTTAGGGTTAGGTGTGCATTTTATCCTAGTGGGTAAAAATAGGTGCAAAAATGAAAAATTGTCATCTCGGCATATTGATTTCTAGCAAATTGTACATCAATTTAGGAATATGAAAGAGGTTCTTGTGAACAATGCAACTCTCATCATGATGCTGGTTTTACTTTTGATTATTGACCAATGTACATACTATGGCATGCATTTTACTAATCCCATTTTAACAAATTTACACTTTGTTTTTTACACAATGCCGTGTAAATCTATTTTAATTTTGATTTATCTTTTTTACACAATGTTCAAAGTTTTTGAATCCCCACAATAATTTGGATAGATATAGAAAAAGGTGTAAAATAGTAATCCAAACCCCTTTCAATTAAAATCATTCAAAAAGACCCAATAATGAGGGTTGGGCGTACATATTATGTGCACTTTACTAAGTCCACTTTTGTAAATCTACAGCAACGCGACATTACAGGAGCCACCAGTTTAAGAGATAAACCATGGGGTTGGAGTCAGCGACAACTGTGGTATGACTGAGCAAAATGTAGTGTCGCAATTTTTGGACGGAGAAGACCACAGCAAGGGCGATTCTTTCCGCATATGGGTAACATAGGGGTGGCCCAGACAAGGTCTGGCTGACGTAATAAATGACATGCTCCTAGTGAGCGGCGTCTTCTTGAACAAGGACTCCGGACACGGCATAATCGGATTTCGATAAGTAAAGGATGAAGTCCTGAGAGAAATCCGGAGGGGAGATCAAAGGGGCTTTTGTGATAGCTTTCTTGAGGGATTCGAATGTAGCTTCTGCCTGCTCATCCCAAACAAAGGGTATGTGGGTACGAAGCAGACGTAAGAAACCATGAACGGTGGTGGCATAATCAGGAACGAAGCGACGGAGGAAATTAGATCGCCCCTGCAGAATCTGGAGCTACCGAAGCGTGCGAGGAGAGGGAAGGTCTAAGATGGCTTGGACTTTCAGGGGATCAACAACAATTCCTTTCTGGGAAACAATGAAACCCAACAACCGGCCTGCCGGAACGCAAAAGACACACTTGTGTGGGTTCAAGCGGATTTGATATTTGCGACAACGCAGGAAAACTTGCCGGAGGTCGTTAAGGTGGTCTGATCGTTTCCGGGAACGAGCTGTAAGGTCGTCAAGATAGACGAGCAGGATACGGACCAAGTCGTGAAAACAATAGGTCATGGCCCGCTGGAAGGTGGCACCGACATTTTTTAGGCTGAAAGGCATGACGCGATAGGAAAAGGTGCCCCATGGGGTGGTAAAGGCAGTCTTGTACTGATCCTCCTTACGGATCTGAATCTAGTTGTATCCAGAAAAACCGTCCATGAAAGATAGGACTTCATGCCCCGCACACGCATCGATGAGTTGGTCAATAAATGGCATGGGGAAGTTATCTTTGGGACAGGCTCGGTTTAAATCGCGGAAGTCAGTGCATACTCTAATGGTGCCTTGTTTCTTATTAACAGGGACGAGGTTTGAAACCCAGGTGGTATATGTGATAGGATAAATGAATCCTCCTTTGCGAAGTTTCTCAACCTCTGCTTTAACAGCGGGGAGCTTGGAAGGATGAATGGGGCGTTGTTTCTGGCAAACGGGGGGTACATCGGGCCATGTGTCAAGGTGGTGCTCTATAATAGTGGGGTCGAGACCAGGCATTTCGGTATAGGACCAGGCAAAGAAATCACGAAACTCTTGGAAAAGTTTTTTGTACTCTCCAATCTCATACTCACTGCAGGAGGCTCCTAAGGTAATGATTTCAAGAGCACCAGGTGGGTCAGAGATATCTATGCGGATGACGGGTGAGATGTTGGCCATGTTACCTTCCTCAAAGGTCTCAGGAGCGGGAATAGGATCCTTAAACCAGTCGACTTTGGTTGGAAGGAAATCTTTGGATTCAACCGCAAATTGGGTAGCTGTGGTAGAGGAGGAGTCTTCTGGGAGGAAATAGGAACGATGGTGCATGTCATCCCAGGTATAATCCGGGGCAGTGAGAGCCTCAAGAATCTCCCCATCATTGTGGAAACGTTGAGTTGTCAAATCGGTTGACGAGGGAGCGGTAGTCGAAGAGATCATATAAATGGTGTTAATCTCTTCGGATGGGGATGAGATAGGGGGGTGAATCTCCTCAATTGTGGGGTGTGCCGTCTCAAGGTCCAAATTATTCATCTCGTAGAGAGATGCACTATAATCTAGGATATCGGGACAGTGATGTGAGTAATGGCCGTAAATACTGCATATTGCACAAGGGTGGTTGGTACGCAGTGATTTATCACGAGGCTTATGGGTTGGATCAAGTTCGACAACCGGGATGTTGGGATCATTGTCAAGCATTTGTATGTGTTCCTGTAATGCAGGTAATTATGGACATTGATGAGTCGGATGGCCTAACTCATCACACAACGAGCATTTAGGAGGAGCACGAAACACGGGGGGGGTTAATGGTCTTGGGCGAGGGGACAACAGTGTATGGTTGTGGGCCTCTGCCCCCAGTGGGATTGATAAGAGGAGGGGGATTCGTAGATGACGAAGGGGTGGGGACACTAGGAGGTGGTTGACTAGTAGTGGCAATGGGTTGCACCGGTTGGAGGACAACATTTGGTGTCGGCGGGGGAACGGGAGGCGAAAAATACCACACGGGTAATTCCAAGGTTAACTCGGGGAGGCTAATAGTAGCCATAACCGGGGTGCTTACTACGCCCGAGGGAGGGAATAGGAAGGGGATTGTGTGGATGGGTGTAACACCAATGTGACTAGGTACCAATGGTGGTTTGGGTAACAAGGGCGGTTGATTGGTGGGTGTTTATGTATTGTGGGAAAGGGTACATAGGTCAGATACTTTGGGCGCAGGTGAAAGGGGAGGAATGGATTGAAATGTTGAGGTCATCGGCGTATCTGAGTAAACTCCAGGTCCCACAGAGAAAAAAAGCGAGGTAGTTGCACCACAAACAGGTTGTTCAACCATAGGGAGAACATTTTCGAGTGCAGCGAGGGCACTGGGATCGTAATAGGTGAGTTGGTCGACCTTGACCACGCGTCCGTCATGGGTGAACATCATGGTACGAAAAATAGATGAGGCAACCGCCCGCATGGCATACATGTAGCTGCGGCCAAGTAAGAGGTTATAATCAAGTTGGGCATTGATGACCTCTATATCAATGAGCACGGTTTTACCATCCAACTGGACAGGGACATTAGCTAAAAGACCTTGGGGTTGAGCCGAACTTCCGTCGTAGGCTCGCAACGCAGTGGTGGACTGCTGGAGAGTAGGGGATCCCAACTTCTGCCAAACAAATGTGGACATAACGCATGTAGAGGCACCTTCATCGATGATGCACCGATGGATGACAAGATTCCGAATGGAAACAGAAACTTGAAACGCTAAAGTGGAAGGCAGGCGTGGTTCGGACTGGTCCAAATCGAAGGCCATCAGTTGTGAGTCATTTGGGTCAATAGCACCAATGGCAGAGAGCAAAGTCTTGCGCTGTGAAGGACAGTTTTTTAAGACTTCTAACGCAGACATGGCTGCGGGAGATTGGGCTAAGTCATCTACAATGTTGTAATTTGACGCAGCACGAGCATTGGGGTTGTTGTTGATGCGACGAAGTGGGAAGCGAGGTGCTTTAGAGGTGCCATCTAGTGGAGCCGGAGGTATACGTAACGTCTGATTAGTGGGATGAGCGTTAGTGCTTTTGTCAGCGGGAGAGGCTTCAGGGGTGGAGCCATATTGGTTCCGACGGGTTTGGAGGTTGACGTCAGTGGATGAACGTCAAATTTCACATTGTGAATATGTCGCATATAAACCTTGATGAATGCGATAATGCAATATAACCCTTGATAAACATCATAATGCAACATAAACCTTGATGAACGTCAAATTTCACATCTCGAGCATTGTCGCAATGCGACATAACCCTTGATGAACGCCACAATGCAACATAAGCCTTGATAAACATCACAATGCAACGCAAACCTTAATGAACGTCAAATTTCACATTGTGAATATGTCACGTCTTTGGTTGTGTCAGCATATGTGTCACATATTAGGGATTGTCGCAATGCGACATAACCCTTGATGAACGCCACAATGCAATGTAACCCTTGATAAACATCACAATGCGACATAAACCTTGATGAACGCAAATTTCACATTGTGAATATGTCACATCTAACCCTTGATGAATGCCATCATGCAACATAACCCTTGATAAACATCACAATGCGACATAAACCTTGATGGACGTCAAATTTCACGTCTTGGACATTGTCGCAATGCGACATAACCCTTGATGAATGCCACAATGCAACATAAGCCTTGATAAACATCACAATGCAACACAAACCTTAATGAACGTCAAATTTCACATTGTGAATACGTCGCATCTTCGGTTGTGTCGGCATATGTGTCACATATTGGGCATTATCGCAATGCGACATAACCCTTGATGAACGTCACAATGCAACGTAACCATTGATAAACATCACGTTGCGACATAAGCCTTCATGAATGTCAAATATCGCAATGCGACAAAACCATTATTGAATGTACTAAGCAGGAATGTCCCAATCCAATATAACCCTTGATGAATATCGCAATGAGACATAACCCTTAATGGATGATGACATTTAACATTAATGAATTTATGTTGTATTCATTGTCGACATAAATGCGACATAGACTTCGATGAATGCTACATGCGACAATAATCCTTTATGAATGGTTTAAAAGAAAAATGGTTTAAAAAATCTACTCTAAAATCAAATTTCACATTGTGAATATGTCGCTCAAACGCTCCCATGCATTGTCCACACACTGTTACATGCTTTCCACCCCATGCAGCATTACTTACGCCGGTATTCATTACAAATACGACCTCCACGCAACAGAAACCACCTCCACGTTGCAGAAATAGTTACTGAGGTGCTACACACCATTGCCAAGTGCCATCGTTAACCCCATGTAATCCCATAGCTTGTTAACCCCACACAATCCCTTAACGAATACTAACACAATACGGCGAAGGCCATTGAAGTAATCTACTCAATCTTGATGATCGGCTCTTCCAATTCCACCCCAAAATGTGAGATATAAACGAATATCGATGTAATTAAATACTATTTATTAAAAACCATTAAGGAATGTACCATGGAGGAATGTCACAATCCAACATAAGCATTGATGAATGCCACAATGCGACAAAACCACATTATGCCGAAATGTGACATACTCTTTGATGAGCATCGCAATGTGATATTAAGAAACATAACCATAATGCAACATGACCATGGAGGAATGTCACAATCTAACACAAGCCTTAATGAAGGTCTTAATCAAACATAACCCTCAAAATTGTATTGTTATATTACATCTATATATTCATTCAAATAGCTATTGTTATTCACTTTATTATTGTTATCTATAATATAGGTATTATTATTGTACTTGGTTACTATCCTACATTTTATTGAAATTGATTCCATCTAAATTAGATTGATAGGTGTTAAGTTAGGTGAAAAGATGCACTTTTAATGAGAATCCTCTCCATAGTTATGTCATGAAAATAAAATTGTTATTAAAAATATTCAACATAAACAAAAATTAGTACAACATTTTAATATATATATATATTACACTATGTTATGAATTTAATGTATATTTTATTTGTACACGAAAAAATATTTATATTAAAAGATAATTTTAAAACTTAAAGCTATGTCTATATATCATCGAAGAGAAGAATGAACCAATCATGCATATTTCGACATTGTTACCTTTTTATGGATTCCACGCTCTCGCATTCATAATTTTAATTTTAATAACATTGAAATCAATTTAGTAACATCACACCCAAGTTGACTTTGGAAAATACAATAAATAACTAAAAGTTATATAAAGGTATAAAACTTGAAAACTGAATCCATGCATATATTGATATTTGAATTATTTCAAAGTACAATTGCATAGATAATATGTTGAAAGACCATTAACCTGTCGCTGCCTTCCAACATACAGATAGACGGCATGACAAAATTTCGCAAGTACATTTTTTGTTTAAATGTTTATGTAACACCAAGCCCACTGAATACAAGTTCTCTTGAGGAAATAAACTTGAGTTATTTATTCATGTTCTCTAAAAATGTTCGTTGAGGATGCTTTGGAGGCCTATCAGCATGCATCACGGTTAGAAATAAATCTGCATAGTTCTGTGGCACCTATGGAAACAACAGCCAGGGTTCGAGTCTCTGAAACTCCTACGCAACACAACAATCGAGAGCAACAATGCCATATTGCGGAATTTGACCGCCTAGGGCGTAAGAATGAGACACCCATGCAACTTAATAGCAAAAACGATGGTCAATATCCATGAGAGGTTTGAAAAAAAGATGGTTAGATATAAATTATTAATAGAATTATTTTTTTCAATGTAAAATTATAAATTATTTATATAAAAAAGAATGCTATTAATATTGCAATTTGCAGAAGACCCTTACAATTTTTTTAATAAAAAAAGAACCACACTTGTATTAGAAGTATGAACGTTTACAAACCAGATATTACATAACCGGCTGCTACAGCCAACGCAGAGACAGGAGAAGTATAACAGCCGAGACATACCAGTCTCCCAAATCGTCAACCACAAGAAAAAGGATGGGATATACCAATCCCCCGGTGAAACCGATACTTCCAGTAGCAGAAAAAAACAGAAGATAACAGAGAAGAAGCAATATATACAAACACAGCAATATATACCAGGAAACAGAGAACAAGCACCGGTTGTCCATTTTATTCCGTATCCCGCACATAATAATACATTGCACCAGTACATAATAATTCTCTCCGGACACTTGAAACGAAGTGGTCAATATCCATGAGAGGTTTGCAAAAAAAGATGGTTAGATATTGCAATTAGACCGCTACCTGCTCCGGAACCAAGGAAAGCTCGCCGAGCCGGGTTTTTGATGTCAACCATGAACCAGCTGGATCACACATTACAGAATTTGCTCTACATTATAAATAACATTAAAAATGAGGGCATATAACTACAGAGACGACTTCGCTGTCGATATCCAAACTAACGTTCGCTACAGCATCTATATATAAATACTGTTTACTATATAAAAAATTCGTGATAGGGATTTAGGTTTTCTACTGGCCGCCGCACCCAGCTTCTGCGCCTCTACTAAATTTTTACCACAATATAAATTCATCTCAAAGTACCTCAAAACACCCACAGGGTTTTGTCTCTCATTCCCGACCAACCGAGCCTCGACTGGAGATTTGGTGGTCTTTCGCTTTGCAACAGCCACAAACTTAGTTCTCAGTGATATAGTAATTAATTACTATCGTAACTTAGTATACTTACTATGGTGAATCCCATTAATGACCGTTGTATCATATTCTGTGATTCAATATACCTGTATTCTCTAATTTGTTTGGTTGATTTTGTCTCTCCATAGAGAACACATGGAAAACATCTACGATCTCTTTCCGACAATTTCGTGGCAATTATTCATGAAATACTGTGTCGTTGGTTTCCAGAGATGGCTAGTATTAATCGAATGTCTAAGAATCACAACAATGTCAGCTCCTTTTATCCCTGTCAGTTGATATATTCGTCAGGATGAACACAGCAAACCCTAAATTGGCGTGAAAATTTGTGAAATTAGATACAACCTCTACGACTGACAGATGAAGTGATTTTGATAGGTCCTCCGGATCTGGGGATGTAGCAAATTAGGGTTTTAAGCCCTTGAGAACACGAGGCAACTGCGCCCTCTATCATTTTAGAAATGCGACATCTCACCGTAATCTTGGTAGTATAATAGCGTGTCCATCAAAGTGATACCTACGCAACAAATAAGACAGATAAGTATTTTCATTAAAATATGCAACATGTCAATCTTGAACAAATAAAATGTATCTATTCACTATAATAAACACTTCACAGTGTATTTGCAATGGTCATGAAGGAAGGAATGGAGGTTTGGGTTTCAACCCTCCGATTTAACATATATTTGGGGAAAATAAAATCGCTGAAACGTTAAATAAATATTTTGACCACAGACTAATCAAGAACAGCATAAAACGTAATGGTAAAGGACTTGATTGATGCCCAATAAAGGCAGGTTCAAATCGGCGGGTTTTAAACAAAGTTTTATTAATTTTATGAACAAATAAAAGTAATTTCTTTCAAGCTATTAAAGAATAAAATTTATGGAGTATAACATAATTATTATTATTGTTTAAGGTAGATAATATAGCAATGGGTTGTTATTTTAATTTTGTTTTGATAATTTTAAAAACTATTATGCTTTTAAATGTTTTTTAATAATTGTATATTAAATTTAATATTTTGAAAATGAAAATTATTTTATTAAATATTTTAGAGTTAAATTTTTTATTTTATGATTAGCTAAAATCATGAATTGACTAATTACTCCTCCTTAGGATGTGAAATTTTGAAAAATAAAAACAATTTCAAATTACAAAATTAAAAAATATATATATATATTTGCTTGCTATTTGGTTTTCATACATCATGTTTCATTAATGACATTAAATATCATGTGTTCTATTTAATTCCTATTATTTGTTTAAGTTTATAAATGGTTCAAATTTGACTTATATCTATTACAAATTAGATCTTATAATTAAATTAAATTAATTATTTATATCACATCCCTCAGTATTGCACTACCACCTCCACTTGCCATATTCACAACACACCCTTAGTTTCGGGAAACACTCACATATGGGAAAAAATTATATTTTTACATATAAAGATTTTATGTATTTTTTGCTATTTCACTTTTGTTTTGATAATTTTGAAAACTATTATGTTTTCAAATGTTTTTTATTTATTTGTAGATTAGTATTATTACTATTTTTTCTTATTTTTAAGAGGTGGTAATAAGCAGTTTTGCTACTAATTTCACTTGTTTTAATAACAATTTTTAAAAACAAATAAAAGTAATTTCTTTCAAACTATTAAAAAATAAAATCTATTGAGGATAACATAACTAGCAAGAGCCACATTAATAATTATTAATGTGTTCGAATAGGCCGATAGGCATAAATGGGACACATACTATAGGAAAAACATTAATATGAAAAGTATGTGCCCAATTTAGACCTATCGGCGTATTCGAACACATTAATAATTATTAATGTAGCTGGGGTGGGCGCATACACATATCTCCGAAATATTAATAGAATAATATTATTTAATAATTTTAATGGAATAATTGATTAATAACATTCTTTAAATAAAAAATATTATTATTTTATAATAATTATAAAATAATTTAAATTTAGTTAATAATAATATTAGTTAATTAGTTAATTAATGATTATTAAATTAAAAATATTAATATATTAATATTATTTAATGATTTTAATGAAATCCATATTTTAATGGGTTGTTTAATAATATTCTTTAATTAAATAATATTATTAATTAAACGGTACTATTATTTTATAATAAGTAATTAAACAAAATAATTTAGTGAATGAATTAATTATTGTTATTTAGTTAATAATAATATTAATTAAATAAATAATTAATAATATATTAAATAATTATGTGTTATGTAAATAATTGATTATTATATTATAATTAATTAACATTATCAATTTATTAATATTGGATATATGTGTAATATTGGATATTTTAGTGAATGATAATATTAATTAATTAATATTGTTATTTAATTAATAACAATATTAATAAATTAAATAATTAATTAAAATTAATATATGATAAAACATAAAAAAAAAATATTAAAAAATATAATAATTACTTAAATATGAATATAATAATATTGTTTAATAATTGTAATGAAATACATAATTTAATTGTTTGATTAACAACATTGTTTAATTAAACAATATTATTATTTTATGATAATTAATTAAACGTAATAATTATAAAATAATTTAAATCATATTATAGTTATTTAGTTAATAAAACTATTTGTACATTAGGTAATTAATGATTATTTAATTAATAATATTAATATATTAATATTATTTAATAATTTTAATGAAATCCATATTTTAATTGTTTGTTTAATAATATTGTTTAATTAAACAATACTATTAAATAAACACTACTATTCTTTTATAATAAGTAATTAAACAAAGTAAGTATAAAATACTTTAATGAATGATAATATTAATTAATTAATATTTTTATTTAGTTAATAACAATATTAATTAATTAATTAAAATTAATAAATGATAAAACATATAAATATTAAAAAATATAATAATTATTTAATCAATTGTAATTCAATAATTAATTAAATAATAATATCATTTTTAAATATAATTATAATACTTTTAATTATATTAGATTATATTATTCTATGATAAGAAGATAGTATTTAAGTCAAATATTATAATCAAAGTAATAACAAAATAATATTGCTTAATTCAAAATATTATTATTTGGCTATAATATAATTATATTATAGTATACATACTTGATAAATAGAGATATTAAATATATTATAATTTACTTAGATATGATATTGAAAAATTATAATATATAATTAATTAAAAAATAATTTCATTAAATTATAGTATTATATTATAATTTAATTAAAAAAAATAATATAGGTTGATGATAAATAAGAGTATTAAAGTTTCAAATTTAATACCTTGATGAACGTCAAATTTCACATTGGGCATATGTCGCATCTAATCCTTGATGAATGCCACAATGCAACATAACCCTTGATTAACATCACAATGCGACATAAACCTTGATGAACGTCAAATTTCACATTTTGGGCATTGCCGCAATACGACATAACCCTTGATGAACACCACAATGCAACATAAGCCTTGATAAACATCACAATTCAACACAAACCTTAATGAATGTCAAATTTCATATTGTGAATATGTCGCATCTTGGGTTGTCTTGGCATATGTGTCACATATTGGGAATTGTTGCAATGCGACATAACCCTTGATGAACGCCACAATGCAACGTAACTCTTGATAAACATCACAATGCGACATAAACCTCAAGATAAACACCAAATTTCACATTGTGAATATGTCGCATCTAAACCTTGATGATTGCGAAAATGCAACATAACCCTTGATAAACATCACAATGCAACATAACCCTTGATAAACATCACAACACAACATGAACCTTGATGAACGTCAAATTTCACATCTCGGGCATTGTCGCAATGCAACATAACCCTTGATAAACGCCACAATGCAACATAAGCCTTGATAAAAAGCACAATGTGACACGAACCTTAATGAACGTCAAATTTCACATTGTGAATATGTCGCATCTTGGGTTGTGGCGGCATATGTGTCACATATTGGGGATTGTCGCAATGCGACATAACCCTTGATGAACGCCACAATGCAATGTAACCCTTGATAAGCATCACAATGCGACATAAACCTTGATGAATGCCAAATTTCACATTGTGATTATGTCACATCTAACCCTTGATGAATGCCACAATGTGGCATAACCCTTGATAAACATCACAATGCGACGTAAACCTTGATGAACGTCAAATTTCACATGTTGGGCATTGTCACAATGTGACATAACCCTTTATGAATGCCACAATGTAACATAAGCCTTGATAAACATCACAATTCGACACAAACCTTAATGAACGGGCATGTGCAAGCTAATGAGGGTCACTTTTGGCACGTTAGATGCAATAAAAAAATGAAAAATAAGGCATCCCTCAACTTACTTGGTTTTTTTGACATTCTTACACAAGATATATTGCATCGAGTAAAAAAGATGAAACGTAAGAAATTGAGTCACGTTTCCGAATATATAAGTTTTAAGTATTGGAAATTTACATAACTATGTCAAATTTCATGTTTTCTAACAGTCACTTTTTATTTTTTTGGCAAATGATAAGGTATATGTTTTTGTGGGTGCAGCCTTTCAATGCCTAAATGACGGTTTCGAGATACAAAAATTGGTAGACATGTATAGAACCCATAGCACTAGTGCAGCGCTATATTTCCAAAATTAAATGTTTAATTTTTAATTTTTTTTAACTATGTAAGTGATCAAACCTCGAGAGCAATACATCAAATGTGGGTGCATCCTTTGAAGGTCTTAATGCAGTTATTTCGGCTTGTATTTTTTATAGCATGTAGAGGTCGGTGTCTTGTAGTGCAGCATATAATTTTTTTTTTAAATGGTTGTGAAATGAAAAAGTCACGAATAAACACTAACAGTATGTGTTTTGACCAACGGAGTGATGAAACAAGAAAATTAGGAAATATCAATAATTTTTTTTTTAAATTACATATTTGGAATCTGCATAAAAAGATCTATCTATGCCTAACATTTCGTCAATAATGGTCATGTATGTCATGTTGTAGAGAGCGGTGAAAAACATGCATATTTAGGTGCAGAATTGCACCTAAAGGGTCCCGCAACTTCGTGCACAAACCTGAACGTCAAATTTCACATTGTGAATATGTCACATCTTCGGTTGTGTCGGCATATGTGTCACATATTGGTCATTGTCGTAATGCGACATAACCCTTGATGAACGCCATAATGCAACGTAACCCTTGATAAACATCACAATGCGACATAAACCTTGATGAACGTCAAATTTCACATTGTGAATATGTCGCATATAAACCTTGATGAATGCGATAATGAAACATAACCCTTGATAAACATCACAGTGCAACATAAACCTTAATGAACGTCAAATTTCACATCTTGGGCATTGTCGCAATGCAACATAACCCTTGATGAGCGCCACAATGCAACATAAGCCTTGATAAACATCACAATGCGACACAAACCTTAATGAACGTCAAATTTCACATTGTGAATATGTCGCATCTTTGGTTGTGCCAGCATATGTGTCACATATTGGGGATTTTCCCAATGCGACATAACCCTTGATGAACGCCACAATGCAATGTATTCCTTGATAAACATCACAATGCGACATAAACCTTGATGAACGCAAATTTCACGTTGTGAATATGTCGCATCTAACCCTTGATGAATGCCATCATGCAACATAACCCTTGATAAACATCATAATGCGACATAAACCTTGATGAACGTCAAATTTCACATCTTGGGCATTGTCGCAATGCGACATAACCCTTGATGAATGCCACAATGCAACATAAGCCGTGATAAACCTCACAATGCGACACAAACCTTAATGAACGTCAAATTTCACATTGTGAATATGTCGCATCTTCGGTTGTGTAGGCATATGTGTCACATATTGGGCATTGTCGCAATGTGACATAACCCTTGATGAACGCCATAATGCAACGTAACCATTGATAAACATCACATTGCGACATAAGCCTTCATGAATGTCAAATGTCGCAATGTGACAAAACCATTATTGAATGTACTAAGCAGGAATGTCCCAATCCAATATAACCCTTGACAAATATCGCAATGAGACATAACCCTTAATGGATGATGACATTTAACATTAATTAATTTATGTTGTATTCATTGTCGACATAAATGCGACATAGACTTCGATGAATGCTACATGCGACAATAATCCTTGATGAATGGTTTAAAAGAAAAATGGTTTAAAAAACTACTCTAAAATCAAATTTCACATTGTGAATATGTCGCTCAAATGCTCCCATGCGTTGTCCACACACTGTTACGTGCTTTCCACCCCATGCAGCATTAGTTATGTCGGTATTCATTACAACTACGACCTCCACGCAGCAGAAACTGCCTCCACGTAGCAGAAATAGTTACTGAGGTGCTACACACCATTGCCAGGTGCCTTCATTAACCCCATGTAATCCCATAGCTTGTTAACCCCACGCAATCCAGGTGAAAACGCGAAGCCGGGAAACAATTCTGTGACAAAAACGTGAAACGGGGAAAGAGGGCGTGCGGATAAACAGGGGAAAAAAAGTCAACCTGAAACTCTCGGCCTAGAGTTTTTTAAACTCTAGGCCAAAATTTTTGAGAGTTCAAACTCTCGGTGGAGAGTTTAAAAAAACTCTAGGCCGAGAGTTTGAACCAATTCACGCTCTGTATTTTTAAAAAACCTCTCGGATGAGAGTTTGAACTAAACTCTCGGCTGAGAGTTAGGAAGACATTTTCTCGCTCGAGAGTTTCTGGTCAACAATTCCAGCACCATTTCTGCAAAATTCAGAAATGTGTCACTTTAACAAGGTCGGACCACTGCAAAACATGAGAATTACATGTCGGAGTTTATACTAGTAGATTCATCATTCAATCTACTTTCTCATAATATAATTTTTTTTTAATTTCATTTAGGATTACTATTTTTTAACTAAATTTTATCATTAAAAAATTTAGTGACTGAAAAAATCAGTCACAATGAAAATTCAATAGCATCACAATGACGAAGCCAAAAAAAATTAAAAAAATACAAGGATATTCGTTGAAGTGTCCTCTTCAATGGGTTGGTTTAGTTTGTTTGATAAGAGTCACAATTGAAATAAAATGTGAAGACAAAAACATGTGTCGATAATGCACCATTTTCTGAACATACATTGTTTCAATAAATAATAAAAAATAGTTCCCAAGTCTTAAAAAAATCAAAATATAGTCCAGGATCCAGTGTAGTGTGTGTAGATTATGACCCTACAATTGTTTTCCCTAAAATGAATAACCATCTATCAAAAAACTGTCGTCAACACAGGTCACTCATTATCCATACCTAAAATTTTCAAGTATATGCCGTATGTTGACAACAAATTTGTCCCACGATATGTCCAGAAATTTTTTTTTAAAAAAATACAAGTAGAAAGCTAATTCAATTCTTTAAAACCTTTGTGTTTACCTCAAGTTGAGATTCCTAAGAGGGATATGGGTTTGAAGAGGTCTAAGTTGAAAAACATAAAATTTAGCAGTTCTTTTTGTCCAAAACAAGCCAAAATTGTTTCCCAATTTCATGTTTTCACCCATCCCTTAAAAAATACTAACAAAATACGACGAAGGCCATTGAAGTAATCTCAGCCACACAGGTGTAACCTTCTACTCGATCTTGATGATCGGCTCTTCCAAGTCCATCTCAAAATGTCAGATATAAACGAATATCAACGTAATTAAATACTATTTATTAAAAACCATTAAGGAATGTACCATGGAGGAATGTCACAATCCAACATAAGCATTGATGAATGCCACAATGCGACAAAACCACAATATGCCAAAATGTGACATACTCTTTGATGCGCATCGCAATGTGATATTAAGAAACATAACCATAATGCAACATGACCATGGAGGAATATCACAATCTAACACAAGCCTTAATGAAGGTCTTAATCAAACATAACTCTCACAATTGTATTGTTATATTACATCTATATATTCATTCACATAGCTATTGTTATTCACTTTATTATTGTTATCTATAATATGGGTATTATTATTGTACTTGGCTACTATCCTATATTTTATTGAAATTGATTCCATTGAAATTGAAATTAGATTGATAGGTGTTAAGTTGGGTGAGAAGATGCACTTTTAATGAGAATCCTCTCCATAGTTATGTCATGAAAATAAAACTATTATTAAAAATATTCAACATAAACAAAAATTAGTCCAACATTTTAATGTATATTTTATTTGTACACGAAAAAATATTTATATTAAAAGATAATTTTAGTTGTACACGAAAAAATATTTATATTAAAAGATAATTTTAAAACTTAAAGCTATATCTATATATCATCGAAGAGAAGAATGAACCAATCATGCATATTGAGATCGACATTGTTACCTTTTTATGGATTCCACGCTCTCGCATTCATAATTATAATTTTAATAACATTGAAGTCAATTTAGTAACATCACACCCAAGTTGACTTTGGACAATACAATACAACATTTAGAAATAACTAAAAGTTATATAAAGGTATAAAACTTGAAAACTGAATCCATGCATATATTGATATTTGAATTATTTCAAAATACAATCCAACTTGGGCTCTGCCTCCACTTCAGATTATATGCTTTGAGAAGGACATCAGAATCGAATTAGGGCACAGAAGAAATTCATATAGTACATCATAATATCATCATAATCGAATTAGGGCACAGAAAAAATGCATGTAATACATCATAATATCATATGAATGAGACCAACTTAATCTAATTAATTAATCAAAACAAGATAGCACAAACAAATTTAGTCAAAAATTAATTAATAAATATAAATGTTTTACATAGAATATAAATATTAATGGACATTAATATTTTATAAATATTAATAAACATTAATATTTTAAACAAATACCTAGTCATTATTATTCCAGTCGACTAAGCATTCAATAAAGAAACCATATATATCAATTTAATATATTTTATTATTATTTAAACTTTTTAAATAAACAAAATTTAATACATCCGTTTGAATTATATATAAAATAAGATGAAATTATACTCAATAAATCTTTAAAATTAAGTTTTATGCACTCAGTCTTACCCGCTCAAAACCCAACCAATCTTGCTTAAGTGATATGCTTTGACATTTGGTAATTTACACACAGCTTTATTTGGAACCGTGCAACTTTTTTATACTTAAAACTCTAAGTACAATTGCATAGATAATATGTTGAAAGACCATTAACCTGCCGCTGTCTTCCGACATACAGATAGACGGCATGACAAAATTTCGCAAGTACATTTTTTGTTTAAATGTTTATGTAACACCAAGCCCACTGAATACAAGTTCTCTTGAGGAGATAAACTTGAGTTATTTATTCATGTTCTCTAAAATGTTCGTTGAGGATGCTTTGGAGGCCTACCAGCATGCATCACGGTTAGAAATAAATCTGCATAGTTCTGTGGCACCTATGGAAACAACAGCCAGGGTTCGAGTCTCTGAAACTCCTACGCAACACAACAATCGAGAGCAACAATGCCATATTGCGGAATTTGACCGCTTAGGGCGTGAGAATGAGACACCCATGCAACTCAATAGCAAAAACCATGGTCAATATCCATGAGAGGTTTGAAAAGAAAGATGGTTAGATATAAATTATTAATAGAATGATTTTTTTCAATGTAAAATTATAAATTATTTATATAAAAAAGAATGCTATTAATATTGCAATTTGCAGAAGACCGTTACATTTTTTTTAATAAAAAAAGAACCACACTTGTATTAGAAGTATGAACGTTTACAAACCAGATATTACATAACCGGCTGCTACAGCCAACGCAGAGACAGGAGAAGTATAACAGCCGAGACCCAATCCCTCGGTGAAACCGATACTTCCAGTAGCAGAAAAAAAGGATGGGATATACCAATCCCCCGGTGAAACCGATACTTCCAGTAGCAGAAAAAAACAGAAGATAACAGAGAAGAAGCATTATATACAAACACAGCAATATATACCAGGAAACAAAGAACAAGCACCGGTTGTCCATTTTATTTCGTATCCCGCACATAATAATACATTGCACCAATACATAATAATTCTCTCCGGACACTTGAAACGAAGTGGTCAATATCCATGAGAGATTTGCAAAAAAAGATGGTTAGATATTGCAATTTGCAGAAGACCGCTACCTGCTCCGGAACCAAGGAAAGCTCGCCGAGCCGGGTTTTTGATGTCAACGATGAACCAGCTGGATCACACATTACAGAATTTGCTCTACATTATAAATAACATTAAAAATGAGGGCGTATAACTACAGAGGCGACTTCGCTGTCGATATCCAAAGTAACGTTCGCTATAGCATCTATATATAAATATTGTTTACTATATAAAAAATTCCTGATAGGGATTTGGGTTTTCTACTGGCTGCCGCACCCAGCTTCTGCGCCTTTACTAAATTTTTACCACAATATAAATTCATATCAAAGTACCTTAAAACACCCATAGGGTTTGGGCTCTCGTTCCTGACCAACCGAGCTTCTGCACTTTTAACATAAATGTTACCACAGTACTTACCGTTAATAGCAACTGGATCTAAAAGAACATGCTTCGGCACTTTTAACATAAATGTTACCACAGTACTTACCGATAATAGCAACCGGAACTAAAATAACATGCTATGCGCTTACACCCAACGCAGCAATATACCAGGAAACAGAGAAGAAGCAGAGATTATAAACAGTAATATAACCGATACAGCAAACAACATATGGAAACTCAACAGAGGTTCTGTCAAAAGATGCGTATCCGTTTTTAATATCACATACCTTCACACCTTGCAGACAGTCGCAGTCGCAGGCAGTCGGACGCAGTCGGGCTTCAATCGCATGCAGTCAAGGCTTCAAAAAACCAGTATTGCGGGTTATGAATGTGCTACATATAATCTTGATCTGAGCACCAACCATCCACTCGGCGCGTTCACCATCGGCTTGGGGCGCTCAACCGCTCGCCTGGTTAAACCGCTTGAACACCACGCGGCATACATTACCAGTGCGTGGAGGCTGCCCACCGCCAACCATCCACTCGCCTGGTTAAACCACTTGAACACCACATGGCATACATTACCAGTGCGTGGAGGCTTCCCACCGAGTCAAGCAAGCGATTAAACAATTAGCTAACCTTAACCCTTAAAGAATTGTTATCTTTAACTTAAAAAGACGACCATTGAAGCCATCTCGATCGCACACTTGTCCTGTGTTACCTTGAATCTAGGGAATCCATAGATTTTAGTCCATTTCCCCACAAAATCTAAGATATTAATGCCTATCCGTGTAACTACGGCGTAATTATTTTAATAATAATTTTGATTGTCATAAATTTTAATAGTTGGCTCAAAATAAAAACAATTGATTTGTCTATCTCTAAAGTATGTACTTTTAAGATGTAGACCAGGAATCATAACGATAAGCTTGAATCAATTTATTATAGTTTGCCAGAAATACAAAATTGAATCAATTTATTATAGTTTGCCAAAAATACAAAATTATGAACAAAGTATGAATTTTTGAAAGTTTGATTATTGTAAAAATTTGAAAGTTTATCTAAATTAAGTAGAATGAAAAGACCATGTAGTGGAAGTTTTTAGTGTTACAATATTGGAAAAAAAATCTATGTTGTATGAAGGTTATTACACATATAATTAATAACTTAAAAAAAATCGGCGAGAGGAGGTTTTAACGGATTTTTTTTTATCAGTGTGCTTAGTTGAAATTATGTTCACCGGTGCGTGTCATAATAACATGCACTCATGTTGTACAATTAAAAGATCTGCACCAGTGCACTTAAATAAAACAAGTACCTGAAAGAACCAAACTTCAATGCCGCACTGGTGCTTGTGTATAGATTATATGCATCGGTGCTTATTTACAACATAAACGCATTGATGAGATATTTTGCATCATACATACTATACATTTTTTAATATTTTTAAACATTATCGATGTTGTCCATTTGTCATAGTGCACCAGTGCATTTCATCGTCAAATGCCCCAGTGCTTACAAACTATCAAAATGACCTAGTGCATTTTAACACCCGTAAAGGCACAGCCACACTTAAACCCAAAAAACCCTGTGTGTATAATCTTTGATCGTTCTCGGTGCGTATAATCCATTGACATGCACAAGTGCGATACAGAGAAGCAAACACATTGGCCAATCCATATGGTGCGTGCAAATTCTTATTTTTAAAATTTGACGGTGTGTTTGATTTACATTGGAGTGACGAGCCTATCATTTACATAAACGCACCGATTCTTATTTTTTGTATACACACCAATGCATAATGTTTGTATAGGCATATCGTTGCTCCATATATTATTAAAAGCACCGCATATGATTCTTTGAACAATGGCTACTGACATTTCAGTCAAATATATATATTATATTCTTATTTTTTTAATTTTATTATTGATTGAAATTGAAAGATTTGTTTATAGTACTATCCATTTCAATTTTAATTATTGCATTTGTTTGGATTAATTTCTTATATCATAGATGCAAGCATCTATTGTAATATTTAATCATCCCTACATTTAATTACCAATGTACCATTTCAGATGTAACATTTGGTAATAACATTGAAGAATGAAATAAAATAAACATGTTTATTTTATTATATATCAACAAGAGTGTCCTTGTAATACAAAATACGGCAACAATATACAAAATGACAACAAGCATGCAATTATTGTTATGCTTATTGGTAACTCATTATTTTTCAATTCACAGACTATGTCCAACACATTATTATACAAAATATCTGATTTTCATAGAAAATTATTTCAAAATATAGAACAAGCTACAACAACTTGCATTAAAAACAAAATTAAATATGAATCATCATTCTTCAGTGGAACTGTTATCGGTGCTCAATCCACTTGCACCAATTGGGTTATTTGTCCAATTGTTTTGTTGATTGGCTTGATTGTTTTCCTCTTTTTCAGGTTCCATTTGCAAGCATAAATAAAGTGTATTGGGTGTATCTACATTGTCAGGAATAATGAAAAAAATAGATAGTATACATGAATGTAAATTGAAAAGTGGCGTACCATATAAATAATTGATTCATGAATGATGCACATTCTTTCATAAACAAATCTCATTCCATCTATCAACAAGTCTTTTGTTGGCTCCACTTCATACTTTGTTGGATGCAAGTTTTATGCCCCGTCACAAATCATATATTTAATATAAATGATTTTTGTTGTTTTATTAATTATAAAATGAGAGAAGTAAAACAACATAGATACTTACAAAATCCACAATTAATTTTTGATACACCAGCGTATACTCACAACCCTTGCTTAACCCAATGTAAATCAATTCTTCCGATGGCTTATCTTTGCATGTTAACACTTGTTTCAAGACATCCAAGGAATCCCAGTGATAAAAAAAATTAAATATACAAACCACAACCACTACAAAATCTTATTTTCTTATAAGGAAATCACAAATGCTCAGAAACTTTGCTATCAACCCCTTTTATCCTTGGTGTCTTGTCTTGTGTGCTGGTTGGGTTCCATTTAGTTTTCTTTTCTACAACAAAACAATTGAAAATTAATTTTTAATGTTGAATTAATTAATGAGATGTATAACATAATCATAAAAATCAATGATTTGATATATTTTAAGCATTTTATTGACATGGCTTCTCCTTCTATGCAATTATGTCCATTTCCTTAACCATATCCATGTGAACTTTTTTGGACATCCTTACTTACACATTTCTCATATCACCTCGTTCATCCTTTGGGATTTTAATGTTGGAACATTTAAAAACCCATTCCATACATAGAATATATTTTAATAGTCATCTAGGTTAATTTTCCTAGGTGTTGACTATGTAGTTTGTCTAGTTTTTGTTTTTTATGCCTCCATATGCTATCCTAAGTCACTAGGATGAATTTGGATAGATTATGGATAAGATATTTCCTGGTTCTGTCTAATTTTATTCTATTCCTGGATTAAAAAGGCACCTTCCCTCTTTAGACAACTTTATCATTATTTTTATGCTTTCTAGTCGATAAGGTAAAGCTAGTTTGACTCAAAAACTGTCTCTAATTGGCCAATTCAACCTCCACCAATTTAATCTCTCCAGAATCTATCATCACATTCCATTTTCATCACACATTAGCTTCCATACCATATATATCTAATTCATAAGCATTTAGACTGATTTGGAAAGTGATTTTAACACCTAGCGGTTTTTTTAGCTTTTAGTAAGCCTTCATTTTTTGTGCTTTACAACTTGCCTTTAAGGAATTATATTTTCTCTCATGGGATGTATTATATTTGTATTCATATTTTTGAATAATATAGAGATGATATTTCCATCAATTGAGTTCTCTCTCTTATGTTTCTATTTCAACATTTCTTCTTATTCTTGCATATCTTTGAATAAATTCTTATGATGACTTCTTTGCTTCACGATCCTTGGATATTTCAATTATTTCATGGTATTGAGCCTATTTAGAATTCTCACATGGTATCAAAGCTTAGTGAGCTATCATATCTCACATGGTATCAGATCTTGGGAGCTCTTGATTAAATTAGTCTTCCAGTATAATATTTGAGAGAGTTTGTTTCGACAGGTACTAAAGATAAAATGGCAGAAATTTCTTCAATACATACAGTTGTTGAAGATGAAGACTTCCATATCTCTCTCTTTTTCTCCCATAAGTCTTCTATTCTAAATTCTGAGAAAGATAATCCATTTTATGCTCTAGAATCTGAAGAGTTTCTGAATCCTCTCTTTCACATGGGTCTGTTGGTGTGCAGAATGATGATCTTCTAAATGTTTTGGAGGTTAGATTAGAATTTGTAGCTGATGCATTCTCCCTCCTTTATCACATAATTCTTATATATGGGCATGTGCAAGGTAAGATACCCAATTATGACACGTTAGTTGCAATGACATGCTGGAAAAATAGAAATATTATCATTAAAATGAATTATTAGAGGTACCTACAATTTTTTTTCAAATTAGGCATAAAAAGATGAAACATAGAAACACGGATCACCTGAACCAGAATATATAAATTTTATTTATGGAAAAGTGGTATAACCACCCCAAAAAGTCATTATTTTAAGATTGGTATGTTATATTTTTCTCTAAAACATAATGCACATGTTTTTGTTGGTCCACCAGTCTGTAATGTAAATTGTCAATTTATGAGGAAAAAATATGTAGAGGCGTAGACAATAGACAAAACTTGTGCAAGGCTATTTTTCCAAAATTTTAAAAGTTAATTTTTTTTTTTAATTACAAAAGTCAGTGAAGCCTCAAGACGACATGGTCGAGTGTTGGTCCACCATATCATGGTCTGAACATAATCAATCAACCCTTTTTCTTAGCTTGTAGGTATTGTTGTACTCTTGTGCGGGTTCTTTTCCTTTTTCGAAATATGTAAGCCAATCAAAAGTTATAGGCCAAATAAACAAACTATGTTTTTTACAAATTGGAAATGAGTGCAATTAAAAATGAATTAAAAATAGAAAACAACAACAGATCTATTCAAAAAATATATAGTTAGAGTCTGCACACAGAGCTCGACAAGTGTGTGCAATTTCATAAAT